>OW052046.1:36659505-37909505 GCA_932526495.1 Bombylius major
TTTTTCATTGTTTTTTATTTTTAGTATTTACTGTGTACATGCATATTTATTTTGTTAATATGACTCCGATTAATCATACTACGATACGATACCATATATGTATAAAAGTATATATGAATATAGGTAAGGTGTATTTTTTAATATGGGCTACTCATTGTTTCTCCATACTGACGTTTATACTGTATATTTTATTAAAGATTTTTGCACCTTGAAATATTAAATTTTATACGTTTAATATTTTGTTTTCTGTTTGTCATTATAAAAACGGCTTTCAAAAGGTTTTTTAATATTATTATTATTATTTTTTTTTAAATAAATATAATTAATGATTTGCACTTATTTTATTTTTTTTTTTGCGTACTTCATTGTATTAATTAAATATAAAAACATATTATATCCATATGTATATGTATGTATGTTTTTGTTCACATTATGTACTATAACATATCAAATTTTACACGTAAATATGTCAAAATCACAAAAAATATACATAATATGATTGAATTGAATTAAATCAAGCAAAAAACTATGTGACTCAAGAAAAATCAAAGCTCATAATAATTAATTTATTAATTTTTTTTTTTCATACATACTTTTGTGTATTTATGTGCTGTTTAATACATTAGATGTTTTTGATGTATCCGAAAATAATGATGCAATACATTTAATTTATAAAGTACAAAAAAAAAAAAAAGGAAAAAAAGAAAATAAAAATGCAATTCAATCAAGGAATTTAATTATATAAATTGAAATTCACTAAATTGAACTTGATTGAAATCTTTGTATGCATCAGGAGATGATTTTAAATCTGGTGTTTCTTCATTAAAAAAAAAAAAAAAAAAGAAGTTGATGAATTATTTGCAATTGTTCTTTTTTTTTAATATCCTGTAATCTGTATGTAGATATATTATAATATATCCTTTTTTTTTAATCTGTTGTTGTTGAAGACGAGTTCATTACACTTACATATATTTACATATCTACAGCGTGTTTAATATACACATTCACATATGTACGTATATATACAAACATATTTCTCAATAACATATTAGCGAACATAGATATTGGAGCTTTCTATATCAATCTAGATATTCTTAGTATGACAAACTTAAACTCATGAATATCATTAGGCAATACAATAAAATTGATCTTTCA
This sequence comes from Bombylius major, assembly GCA_932526495.1. NCBI lineage: Eukaryota > Metazoa > Arthropoda > Insecta > Diptera > Bombyliidae > Bombylius > Bombylius major. Next base: position 36,660,661 of record OW052046.1, read on the forward strand.
CAAAACAAAAAAGAAGTATTTTATCAATTATAAATATGTATGCAAACCTATTGTTCAAATTGAAAATAATAATAATAACAGACAAACTAATATACAATGAAGACTTATGTAAAAAAAAAATTATAAAAGACATCAATTATAAACTTTTGGAACATGGAATTATTGTATTTTGGTTGGTGGAATTATTAAATAATTGCAGAAAATCAGATTTGATTAACACTGATGTCTCATATTTGTGAAAATTATTTTCCAAGATCACATATCGCGGGTATGTGATGATTACATACAAGATATATACAAGATTACACAAAGATACACGTCTTTTGTTATTTAATTTTGAATTCATGTCATATATTATGAAATATAGTTTTGAACTACTTTGTTAGAATCTTTAAATTTTATTTTTTTTACACATAATTCATTTTACATTTCCAATATTTATATCATTTTATTATTTGTTTTTTCATATTAATCTCTCATTTTGTACAAGATCTTACGATATGGAAAATCAAGAATGTTTTCTGTGTATGATATTTCTAAAACAGTTCTATAAAGTAAAAATTACAAATGAAATAAGTATAGTCATAAAACAAACAAGATTATATTTATTTATTTATGTTGTATTTTTTTTTTTTTTTTTGTATGTGTAAAAACTTTGTGAAAAAAACGTTTTAAAATTTTCATTGTGAAAATCTTAAATTTAAATAGCGGCAATAACAGAAGTATGTATATACCAAGTAGCAAAAACGGTAGAATTAATAAATTCTAGATTATTTCATTCATAACCATGTAGAATAAAATGTACCATTTAACTGATTCTCAATATGAGCATAATATGTGTTTAAATATACATATACATATATTTTTATGTATGAAAAGAAATACATAACAATTTTGCGCAAAATCATTTCATTTTCCTCTCAAAATTTTCCACATAATACATATACTGATAATGAAAATGATTATCTCACAATTGGAAAACTATATAGTGAAGATAAGTATTGAATTTTTGTCCTTTTTTTGGTTTTTTTTTTTTGTGTATTTTTTTTATTTTTATAGTTTTCGCATTTTGTTTTTTCTTCTCTCTCTTTTTGTTTTGTTTTTATTTTTTTTAATTTTTCCATTGAAGGAAATTTCGATTGGGAAAAATATTATTCTTCGAATTTTGAGATTTTTGAAACCATTTGTATAAATGTACGATGTATGATTATGTTTAGATGAAAAAAAAAGAAAAGAAAAGAAAAATGGAGTTATTCTGTTTTTGTGTTTTTTTTTTTGTTCTAAATAAGATAATAAGTATTTCCAATGAATTCTTCTATAATTCTAAAATTTAATGAAAAAAAAAACAAAATTTCACATTTGTATAAAAATTTTGTAAATGCGAAATGTTTCTCTTTAATATTGTTTTTTTTTTTTTTTTTTGGTACAAAGAAAAAAAAACTCAAAATATATAGTACAGAAATTCCAGGAATAATAAAGAAAATATATCTAAATCTGTTTCATGTTCCTTTTTTTTTTTTTTTAATGAAGGGAACAAAAATATAAGTGTATAATGGAATATACTTGGAGGGTTCCTTTTCTAAAAAATCATTTGAATTTAGTTGTATTTGGTCCTTGGTCCGTGTTGAAAGTTGTTGATGAAATTGCTGTATAAAATCCTTGTCGGTGTTGTTAGTTTATTTACTATACAAACTATATTTTGTTAAGTTGTATATTTTTTTTATTTTCGGTTCGGTTATATTTGTTTGTTTTTTTTTTTTTTTTTTTTTTTTTTATTCTATACGTGTGTGAGAAATGTGATATTATTATTATTATAATTTTTTTTAAAGATTGAAAAATTAAAAAAAAAAGTACAAATTTAAAATAATAAACTATAATTTTATATGTTTTTTTCTTCGGTTGTTTACAAATTTACAATTATTATTTTTTTTTTTTTCATTATAAATTTAAAGGTTGCAAGAGGTTAAATGAAAAATAACGGATGTTTGCACTACACGTTAAATATCTATGGATACAAGCAGAAAAAAAAATTATATCTGCGATTATGTGAGCAATTGAGTATACATTATAAGTTTTTAGAATGTAAATATGTAAATATAATTTAATAATAAACATGAAAATAGAAAATTTAATGTTTACTGATGTTAATTTAAATATGTTTTTATATTTTTGTATAATTTTTATTTATTAAATATATAATTAATATTTTTTAAAAATTTAAATGAATATCATATTAAAACTAGATGTATCTGTGTCTAAATACACACTAAGTAAAAAAAAAAATATCTAACATAGGTATATCCTTTTGATATTGAGAAAAATTTGGGAGTGCGCAAAAATATTTTATAATTTTAATGTACAATATATTGATATACATATAAATAATATATACATGTACAGTAATATTATATATTACATGATGTTGATGATGATGATATTCATGAGCATATAAGAGAGATATGAGAAATTTTCTAAATAAATATAAAAAGTAAGGGAAAAAGAAAATATGAACAATTTTCTATAAAGATATATGTATACACTATACATATATATAAATTTGTATATTTAAAAAAGGACTACATATATTATATGAATTGTTTGTAATTGTGATTGTGCTACTAAAAATGCGCTGACTGAGTATGTTGAAGAAGCTCAAAGGAGAATGAACGAACGGGTCCTATAGCGCTTAGTAGATGGAATACTGTGTGTATGGTATATTTTGCTGATTTTGTGCTACTATATTGCCGTCTATTATAATATTCATATTGATATCTATATATAAATATAAATTTCTTATTTAAATCTTGTTTTTTTTTTATTTTTTTTTTACGTGTGTATATTTTTTCGATTTTGCAATATCATTTTTTCTTGCACTGAAAATTTATATATTCTGTTTTTGTTTTTTTTTTATTTTGTTATAATATGAATATAAGTGAACGAATGAAAAGTCTGCATGGCAAAGTTCTACCATTTTTCAGTTCAGTTTGTCCATCTGTGAAGTGTAAAACCATCAGTAATATACAAACAGTTATTTTATATTTATATTGAAATTTTAAATTACATGTTTGTTTTTAAAATCTCAAAAAAAAAAAAAATTAAATTAAGAATAACTAAAAAAAAAATTTTTAAAAATTTAAATATAAAAAAAAACTTTATTTTTCAATTAAATAATTAATTAAATTAATTATGTATTATTTTTTTTTTCGATAGAAAAACACAAAAAAAAAACATTTTTTCCCAATTAAAGTATAGAATACAAGAGAAAAATATGTGAAACGTGATTTTTTTTTTCAAAATAATGTGAAAAAAATTATGAAAAAAGTGTGAATAAAAAAACATTGTATACATTTATATAGATAGTAATGAATTTTTTTTTTCATTAATAAAATTAAGATAAGGAAAAATATAAGATAAAATATTTTAATTTGAAAGTAACGTGAAACATATAATTCGTTAGTAAATATACGTTATCACTTCGTTTAAGAATGGAAACAAAAAAATTGTATACTGTATTCTAAAACTTTATTAAATTTATTTGTCTAGTGTCGTCGAAAAAAGTTAAAGGAATATTTAAATCTATGTTTTTTGTGATTTATTTATAAACTTATAGTTTTTAATCTAAAGAACAAAAAAAAAAATTGTATCACACATTTTTTGTTATTTTATTAAGACAATAAACAAACTTAATATACATATAAAAAAAAAAATAAAACTTTAATTGAAATTTAACAACCCTTTTAGAATGAAATAATCAATTCAAATTCAAAAGAAAGTGAAAACAAAGTAATGAATAAATAATATATAAAATATGAATTTTCTAGAAAAATAGAATTTAAAAATAAAAATCAATTAATTAGAAATTAAAAATTGTTTCGACCATATGCTCTGTAATAATTTTTAAAAATAAAATAAAAAATTAGGTAAAAAAAAGTTGGTTTTTTTTTTAAATTTTTGTATACACGTATCGTCTATAAAGAATAATAATAATTTGTAAAAGTAAATAAGTGTTTATAGAAACAGCAAAAAAAATTATAATAATAATATAAATAGGTATATATCTAAGTAATTGTAATTATTTATTCAAAATTAAAAGTGTATTGGCCATTAAAATATATATGTATTAAAAAAAAAAAAATAAAAAAATTTATAATAATAATTTTAATTGTAATTATGAATTTACTGAAATTCAATAATAATTCATCTAACGTTAATTTTATTATTAAAAAGTAAATAAAACAAATAATTTTCCTATAAGTAAAAAGATTTTATAAGAAAAATAAAAAAACATTTAAAAAAAAAAAGAAGAAATTTTAAAGAATTTTTCGTACACTGCCGCTAAGAAAATAACTTTAAAAATTTTTTATAACAAAATTCTAAAAACAATAAAAATAATATTAATGAATTCAATTTGTATAGCAATAGTGATTTTTTTTGTTGATTTTTTGAAGAAAAAAAAAACCTAAAATATAAATATACCAAAATATCTTCTAAGTATATGAGTATTGAAAAATAAAATAAAACTAACTTGTTTAAATTAATAAAAAAAATAAAATAAAATAATAACAAAGATTTTTTTAAAAATATAAAATGCAAATGTGAAAAATAATAATTAAATTTTATAGAAGAAATATTCATTGTATTTATAATCCGAGATTATAATGAAATACTCAAAATAAGGTACATACTTGATTTATTAAAGATATCTTTAAAGTAATTTGTTATTCTTTCTTATAAAAATATTATGAATTCATAAGTTTTTTAATTTTTAATTAATTTTATTTTAAATTTTAATTACATGAAAATTAATTATTTATTATTTTTTTTTTTTGGTAATTTTTTATAATGATTTTAATTATTTAGGCAGACAATTAATAAATCCACATGTATTGTTATGCCATTGTTTGGCTATATTTAGTTTTTTTCTATGACGATTGAATGTACGATTTAATTTTATTCTGTTTTTTAATAATTTAATTTATTTGTTTTGCGAATTTTAAAAATAATTTGCTATTAAAAAGAAAAATATTAAATGTAGGTACATTTTTCACAATGCATATATTTTTTTTTTATTCTCGAAATACTTTAGTACTTCATGATTTTCTTTTTAAATTTTAAACAAAAAAAAAAAGGATTCCCTTAAAGTTATTACTCCCAAATAATTAAAAAGGTTAAAATATTTTAAAATTATTTAAATTATTATTTATTTTTTTTTTTATAGAATATTCAAAATATTGACTTTATGCTGAAGAAATTTTTTTTTTCAATTCTTTTATAAAAGTAAATTAAATGTATTTATTTTTTGTATAAATTTATTTTTTCTCTCATTATGTTTCTTTTGTGTGTGTGTGTTTTGTTTTTATTTTTCTATTTAATGAATAAATTTATTTTTTTCATCTTCTTCTTCTTCTTTTTTTTCTTTCTTTAAATAAAATATTCATTTAAACAGTGGAAAATTATGCATAAAAGACCGCTGTGTCTAACAAAAAATAAAAAAAATAAAAAAATTATTTAAAAATAAAAATATGAAAATATGGTAGAAAAAAGGAATAAAATAGAAAAAAAAACGAACAGTCTAAATAATGAGGAAAAAATAAAAGAAAAGAAAAAAAAAGAAAATGATTTAGAATTCTTTAAGAAAGATTATTATCAAATAATAATGCACAGGTGTGTAAAAAAATACTTTTGTTTTAATAAAAACTCTCTTGAATATATTTAAAAATAAAAAAAGTGAGAGTAAAAGTGAAGAAAAAAAAAACAGACATACATACACACAAACTTGTAAATGAATACAAACGAAAATAAAAGTTATAGAAGAATACAACAGTTTATTATGTAGAATGTATAGATATTTATTGAAATTTGAATTTAATTAAACTGTTTTTGATTTTGGGACAATTATTGAGTTTCTTGAATTATGAAAAACTTAATTTTATATTTTTTCTTACATAAATATCACTGGAAAAAAAAAAGTATATAATATACACAAAAGTATTAAATTATTCTTATAGAATTCAAATATAACTTTAAGAATCACTACAAGGACTTTTATATTTTTTGAAATTTATGTTAGACAAAGACGATAAATAGTCGACAAATAAATAAAATTAAAGAGATTTTAAAATACAAAATTAAATTATCAAAAGAACTCAAATATGTATAGTACCATGAAATAAAAATGTCCTATTTAGAAAAAAAAAACATTTTTTCTTCATATTTATAAATTATTATTTATCTTATAAATCTATAAACCAAATTTATAAGGTTAAAAGCCTGTCAAGTACATAAATATACGAGCTGTATGTATGTACATATATACATACGTTAAAATGGTTAAAAGTTTTTCGTTTTTAATGAAAAAATTTAATTTATTGAAGGCTTTACATTAAAATGTGTGTATATGTGTGTGTTTAATATGTTATATATATTCAAATATTATCACATTTACATAATATGTTCTAAAAAAAACACCGTTATGTAGAAAAAAAGTTTGAAAAAGTTCACCAAACGGAAGTATATAATTCGATTAAATTAACACTCTACACATATTATATTATTTCTTTATATTGACATTACAATCTTATTTTATATTTTAAAGGAAATTATATAATATGTAGTTAAATGAAAGAAGCGACAATCTTATTTGTTTAAATGTTATAAAATTAAAATAACAAACTTTATGCAAAGTAGAAAATTTATCTCAAAAAAAAAAAAAAAAACACAAAAAACCACAATCAAACTATAAGGGGGGTTTTTTTTTTATATAACTGTCACTTTAATTAAAAGTAGCATTTTATTTGTATTAAAATTTAACTAATAAAAAATACACATAAATTAAGACATAAACTGGAAACTTTGTTAATTATAGAAGAGGTTAAAATTTTGTCAATTAGTAAGTTTGAAAAAAAAAAAAAATTATCATCATATGAGTATTATGGTCCAATAACTTCATCTCAAAAATGAGAGAAAAAAAAAAAACGTTGAAATTGAAAACCATAAAAAGTTTGTTATGTATTTTTAACGAAACATTTCAACTTTTTTTTGTTTTTTGTTTTTATTCTTCTGATACACTTGGTTTTCCACAAACCAGTTCCAATTAAGCCAAATTATATAATTATATTGGAAACTTGCGGTAATTTAAGTTCAATAGGAAGAAAGCACTTAAAATATAACTACTCGCCGCTTGTCTTCAATGTCGATAAATTAATAAAAAAAAAAAATAACGAATGAAGTCAAAGTTGAAAAAAAAAATACAATAAATAATATAATATAGAAAATAAAGAATAAAGTGAACTTTTAAAACAAAAATTAGCTCAAGTCCTTTCACATACATTTAAAATTCTTACTGTTATAGTTATTATTTTACTTTATTTTATTTTTTTTTGTTTAATTATTATTGAAGCAAACTTTATGAACTTTAAAAAATGAAAAGAAAAAAAAAAAAAACTTTTCAATTTAAAAATATTCCCGTGTTGAAGGCTTCAGAATCAAGAGTTTAAAGACTTATTTTTCAATTTTATTTTATTTTTTTTTTTTAATGAATATTTTACTTTTCTATTAGTGAAGTTTAGCAAAGGAAACTTTTTTTTTAATAGTTCTTGTAGCGTTCTATTTACTAAATAGGTGGAGTTAAGTAGAAGAAACACAATTTTTTTTTTTATAGAATATTTTCTAGTTTATTTATTTATATATTTTTTTTTTTAAATAAAAATTCATAAATATTTTAAGTTAAAAAGGATAAAATATAGCGATATATAATACTTTTTTTTTTGTTATTCAGTTTGACCAATATTAAAGTTAATTTTTTACAAGAAAAAAAATAAAGTGTAGAATAAAAATGACTTTTTGTTTTTAGAATCATGATCAGCATATCAATTTTATTATTTAATAATAAAAAAAAAATTAAAAAATACGAATATGTTACTAATGAAATAACTTTTTCAGATATATGTATATTTCCTTGATAAACTTTATATTATTTAATGAAAAATTCATTCCTTGTTTAACATTTAAATTAAATTTTTTGTTTTTAAAGTTTTTTTTTTTTTTTGTAAATGAAAACAAATTAAAAAGCATCTAGTCGATGTCGTATATTCAAAAGGAAAGAATTTTGCACGTATAACTAATTTAGCATCAGGAAAATTCTAAAATAATAAAGTTTTAAATATTATACTATACATAATATGTAGGTATATAAACAATTTCTTAATTTTATTTTGATTTATTTTTAAATTCATTTAAATGTGGTATGTTTAGATTTTATATTTTTTTCAAAAATTAAAATGAATTTTTAAAGTTTAAATTAAAGAAGTATATTCAAATGAAAATTTTAGCATGAAACTTTTATTTCAAATGAACTTAAATTGAAATGAAGGAAAAAATAAAAAGGATAAAAATATGTATATATGATGAAAATATTCTAAAGTACTTCATAATTTAAAGAGTATAATATACATATATATATATATGTATGTATGTAGATTTTTAAATTGAGTTGAAAGAAGCTGTGTACAACAACACACTACATCTTACCTACATATATGTATATGTTATATACATATTATATAGAATATACCATAATAGTATTGTATGATGAAACATATTTACATATGTATAGGGGAAAATCTTGTATCTCGGTCTAAATGTTTTGTTTCTTTGTTTTTTGTTACTATGAAATCGTTAGAATTTAACTTCAAAATTATTCAAGCTATTCCATTGTGAAAATTTTTCAAAGTTTTTCAATTTATGTGCATACTATGTATGTATACATGGAAAAGGACTTAAGAAAAAACAACAACATCATATTGCCCGCCATTCTTTTCATCTTCTTCATAATTAAATATTTCGAAGGGTTATTACAAATGAAATGGTATTTATTTATTTATTTTTTTTTTATTATAAAACAAACTTTTCCAGAAATTATTATTTTTTAGTATGTCGTATACAAAAATTCTTTAAAAAAATAATTTGTTCAAATTATAAAAACAATAAACTTTTAAAAGTATTCATTAAAGAAATATGTAATACTGATTGTTTATAAAAAATATGTCGGAGAAAAATATAAATAAACATACATACATGCATATGTATGTATATGTAGTGAGTGGTACAATTATTTATTTAACAAGGTAGCATAATTGGTGGTAAAAATAAACTAAGAAATTTACTTTGAAAGATGAAAATCATAATTTTTCTGCGGTAATACACCAGTTATGTTGACATTGATTGACGTTTGGCTATATAAAATATTCAAATATCTACATATCTATAGTAATTCCATGTAAAAATTAAACTGAATTCGAAATTTAAACCGAAATAGGTACATGTGATCGAAGAGACAAGGACTTCCCCTATGTAGTGTATATATATTTACTTGTATCATGAAAATGATAAAATATTTTAGTTAAAAATATATGTACAATATTATGTACATATATGTAAGATATATGGTGTGTGTATGTACGTACGCATATATAAATTTACGAATATCTAGAAAATATACAAACCTCTATATAAAAGTATATATTAAAATGTGTATATTTATTTACATATATGTATACTATATACCTATATTAAATATGTATACATATGAATAAAAATGATACTTGCAATAAACGATGTAAATTTTCTTTTATACGCATGCACAAAACAGCTGCTTTGTGATTCTCGTTATACATGTGTCTCGTCTCAAGTGTACATGGACAGAATTTTCATTTTTCCTTTTCATATATAAATACATACTATATATACATACATACTATACATGATATTTTTCCATCAGTTTTTCCTTTTTTTTTTTTTTTTTTATTTATGACTAAAGATAATATTGCTTTGATATTAAAAAGGAAAAAATATTTTAGATACTTTTTCTCTGTTTTACATTTAACAAAAAAAAAAAAAACAAAATTCAAATATTAGGTAATTGTTTATATTTTCTTAGAAGAAAAAAAACATGTAAATACCTTTTATCATACTTTTTTCCTTTCTTTCTTTTTTTTTTTTTTTTTTTTGTTTCTTTTCTTTCCCTTTTAAAATTTTTATAGAAATTTTTTTAAGAATATTTTCCACTTAAAAATATTTATTTATATGAAATACGTATACTTTAATTTTTCGTTGATATTTTACATCGATTCTATATATGGAAAAATATTTTTCATTTTTTAGCTATATATTTTACGTACATTTTGTGTATCTAAAGTAGATAGACATATATATGTACATATACATACTTTAATATGTATATTTACTTTGGTACATATATATTTAAAAAGAAAACATATAAATTTTATCTTAACTGTTCCGTATTTTATATATATTTATTCATATAAGTATGTGTATACATGTATAATACATATGTATATGAGAGTTAAAAAAAAAAACATATTGTACTTATTAAGTATAGGATATTATAATGAAAAGGAAAAGCAGTGATGATAATGATGATGATGATGATGTTGATGATGAAAAGAAGTTTTGAAAATTTGTTTTAAATACGTACTTATTTTTCTTATTCTCTTACATTTTTAAGTATGCATTTTCAAGAGGAAAATTCTAAATAGATTTAAATTTAGTAACAATTAACAACAGTTATAATAATATACATATACATACATATGTAATAATAAAAAATTCCCAAATAAAATAAGGATGTTATTTCAATGTATCTTTTTCTTTACCAATTTGACTATTATTATTTGTGTATTTTTATATTAAATTTTATGTTATTTTTTGATTTTAAATAAATTTATCTATTATCCTTTCAGTATTATTTTGAAAAGAATATACAAATTATCACATTAAATTTTTCACTAATATAAATATTAAAAAGTTAAAAAATAAACGATAAAATTTAACAAAAATAATATAAAACCACAAATTATATTATCATTAAATTTTTTTTAAAAAAAATATATTTTCAAACCTTAGTTTTGTTGTTTTTGTGACATATTAAAATATAAAATGATTGCGTGTTTATTTCACTTTCACATACCACAAAGTGAAAATAAACAATTTTTTGAGGATTTGTAAATGATATTATTATATAATTATACATTTCGTGATAATAATTTCTATTTATATTATATTCAAATTTTTTTAAATATTTATTTTCATAGATAGATTTTGATTCTAAATTCAAAAGATTACGAAAAAAAAAATGTTTACTTAGAAAAAGCTTAAAAATTCTAGATTTTTTATTGGTATGATTTATGTGTAATTCAATATTTTAGATAACTTCCAAAAAAAAGACTAAATATGAAATGTTTGAATTCATAAAACACAAGGATTTTAAATATACATATATCTATGTATGTACTCGTATGTAGTTCATACTTATAATTTCAAATTAGTTATTAGACGTAACATTAGCCTGGGTTCTTTTGTATGGGAAATTCCACGCAAATCGACCACTTTTGACTTTAAAATTAATATAAATGAAGCTAGTTTGGATAGGTACCTATATATGAGTTTTTAGTGTATCTAGTGTTAAATTATTTACAATATCACTATGGAGAACAGTATTTAAAAAAATTTTTCTTGCAACTTATCAGTAGAACCTCGTTTCGCTGTCACGCCCGTTTAAAAATATGTCACATCCGTTACCTTTTTTTTTTTTTTTTTTTAAATTATGAAAAAAGTATTGCATTGTTTCTTGTCAAATTTTTCCAAAAGATTCTTTCAAGTGTCTACAGTATAATTAAAAATTATTTTTATAATTGTTCATATGAAAGTTTCAGGATATTCAGTAAAATATACGGAAATCCGTGAAATTCGAAATCGTCAGTGTCACACCCGTTACGCTACTAAAATGACGATTCTGATAAGAAATATTTGAAGTTTTCTATATAATCGTAACCGTCTTTTGCTTTCACTAGAAGGCATATTGAAAACATAAAAGTATAATCAGAATGCAATTGCTGTACGAGTTTTTCAATATTTAAGAGTCAGAATGTCACACCCGTTACAAATAGAATTCCCCATAATATGGTGATTGATGACTGTCAACACATTAATATTTTGTTCATGAATGATGATAATTATCAAATCTCATCACATTATAGAGATGACAGAAAAATATCTGACACTTTTCATGTATTTTTTTAAAGGTGATATGATAGCAAAAGATATGTTTTTTATGTGAACATTTTATTGTTTTATAGAAAAAAATTAAAAATTAAAAGAACGTAAGTAAATTAATATAATACATAATTATAAAAAATTGAATTATATACACCTACTAATGTATTACGATTTGTTAAATGTTTTAACTTATAATAAAATTATTTTAGAACAAAAATTTCTTATCAAGAAAATATCTTTTATAAATTCAAAAGTTTTGAAATTTTCTGTAAGATTTTTAAGACCAGGGTCGTATTTAAGCATATGCTACATAGGCTGCAGCCTAGGGGCCCGCACTACAAAAAATGAGTGAGGTTTTTTTTTTTTTTGCTTGTTAGAAATATACAACCCTTATAGGGCCCGCACCACAAAGGGATAGCCCAGGGGTCTACAGATCCTAAATACGGCCATGACGGGGACAGACCCAATAACAAACTAATAGCTGACAGTTATAAATTCGCTATGAAGTTTGTCACATTTCAAAATATTATTACTTTTTTCGTGATCAGTATCACCATTTCACCACACAAGAACATCACTGAGCACATGAAAAATATAAAAAAAAATCCTTCGACGTACATACATACATATATATACAATTATTTGTATTTTGTAGTAATATTTCGTGAATCAAAATACCTATTTAGATATTGAAAATTTTTCTATATTAAATTATCATGTGTGACAATTTATCAATAAATAAATAGCTACAATAGGATCATAATTCTAACGAAGCTTAAATTTGAAAAACATAGATACGAGTATACGAATATTATTTGGTGCGTTCATTCTAATGTTAAATATAAGTTTATAATGACTCGAAAATGCAAAATTTTGTGATTTTTTATTTGTATTTATTTATTTTTTCTTAAATTTAATTTAATTAGATTTTTATATTATTGTAATTGACTATTTTGTGTAGATTATTATTTATTAAATATTATTTTTGTTTTTTTCATTACAGATTAAATGAATACAATACCAATAATTAAGAAAATATTAAAAAATAAGACTAATAAATAATTGAAAATAAATTAAAGATAAAAAAACAACAAGAACAATAGCAGAAAAAAATAATTTTTAAAAGTGAAAGTTAAAAAAACAATAAGTATATTAATTTAAATTGATGTGTAATACAATATTTTATTTTGTGTAGTGAAAAAAAAATTGAAGATAAACAAGCTTTACGCGCTGTGAAAACTTACATCATATGTGAATAGAAATATTTAAAATTGTTTGAAATTTTATTACAAATTGATTTAAATGTATGTATAAACATTTGTATGTAATATGAAAGTTCTACAATAATTATTAGTGTATAATGTATTTAACAAAAAACAAAAATATAACTATATAAAATGTGTAGTAACTACATATGAGTGTTTGTAATTTGAATTATTTTGATACATACATATTACTTGGAAAAAAAAATTTAAAAAGAACTTTTTCAATAAAAAATTTTTTTTTGTACTTATTTAAATAAAATCTTCAATTAAAATTCGAAATACTTAAATAATTTGAATTGTAAAATGATTCTTCTTTTGTTAAGGAACGATGCAGGTGGAAATATTTCGAGAGAGGTAAGTACGAAATGTGTATTTATTTATTATTTTTTTTTTTTTTACAAAATTTATGTTTTATTATTTCTTAAGTTAACTTCTCTATTACAATTATTTTGATTTTATTCTTTTTAATTATTTTCTGTGAAGTCTTCTTTCATTTTGACACCCGTTATTGTGAAATGAACAAAAATTACCACTATATGATTTCAAGTTGTTATTCTCTTTTTTAAGAAATTTAAATGTGCTATGTCACATGTCACATTAGAACAAGCGTTCACACTCAAGAAAAAAGTTTCAGTGTTCTAGAAGATTTTTTTTTTCCTTTTTGTTTAATCTTTGACTCAGAAAATATATTTTTAAAGTTTTAAAAGAAATATGTAAATCACGTACAATTTATAATTTAAAAAAATATTAAAAGTATCTTGCAAACTATAGTTTTTTATGTTATATAGCATAATTTAGACATTAGAAAGCATAAAATTGTGTAGAAATATTGCAAAAAGTAAATTATATAAAACTACCTATACTACAACAACTTCATTGATAAAGGTGATTGTATGAAAACTTAACCACAAAATAAGTTTTAAAAATCTATAGCTAACAAAACACCATATTTAAATAAAGATAAAATTATCATATAAACATGTACATACTACATACATACATATGTATGTACATATATATTTAAATAAAATGTAAAGGTTAGCTACAAGGGAATACGTCAGTTTCATACTTTTTCAAAAAAAAAAAAAAAGGACCGAATATTTAATGAATACCATTTTCAAACAATTGTGATAAATTACTATGATCTATTCATGTATACCGCAGATAACTTTTAAAATTATATATAATATGTATGTATATGTGTATCTATCAAAATTGAATTATGTATAGTATGAATTTTATGAATTCATATATCATTTAGAAGAAGAAGAAAAAAAGATTCAAAAATATTTAAACTATTATTCTATGGTAGATATGTACATATTATGTATATAGGTATACATAAATAAAATCTTCAAAATGTTTAACATATAATTTTCCGGAAAACTAAGTTTGTCCTTAATAGGGTTTTTGTGAATGGAATGCTTAATGATTATTGTTTGTATTTATATTGTACATACATAGTACATATATTCGGACTTTACACAAACAATGCGAGTAATATGAAAAGTGTACATTCCATTATATTTTTGTGTATTATTAATATTTTTGTTTATTATTTCAAGACTTATTTTATAATATAAATAACAATACAATCCTATATCTTAAAAAAATAAAAAAAATATTTATAGTACATGTATGTATGACACCAACATATAATGATAATGTGATATATTATAATTTTAAATTTAATGAAAACATTATATTCTACATAATCATACATATAAAACTAAATGTATTGAAAGTGTTTTGCTATTAAAAAAATAAATAAAAGTATTTATGATATTTATGTAGGCACTATAAGTATATAATAAACACACATGTTATTTTATATATATACATACATATATATATAATAGTAAATAGATAATGTTTGTTTTTTACACATGTCATAATGATAGTATATGTAGTTACAAAAAATATTAAAAAACAAAAATTATCATAAATATTTATAATATTTATTTATGTCATTCATATAATGTATATGTATACATACAAACACATGTATATTTTATGTAGGTATATATATATATATTTTTTTTTTTTTTTCGTATAAAAATTATAATACACATGTTATTTTAGCAGACCACATCTCTAAAGAAAAAGTAAAAGATACAATGGCAATTTTCATATACAATACAAGATAAAAAAATTACGAATTTTATGTCAAACATAAATAAAAACATTAATAAATAATTAAACAAGTCAATTCAATTATATTGAACAAAAAAAAACATCCACATTTCTAATTTAAAAAAAAAAAATGAAAAATTCAAAGAAATTATCCAACATCAAATTATTATTTTAATACACGGTTGATAAATTATTATATTGAAATGAAATTGAAAGTATCTTTCTCTCTCTCTGTACATCAATGTGAAATCAGACGCTACATATTTCAATTATCCTGTTAAATATTTTTAGTCTAAAAATATTATTTTCTATTGAATTTAAGATATTTTTTAATCTAGCAAATTTTTTTTTGTTTTTTTTTTTTTAGAAAATTCATTAAAAATTAAAAATATCTCTGATGGAATTCAATCACAAAAAAAAAAAAAATACCTATCTAATTTTTATCTTTTGTTTTTGTTTTTTTTTTTTAAATAAAAATATAAATTCTAAAATCAAAATACAAAATTATCTTGAAAAAAAAAATATTGTGTAGAAAAAAAGTTATGTATACATAATATGTATTTCTATTAAGACTAATGAATAGAATATAGAATTTATTTTTTGTCTTTTATGACAAAAATACTGTCCAATTAAAGGTATACATATGTATATCTATACTCGTATGTATAAACTAAAACTACTTTGATTTAACTTTTAAATACATTTTACATACACATATGTACATATTTATATTTTTTGTCTATATACTATATATTCTTTTCAACGAAAATTTCACATAGATATATAATATATCCTTTTTCAATGTAAATTTCGAATATTTATGTTGTATGGAATAATACTGAATAAACTTTATTTCTAGAAGGCCAATATTTTAATTGGATGCTTTCACCTTTTCAAAAATAATTTCTAGTAATGTTTTATTTTTAGAATACTTTTTTGTTGTTGTTTTGAATTAATAAGAAATTCATTTTATAATTTAAAAGTTTCTTTAAAATTAGACAAAAGGATAAAGGATATATATATGTATGTATAACATACATATAGGCAAAAATTAATTTAAACAATTAAAGTTTTTAATCATTTTCTTTCTATTTTCACTGTCATTTATTCAATTTAATGATTTGATAAATTTTAAATTAATAAGAAATGTTTATACAAAAAAAAAAAAAGAAGAAAAAGAAGTAAAACTTAAATTATTTTCATTAATAAATAACTTGAAAATTTAAAAAGTATATACCTATTATGTATTCATATTTTTATTTTTACTTTTGATTAAAATTATTATTATTATTTTTTTGTACATACATATCTTTTTTTTTTGCATTAAGTACGAATTGTTTTTTATAATCAATATGTAATTATTAATGTGAATAAAACATTTATGTATATGTAGATTTATATACTATAGATATCATTATGAAAAAGTATAACTAGGACAAGTTACAATGTTAAAATTTATGTTGTTACACCTGGTAAATGTAAATTTCAAGAAGAGCAACAAGATTTTACAGTACCCAAAAGTAATATCTTACAAGTTGTAAGAGGCATATTATAATATGTATAAGATGAAATTACACAAATGCACATACCTATAGAATATATTATGTACAATGATATAGACATTTGAAATCACACTGAATATAAATTCTGTATATACATACATACATATATCATACATTGTATATACGAGTATGTACATGTTGAAAGTTGCATCACTTTATATTATCATGTGCATTTTATATACATTCATATGTATGTATATATTTTATCTTTTTATATACAGGTACTGAAAAAGCATTAAAAATATAGGATATACAAATTTCAATTTTTCACGAATGCGATTCAGATTTGTACATGACTTCTATGTGCAGTATATGTGTGTATGTACATATCTGAATGAAAAACTTATTATAAAGAACATACCGTGTTTTGTATCTAATGAAATAATATTTACATAGGTACCTTGTATTTACCTCATAATATGTTTTTCATATATCTACTATGTATATAATTTATATATATTTTACATGTATATATATGAACATAGATACATATACATATATTATATATCAATTTATGTATGTTCATTTACATAAATTGCAAAATAATTTAGATTGCTTCATA
Organism: Bombylius major; assembly: GCA_932526495.1. NCBI lineage: Eukaryota > Metazoa > Arthropoda > Insecta > Diptera > Bombyliidae > Bombylius > Bombylius major. The sequence continues at coordinate 36,678,258 of OW052046.1, forward strand.
TCAGAATTTATACATATATGTATGTATCTAGATGTATGTACGTACACACACAGGTTGTCCCAGTAAAAAAAAATTACATACTAGCTTTTGTATATCATTTCATTTAATGCTTACAACTTAATAGTAGTTTTTTTTTTTTTTCAAATATTCTAAAGAGATATTTAATTGTGATACAGTTTACAAACAGTAACAATTTTTTTTTTCGTAAACAAATTTCTGTAGGTACTTTTAAAATAGTTTGAATTCTTTTTTTTCCTTTTTGAAATGATTTAAAAATTTTAAAAAGAACTTCAATTTAAAAAAAAAAACCCCCCATCAACAATACTCTTACATCATAATAAAAAAAAATATTGAGAAAAAAACATGTTTGATGTTTTTAAATAATGAAATTAATCAGATTTTTTGAAACACCTTTCATAATATTAAAATAATTCTATTTAGTATAATTCTCAACATTATAGAATTGTATATAATGTACTTATGTATACGGTTTAAATAATTGTCGTTTTCTATAGGTACATATCATTCGAACAAATAAATATAAAATATTGTTCAGCATAATAATATTGTCATTAATTTATTTAAATATAAAATTGCTATGCATATACACAATTTGTATATATGTACATAATAGCAACTACATATTTATAATATGTATATAATATAAGTACATATCAATAATAGGAATATTGATTAAAAAACGAATGAATTTTAATGATAAAAAAAAAAATTATAATTTCATGACTGATGGCAACACAGCACTAAAATTTTTTTTATACAATAAAATTAAAACAAAAAACAACGAAGTATTCGAGAATTATTATTATTGTTATTTTTTTTTTTTTTTTTTTTTAGAAAAAAATAACACATAATTACTATATCCTTGAGTTCCTTTTTGTCCGGTAAATTCTCGTGTGTATTTGTTTTTTTTTTTTTTCTTTTGGGAAACAAATTAATAGAATTTTTTTAAAAATAAATTCTGAAAATTCTTACGTGGTAATTATTATTATTATTAAGGGGATTCACTCTTTGGTGCAAATAGGTATTGCATCGTTGCATTCGGTGTATCGTAGCACGAATTTACAACGATACAACAACAATTTGCAACGATACAACAAAAATTCGTGCTACGATACACCGAATGCAACGATGCAATACCTATTTGCACCAAAGAGTGAATCCCCTTATTATTTTTTTTTTTTGCAATTGTTCCATATTCTTAAAAATAAAATTGCATACTCATAATAAGGGAATTATGTATTCGTATGTGTATATATGTATTTGGTACTTTTATTTTTTTTTATATACATATATGTACATACATTATTACATATACATACATACACATTTTTCTTCTTTTGTATTTGGTTTTTTTCTTTTTTGCTTTCAAGAAGCACTTCAACATATATATACATAATAATGGTTTATGTGTACAATTTTAATTATTTTCTTATTGAAATACACTAGAGAATAACCAAAGAGTTTTTATCAAGAAATTATATACCAGGAAACAGAAAATGTCTATCTTAAGTCAAGAAATACAATTATAAGTATTATTTATTCACAAAACAAGAAATGTTATAAAATCTCTGAGGAATTACTGACAGTATATGATCTTTAAAAAAAAAAATTAAATAAATTAAATTAATAAAAAAAAAAAGAAAAAATTACACATTATTTATTAGTAATCATTAGGCATCACACGCATATATACTCGTACATATGTATGTATATGCATATATGTAATTTCACATTTTCTACCCTTTTATTTTACCATACTGTAAATGTTATCAAGAAAAATTAAAATAAATTGAATAAATTTGTTTCTGTTTTTTTCAATTAAAAATAAAAAAATAAATAAACAAAAATAGCACATATGTACATACGTATGAATTACCTTTTATATATTTATTAATTTTATAAAAAAAAAAATATAATAATTTTATCTTGTGTTTGGTTTCATTACACGTATTATAAATGTAGATAACAACAATATTATATTTTATTATCTACAATCGTTCAAGTATTATGTACATACATACTTCGTGAAAAGCACTATTTTTTTCCTCCCTTTTTTTTTTTTTTTTAATTTAATTTAATTTATTAGGGTGTAGTATGAAAATGTTCTGTGACATTTTTATATGTATTATAATTTCATATTTTAATATTCATTTATGTATTTATTTTTATAAAATATTTTTTATAAGTATATTGTATATGAATGTAAATAGATAAGAGAATGACGTCAAATCAGTCCAATCATTATTTTATCCTTGATATTCATATCATATCAAATATGTTTTATCTGGTAAGATTATATGAGAAATTAAAGTTATATGAAAAATATGTACACATATACGTATAAATTTTGTCTTTATAACACGATATTTTTAAGTACAATAAATAGGTATAATGGTTTCAAAAAAAAAAAAAAAATCAATCAATATTTTTATAAAAATTTGTAATGAATTTATTTACTTTTTTTTCTCAAATTTTTATGTATTTTTACATAGTTTGAATTCCATAAATATTATATGTATGTATACCTTCATACATACACTTGTATATGTATATAATGTATATAATAATGTTATAAATAATTTTTCGTAAAATTTCATTACAATTAGATTTTAGAAAATTTTATTATGGACTTTGAAAAACCATATATACAAAAATAAATACAAATAGAAATATTATGTACTATATACATACATATATATGTACATAGTATCAAATACCAAGTAAAATATATATGTATGTACAAAATAAGAGAATATAGAAAATTTAAATTTTATATCAAACCACCATAATATTTTCATAAAATTTATTAAATTATTTTGGTATAAGATATTTTGTTATTCTTTGATAGAGTTGTACAGAAGGTTTCTAAAATACCTATTGTACATACACATTTTGGTTTAGGGTTTCAAAAATTTTCTAGTATAGGAATAGGTAACCACATATCGTAGACATGTCATGTATACATACATCTATGACATCATGAAATGAAAATTCAATATCTAAATTTGATTTGACCCTTGTCAGTATATCCGAATTATTTTATATTTTTTATGGTTTTTTTTTTCTTTAATATTTTTTGACGACATTGTGTAAAATATTTAAATATATATTGCAAATGTCCATGTCATTATATTTTAAGTCTATAATTATAAATATGTACAATAATGTATTATATGAATTTAGGACTTTATTCGTACCAATATGGCTTTTTTTTGGAGTCATTCATTTTTTAATTTCCTTAGATTTCTATATATGTATTTTCAGTTTTTATATCTACAGTGAATTATTGATAATAAGTCTTAAAAACGTATCATTTTGAAAATATCCTGAAACTTTTTATTTTCAAAGATTTAAAATTTAAAAATGTGATAGAAATACCCATTAATTTATGAACTCAAATTTTTCATTTAGCGATTGAAAATGAATTACAAAATATATATAAATAATAACATTATATAGAAACTTAGAGTACTTTTTCACATTTAGCATCAAAAAGTCCAAACAAAATTGTTCATAGCTTGAGAAATATTGAAATTTTGAAAAAAAAAAAAGAAGAAAAAGAATACGTTGTTTTGAATTTTTCAAATTCTAATCTGTAAGAAAAAAAAAGTCAATTAGTTTTTAAATAAAAAAAATTGTTAAACTCAAAAAAATAGACCAGGCTAATAACCCTTTGTATTTTCCACGAAAATTGATGAAAACTCAAAACTCATACATGGATCCTGCACTTTATTTTAAAATCACTTCAACGGAAAACAAAATATGAAAAAGTATTTTTTGAATAAATTTTTCAATTTCAATGTATGGTGGTTCATAACTTGGGAAAGTCTTTCTATGTTTATTTTTTCAAAAATTATTTAAATTTTTTTTTTGATTCAGCTTGACTTAGTAGCTTTCAGTAGTAACTTTCCAAAAAGCTAAGAACCAGAATATAAAATATTTTTTTGGATTGTTAAGAAGTGTTTTCCTTTTAATATTTGATTATTTTGATCCTTTTTCTCTTACGATGATAAAATAAAAAAAGGTTAAAATGTCTTAAAAGTAATTATTATTTGGGAATTTACCAATTTGTTTGATCGTGTTATTATATTTCAAATACGGAAGCACACACACACACATACATACACACATGTTTGTGGATAATTAAAAAATAAACATTAAAATAAATTGTTTTCACGTGAATAATATGTAAATAATATGCGGTTTTTCTTTGAAGGTTTGTCTTAATTTATTTTTTATCAAGTTAATATGTATTTAAAAATTAAATTTTCTTTTATTTAATAAATATTATGGTTGATGTTAATGCCAATTTGATAAATATTTTTCATTTTATTGTTAAAGGATTAAAATTTTTATATGTGTTCTTATCATTACTATTATTATGTATGTGTATTTGTTTTTTGTATTTATCGGCATTCATTATGCTAAAAATTAAATTTTATTATATTCATTGTTCTAATGGAAATACACTATATACAATATACACATACACATACATATATGTACATATACGTAGTATTAGACTTTTATTATGCTACTGCTGTTAGTTTATTGGAAATTTATTTTATTAAAGGAATATTGAAAATTATACATATACATATATTTATACATATTTTTGTTTTGTGGTTTCTGGTATTGACTTTTGGAATTTATTGTTGATTTACAAATTATGTATTTTATATATGTACATACATATAGATTTGTAATAAAATTTAGCAAATATTAATTGAATATTTTTCATAATTTCAATTTTAATTTAAGTTAATAAAATTTAAAAAAAAAAAAAAAAACAATCAATAATTTTATGCATTTCAAATAAAAGTAATATTTTCTAATTAAAACAGTTAATTATAAAAAATACATAATATTTACTCGTATATTTATGTATATTATGTATTAAACTGTGAATATTCAAATTTTATCTATTTATTTTAATTTAATACACAAAAAATTTTATATGTTAAATATATGTATATGAAATACATATAATTTGCATATAAATGTTAATTTATCTTTGTTCAGAATCATATATCTGTTCATGTAATTTATGCTTTTATATTCTTCCATTTTCAAAAAAAAAATATAATAATAATAAATAAATAAATAATCAAATAATATTTCAATGTATGTATGTTACATACTTAACGTCATGAATACAATAAATGTGAAATGCTAAGGTGATGGCGATTTTGTCGAAATGATTCCGTTTTTGCATGTATACTGATGAATGCAATCAATGTGAAATGAGATATGCCAGTAGCAATAAATGTCTGTTGGAAATGCAAATTTTTTTTTATTTTGTTCAAAATATTTTCTTCTTTGGAATCCAATTAATTCCACTAAAGTTTTATGAATAGCAACGATATACCTGTAAAAAAAAAAGTATATATCAAATATCAAAGTATGACGATAACGATGAAATACAGTAAATACATACATACATTATGTGTATGTATTATATGTCTGTCGAAAAATTCACATTTCGGCGTTATTGTATTCAGATTGATTAGATTTCTAGTTCACGAGAACTTTTCACATCGCCTTCAAATGCTAATTAGTCAAATACCATATATGTACGTACATACTTATTAGGATATATCTATACAGTAATGTTAAATTAAAACTTGTAATTTATAATTAAACTGAGAAATAAGTAATCTGTAATAATTAATGATTTTTCTAAAAAAAATGCATGTTTTTGTAAAGTTCACTTATTTTCTATTTTTGTAAAATAAAATACGAATAGGTCAAGTTAATAAAAGTGATAAAATACGTCAGATGCAGATGTATGTATATCCCACAGTTTGAGTATACGATTTACAAAACGGATATAAAAAGCAATTATTCGAAAGAGAAAAAAAAATTCATTACACTATCGACATTAATCGACATCCTTTTCATATAAGTGACAATGTTTTTTTCAACAATTTACCTTATAATGATATTTAGGATCTATTTTGTTTATTAAAATAAAAATAAAAATCAAATGAAATACAAATTATTTATGAACAAAAATGTAATAAAATAATAAATTTTACACATATCTATCTATTCATGTTTTATGAATATTAAAGATAAAACAAAAACAAAAATTAAGTTGAATGTACATTCCATAAAAGATATAGTATATTATTAAAAAATATGAAAAATAATAATAAAAAAAAAGAAAGAAAAAAAAAAAGTGAATCAAGCAAAATATTATGTATGATATATCCTGATAATGCTTTTATCCTATATATGTATGTATGTCTATAAAATATAATATATGTATGTATATGTATTTGGTAAAGGTATATATTTGCATTAAATATATATCATAGAAAAAAATTTTCATAACTGTACATACATCTACATATATAGTAATATTTATTTATGTGTATTTATGTATATATTATTTTTTTTATAAGCTCGTTTTAAATTTCAATTAACAAGTTTCACCTTTGGCTTTTTTCGTCCGTGTAATATAATCATGTATACTAGTACACATGATACTAATATATTATTCCTCTGTAAAATACTTAAATATTTTAGGGCATAAATGCAGTATAAATTTACACATCATAGATTGGATAAATATGTAGGTATGTACATATATGTACAAATTTTATTGTTTCTATATGTATAGATATAATATAAAATAGTAGAAATTTTTGCGTTTACGTAGAATATACATACATATAATATGTATATTCTGTTAGTGGATATGTATATTTCTAGTATATTTAACTATATCTATATACATATGTATGGATGTATAGATTCATATGAAAAGTAATACCAATAATTTTGTTAAGCTTTATGCTATATACCGACATAATATATACTATATTGTAGGTACATCATATGTATGATATGTACGTTTTTTTTTTTTGGGTATGTTTGGATAGCCTTTATCCTTTAGCAATTTCATTTTTAGATCAAACATAATTTTTTTTCCCCTTTTTTATTCAATTTTTTTTTTTTTATGTTTTTAAGCATTATTATTTTTATTAGTTTTTTTTTTATTCACTTTGCTTCTGTTTTAAAATAAAATTCAATAAATTTGGGATTTTTGTTGTTTTTTTTATTATTTTAATTCCAACTACATATACGAGTATGTATAGGTAAGTATGTATAATAAATTGAATATTTTTGTAATATTTTATTGTTAAATACTCTTGTTTTAAAGAACAAAAAAAAAGGGATTATAGTTAATTTTTTTTTTTGTTTTAAAAAAAAGCCAACTATAAAACAAAATTTATTATAAAGGTTTCGTAAAATGGGATAAGTTCACCACATCAATTGCCACACAAAAAGCTTTTGAAGTGATTAAGTCGTCGCAGTGTAATAAAAAAAGAAGTTTTTTTGTTATGTTTTTTCGTAAATTTTTTTTTTTTTCAAACTAAGCCGCCGTCGTATCTAAGGACATTGAAAGGATAATATAAAAAAATTGATCAGTAAAAATATATTTTATTTGAAAATAAATTTTTTTTATATTTAAAATTGATGAATCTCTATAAAATTTTTTATCTTTTAGATTAAATTTTTACATCAATTTATTCTGAAAATTTTACACCGTATAATATGAAGCCTGTTACAAAGCTGTTCAGGATTTTAATGATTTGTCTAATATTTTATTTTAATATTTCGAATTGTATACCATATTTCATATGTCGTTTTTCTTTGATATCTGAACAAATGACCAATTATTCAAAAAATAATATGTACAATACATACAATTTTTGACCATGCCATATACATATGTATGTATGTACATTCGCGTATAGTGTATGTACAATATGTACAATGTATGTACATACATTCATTAATTTTACTTGATCTGATTTGACAGACTATAATAATTTAAAAGATAATTTACGATAAATGTAAAAGTGGAAAATAATGTTAGTTGGACAAAAAGTATATATCATTAATTTTTCTACTTTATTTTATTATTATAATCAAATTTTTTTTTTTAAAATATTTTTTTTTGTTACATCATAATATGTGCCACCTAATGTAATTTGTGACTTTTTATGATGGCTGCAAAAGAACAAAAGATATAAATTAAAAAGTAGTTTCATAGTGGCAAAAATATATACAAATGTATATGTATAGTATGTATGTATGTGTATATATGTATGTATAATAGTTATATATAATATTTTAAAAATATATATGTTTGTATATGTATGTATATAAAGAGTAAAATAAGAAACAGAAGCAGAAAGGATATATGTACATATGTATGAAGCAATGGTTGAAAATTACTGCGGTATTCATTGATCGTTGTCATCATTGGAATTGGTCCTACTTTGGAAGCGGTTTTATGAGGTTTTTTTTCCAAGCCATAATATAATAATATTTACAATCTTTTGCACTATAATATCAGATACTATGTATGTGTATAATAAAAACAAAAAGATGTTATGTATCTACTCAAATATAAATTTTATGGTTGAAAAAAAAAAAAAAAAGGATTTTGATACACAATGTTGCTTTTCTGTTTATTTATATTTTTTTTTCAATTTTGAAGCTGTTTATTATTATTATTATTATGTAATAATTTTTCATTATTTTTTATTTTATTTTATTTTTATTCTTCAGTTTGGTCTTTTTAATAGATTTTATATTGCGAATCATATAACCAATTTTATTTATTTACATTTTTTTTTTTTTAAAGAAAAAATCATATAAATTTCATGTTTTATCATTTGAAAAAAATTTCGATTTAAATTTATCTTTAAAAATTTTAAATATATTTAGAAGGTATTTTAGATTTATCTCTTATTTGAGATTGCTAACAAAGTATTTTTTTCAGAGCATTAGAAAAATTTAAAAAGCATATAATATGTATGTATACACATTGTACAGTAAATCAATTAAATTAAAAAAAAAACAATTCAGAAAGGAATGATTAATAAAAAAGTTTCATCCAATTAGACATAAAATTCACAAAATGATATATGATCCAATATGATTATTTCCAACGATGCTGGTCCAAATGTTAACATTTCAAAAAAGAGATGATTTTAACAATGTAAAGGAAATATGTAGTAATAATAAATTTATTATTGCATTGCATAAAAGTAAATTCATACATACATGTACCTATATGTACGTATTCTATAGTAGAATAATTGATCATGTATGTATGTGTTATGTGTAAAATTTTTGGCTTAATTTCAAAAATTGAATATAAAGGCTCTTATCGTTAACCTAAATATATGCTTTAACCTTATAGTGTTTTTTTTCTTCTTTTTTTGAAATATCTGCACGTACATGAAATTATCTTACATAAATGTAATATAACACGTGAAAATAAAACGGTCTTTAATATGAGTATACCTATATATGTATTTACATACGTATGTACATATGTACTTGTATTTTATATATCCTGTATTATACATATATTTGAAGTTTGTGGCATATAATAGAGCTTTAGTAAAAAAGATTATTTATTTTCATGTATTTAAAATTTAATGAAAGCCAAATCTACTTAAAATGGAAAGTAAAGACTTAATCTGAAGAGATTATGTTTCAAAATTTTCGAGTGTATACAGGTATTTGAACTTCTTTGTATATAAATCTATAAAAATTTAATAACACAAAAGATACACTTTCCTATATACATATGTATATGTGTAGTAGGTATAAGGGGTTGAAATAAATTATATGCATAATGAAAAAAGTTATACTGGAGTAGTAGTAAAATAAAAAACTTGAGAAATTATATAAAATTCAATTTAATTTAGTATTTTATTGTATTTAATCCTTTGACGGACACAACTTTATTAAAAATAAAAAAGAACGATAAATCAAAATATTTTAGAAATAGCCTGAAGCGCATTTCCTGTTGAAAAACATATTGTTTTTTTTTTTTTGTTTTGTTCAGTTTTATACTTAGAAACATCCTGTATATTAGAAATTCATATACATGCATACATATATGTATTCCCTTTGTATAGATTTTATTATTCAGGTTTACAAATGTATAAAATTTTATTATTCTATAATAGATGTGAAGTCTAAGTACCTATCTATAATTTTATATTTTATAACAATTAAATCTTGTAAATTAATTTTAATTATTTCAATTTCATTTCTCTTGGGCTTTGGATATTTTATTTTTTTATTTTTTTTGTTTTTTTTTGTTTTTGTTTTTAGTAAACAAGATGATTAAGTTACAAATAATGCATTTGTGACATTTCAATGATTATATTTTTCTTATTTTTCAATTTGATAGAATAGGAATATATTGATATCATATTTTCAATCATTATATATAATAAAATATAGAGATTCTAATATTATCCAGTTAAAATATAGAATAGAACAAATAAAATAATATCAAAATATTATAGATAATATTTACAATAATATAGATTTTCGTAATTAATTTTCTATTGTTGGAAAATTCTATTGATTTACAATATAATTAAAATTGAAATGTTATGTGGAGATAGATGTATTATACTTACATATGTATGTGTAATAAAAAGCCATTATCAAAGAATATTTTTGTCTTGATTACATTTTATTAATACATACATTGTTATTCTCTTTTATTGTTATGCATTTTGTATTTCCTTGAAAATCCTTTTTCTGGATTTTCAGTTCAGATTGATTTAAAAAAAAAAACATAAATGAAAAAAAAAATCAAAGTAATTAAAATTCAGAATAAATCTGTTTCATTGTTTGTTCGATTAAAATCTGGGAAAAAGATCTTCTGATATACGAGCATTAAGCTAAAAAACAGTTGTGTGTGTGTTTTTTTTTCTACTGTAAAATTGCGAATACAAAATTATATATTATATTGCCGATGGCTATTGGCACAGATATGCTGCACAGATATGTACTTCCTATTGTATACACACATGTGTATATATACATATACATATTGTGTATGTATGTATTTACATGAAATTATTCCTTTGTATCATAATTTCATATCATTGTTATTAAATTTTATCTGTGAATATTATTTTCTAAAATGATGAAAAAGAAAAATAATTAATGAAAATTTTTAAAATATGAAATTTTTGAAAGACGTTCTCTTAGTAAAATCATTTGTAAGTAAATAAATAAATATGATGATGATGAAAAAATGTGAACAGATGAAAAGCTGCAAAAAAAAATCTTTTTATTAAAATCTTTATTTAAAATTTTTTTTTTTTTTTTTTTTTTGGAAAACGTGTTGTGCACACACCCTTTTGAAGATTTTATTTTAATTAATTCTTTTATTTTGGCCGGTTTTTTTTTTTTTTTTTCTGGTGAATTTATTTGTAAAAAAAGTATATCAAAGTAGTATATATGTATATATATATTTCTTTTACATTTTTCATTTTAATTATATTTTTTTTTTTTTCAAAAGGCCTTTTTTAAAAATGAAATTATTTTAATTCAATTTTGTCATTTATATACAAGACAAAAATGATATTTAGTAAAGTATTTTGTATTTTCTACTTAAAAAAAGATTTATTCTCTAATTCCAAGAAGAAAAAAAAAAGGAATAATAACTTGAAATATAGATTTGAGTGAATTTTATTTTAAATTGTTTTTTTTTTTTTTTTCGTTGAATAATCCTGTAAAAGAAAATTTATAATTAAAAAAAAAAAAAAGTTTGTGAAATTAAATTATATGGAAAATTTTCTTTGATTTATATCTTTAAGATTGTTTTTTGCATGATACATAGTATCTAATTAATTTTTTAATTATGTATATAATATACAATCCAAGAAAAGTATCTTTATATGTTTTAAAATAAGTTTTAAATATATAACCTACTGTGTGTGTGGTAGTGTTATCTGTGTGGTCTTCTTGAAAAACAATTTTTTTCTATAGTACAGATTATGTGCGTGTGTGTGCTGAAGTGGAAAATGGTTATTCACCTTTTTTGGTTTTGTTTTAATGAAAACTCAGCTGGAAAATTTAAATTTTTTATCTAAAACTTTTTCGTAAAATTATTTTTTATTTCTAAAATCTTTTAATCTATATTTACATAATTTCTTAGTTATTGTTTAAAAATGGATGTCCTTATACTAATAAATGTACATATAGGTATTACGTACATATACATATAAGTCATTTATGAATGATGATAATTTTAAATAAGTTGAACAAATATTTCATTGTAAGAAGAAAAAAATCCTTTATTTATATTAATAAATTATTAAAATTTTTCTTATTGTTTTAATATTAAAAAGAAAAGGAGAAAAAAATTAATTTTTTAGACAAAAAGACGAAAAAATTCTTAAAGGATCATTTTAAAAGACAGATTTAAATTCTCTGATTTATAATAAAAAGAAGAAAAAAAAACCAAAAAAATATAATAATCCCAGACATATTAAATTGTGGATAGTTTTTGGATATCCTTAAATTTTTTTTTCCAAATTTACTCAATAACATAGAGCCCAAGGAATGATTAAAATGAAAATTTTTCGATACGAAATTATTAAATAATTGGAAAATTTAAAAATGATATAAAAATAATCTAATGAATTCTTTTGTTTTTTTTATTAAAAAAAGTAGTAGGTACCTACTTATTCCCAAAGAATGACTTTTTATTTTTTCATTTATTTTTTTGTTCTTTTTATTTTCGAACTGTGATCAATTTGAATTAAATTGGAAAAAAAAAAATTTCTTTAAATTTAAATTTATCATGATTTTTTCTATTTTTTTTTTTGTTTTTGTGTTTGTCACATCTATACATTTTGTATGTGGTGAAGAAAAAAAAATAGAATGAAAAACAAAAAAAAAAAAAATAAATAAAATTGGAATGTAAAGATAAGATAAAATGAACAGAAAATGAAACCATATAATAAGTGAATCCTTGTCGCCAACGTTAGATAATATGATGGTTTAGAAAATTGTGGTATTTGGACTTGAATTAAGTATTATTATATAAAACTATATATATGTACATATGTATTTATTGATATATTAAATTTAATGTATGAATGAATATACTATATGTACCTCAAATGAAAGGAAGTACCTATACATACCGTACATACATATTATGTATGTATGTATATGAAATGAACGTATTATCTATCTTAAAATACATATAATTTAAAAAAAAAAATAAAATAATGAAAATGTTTTTTCTATTGTCATACGGTATAAGATTTAAGTAAAGGATAAAAGACAATTACTATGTAAGTACATACACGCAAACATATGTATATCTACTTTTTGCAATTTCATCTCTACGAGTGACTCTTTTTAAGCATTGATTTTATTTATCATATAAGTAACTACATATTATATATGTACCATATGTGTATATGCATGTACGTATGTATTATAGCATATATGTACATACAAATTTTGCAGTAATTGTTAACTTATAAGAGAAATCAGATCTAACCTGATTTTTCTAAATAAAATTGTCGATTCTGAAATGGGTAGTAATTATCTACCTTTGGGCGGTAATAATATCAAATGAAAAACTCATCATATATAGAATGACCAATTCAGCATTATTTCAAATAACTATATAAAACAAAAATTATATACCATATATATTTGTTGTGATATGTATATGGACGTACACTCGTACATATCAAAATTGAATTTCAAAATAAATATTTTTACGTATTAAAAGATAAATATCTACATATATATATATACGAAGATATTACTTATACATTCTATATACATACATACTCGTATACGTACTTAAACTCATATTCCAAATAATTTCATTTTTGAAATTATGATAATATCTACTAAACACAAGGAAAGAATAAATAAATAAAAAAAAAAAGAAGAGTATATTTATCTAGGATTAAGTGTTACGCTATGTCAGCAAAAATTATATTCTTATGTATACATAACATAAACATAAACACATATATGTATATGCATGTATATCATTTTTATATTTAGTGTAGGTTTTTCATTAAATTAATTTAAAATAAAAGGAAATTATTTTTTGAAAATTTTAATTAATGGAAAATACTAAACTTTTCTTTTTCCTTCTAATAAAAATGTGGATTCAATTGTCATCGAAATTATTTTTTGTTTGATTATTTTTTTTTTCAGCTTTTATAAATTCAATTTTCACTGTGAACGATCCTTAAAAAACAAAAGCTGAGAAAAAAAAATGGATTGATATTTTTTTTTACTACAAAAAAAAAAAAATCATATAAAATTTATAGACAATGTAATGTATGTTTGGACAAAAGGATACAATATTGAAATTTTCTCTATAGGATATTCTAATTTTATAATAAATTACGTTGATTATTCAATATAAATTTCTAAAGGATATATGTAATACCATACTTAATCAAAAAATCATATTTTTTCAAACATATAGAGATGTTGAATGAAGAAAAAAAAAATATGAAAAATGAAACTTTATTATTGACACAACTTTATTTCTATCAGTAAAATAAAGGACTATTGAAAATTTTTATAGTTATATAAATTCTGAGAATTGTCAATTTTACATAAATTTATACTTTCTGCAGTTATTCAATTCGTACACAATAAAGTATCTATCATTAAATTAGAGTAGTCATTTTTTAATTTGTTATGATCAATTTTCTTTTATTTTTTTTTTTTTTTGTTTGATAGTTTTTATTTTTCGAAAATTTTGACGTATATGGGATATTCATTTACTGCACTTTTAATGAAGATGAAAAAATATAACGGGGAAATTATTTGGAACTTCTGATTATTACAAAAGGAGGAAAGGTAACATGTGTAATCAAAAAAGAACGTTATTCATAAATTTGAGAAGTCGATTGATAAAAGTTTGACTGCATATTTTCAATTCAATGTACGCTGGAAAGGTGGTAACTGGTGGCTCCAAGTAAAAATTGTAGGTTTTTCATGTTTTATGGCTGAACAATTAAATTTTCATTCAATTAATTAAATATTGTATTGGAATAAACTATAAAACTAAATAATGCGACTTTGTTTTTTTTTTATTATACATATGAAAAAGAAAAATTTAATTATTTCTTATTTTAGTATAGAAATACAAATTATATTATGTTTATGTATAAATTTCAATACAATATCAATAATATTGTATTAAATCGAATAAATTAATTTTATTAGAACTTTTTTATTGGATAGTAATTTTGTTAAATAATAAAATATAAAGTTTATGTACAAATTAAATTCATTTAAATGTGATATACATATATAGATTCTATATTTTATAGAGAATATAAATTTTCTTTTTCTTTTTCTGGGAAATATAATTTTTAATATTTAAAATTGAATATCATAGAAAAAAAAAAATTATACAAAAAAAAAAAAAAAATTTGTATTATTCTTAGAATTTATAATTTAATTAAAAATCATAATTTTCAGAAATTTTTTCAAACAATTTTTTTTTTAAATAAAATTCGAGTTATTTTCCAGTAAAAAAAAATACATAATCAATTTTTTTTCTTCTTTAAATTATGAATTTTTTTTACATACACATTTTAATTAAAGATTATAACATTGAACAAAAATTCTCATGAAAACTGGAGTTTGAAAATAATGCAGATAAACATTATTTTTTATTAATAATAATTTTCTATTAAACGTGTTAATTATGATCTTATGGAATTTTACATTAATAAAAACAGATTAAAATTTATTCAGTTAATACGTTAAAGGGTGATTTGTAGAATAAGAAATAAAGAAAGAAAAAATTAAAAATTATATATAGGAAAACTCAAATATGTTTTTTAACTTTGAAATTAAAAAATAAAAATTACTTTGATATTTGATATTTTTAAGAAACAGTAGATAGATTACTCGTAGATAATAAATATTTTAATTATATTTTTCAACATAATAGTTTTTTTTATTTTACTTTTTTTTTTTATTCTATAGATTCTTGTAATGTGACATTGTATTATTCTAATGTTTTAAATTACACTTTAAATTTTTTATCCTTAATATAATCTGTATATGTACATGCATATATGTATGTACATATTTTTTTCTCTTTTGATAAGAAAATACATATACAGATATATTCCATATATTACATGTGTTATTAAAAATGTTTTTATTAAATTCTAAATCTGAAGTTTTTTTCAAGTATGTAAATATCTCATATGTAGATCTACTTATGTACTCGTATACATATATAAATATTTCAAAACACCAGAATCAGGAAATATCACATGGTATTATATATAAATTTTTTTTTTGATGAAAATATTATTAAGGACAAAAAAAAAAACGAAACTTAAGAAAGCGTAAACGCAAATAAAAAGAAAAATATTTAATTTCATGTTTCATGAAACTATTTGCATTACATTTTGTAAAAAAAAAAAAAACAAAGAAAAAAAAGAAAAGATTTAAGAGGAAAATTTCACAGTAATAAACCAAAAACAAAGAAAAAAAATTTAATTTAATTTTATTTAACTCACACATAATATTATGTATGTTTATTGTATAGATACACATCCACGTATACATACATATTTATAATATTCATGCGGCAAAGTATGTACATGTATATGAATTTTTTATTAAAAAATGTTTTTGATTTTGTTATTTTTTGTTTTTAATGTTGTTTAAGAATTTTGAGATTTCGGTTTTTGAAAGTTGTGAAGTTTTCATATACTATTTTTTTTTTCTGTATTTTTCTATCTTAAAAAGCGCGTTTTGTTTTTCTTTTGTAACTCAAAATGATTTTAATTTTTCAAAAAATAAAATAATATAGAATCATACTTATTTTTTTCTGAAGAATGAATATACTTTATCAAATAAGAAAAAAAACGGTTTAAAAAAAAAAAGAAATTAGTCCTTAAAAGTTCATTGCTTTTTAATTAAATATGAACACAAATACACACACATATGAGATTATCAAATTATACATACGTCGTTAGAAAATTTAAAGAAAAAAAAATTCTCTGTCGATTGTTGATATACGGTACCTTTTTAGCCTGAAATTGTAGGATATTTTATTCTGGAAATTTGAAAAAAAAAAAATGTTTAAATGCTCCTTTTTTGCAGTGAAAATTATTGTCATCTATGTAGCATATGTACAGTTATACACTTCTACACTTTTTCATTTAAATTTAAGTTATCTTTCATGTCCATTTTTTTTTTTACACTTTTTTATTTTTTGTTGTTGATTTTTTTTTTATCAACAAACCACTCCGTACACATGTTATGCATGATGTGTGTGTGTGTGTAAATAAATTCTGGGAAAAAAAGAATGACAGTATACCCGACCAACACGTGAAAAAATTACATATTTGCATAGTGTGAGAGAAATCATGGAAAAGATTTAATGTAACAAAAACAGGATTGACGGCAAAAAAGTAAATAAAAATTAAACAAAAAAAATAAAAAATAAAAAATAAAAAAAGAACTTGAAATGAAAGCGTACTCACAAATGTACTAAAATAAAAAAATATATATATAACAAAAACAAAAAAGAAAAAACATTAAAAAAAAAGTGAACAAAATGGATAAATTCCCACAGACGCCATCTCGTTATCATTTTGCTTTTCATTCTGTCTACTTTTTTTCTTTTTATTTTATTTTATATTTTTTTAAAGTTATCACTTTATTTTGTGTTTTGTAAAAGTATTTGTAATATTTGTATAAAAAATAGGAAAAGAAAGAAGAAGAAGAAAAAAAAATGAAGCGAAAAATAACATTTACAACACATGCATACACATAAGGATAAAAAAAAAAAGAAGAAAAATAGAAACAAAATCAGAAATGACGATAGTATGAGATGATACACGACACTCCTTTTATGTGATTCCACTTCCTCGCATACAACACGATGATGGCAAAGACTTTTGTTTTCTTTTTTCTTTATTTATTTATTTATTTCTTTTTTTTTTCTGTACAATGTCCTGTTAAATTCTTAAAAGTATTCCCACATTGCTTATTTTATTGCCTCATTTTGACTTTCTGTACAAATTGCAATATAAATTGTGGGTGGAAAGGGGATAACTAAAGAAGAAGAAAAAAAAACATTTAACAAGTAAAAAAAAAAAAGCCAACATCAACAACAAATAAAAAATTTGTGAATTAGAGCGAGCTAAAAGATTTCAATTTCTTCTCATAAGTGTTTTTTTTTTTTTTTTTTTAAATAAACACTCATACATACATACAATATACTTAATACTATAATATGTATATTTTTTGATTTTATCTGATAAATGTAGGTATTTTTTTAAACGCTGCATCATAATATAAAATGACAATGAATTTTTTCTTTCATTTTTCATTTTATTGTTAAAATTTAATATGATTTTTTCTCCATTTTATCTGATTTTTTATTTTTTATTTCTGTTCATTAATAAAAGTGGCAATGAATTTATTGTAGTATTATTTTTTTTTTTCTCTTTTCACTATTTTTAACCGTTAGATAATAAAATAATAACTAATGTATGTTATAGGTTATTCAGAATAGAATTAAATGAATTGATAAGATATGAAAAAAGACCAGAAAAATAATTTAAAATAAATTTACACAAAAATGGGGGAAAAAAATAGCTGCACACTAAATTATGCATTTTAAGTATTTTTACGTTTAATTTCTACACCCACATATAGTTTTTGGAAAGCAATGATTCATTGAAAAAATAAATATAAATTTATTTATTTTTTTTTCAATATTTAAAAATGGGTTTACAGTTATTTTATAAAGTCATTATTATAGATACGAGTGTGTATGTTTTTTTAAATAATTGTTTTTTATTTTTCATATTATAAATTTTCAAAATTTTCAAATAATTGAATGATTTGTTTTTTCTGCAAAGTAAAAAAAAAAATCCATTACATACATAAATTCCTCAAATATTTAATTTTCATATCAATAATTATTTTTAATATTTAATTTTTTTTTTTTTATAAAATTTTGTGTAAAAATCATTAATATTAAAATCATATGTATGTAAATGACTTAATGAGGAGATTTACAAAATATGTATCATAATAACATAATTAGTTTGTAAATATAAATATGTATAAATATTAATTATAAAAAAATTCCGATAAGGAAAATATGCGCAATTATTACAAATTATAATTTAAAAATTCAATAAATTGCAAAAATTTTTAACCTTTGTTAATAAAATTGATGTTGAGTTACTTATTTGGTGTGTATACATTACTCATTCATTACACACAAAACATATGTAATTAAATTTATTTATTGTATTTTTTATAAGTACTTATTCATATTCATATGTATAGTATATGTATGTGTAATCAATATGATATACATATATTAGTTAGTACTCGTATGTATAATTTATTCCAGGAATGTGAATTAAAACCAAGAAAAAAAAAAACCACTTGATCCTTAGTACCTATACTTATTTTCTCCTTGTATTTTTTTTTTAAATACAATATTTTGTTTGTATGCATCATCTTCTAGGAGATTCTTTTAAGAAAGTAAATTAAGAACGAAAACCTAAAGCCTTAAAAAGATGGTCTTTAAGTAGAATTAAAATCTTTTTCTCTATTTAATTCACTTTATTTCTCTGAAAATCTGAATTATGATTTATTTTTTTTTTTTTCATATTTCACAGAAGTTTTTAATTCAAGTTATTTAATGTTTTTTGTTTTTTTTTTTTTTGCTTTTTGCTGTTGTTTGTTTTGTTTTCTTTAATTGATTAAATTTTTAAAGCTTCCTATAACTGGAAAAAAAATAATATTATATTTTTTCTTTAAATTGAAATATAAAATTGAATTTTTAATAAGTTTTTCTTATAATATGAAAAAAAAAAAAAAAAGATGGGAGAAAAATAAAGTTTTTCAAAATATAAAAAAATGTCATTTTATTTTTTTTTAAGATAAAAAAAGAACAACTGAAAGAAAATAATTGAGAATATAAGAAGAAGAATAACAAAAATAAGAATAGTAAATTGTATATAGATATTTATGTGACATAATATATGATTGAGTTATGATTTATACAAAATATGAAAATATCTTGTATCGTTTAGTTGCTCGTATTTTTATTTGAAAAAAAAAAAAAGAAAAGAAAAATAAAAACGAAAAAAACAGAGGTAAATCAATTTTCAATATGTTACACATTAGGAAAAAAAAAATGTTTCTTTCTTTTTAATAAATAAAATATCTTGAAAGTTTATTCATTTTTTTATTTATATACTTTTTTTTATATTTTTTTAATAAATAAATAATATATAAATGTCTAATATGCTTCTTCTTTCCATTGATATGTCGTATATATATATCAATATATTTTGTGTCAATGAATTGTCATATAAAATATGATAAAGTATAATATGAGGTGTATACACACAAACACACACACACGATATTCAATATTGAAAAAAATGAATTAAATTGAAAACAATATTTATTTCTTCAAAAAGTAATTTATAATTTATATTTTTTCTTTTTATGAAGTTGCTCCTTTCTTTTCTAATTTCAAATTTATTAGATAAAGTTTTTAAAATCTTGTTATTCTTTTCTTTTTTTTTGTGTTTTTTTTGAAAATTTACAGTTAGCAGTGTAATGTCAACAGCCAAACGGCTGGTATTATCCCTTAGAGGTCGCAAGGAGTCTCAGAGTACAGCTGGGACTTCATCTACGCGGCTCGTTTCCGGGAATAGTTCATCACCTGGACATGAATTAGATGAAATTGCAGTAGTATCTGGTAGTGCTGATTCAAGTCAATTTTATGGAGGACATTTTGGTAATGGTCCACGTTGTGTATCAGGTAATTCAAAATTTATATATATATAAAAAAAAAACAAATACTTAAATCAATTTGTACATATAGACTAAAAATTTCAGCTTTTTGTTAAATATATATTTGTCAATATTGCTTTTAAAATTAGAACAAAAATAAAAAAGCTTTTTTTTTAATTTGATTTTATCACCCATATTATGATTTTTGTTTTTTAGATTTTCCTGTATCATGTTACCTGTTAAATTTTTATTTTTTTTTTTAAATTTTTAATTTGTCCTTATTTTTAGTTTTTATTACATATTGTAAATGTTCATACCGTTTGTTTTTTTTATGAATAACTGAGAAAAGAAAAGATTTTTTTTTTTTTTTTTACTTAAACGTAATCCTTTTTTGAATACAACACTGCAATTTTTTTTTTTCAAACTATCTTTCAATTGAAAAAAAAAAATTGTTAAATTTTTTAAACAGTGATTTTTAGCAAAATAAAAAAAAAATATTTGAGAAAGGGAAAATAATAATGTTGTATAGTATTTGATGTATCCTGAGAAATAAAGTAGAGTAAAAGTAGACTATAATAATGATGATGATAATAATTACTAAAGAATAAAGATATAATAATTTTATGTATAAAAAAAAAAATTTATCACATATGTACATGTACATGTACATACCTAGGTATTTTTTTGTTTGTTTTAAAATAAAAAAAAAAAAGAAGAATTGTATATTTATGTTTGATGTAGCTCGATTCAACATATGACGAATAATATTGTGTCACCTATACATAACAAGAAAAATATGCTATATGATATAAACTAGAAGCACATACATAAATGTATATGCAGCATGTATGAATAAAATACAAAATTTCAATTAAATATAAATAAATTTTGTTATTAAATGAAATTATTATTTTTCTTTAAACCGCACAAAAAAAAAACAAAAAAAAAAAATAGCAAAATGGCATACGGGTACAATATACTTATTGGAATTTTCAATATGTCGAAATGTTTGAGTCATTAGAAATATGTAATTAAAATTTTGACAAAAACAAGAAAATTAAAATAAACTTTTGATTTGAATAGAAAATATCAATATACATATACATATAATATAATACATACATATGAATAATATTTAAATTTTATTTTATTGTTATGTATTTGATTTTATTGGTTATTTTTTGATTGCTTGATATGTATAGCCTCCATACATTATAATATGTATGTTAATGTCATTTCATGTATTAATAATTCATAATAAATATACATACATAGATTATATATGTACATATATACATGTGTATGATGATTTACTTGAAATGAAAACAAAATGTTCAAATGAAAATTCATGTTTGTAGGATATTCATCATTTAAATGAAATTAGTTATGTGTAGTTACATATTTATAAAAGAGAAAATTTCAATGTCAATATGATATAAATATGTATTATACAAAAATATAGTATCTACACAGGCATATCTATATAACATATGTACATATTATGTATATGTACTCTTATTATTTTGAAAGTTACTTAGAAAATGAATTTTCAAATTTATTCATTTGAAAAATTCTTTCTTTCTGATTATATATAAAATAGAATTGTTACATACATATTTATATTATACGTACATATATATGTACATCATGCATTTGAAATGCATTTTCAATTACATTATTCATTTATGGCTTTGATTGATGAATGCAATTTGTAAATTTGTAAATGTGTATACAATACATATACTATATATGTATATAAATGTAAATATGTACATATGTCTATATATACGAGTATATAATTATATCGTGTAAAGAGTGCTAAAGGTTATTTGTTGATGAATGATAATATTATGATGCATATACATATATATGTACGTACATATATGCATCATTTACATTAAGTAATCATTATCTGGTGAAACGAGGAAAAAAAAAATGTGTTCAAAGAGTATAATATGTACGTATATATGTATTTTCCTATTTTCATTTAAATGAGTTCCTAACTTTCAAGGATATACTCGTATGTACTTCAATAATTTCATACAACTTAATTTTATATTTCTTTTTTCTTTTCATGTTTTAATTTTAAAGAATTTTAAAATGTTACATTAAAGAGAATTTTTATGTTAATGTACATATTTGAAAAAAGGTTTATTTTGAAAATTTTATGATTTTATTTCTGAATAAGAAATTTTCATAAGGATATAAATTTTTTTTTTTTCTATCGCAAAAAGTTTGTAATTTTATGATTTAAATAAAAAGATATTTAATGTTTTGGCACACCCTACATATGATATGTATATATGTGCATATGTAATAAAATCAAGTACAATTTTTTTGCCCATTAATTTCAAAAAGAAAAGATAAAAAGTATATAAATACGATTTCAGATATTTTTTAAATTATAAAAATTGTCCTAACAATCTATAAATTGAATAGTTTTTTTATTTTTTTATTTTTTTATTTTCATTTTATATAACTAAAATTACATTATATAGAAATTATTTATAAATAAACGAAAATTCAGATGAAAAATAACAAGTAAATGTATTAAATTCTATTCTTCAATAAAATTCAAAGAAATTCTTAAATCCTTTTTACTGAAAATAATTCATTTTATAAATAAAAATATGGTTCACGAATTACATCATATACATATGTACATATGTACATTATATGTATGTATGAATACGATTTTTAATACCTTATGTTTCCTCGAATTTTACTTTATTTTTCATTTTTTATTATTCAATATAAAGATTATATTTTCCACATTTAAGTTATGAAAGAAAAAAAGAAGAAGAAAAAAAAAAACGCACAAAAATGTGATAACAACTAAGAACGTAAACGAAGTAAAATCTTTGGAGTAAAAGGAGAAAAAATATACAAAACAAAAAAATACATAGAATAATAATAATAATAATAAAGAAATGAGAGAAATTATAAAATAAAATGTCTTTTTGATCAATTCAGTTTAAAATCCATTTAACAACAACAGAATTTCTTCTATCAAAAGGAAGCTTATTCAATATTGAATATTATGTGTTGTAGTTGTAGATACATATTATGTATGAAATCAATAACATTATATAATAAAAGAACATTGTATTACGATGAAGAAGAAAAAAATGATGATGATGATGATTGTTATGTTGCTGTCATTCATATATGACAATACCGGGCCACGCTATATCGTGCATATTTTTCATTTTTATGTATTTGATAAATTAAAAAAGTTTTTGTTCGTTAACATACATATAATATGAAATATTTTCAAGAAAAGAATTTGAACAAAAAAAAAAAAACGTACTCAATCATAAAAAATTGAAGTTTTACATGAATCAATTCTGGTGAAAAATTAAGGGGTGTCAATCAATTTAAAAAAAAAAAAACTACATAGTTAATATTTTAGTTCAGAACTGAAGAATTTTTTTAGTTCAGAGATATCATAAATTCATTGACCTTTTTTTTTGTTAATAGTCAATTCCACGCGTGACTTACACTACATTTGACAATAGTTTACTTAAAAAACTACATATTTCGAATAGAAAAAGACAAACGAAAACCACATGTTTTTACATAATTAAAGCAAAAGAGTGCTAGAATTTGAAAAAATATATATTTTAAATCAAATTGAAGGAATTTGGAAATTTCACTTATTTTGTTACGAACGTGACTTACACTACACGAAAGGAAGTCATTTCATAGTCTCTTTTTCAAATCTCGTTTTATTCTTCGTTTTTGAGCTTTGTGTTGAAACATAAGTAAAAATATGTAGGGAAAGGATTAATTTTTCTAAAATATTAAACATAAAATAATTTTTCCATTTCTTGAGTATTTTATTACATATTTCCTTCGTGACTTACACTACACAACATTTGTGACTTACACTACATATCACTTTTTTCATATATTTTTTCACGACACTCAAAATACAAATCAGCTGCTTGGTCCTCATTTAGGATACCTGAATAATTTGAAGATTGAAATCTACATTTTGGAAACATTTAGAGACTCCCAAATGACGCAAGAAATAAAAATTTTGGATTTTTCACTTTTGAAAATGTTTATCAGGTATACATTTCCATGGAATTAGCCTAATATTATTAAGTACTTAAGGCTCTAACACACAAGTCAACTCAAAAGTGTAGTTTTTGAACCTAGACTGATTTTTTATTTAAAAGATTTTTATTTTCTACTTAAAAGATTCACCGTTTTTTAAAGGTAAATTTATTTTTAAAATTAATAATTTATTTTGAGAGGAACAGTAAGCTATAATATTTCATTTCTAATATTTTTGATAAATTTATGTATACGTCCACTAAGGAGTAAGGACCGATCGTGAGCTTTTCATTGTTTTTATATATACTGGAGAAAAAATAACTTTATATTCTATTTTATGTTAATATACTATGGAATATATGTAATTTTATGGAATTTTCAAAATGCACAAGCAATATGACTTAGATCAATTTTAAAAATAAAAAGTCCACAGGCACAGGTATATATAAAAGTCGTTAACTCTAAGTAAAACAAAACAATTTAAAAGAAAAACAAAAGAGGAAAAAAAAAAGTTATATTTTTTAACTTAAATTGTATCTTTCAGTACTTTTGTTGCTATGACAAATAACGTTAGATAACGTAATATCTACATGTATATATGTATACACGAGTATGTACTCGTACATGTAAAATGTTAACGTCAGTGACAAAAAAATAAAGGTACTAATTACTATTTTTTTTTCTGTTTTTTTAATTTATTTAAAATAAAATCATTTTACCAAAGTACGTTCAAAATTAAATTATTTAATAAAAGCTGTAATGTGATATTCTACTTAATTTCATATAAAGTAACTAAAAGAAAAAAAAAAAAAAGAAGGAAAACAGCAAACTAAACTAAACTGTAATGAAAAAAAAAAGTAAAAATTCAATTAATGTAAAACGAATACATATATACATGCACATACACATATACTTTATTTAATATGTGTAAAAAAATAAATATGCAGAAGAAAAAAAAGTACACTTTTAAAATGTATCTGATGTTAAAATGTTAAAATGTACAAGGATAATGTTAAAATTTTAAGTGGCGCGAAATATTATAAAAATAATACACATATGTATGTATATGTGTATGTGTATACGAATATTGTATGTGATATATTTAATTTGAAATTCAGTAAAATAAATAAAATAAGAAAAGAAAACAAAAATTTATGATGTGACATCAACTTTTTTTCTTTTTTTTTTCTTCTCATATTTGATTATGATGATGACGATAAAATGACAATGATGACAATGTTTGTGTAATGATGACGATAGTGATTATAACACTTTTACATATAATTAAAAACTTTTTCCTTTCTTTTGTTATTTTTTTTTTTTGAAATTTTGATATATTTACTAAATTTTGCAAAAGATGTATTCTTCCAATATTTTATTAGATTTTAAAAATCTAAAATTGGTGGATATTTTAGTTTTATGCACTGGATGTCCCAAATGATTCATATCTATGTATGTATGTATGTACAAACTATAATGTCCACCTTTGTGTCCAAAACAACTGTTTTAAAACAAATCATACTAAATATAAAAAAAAAAAATCTAAAATATTCACTAAGTTTCATTATCAGTACTACAGGAAAATATACTTTTTTGTTTTGTTTTGTTTTTATGCTTTAAGCTACTTACAAGAAACATCTTTGAATTTATTATTTTTTTTGATGAATATTTTTAACCCTATAGAATGAACTAATGTACATTTTTAATATTTCCATTTTATTTTAATAACTAATAAAAAAAAAAAACAACTTACATACAGGATTATCGTACACAGGACAATTTTAAAGAGAAAATTTTCCAATAAATATTTTATTGAAAAAAAAAAATATCGATTTTTGGTTCATGAGATACAGCTCTTTAAAATAAAAATTTAAGAACTCTTAAAAAAAATGTATATACGATATCTACATATATAAATTTACATATGTACATATATAGGTACATACATACATCTGCCAGTTTTTTTTTTTTTTTTTTTGACAAATATTGATCTGAGGGTTAACCGAAAGGGTTAAGTTTTAAAACACAAAATAATAATAATAATAATAATAATAATAATCATGTAGTATATTATAAAGTAAATTTGATATAAAATGTATAGATTTTTTTTTATAGATACACTTAATAACAACACAAAAATAGTATGAAAATTTATTAAATATATACGTATTTATACATAGTTATGTTTTTCTTGCTGGTTTTTTTTACATGTATAATTATTTTAAGTTTCTTTTAGAAATTACAACAGAAAAAAAAAAATAAACAAAACAAAAAAAATTTACATGAAAAGATTGTTACTACTAAGTATAAGATCATCATATCATTGCATTATTATTATCGTTATTTTACTTAAAATTTATGTGTCATCCTTCTTTATATGTATATTGTGCAACACAATGTAAGCATTGCATATTTTGACAAACTTATAATTGAACACATAACAACATTACATACTCTTATATGTACATAAAAGTTTAAATTTTATGAAATTATCTTATGGATGCATTGAAAAGAAAAAAAAAAACAATATAACATTCGGTTTATTTTAGGATTATAAAGTGTTAGTAAGATTTGGTAAAATAATAAGTAATAAAAAAAACCTACTGTTGCGTTAAAAAAAAAAAATGATCAATTATATTAAATTATAAAAAAAAAAAAACATTGATATAAAATCAAATAATAACTATTGACACATTTTCATACTTCAGATACACATAAAAACATATATACAATGTATACATATACAAGCTTGTATATACTATGTAGTATATATATAATATTGTGTTTAATTTACATAATAAATTTTGAATTCGCGTTTTTTTTAATAAACTGTTATAAATAAATTTACAAAATATAAATACATATATACATACTCTTTTATGTATATTTATAGAATAGATATATATATATATATATATATTGATTGTGAGGGAGTATATTTTATTAATTTACCACTTATTCTATAATATATACTGAAAATTAAAGCTTGTGTATATATGGATGAATTAATTGATGGGAACGTTGTTTGTCTGTACGTATAGTGTTTTTTTTTCTTTCTTTTAACGATACAACACCTTTCCCGAACTCTCCAATGTCAATCTATTTCATGGTGTGTGTGTGTGTGTTTTTTTGTCTGTTTTTGAAATATTAAAATTGGATTTTTCCCAGAATGGTTAACCAATTTTGATCGAACATCATTATATTGAACGTAAAATATTTTTATATGTATTTTTACGTTAATCCCTTAGAAAAAAACATACAAACATAAAAACTGTGAATAATCCTTTTAATAACATTTTAATATAATTTTTAATTTTTATAAAGCTTTTACATAAAAGAAATTATAAGATATATAATATCATCATGAATATTATTATCATGCGATATTCATGAAAATATGATGACCTTCGTTATTTTAAGGATATGTGAGTATGTATGTATATTTATTATAATGTATAAATATCATTTCAAGGATGTTAATGAAAAATATTGAAAATGTCACTGAACAATGACTATTTTTTTTATTTTCCTTTTTTTAATAAAAAAAAAAAAAAAAAAAAAAAAACACGTATGTATGTGTTCATATCTTCGCACATGTAGTCAATTTTAATCAAACGTGCCTCATTTGAGAAGGACATTTTCTTGTTTTTCCATTTTTTTCTTTTTTTTTCTCCATTTAAAATTTGTTTATTAGTCCTAATCCAAATAATAACATGCATGTTTTTTTTTTTTTTCTATTTTTCTTTTTTTTTGAGATAAAATGTTTAACCCACGAAATCACGAACCATAAAATGAATGTTTTCATATAAAAAGGATTTTTTTTTGCCTGTTTTTTTTTTTTTTTTTTTGTTTTCCTGAATTTCAATATGATCTTTTAAAGTAGGTTTTAGAATATTTGTATAAACTTTATTGAAATAGATATACTACACATACATATTTATGTATGTATACACAAAGTACCTATATGTATGTATATGTAATTATATAAATAGAATTATTAATTACTTAAATCTAGTATCCCGTAGATTGAAATTAATGAAATTTTGAAATTTTAATACATATATCAATTTCATAAATTCTAATCCATGGGATACTGATTAATAATTTCTTAAGATTATCTATACTGTATTTGAAATTTTTTAGTAAATGTATAGATATTACATACACATATTAAATAACTATATATGTACATATATGTACATGTATTAAAAATATAAAAAAAAAATAATTAAGGTTTATTTTCTTTAGATTTATATTCATGGTACTACAAATTTTCCATATAATTTACATACATATAATGAAAAATAAAATAAGAGATAGGTATTTATTCAAAGTGATAAAATTGTTAATTTTAAAAATGTCATTTTCAGATACATAAAATTAGAATTTTCATTATTTATTATGAATTAATATACGTATTACTACTTATAATAAAATACTTGTAGTAGTAGTGTAATGAAGGTTCATATATGTAATTATATGTAACATGCCTTATATATTTAGATTTTAAAAATAAAATATTTTACCAGAATGTTATGTATATGTATGTGACATATGTGTATTTGTAAACATTAAATTTCATCTTCATATACTTGCCTCCTTTTTATTTTTCCTGTGGTGGGTAAAAATATAAGAATAACAACTCTATAAGAACCCTACTGTTTATTATTTGTTTGTTATTTAAAAAGAGAAAACGTCATCATCATCATCGAGTATATTAATAGAAACATTTTTGCGTGTTTTATTTATTTATACATACATATAAGTATATATATTTTTTTTATTGGCAGAATCCTTTATATTTTGTAAAGAAATTTATAAGGAAATTTATATCTCAAAGGTGTTAAAATATAACCACACTGTTGGGAACTTTTAAATTAAAGTTTCTACTTAACACATGTCATAATAATTTAATGAAAACTATACATAATATATACATGTACTTACATATATATATACATATGTACATGTATATAATTATGGTTTTTTCATTTCCGTATATCGTAATTCGTATATGTAAAGGAGTATATAGTGGTATATCCTAAACATTTAAAAAGCACATAGTATATTTTGAAATTTTTGATGTTTTAGAAACAGACATTTTTATGAAAATTTTCAAAAAAAACAATATACTTATGTATATAGGTATGTTTTTATCGAATAATCTCATTGTGCTGAATGTGAAAAATTAAAACCAACATATTGTGGATTAAGTTACAAGATTCGACACGAAATAGTGGTTTTATGGTTCGAAGTTCAACAATAGCCCTTAAAAATTTACAAGATTTATTATATTTCAAAGTAATGAAATTCTTACACATTTTTCAAATTTATAAAAAGAATCCTTCGAGTTCATGCAAGATAAATTTAAATTTCTGTTACGCTTCATAAAAATCATTTAAGCCACAGTACTTTTTTGTCATTACTCATTTTTCTTCTTATACCAAATCAAGGGTCAGAGGTTACCACTTCTAAAAATTATGACATTTAAAATACAAAATTTTTTCTATTATATAGATTTTAATATGATTTTATTAATTTATTTTTAATATTACACATAAAATTCAATCGATATTAAAAAATTTTTTTATTGAAATATATTTATTACAAATTTTCAGAAAAACAATTTATTTTTTATAGTAGTTGAATTGTATAAAGTTTTCAATTTAATTTTAAAAGCTTTCTAATTGTATAGAAAAAAAAAAAAGCAGTTTAAATTGAAAATAATCCTTTTACGACGATGTACCATGAATATTATTTGTACATTAAAAAAAAAAAAAATCAAATGGCTATAAAACTTTTTAAATTACGATAAAAAATTATTTTAAAATTTACGGAAATCCTTATAATTCAGTTTAAATATATCACAGAATATAAATAATATTGATTTTAAAGGAATATATACATACGAGTATATACATATCCTGGATATATGTGTTTTTGTTTTGTGCAGTCTCTTTCATAATTTGCACTAATCTGATTAGCATCATGTTCTCCAAAGTCTTGTTAAAAATTTTAAACGTACATATTTTATTTTATTATTATTTTTATTATTTTTGGCAACATTTTGATAAAAAAAAAAATATTAAACGTTCGTTTGTTTTTTTTTTTTTTTTTTTTTTGTATAAAATTCGGGTAGTATTAAATTTTTTTATACGTACAATTGCTTTTTTATATTAAAATTTTGTATGTTTTCATAAAACAAAATAATCGTTCGATTTAAATAATTTTTATTTTTTATTTGAAAATTCTTTTTGTTATTTACTTTGTTTTTTTGTTGTTTTTTTTTCAAATTAAAAACTAAGTTAATTGACAATAAATATTTGGTAATTGTGGAATTCCATGTACATACATATACTTAAATTTTAAAATATTTTAAAACAAAAAGACAAAAACGCAACCAGTTTTTTTTTTTTTGTAAATTGTTTTTATTCAGTTTATAATTAAAAAGGATATTTTGTAAAAAATAAAAATAAAATAAAATTGGAAAAGTAATTTTTGCAATTTAATTTTTTTTTCTCTCTCATAATAAATTCATAAAACATAAATTGTTTTTGCATACAAATACATAAACTTTATAGGAGAAAAAAAAAACAAAAAAACAAAACATATACACAATAAAATAATAATAAAAAAAAAAAAAATAAGTTGAATGGATTTAACAAAATAATATGTCTGCAGTCTATTCAATTTATGTATTATTCACGTAGAGATAATATTGTATACAAGAAAAAAAAAATATATGTAGGTACCTATGTTGCGTAGAGACAAACAGTAATTTAATATTTTTGGTTTGAAAATAAATGAAAAATATAAATATTATATACAAACAAACAGATATCAAACCGACAATATCACTGAAATAATAAAATATACCAGACGATAGCAAAATAGAATAAAAGAGTGGAAAAAAAAAATAATAATAATAAAATAAAGAAAATATGTTGGAAAAAAATTATTTTTTTATTTTTACTTGTGAAATCAGCAACATCATAATTTGATTTATAAAGATGGTATTAAAAATGTATTAAAATTTAATTAAAAAATTAAATACCTATCACAACTTTGTTTTTTTTTTTTTTTCTGACAACTTTATCATAATTTCTCTTTTTTTTTTTTTTTTTTTTTCAAGTTAAGTGTGTTGTCGTAGAGGTGACAGTAAAAAGTTAATAATATACTTATGTACTTCATTTTTATATAGTATATATTGAAAAGTTTACATTGATAAAACAAGATAGGTATAAAAAAATAAAGTAAGGAAAAAAAAAGTAAGAATAAAAACTTAACCTCGGTATTAAAAAGTGTATAAATTAATGAAATAAATTGAAAAAGTTTAGTTTTTTCCTTGAAATTTAAATATTTTAATTATTTAAAGATATAGAATAATTTTAAATGAGAAGTTTTCAAAGTTATAAAAAGAAAAATAAAAGTTATTTTCTTCCTTTTTAACACACACACACACCCACACACACACAAACACACACCTCCCCCTGTTATTTTATGATAAAACAAATTGAAGAAGCTATTCCATCATCTTTAATAATTAAGTATTAAAAAAAAAAAAAAGGGATTAAAGTATAAAAATTTCATAATTTTCGGATTTATATCAATGGGAACTTTTACAAAATAAAAATGTTATAAGGGTTAATTTGTGGGTGTGTGTGTTTGTGTGTGTGTTTTTTTTTTTTTTTTTTAAATAAAAAGTTTATCAACAGTTAAGTGTATCTTTTTAGCTTTATTAATAATTTTTTTTTTGGATTTGATTTCTTTCATTTATAGATTACATAGTTGTTTTTTTCAATGATAAATGAAACATATTTTTTTTAAAATTAATTAATAAATAATTAATAAAGGTTAGCCACTTTAAAATTTAAAAAAAAAAAAAAATTGAATTCGATATAATCTGTTAAATTATAAAAAATTGTCATTTTAAAAATTGTTATGAAATAAGTGAAAAAAATTTATTATAAGAAATTTTCAAAAAATTATGGGAAAACTAAGAATTTTCACTGAACCTGTATACCTTTCAAATTTTTCTTTAAGATTCTTCAGAAACTTTGAAATGTGAGACCTTTGTGTGTTAAATACGAGTTAAATAGGTTTCTGAACATAAAATAATTTTCACTTTACTTTTTTTGTTTTTATTTAAAATTAAATTAAAAATTAATTATTTATCGTATGAAAAAATGTAATCTATACTTTTATTGAATTAAATTTGTGTCGTATTAATGTCATCTAATTATCTTTTTTTCTTCATATTTTTGTTTTTATTATGAAAATTAATGTTATTAATTTCTGTATCTAACATAAGCTTTTTTTTTCCATCACACTCGAAAAGCAAAAGAAAAAAAAATAATATACATAGTATGTATTTTTTTTAATACATAAAAACACAAAGAAAGGAAAAAAATGAACTAATAGAGAATTTTTCATTAATCATTCAATTTAATATGACTAATATTCTGTATGAGAATATTTTTTTCTTATACATATATGTATTTTTTTTTCTTATGTTAATTGATTTTATTGTTCTATTATATTTATTATTTCATAATTAATTGTAATTTCGATGTATTCGATATTCTCAATTGAAAATTAAGAAATGATAATAATCTCTATTTATTGATTAATTACATACATATTTTTTCTTTCAATTGATACAATTTTTATGAAATATTATTTAAAAGTATAATAATAATGGAAAATACGAAAAAATAAAAATAAGAAAAAAAAATTCATATAATGAATGAATAATAAAATATTTATTTCTCGCTCAACAAAAGGACCGAACATAAGTATAAAAGAAAAAACTTTAGGGTGTTAAAAAACACAGATTTGGTATTAGGACAATCCGTGAAATCTATACAAAAATACTTTATTTAAAAATTGAATTAGCAGTGAGGTCCTTAATTTTCTGTTTTAATTTTTCAAATATTTAATAAGAGTGGATTTTAATATATATGTACGTAATACAAATAAAATACATAATGTTTATTATACATACATACATAGATATATGTAGATGTACATGTCTATATTATCCATATTCATTTTTTAAATATTTTTATCTAAAATTTATAAGGTTCATCAAATAAAATTTGATATTAAAGTAATAAAGGCTTTTATTAAGTCATTAAAATAATTAAAAATTAAATTAATAAAATTTAATTTTATTATAATTAACTTTTGTATTTATTTAAATTATATACTTATATACATACCTACTATTTTTAATTATACAGATATAATATGCATTTTCGAAATGCTTATGTAAATTCAAATTTCTCAATAAATTTATTGTGAAATTTATATATTTTTAAATTATTATTTTATTTTGTTTTTTATGTAAAATATCTCTCTCTTTTTTTTTTTTTTTTTTTTTTTTTGAATAATAAAATTGAATTCTGTGTGAATAATTTTGAAAATCAGCAATACCTATGTAAATATATGTATGTATGTATATTCATTAAAATCGGAATATAATTTACAAATTAATCATAAAAATATTTTTTATTGATTTTTAAATTTATGAAAATCATTTTATCAAAAAAAAATTTTCATATTTTAAAAAAAAAATATAAAAAAAAAAACAAAAATAAATAAATAAAAATTACTTTTCGATTTTTTTATATTTTAAATTACAGTCTACACTGAATTTATATATTTATGTATGTATATATGTATTTAATGAAAATCTCGTCGTTGTAGCAGTAGTATTCATATAACATCCCTTATATTATTTTATATTAATAAATGAAAAATACTCACAAACACGCAAAATGAATTTAAAAAAAAAAAAAACAAGAAAATTTGTATCTCTTTTAAAAATCTATTTTATAAATTCTCGTATTTAAATGTATATTTATTAAGTATAACAATAATTTTTATCAAATGAGATGAAAAATTAACACGAAAAATATAATACACAGTACATACATTTATATACATGCAAATATATTATGTACATATTACGATGCTGTCAAATAGGCGCCTTATGACTACAAAATAAAATATGTATGTAGGGGAAAATACCCAGTAACGAGCCCTCCGCCAGTAATGAGCCGTTGGCTTTATTTTATTCTATAACTAAATTATTTTAATAAAAATACAGGTGAATATTTGCTATATATTTAGAAAAAATGGTTATCCTTACAATGCGTGGGTGGATTATCATTAAAATTTATTATTTTAAATATAAATCTAATAAATGTAAAGTGCTACCAAAAATGACATTTTTCTTAACGTTTTCGTTGAGGAAATGAATTATTATTTTCTTTATATTTTACTATAAAAAAAAAGCGATAAATAGCTAATTTTTTTGAAATTACATTTTAAACTAGTTAAAATTTAATTTCTAGCACTTTATAACACTTTTATTTTTAAAATATTTTATTTTTGGCACGGCTAGTTACTGGCTCAAATATTGTATATGGCGAAAAGGGGATTAATTACTGGTCCTCACAAATTTTGAGTTATTTTGTTAATTTTAATAATTTTATTGAAATAAAAACATATTTTTTGCGTTAAATTGCAAATCTAGACCCTTTAAAAAGTTTATTTTGCTTTTGGTTGGAATTATTAATCAAATACTTTAACCGTGGTATAAGGAAAAAGTCAAAAATTTTCCTTAAGGGGGCTCATTACTGGGTATTCTCTCCTACCTATACATTTGTCTTTATATAAATTCATTTAAAAAATGTATTTAAACAAAAATAACATTACTAGATTTTATATAAATAAAAAAAAAAAAACAGTATAAAATACAGAGTAAAAGAAAAAATAGAACAGAAAACAAAAACTAAAAGTTAAAATAACAGAAAGAAAAATAAATATACATAAGTATAATAAAAAACCAAATTTTGCACAACAGGTCCGTATATGAGAAACCATCAAATTTTAATGACATTCTAATTTAAAACAGAAGATAAACCCGATTAATCCCAATTTCATCTTCTTTATTTTTATTATTTTTATTGGTTTGGTTGGTTGTTTTGTATTTATTTATTTATTTTTTTTTTGTTAAATGTTTTCTCTGTACTTTTTTATTTTCATTTTCATTTTTGTTTTTGTTTATTTTTTTTATTACTTTTTAACATCTGTTCAATCGTTCAATACACATTATACGTACATTGGTTTATTTCTGCCTTTGAAATTTTCCTCTATAACAATTCTTTTTTTTTTCACTGTGATTGTGTATATTTTCATTGTTTTTTTTTAAATTTTTTTTTTTTTTTGTTTATCGCAATTATTTTATAAACAACACAATATGTATATGTGTATGTATGTAGGTTCGAATGTGGGAGTTCTATACTTAGAAATGTATTTTTGTCTATATGTTTTATTAAGATGATGACTTTTAAAAGTATCACAGAAATTTGTGAAATAAAAAGGATTTTTGAATTAGGATGTCTTCTTCTTATTCTTTTTTTTTAAAATATTTTTTTTTTGCCTTTCTTTCTTATTGACTTTCATCACATTTTATACAAATATATATATATTTACATATGTATATGTATGAATGTAATGTACGCATATACATTACATATACTTATATATACATATATAAGCGAGCATATACATAGAAATTCTGTTATCATTTATAAAATCTTAATCTTTTTTTAAAGATCTTTAAGAATTTTTGAAAGTCTACATTGTTAGTAATAAAAAAAAAATGTTTTTTATTCTTTAAACTTTAAGAAGTTATAAATTGTGTCACAATGATTTCAAATTGATGGAAATATTTTGAAGTGAAAAAATCTTAAATGAAAATTCGAAATAAGAAAAGACTTTCTTTCTAGGTAATTTTAGTATTATGAAACTTAAACTGATTTATTTTGATTAAGGATGGCTAAAATACGTTTATTTTTTGATTTATTAGATTTTCGAAAAAAAAAATACATAATATATTAGAACATATTAAAATAGCTCAATTTGGTTTACTTGAAAATATTTGAAAGTTAATTAAACAAACTTTGTTGTTGACTTTTAAAAAAGAATCTCAATAGAAACTGCAATTTATAAAAAATTTAAAGAAATAGATTTTGCAATGAGAAAATTCTGTAATATTTTAAAGCTGCATTAAATCATTTTTAATTCTTTTAAAAAGAAAAAATCAAAAACATTTATTTTATAAGAATTTCCATATATTATGTATGTATATATAGGTACATATTATTTGCTACGAATAATTAAAATCTGGTTTAATTATTCTATCAAAAAGAAAAAAAAATATATTCTTTGAAATATAATTAAGTGAAGAAGAAGAAGAAGAAGAAAAAAACTAATATGTAATTACAATAATTTATGCAATTATATATTACACGAGGACTATTATTGTCAATTGGGCCATAAGGATGCAAAATACAAATAAATTAATTATGTATGTCCTATATGAAAACAATACATTTTGTAATAGCTCAATAAACATCACAGTAATAAAAAAAAAAGTATGTAAAAGTAAAAACGTATCCTCTTAATGGTTACTTTGTCATCATCATCATCATCATCATCATGTACGAAATAAATTTTACATTTTTTATGTAAGTTTTTTTTTTTGTATTTCAAGGAAAATTATATTTTTATATGATCCTATGTATATTTTAAAATTCATGAAAAAAAAAAGAAAGCTTGGAAAAACTTTACTACGGTTTTTGATCATGAATACGATGATGATGATGATGATGATGATGATGATGTTTCATATACAAAATTCACATTCTTAAAAGAAAAGAAGATAAAAAAAACTAAAATTCAAAAATAAAGTACACATTTGACTTTTTATAGATTTTTTTTTTACATATTTAACTTGAAATTATACTACATATAGATAAAAAAAAAAAAGTGAATTTTTTAAATTTTGTATAATAATACATAAAAAATATACTTAATAGATCCCAATAAGAAAAAAGAAAAAATAGACACACAGCATTTGATTTGGAAGCGTTATATGGAAATATGAAAAAATTAATTATTTATTAATTTACCATAAATTTCATTTTAATTTATTTTAAGAAAGATAATGTTAAAGTTTTCTTAATTTAAAATTCATACTGTTTCATATGACATTTCCAATGTACATATTTATATGTAGTATATAAAAAGAGGCAAGAATTAACAATCAACAACACATTTTAAATGAAGTCTGATGAATGTCTTTAAAGCTTCAAATAAAAACCTTATTATTATTAGTACATATTATTATTCATTGTTATTTTTCTAAATTAAGCCAATATAAAGATACTTAACTCAAAACTAAGATAGGCCATATCGGTTGGAAAATAAATCCTTGTGAATTGATTTAAAATTGTTTCCATTTTCAAAGTAGAATATAAATTTTTATACGATTTTTAGAGTTACAGAGCTTTGTAATTTTCCTATTGGGATATACATATAAAAATATACTTTTGTATTATTTATTATACATATATGTATTTCCATATCTTAATATGTTTCTGTTCTTTTTGTTCATATAATACTTACTCATATTATGTATGTATGTATTATGTACATAAAAATTTACTATTTATATTTTATTATTTTTTATATTATGTACACACATACATTTTTATACATATACATATATAATATGTATATTTATCTACTAAAATTATATGACATCCGAATGCGGAAATTATTGTAAGGATGTACAAAAATATAAAATAAGAAAAAAAATTCTTTAAAGATTTTATTTTTTTTCTCATGTATGTAAATTATCCGCAAAAAAAAAAAAAGAAAAAAACACTAGCCTAAAGGAAAAAAATTATAAATATTTTTTTTTTTTTTTTTTTTGAAATATAGCTATGTAATATGTACAAGTTTAATGCATATGTGTGTATCAGTGTATGTAGAATTGTGAAATTAATTTGATTTTTTCTTATTGTTTTTTTTTTTTTGTCATTTAATGTGTTTGCTGGTTCAAAACTCTATTTTGTTTTTCTTCATTACAATTTTATCTATGATAATATTACAACAACAAAAAAAAAAAAAAAAAAAAAAAAAAAAAGGGAAACCTTAAAAAAAAAAAAAAAAAAAAATAATAAATATAGTAATGTCCATTATATTGTATTACATATATATTTATATAACATATACATAGTATGTTAATATAACTTGGAAAAATATTTATATTTTACATATGCACTTGTACATAAAGGAAAAAAATAAAAAATGAAAATGTCTATATAGCATTTGAATTTATGTATATTGCTGTTGTAATATTTCAAAAAAAAAAAAAAAATTAATAAATAAACTAACAATAAGAAGAACAATAAAATTATGTGAAATATATAAGATATGAAATATTATTCGTATAAAACGATATACATACATATTTAGGTATACATGCATTATATAATCTTGTATTTAATTTAAAATAAAACATTTACAATGTCTCTATAGTACGGTGGCTTTATTGCGAAAGATACGAAAGAGAATGATACTTGTTAAAAATTAATTACGTTACATACACAATTTAATTATTATAAATTTTACTATAAAATTATAGTGTACATTATTAAATAAGAATTGCCAGGCTTACAGTCGGACAACATGACTATAATCGTCCCTGATTATAAAATTTTACATTTTTAAATACATAATTACATTTCAAACTATATTAATTTTAAACAATCAATGATCATTTAATTCTAAGACCTATTTATTAAAGTTAAAACTATTACAAATTTTGCAACATATATAATTATGTTATTCAAATAATTAAATATTGTAGCATGCCACTGACTTTATTTAAGAAATAGTATTCATTAAAGAAGATGTATTATGTAATATTATATAAGTTGTCAATTCCAAATCCCCTCTCTAAGAATTTCCAATTTCCAGGCACCAAATCCTATAAAAAGGAATGTTCCTACGAATAAAAATTCATTCTATTTTCAAACTTTGTAAAATTACCTAATAAAGAAATAGTTTGTTACAATATTGATTATTCACACATATAGATTTACCACTTAAATTACTTATAAAATCATTATAATATTTGTTTATACATATATTATTTACATTACTTTTTTTTTTTTTTCATTGCGAAGGATGACGAAATCAACCATGTATGTATATCTTGCGTTTAATTTTCTTATCAAAGGATTTAAATGCATTATAAGGTTTCATATTTTGAGGTGAACATAGTATATGCCTTTGTATGGAATTCTAGACACTTGTGTATTTTCAATATCTTTCACAAGATAACGATCATTTTTCAGAACTTTTGCAATTAGATAAGGTCCTTGATATTTTACTATATACTTCTTATTAATACCAGGTGTATCGACTATATTTTTCAACATGACATAGTAATAATGCTTATTCAGGTTAAATTAAAAAATTTTGAAAACGTGGCAATGCAAATGGTTGGACAACCAAATTGGAACTTTTGTACAAAGCGTACAACCTGGTTGACGAAAAAACCTTCAACATTTATTATATAGTAGAAAAATATTGTAACAAAACTGAAATTATAAGTTATATCACTAGAAAAACCTTTTCAAAGTGATAGAATCCCCTTAAGTGTTTGTAATTACAATTACAGCCACTACTTAAGAACCATGAAAAAATTAGTAAACTTTTAATAAATATACATACATTTACAGACATAGTTTTCACTGCTACATGTCAAACATCTTTAAATCATGTATCCTTATAGAAAGTCTCATAATATACATAATATATATTATATGTACATTACATATTATGTATTATGTACAATATGGTGACAAAATGAGTAACAATAAACGTGCCTTCATTACATTTTTGTGGTTATTCTTATGGTATCAAGGAGTAAAATTGCTAGTGGGGAATTGGGATATATGTATCTACATATTCAAACCAAAAATGTAAATACAATATCGTGATTCTATATGAATTTCTTAAATTATTTACATATAAAATTTATCCTACCTGAATACATACCATCAAAAATACCTGAATAAAATTCTTTTATTTTAATTTATGTAATAAATATTGGCATAATTTTAAAACTCAAATATTTCAAAACTGCAATTTTATTCTGAAAAAAAATTCTAACAAGTACGCTAAAGTGAAATATTTTTAGAAAAAAGAAGAAAAAAAAATGATGCAACTAAAATTTTAATCTTCGTTTATTATATTCTTCTTGAGAAAAAAAAAAAAACAAAAATATTTTTAGCATATTTTTCTCATTTTGAATAAAATTAAAATACCTATCTTTCCAAAAATGTTCTTATTAAAATTACATACATACAATCACATTATACAAAAATAATATATAAATGATTAAAATACTGTATGTGTATGTATGTATCTAACACATAAAAATATCTTTTAGAAAATTTTATATCTTTATGATTATGTTCTTTTTCTATTCAATAATATGTACATATGTATTATATATATGTATAATTTTTCTAGTAACGTTTAACATGATTGGCATAATCTGATGCTTCTGTGTTGAAAATATAATGTACATATGTATGTATGTACCTAAAAATTTATTTTATTTTAGTTATTTTCTTATACAGATGTTTTTTTTCTCTTCTTTTTATAACTTTTATATCCAATTTTCAAGAATAAAATACACAAAAATAATTTAGTTTGCAGGTTCAGGTAAAAAATGAATGGAAAAGAAAAAAATAAAATTACAAAAAAAAAAAGGCTCGAAACTAAATTTTCATCGAAAGAATATATGTATTGTATGTATTGTAAGTACTAACAAAAAAGTTCAAATCATTAAAAGTTTTTTTTTTGATAAGAAAATTAATCATGTTATTGTAAGGATGAATAAATAAGAAGAACATATACAAAATTACTTTTTTTTTATATTTTATTTTATTTTACATGTAATTTGAAAGATAAAAGTTTAAGAAAAAGAACAAGTTAACAAATTATAATAATTTTCTTTTTTTTTTGCCTGAATTTTTTTTAAAAAAAAAATCATGAATTTAATTTAATTTCTCTGTGTGTTTTTTTTTTCTTTAAGGAAATCAAATGTATGTATGTGTCTTATAGAATTAATTTATTTAATTTATTATTTAAATTATGGTTTACAAAATGGTTTTTACACGGTAGATGTGTGTGTATATTACATAAATTAAATTCCATTTAATTGTGTTAAATTTTTAATTTTACTTAATCTATAAATTCAATTATTATGATAAAATCCTTTCG
The DNA here is from genome assembly GCA_932526495.1 of Bombylius major. NCBI lineage: Eukaryota > Metazoa > Arthropoda > Insecta > Diptera > Bombyliidae > Bombylius > Bombylius major. Next base: position 36,720,132 of record OW052046.1, read on the forward strand.
ATGTACATACATATACCTATATATTTAATGTAAAATTTAAGAGAAAAATAATGTTATTTTGAATAAAATAATTTGTATAGTTGAATTCAATAATAAATGATAATACATAATTAAATTCAGTATGTATATGTATGTATGTTTAATAATTTCAATCGAATTTTGTATACAGAATCTCCCTTGGGATATTGTAATAATATCTGCTAGTGCTATGATACAAATACATAGTGTAATATAAATTTATACTGTAGTATAATAATGCACATGAAATGAGAATATATTCTATACATACATACATACATAAAATATATTTATACATACCTATATAATTATGCATGTAGATATTTTATTTTCCATGAAATTTTATTGAATTGTAATGGCATAACGATATGATGATATCCCATTGCGCTTATCCAACAGAGAAAATTGAAGTGTTAGATTGCTATTAGAAAATTCCACGCGATTTGTATTAGTCCTAAAGGATATGATTTTGTTACTGCTATTATGTCTTTGTTATATTATTCTCTCATTCACAATATTCTAAATGTTGATGATATAACACTATATCCTTTGCATCTTCGTATATAATTTTGATGATATTTCATATTTAAAAGGGTAGAATTCAATTGACATATATCATATGTATGTATGAATGTATGTATATTTACATAAATATAACCTAATTTCTGTAAATTCTGATGGTTATACTAACAACAATGAATTAAAACAATGAAAACAATAAAAATCATGCTTATAATAAAAAAAATTCGTATGCATATTATATATAGATATGTACATACATACATATTATATGTATGTAAATTAGTGTATGAATTTTATTTTATACATTTTATATATGTACATACAAACATATTTACACATAAACGGAAAAATATGTAAATTATAAAATACTGAAAGCACAAAACAGCATGTTGTTATGTCATCACTTCACAAAATTGAATATAGTATATTGTCATCGATTTATTGTGAAAACAATAATTGTTATCACAATTTGAACACACTCAATATATAAAATATTTATAACATATGTACATACAAATATATATAATGTTCATATATATTTACAATTAAAATTTACCACTTATTTTAATGGCCTTGATCATTTTCATTTTTTCACGTCCTAGAAGCCAAATTCTGTTTCAAAATCAAAAAAAAATAAAATAAATAAATAAAATAAAATAGAATGAAAAAATGAAAAAAAATTCTCATGATGAATAAAAAACCGAATAAAATTAAAAATTATTTTTTGTTTATATGTATGTCACTATAAGTTATATGTGATTAAACTGGCCGTTTTTTTAACGACACAGGTAAATACATATTTATTTTTCAAGTTTCAAGAATCTTAAGGATTCTCATGTATTCTAATCGTATAGAAATTCATTATATGGTTTTTTTTTTGTTCAGTAAAAGTTTATTTTTATAAAATTGTACAAAAAAAAATTTAAGTTCAAAACGAAATTCTAAATTTCAATGTTTGTTTTGGTTATAAAAACAATTGTTCAGAACATCACATTCTAGGTCTTTATCATTATTTTACATAAAACACATTATGTCCTTATATTGATTTGATTTGTTTTGAAATATATGTATACAAAACATATATGTATATAGTACACACTATACGTGTGGTGTCTACTACACCATAATTGTTTGCAATAAAAAATGTTCGCATTTTTGCAAATTTAGTCATTCGTTGACATATTTATTTACTATAGGTATATTTTATTTGTACATACATAAATTTACGTTTATAACTTTTTTTTCGTGTTTCCTTTTCATCATCAATTTTTGTTTTGTTTTTTTTTTTTTTTACATGTTTTTTATTTACATGATTTTCTTTTTAACAAATTCATTTGACTGTCAATTATTTTTAATAGTTTACATTTGTTTTTCAATTGAAAAAATAAAAAATAAATAAATATAATGAAATTATTGGAAAAATTCATGAAATATCCTTTAGCTATTATCTGTAACAATTTTATTTTAAATATCAATTTCCGATATATGTATATTAAATCTGAACCCATTCTTTTTCAACGTCCATGCTATCTATTATTACAAATATTTTCACACATTCTTTTGACAAAAAAAAAAAGAAAAAAAAAAAAATTCAATTAGAAATACCTACCTAATCAAAGTCTGACGAGAAATATTGACTCATTAAAATTTAATTTAATTAAAAAAATATTGGTAAAAAAAATGATATTTTTCATAAAATAAATATGATTTTCTCTTGTGACTGAGAAATAAATACAGACATTTTCAAACAAAGAAGAAAAAATCAAAACACAAATTAAAAATCTGGAACCAATAAAAGGTTAAATAATTTTTTTTTTCTTTCCAAACAAAAAATACAATTATGTACATACTACATCCATAGTCCATACATACTTTATTTTGTTTTAAACTTTTGTAAGAAATTTAAATAAATAAATAATCTCTGAAGATTATTTTTCTTTTCTTTTAACAAATAAAAAATACACTTAAATAATAAATCTAAATTTAATATGTTTCATGTGAAAGTTAACTTTTAAAATCTTTTAACATTATTTTACCTTTTCATTTATATTAATTGAAAAATTATATCAAAACTCAAAAAAGCTACTTACAACAATAAAATGACGAATAAAAGATTCGATAAAATGATGAAAATGCTTATACCTATGTATGTTTTTTGTTGTCCTTATAGATTTTTATTTTGACTAAAATAAAAAAATAATAAATAAATCATTATGAGTATACATAATATAAGAATGATTATCAGTATACTTTTATTCATATAAAGTTTTTCATTATTCGATTTAAACAAAAAATCAACTTTAATTTTGGAATTTTTTTTTTTTATCTTTTTCTTTTAAATCTAATCTAATAGAAAATTTTTTTGTCGAAATCAATCAAAATTCATTGACCCATTTTTAATGAGTTAAACCATCATAATCAATCAATTTCATCCTAAAAAATTATACGTATATACATTTATATTTTTTTTTACTAAAAGGTTCAAATTCATTAAGTCAAAATTTAAAAAAAAATTCTATTATCTTTTTCCAATTTTTGGTTTTTTTTTTATTACTATATGTACATATTTTTTTTTTTTTTTGTGTTTAATAAATTTTCAAATTATGATATTTAAATTTTGAAATTCTAAATATAGCACACCAATTTTACGCAATTATTTCAACAATTAATAGGAAAATAAAAAAAAATTAAATTTTCAAGATAATTTTAAATAAAATTTAAAATGTATATGAAAACAACAACAATACATACATATATAGCAAAAGGATTATTATCGTCATTTAATTCAAATTATTTTTTATTATTGTTTTTCTTACGATGATTTTGTTATTTTTAGTGTATTTTAAATTGCTGTTAGTTTTTTTGTTTTTGTTTTTCTGTTTTTTATAAGTTTTTTGTTTTTAAATTATATAGATACATCATACTTTTGCTGCCACCAACAAATAAAAAAGAACAATACCATAATTTTTTTTTTGTTTTTGTTTTTTTTTTGTTCTCCTTTTTTAATACATATACCTATATATATTTTATTTACATACATACATACATATTAATGATATATGTATGTATATACTTACATATCTCAAGGGTATTGTACAAGAATACTATAAAATATATAAGATCAATTACAAGTTCATTCGCTTTTTCATTGTATATTATTTTATATTAAAATGAAATGCGGTTCGCTTTCAAGGTATTTAATAGGTTTATTTTTATTATATTTATACACTTATATTTTATATATTGTATATAGATACAAAACTCGTGTACTTGTACATAAATATTTATATTTAAAATGAAATTTTCTGTTTATATTATATACAAGTATATTATATACTATATAACTATATAGGTATAAGTAGTTAAAAGGTATATACATATTATTTATTGTATAGTTTTACTTTTCTATAATTGGAATCTTTTGTTTAATTAACTTTTAAATAAAAATGAAAAAAAAAAAGGGAATTAATTTTACACTGAAGTTAATCCTTGTAAAAGTAATACAAATTGTATTATACATACATTCATACAAATATATATATATATATATATATATATATAGAATACTATATATACTGTACTAGTTAACGTTGTGTATACTCCACTCACTCATATTGTCATTTATATTTTATATTACAAAATCAAAAGAAAAAAGAAAAAAAGTAAAAAAAAAAAATTGTTTTGTTTAGATGGTTTGAAATTTATTAAATTCATTCAAATCAAAGTTAAATGATTGAATGGATTTTTTGTATTTTATATTATTTTATATTTTATATACGAGTATACTTAGTTTTGTTTTTTTTGTTTCTTGAATTATATAAAAGAAAAATAAATTGAAACAAATAACACTGCGATAAATTCATTATTTTCTTACAGACAAAAAAAAAAAAAAAAAAAAAAATCAGAATAAAAATTTGATTTTTTATTAAGAATTGAAGAAGATTACATTTTAAAAACAGTAAATTTTGTAAAATTTCTTTATAAATATCGTAGATATCAGATACATTCTAATTAAAAAAAAAAAAAAAAAAAAAAAAACTGTTTATATAATCAGTTACAAATTAGAAAATTTTTCAAATCAAACATTAAATTTCATCTAACACACTAAATTACACCTTTAAAAAAAGACCAATTTTGATGAAAAGCAAAATATAGGTATAATAATTGAAAAGTAAAACAAACAAAAAATACGATGAAAATTGAGGAAATTTTTACAGTGAATTATATTTTATCATGAATTTCAGTGTACGTATAGATAAAAATTTATTTTTGTTTTATTTTTTTCTTTTCGTTTTGTTTTATTATTAGAGAAAATTATCAGAATGAAGTAATGTGTAACAAATTGATTAGTAAATAAAATATAAATGAAACATGAACAGGATCAAAAAATATATGTATATTCTGAATTATACGTGGGTAATCATTGAGAAACGTTAATTATATAAAATTGTATTTTGGGAACAAAATTATTTTAGATGTATCTATATATGTACCTACATAAATAATTGAACTTCAGCTATTCTGTTGTATAAAAAATAAATAAAATAAAAATGTGTAATATGACTTTGACTTTTTTTTTTTTAAATAGGAGAAGTTATTTAATTGCATTGTTAAAGAGAATTCTTCTATGTAAAATTTCAAATTAAAAATGAAAACAAAATATAGCGAATTTATAACCAAATTAAGGAGTAAAGTCGATTATAGGAAAATAGAAACCTTATAGTTACTTCTAACATATACAAAAAAAAAAAACAACTAAAGATAAGTCCTAAAGCTAAGTAAACCAAATTTTATAAATGTACATACATTCTTTTAAAAAAACATAAAATAATAAAATTATTAAATTTATTTAAAAAGATTTAATACAAAAAATGTAAATCGAAAAATTCCATAATTTTTGATTGTCCTTTTTTTTTTTCTTTTTCTTTAATCACCAAACAAAATTGTTATCATACAACATGCAGATATTTTCTGATTTAAATGTCAAAATAAATATATCTTCAAGCTAAAACAAATAACATACATATATGTATATAATTTCTGATAAGAAAATTTTGAATTTTCATGATAATTTCGTTCATATGAAATTTTAGACACATTTATATACATAAATACAATTTTCTTCTTATTTTTTATATATTTATATGGGTATTTTTTCGTATGTATCTTTTAATATCAACATACGAGTACAGTCTGAATTTAAGTAATAAATAAATTTGTCCAATGTTTATGTCGCCCAAAATTTGGTCGTGAAAGCATGAAATTTTTTTTTTAAAGGAAAGAAAAAAAAGGGATATGACATTTGGCATTTCACATTTTTTTTTAAGTCGACTTCAATTGTACATATATGAAATGAACGATAAAAGTAAGTCAATACATTATATCATGAATGAGAAGTGAATAAAATAATATATATTTCATTTTTTAAAGAAATATATAGATAGAAAAAAAACAATCTTAATAACTATGTGTATGAAATGTAGGGAAAAGTTACCCAGTTTCGAACCCCTTGAAAGAATTTTTTTTAAAACTTTGTTGACTTGAAACATTCACAATTTAATACAATTCTCGTGTAAAATTAAAATTTTGTAGAAAAATTCAAGAAAATTATCCGTTCAAATTAAAAATTAAACTAGATGAGCCAAATAAATTCTATATCTCCACATGATACGTATTATGAAGTAGACTCGTAGCTTTGTTCCCTATAACAAGGCTAAAGTATTAAAATTCGTTTTTTTTTCACCTTTTTTTTTTTTTTTTATTTTATCGTCCTTATAGCACGAAATTTTTCTCATTTTTTAACAAAAAAAAAAAAAAGGAAAGGCGAAAAATTAAAAACGTGTATCCATATCGAAGCTTAAAAAAATATATATACATATGTATGTATATGTAATAATAAAAATAAAATAGAAAAAAAAGCACATAAAAAGAAATAAAATAATAATTCATGGTCAAGTTGTAAGAATTTGTCATTTGATTATCGTTTTTATTTCAGTTATTGATGCTATATTACGTGAAATGAATTTTCAATTTATTTATTTGGGTTTTTCTTTTAGCTGTTTCTATTCAAAAAACGAACAAAAAAACAAAATACATACATATATCTTTATCTTTATTTCTACTTTGTTTTTAATTTTAATTTTTCTTCTTTCTTTATTTTTTTTTTTTTTTAAGTTTCGCAATAAGGACACATTTCTATTAGAATTGAAATATTATGTTGTGTATATTTTAGAAAGGAAAATAAAATTATGTAGTATGTACATATGTATGTTATATAAAAGATTTATATACCTATATAAAAATAAAATAAGAAATACTGTAAAAGAAAAAAGAAAAAAAAAAAAAAGGAATATGAGAGATAGTGGGTGATTGGTGGGTGGTGTGTATTATATTGTTGGTTGGTTAATGTCCATTACGATTCACGATGAACAATATTATTAAGAATTCATACTATGAAAATGAATATAAAATTTCGGTTTTTTTTTACAGTCTTTGAAAACTTTATTATTTGTTTTTTCATATTACATATTATATATACTTACTATAAATATTTTAAATACCACATAGCTACATATTTTGAATTTTTAAAAAGTATATATATAATATTGAATGTGTAAATGATACAAAACACGACTTGAATAAATATTTTCCTTTTTTTTTTTTTTTTGTGTTTTATTTCTTTTTTTCTTTCTGTATGTATGTATGTATATGTATATACATACAATTTTATTTTTTTATAACTTACATCTTTTTTGTATCTGATGATAAAAATCTTTGTAAAGATTTGCGTTAAAATTAACTTGAACTGAACAACTTTCTATAGATCTATCATGTTTTTTTTTTCTTCTAAAAATCTTTCTCACATTTAAATATTAATTTCAAATAAAAACTTGAAAAAAAAATGTATATACTTTTTATTCAATATGTAACGATAACTTCATCATTTTTTAAAATATTTTACAGCAAAAAAATTTTTATTCAAGTTTATAATGTGTGTGTATACGTGTTGTAGTGTGCATATATGATACATTTGGATGGAATTTTAAAGTTTTTTTTTTTTTCACACAATGAATGAATGTAAAAAAATTAAAAAATTCATTGGAAATAGGTATGCTGTGGTTACAGAAAAATATGTACATATCTATATATGTATTTTTTATTTGTCATAGAAAAATTGATTTTTTTTTTCTTGTTTTTTAATAAAAAAGTAATTGTAGAAAAATTTTGTTTAAAAGTGAAATTAACTTTAACAAAAAAAAAAAAAAAAAAAAAAAACTTAAATGTCCATAGAATAATAAAACTTGAAAATTTCATAAAAATATCTTGAATGTTTGTAAGAGGATTAAATCGGCCACAAAATTTTTTTAAGTATGGTTAGAACTGAAAATTTATTACACTTTTCTAAAGTGTCAAGAATTATTTGATGAGTATGCTATGTGTATAGAATGTTAGCTTCTTAAATTTTACTTTTATTTTATTTATTTTTTATTTTTTTTTGACTTCTTTTCTGATTTATTAAAAATAAATTTAAATTTTTATACAATTTTTTTTATATATAAATCTGTCTAACTTTAAAAATTCCACATGTAAAAATCTATTTCAAAATAAAATTACATATGTATATAGGTATAGTATAGGTGTATTATAGCTACAACAACTTAATTCATAAAATAAAATAAAGAAAAACATCTGTACATATAATCAATCCCATTATAGTAACGTTCAGAAAAAGTTTTAAATTTAATTTTGCACATTACATGATACATTGATACATAAAAATATCATATAAAATATGTATTGTGTAGGCGAATGTGATATAATTTTATTTATTTTATTCATTTTTTGTTTTTTTTTTGTTTTTGTTGCTTTATTTTATTGAAGCACTTATGATGAAAAATGTTTAAAGACTTTTTTATTTACTCAATTTAGGTACATATTTTAAAAATTAATTCAAGTATGCTTAAAAAAAATATCATAATTTTTTTTTTCCTATTAGGTAATTTTTAAAGTCTACGATTTAAAATGAAAAAAAAAAAAAAATACATAAGTACTCCTACATGTAAGTACATATGTATGTATATAAAGTATACAAATTGATTTTTTTAAAGCTGTCTGTGGTGTTCAAAAATAAAAATAAAAACCTTCACACATACTTGAAATAAGGAAATATATTTTTTTTAACCAAAATAAAAAAGAGAATTAAATTTTCAACCCCAGGATTTTGCCTGATTGTATACAAATGTATACACTCGGACTTTGAGCATTAATTTAAATATGATCCCTTTAAGCCAGGACCTTGAAATTCTACTAATTCCTTTATTGGAGGGTTCTCCCTATATACACACCAATTTTCAAAGTCAAATCGATAGATATAAAATTATAATTTATAAATTATGAACGGATAAAGACACTGTAATAAAACAGAAGCCATGTTAGAGTAAACAAAATAAGCTTTCATTTATTCGACCTTGAACATAAAAATGACAAAATTTTTCGACTTTGAGTTACAATAACTTTAAAACCATTTAACACAAAACTTTGTAAAAGACATTTTTTGAAAAGCCTGACGGTTCTCTTTAGAAATAATTTTCATTTACCTCTCTACATTAAGTGAACGCTGAAATATGCTGCAAAAAGTGAAACTGGTTACTCTTCGAAAAAATTTTGTTTGACTTTGAATATCTCGGTAACCATTGAGAATATAGATGCCCCCCTCCCACACGATTTTTTTCGTTTCTCGCCGAGATCTACCACCCATTACAGTTTGGCACACGAACTGTGAAACACCCAGTATATATGTACTATGTACATAATGTGTAGGTATAGATTATAAATATAACACTTTTTCTTTTTAAAATTGAAAAATGAAAATAAATCTAAAACTACTATATTTAAAAATAAAATATACTCTGTATATGAAGCACATTCAAATGAAGAAAAAAATAGAAAAAATGTTTAAATCGAATTTAATATCGAAAGTATGGCATTGCATTGTACTGATAAAGTAAAATAATAAATAAATATACAATGTAATATTATATTGTAAATATACATACATGCGAGTATATGTATTTATAAGAAATAAAATTATATACCTCATATAAGTAAAAAATGTAATTCAATATTTTTTATTGAAAAATTGTGAAAATATTTTCTGTTTTATTTTATTTTGTTTTTATTTTTTATTTTATTTATAATTTATGTGCAAGATTATACAGTGAAACCTCTCGTAACCGGACATGTGTGGTTCCAATCATTTTGTCTGTTACTGAGAGGTGTCCGTTTATGAGAGGTAGCCGTTATGAGAGGTTTCACTGTATATATAATATGTATATAATATGAAAAATGTAACATAAAATGTTACAGGTGAAATTACTTATTGAATATTTTCTTTTAAAACTGTATCTAAGTATGTATATATATCGACGGTTTGCAAGAAAAGTGGCACAACTCAAAATCGTAATTTTTCACAATCGAAGTTTCAAAATAATGATTCAGTTCAGTAGTGTATAATAATATAGGTATAATACATATATTGTTTTAAAATTAACAACTTATATTAGATTAGTAGAGTATAATATGTTAACCAAAAAAATATCAGACTGTTTAACCAGATACAATGCCTCTTTTTCTTTTGCATCCTCGAAAATTCACGTTTTTGAGTTATACCATACTTTTCTTGTAAACCGTCGATATGTATTCATGTACATAAGTATATCATTATATTTATATGGGTCTAGATATAACTTTGTTTATGTATGTATCTATAACTTTACAAATAAAATTTCTTTTTCTGTTTTTCATTTATTTATTTCTCTTATATGTGGTGAAATATTTTCTATTATTTTATTTTGACTTATTTCTTGATACTATAATATTTTAGATATATTTTTTGTTTTTTTTTTTTTAAATTTATACTTGGAATGTTGTATTTTTTATTTTTTTTTAAATTCTTAGGGTTCATTTTATCATCATTCTATATATTATATTCTATTGTTATGTTGATAATAGAATTTCATGATATTGAAATAATTGAAAAAGATATTTAACACCTTTTCATAAAATTATTAATATTTTTTTTTCTTCTGTTTTGGAAACATTAGAAACTTTATACATATTCTATATATAGTATATGTATATGTTATTTTTAACAAATTATAAACTAAATAGTGATATGTATATTCTTCATTGTTTGTGTATATATTTGCATTCTATCTATTCCATCTATATGTAGTATTTAATTTATCCCTTTATTTCTTTCAAATAATTATCTCTTCTTTGTTTACAAATGTTTTAAGCTGTCTTTCTAATATCAAGTTTTTTTTCTTTTTCGTGTTAAACAAAAGAAAAAAAATTTTTTTTCTGTATAATAATTACATTTTCATATGAATAATGAATAAACTTTAAACAAAATGATATTAAAATATATGTAATACATCTCTTTTAATTTGATGTTAAATTAAGATACATTTCATATAACATATTTAACAGTATTATTAAATGTAAAATATGCATATGACATATTTCATTATTATTAAATACACATAGATTAATTATATATGCGTACCTACATGTATGTACCTTTTTACTTATAATTTTCAAATTTTCACAAACGTAAAATTTTTAAATACGTATACATATAGGTATTAAACTTTGTAGGGGATAATTAACGGTACCTATACATTTAATCATTATAATAGCAGCAGTACCTAACTTTATCATATTTTATATTATCAAAAATTTTTGTAAACCCTCTTACAACACGGCATTCTGAGAACATCATTTTTAAATAGCATAACTTGAAGACAAACTTGGCATTTTATTACATAGTATATGTATAACATATGTATATACATAGCACGATTTTTTTTATGTGAAGTTTTAAATCATTTATTTCTAAGTTGTTCCAAAACACGGTTTTTTTCAACACGATTTCAATACATATGTACACATAAAATGGTACTCGTCTATCAAACCATTTCGATATAACACGAAACATTTGAATTATTTTTATGTTTTTTTAAACACGTGGTGTTTTTGAAAATGCAGTGATGCTGCCGTAATACACAATTCATCTTTAAACCTCTTTAAGCTAAATTGTGTATCACGGTATATTACTGTATTTTTGAAAACACCGACGATTTTGATGCAACATGAAACGAATTAACCGTGTTGTTAAAGTAATCATGTTGTAAGAGGGTTAACTGTATTATGTATGTATTATACCTATTTAATGTTTTGTCGTGTGGGATTATAAAGATCAGAGAAAAAAAAATGTTGATACATATTTTTTCTTTCTTCTGTTGATACAATACAAATTAAGGTTTATTTCATTATTATTTTCTCACCCAAAAAATCAAACAAAAGATGAAAAAACATTTTTTTTTCCGATTCTATGTGTCACATGTGGTTAAGCATTTATAATATTTCGACATATGACTCTACACAACATATTATTACATTATGTAATTTTTACACAAAATATAATATATAGATAAATAATAAAAAATAAATAAAAAAGTACAAAATATAAAAAAAAATAAAAATAGAATGATAAAATATTGTTAGACAACATTAGGAAAACTTTTACAAAAATGAATATTTTGTATTATACAGAAAAATATCGATTGTACATTTATATAGTAAAAATTCAAAATTTTCATTCTTTCAAATTTGAAATTTCGAATTAGGAAATATATTAGAACATAAAAGAAAAAAAAAAAAAACAAAATCCAAATATTGTATGTATCTACGTGTGTTAAATTTGAAAATTTTTCTTACATTTAGTAATTTTGTTGTTGTTTTTTTTCTTCAAAGAAATTATTCAAACAAATTTAAAAATTTTACTATAAACGAAAACGATTTATAAAAGTCAATTACATATATACGAGTATGATTTTATATTACCTGATGGGTATCTGATTATATTTCAAAAAGATTTAAATACAAATTCCATGCTCATATAAGTATCTGTACATGCATATACATAAACGGTGGTATTACATTTCTAAAACATACCACAAATTCATTTTATTTATATATTTTTATATAAAATTTAAAATATATATTTATTGGAAAAAGGAAGATTATGAAGACAAAAATGCAATTATATACTTATGCGCTAATATAATATAAATATATGTATAAACATATATACGAGTATATATACTTATATGTATATATTATATATTAGATATATCTATTATGTATGTATAAATACTGTTAATAGTAACGTGCTGGTTAACCCATCAGCATTTAATTTGGTAACTAAAAGTCACCAATAGAATTTTGAAATTGGAGTTTGAAAAAATATCTATGGGTAGAATGATAACTTGTGTTTTTTTTTTTCGTTTTTTATTTTAATTTTATCAATTGGAATTGTAAAATATCCTTATATGTATATAATGTATGTAAATAGTCATATGTGTATATACCATTTGTATAGAAAAACTATGTAGGTACATATGAAGAATGTACTGTATAAGAAAACTGTAAATTTACATGTACATACATACACTCCGTTTCAAAATATAGCCTCACCCTTACCATGTGTGTATATCTCATATTAGGAGTGGGTTTTTTACAAATCTTTGTTCTAGGATTTCGAAGGACCTGTTGTGTTAGGGAAATTTTTGAAATTTAATTTTTAGAAAATCCCACCGTATAGCAGAAAGGAGGGGAGAAAGTAAAATGTGCCCATAAAAGTTGTTGCAAAATATAGCCTCACTATAATTTTTTTTAAAATTTGGTATTGAAAATACAAATAACTTTTGTTTTTTAGATTTTATTAATAAGGAGTTTCTATACTATTTTTAATTTAAATCTAACATAGACGGTTATTCATACTTTTATACAGTTTTCTGACATATACTCTTGGAAATCCATTTCGCTTCTTCTATATTACTTCTCTTGGATCCTAAACAATTTTTTATTGTTAGCCGTTTGAAAAAACATTTCTTAATAAATATTTCCAAACATTTTCTATTATGCTTAAGTCCGGCCACTGTAATATTTGTGAAATTTTTCCAGAAAATCAGCGTTTAACTATACCTGCAATATGGGTCACTGCATTATTTTGTTGAAAAATGAAGTCGTCCTGCTCCAAATTCTTTGAGATTTTTATTATTTGTTTCTTTAACAATTCTAAGTATTTTCTGGAAGTATTCTTCCACTCATAAATCTAATATGAATTACTACTATTGAAAAAATCACATAAATTAGTGAAAGTAAAATGGAGTTTTTTTTAGGTATAACTTAGCATTATATTCTTCAACACCCCATACTATAACAGAATCTTCATCCATTTGTATGCGCTAAGTAACTTTCCTCCTTTCTTAAATTATGTAAATAAAACCTTTAACCATCTGGTTCATCTAAATTAAACTTGTTTTCATCGATTAAAACCACTTTTTGCCATTTTGCTTTACATGGTCTGGGGTTCTATTGCAAAGTTAAGGCGATCTTCTCCGTGTTTTTTTGTGTAGCCTGGATATTTTGTTATTTTTCTATGCGAAATGTTTCTATGCTCGTAATATTTTATAAACAGTAGGATTCGTGAACATCCGCTCCTTATTTCTCTTTAATTTGATTCATTGTTGGTGTTGAACAACAAGAAGCATTCAGGATAGCTCATTTTTTCCTACGTGTTACTATTGTTGGTCGGCCAAAATTTGTTAGGACTACGTTTAATTTTTCATTTAAAAAAAAATTATTGATGGCCCTTGAACTTTTGCCCAGTATTTTCGAAATTTGTCGATTTGACTTTTTTCCGCCTTTTAGTAACTTCATAATTTCAATTTCTGTTTTATTTAACAAATTGACCCGTGCCATTTTTGTTTAAAAATCTTGAAAACTTATCGCACAATAAAGAGATTTTAAAAAAATATCCAAAATCCCTGTAAGCACTTCGAAAAATTCACTTTGAATGGTAGTGAGGCTATATTTTGCAACGACATTTATGGGCACATTTTACTTTCTCCCCTCCTTTCTGCTATACGGTGGGATTTTCTAAAAATTAAATTTCAAAAATTTCCCTAACACAACAGGTCCTTCGAAATCCTAGAACAAAGATTTGTAAAAAACCCACTCCTAATATGAGATATACACACATGGTAAGAGTGAGGCTATATTTTGAAACGGAGTGTACATTCAATCTATAAGAGATAACTCTTGAACAAAAATAAAAAAAAATTTCTTTTTTCTTCTCTAAAATAAGTAAAATCAGAATTATATGTTGTGATTCGATGATATGTTACTATAGATGAAAATACATGTATACAAATATAGGTATCTCTTATATATATATATATATAGATAATTTGGATACGCACGTATTTACTTAAATGTTTTATAAGTAAATTTGACCATTTTAATTGACATTCTTTTATAAGATACTTTTCTACAATATTATTCTAAATGAACATAATGATAAAAAATGTCATTAGTTTGTGAGTAGAAAATTATATTCATTAATTGATATTTGTATAAAAAAAAAAAAAAAGTGTAAAAAAAATTCTTGGTGAAAATATTTTCTTTTGAAGATGAAGTTTTTTTTTCAAAATGATAAAGATAATGAAAAAGAAAAAAAAAATTAATTTGAGATAAATATCACCTATTAATTGTACAATATAAACTCATTGACATTTAATTAAACTTAATTTAGCTCTTATATACATTATACAATTTCATTTAAAATGAAATCATATTTAGAATTAAATGAATTAAGAAGTATAATATGAAAGATTCTTGAAATATCCCACTAAAAATTTTATGTTGATATAATTTCAAATTTAAACATTTTCAAATATCATTGAATTTTTCTTTTTTTTGTTGTTGTATAATTTTTGAAATCACTCTTCGAGGTAATTTTCCAATTAAATAAATTTTTTTTTTTTTTCAAACGAATAATAAAAAACTTTTTTCTATATAAAATATAGCCACTTTCCCTTGAACTTTACATTAAAGTTTTTTTTTTATCATTTTTTATTCATTTTTCACATATTTTCACCTTTCATAATTTTTCCTTTACAATAAAACCTCATCCTTCATTCTATTGTATACATATACTGTGTATGTATGTTACCTTTTTTTTGTTCAATATTTTTTTCATGTATTTTATAGTCCTTGCTTCTTCTTTTTTTTTTCCCTTTTACTTCAATATTTACTTTCTTTTATCCTTTTTTTTTTTATTAAATATGAATTTCATATACATACAGTAAGTATTTTCATAACACAAAAAAGTTTTTGATTAGCTTAAGTGCTGTCATATAAAGTAAAAGATGGACCTATTTTAAGTAAAAATCCATGACAAAAAGCTACATAGTATAAAGTGAAAGTTACAAAACAAAAAGAGTAAAACAACAAAAAAAAAAAAAATAAACTTTAAAAAAAAAATTTGATAAAAAATGCATTAAAAATGATAGAAAAAAAATACAGGAACTTTGATACTTTGAACAGTACTAGAGCACTTATAGAACTAACTACATACATATTGTCATTGGCTAGAGGTAGAACATTTTGTAAAAGATATTTTTATATTAAATTCAATGTACTTACTTATAGATGTGCGTATGTGTGTTTTTGTAAAAGCTATATCTATACATATTATCCTTTTGAAAAAAAAAAAAATTGAATATGAACAAAATATACCATATCGTTGTTGTTATTTTTTTTTATTTAACTTTAACAAAGTGATTTAAAAAGTATAATGTACTTTTTCACTTATGAATATACTTTGATTTTTTTTTTTTGCACAGACATTTTTTTTCTCTCTAAAATACATAAAAACCATTTTTTTTTTTTTTTTTTTTTTTGATATTTGAAAATAAATTTAAATAACTTATTGGTAAAGTTAAATGTGTCAACATACATATGTGACCTTTTTGAAATGATTACATATCGCAGGTGTAGGGAAATTTTTAAATTTATTTTTCCTTTTTGAAAAAATGAAAAAGAAAAAAAGGAAAAGTTTAATGTCATGTAAGTACCTACTTTTTCTCTTTTATTTTGGGTGTTTTATTTTAAATTTTCTTTTAATGAAATTTATTGATGTTTTGCAAAAAAAAATATATTTTGTTTTCTTTGTCGCATATTTTATTCTATTTTTGCAAATGAAAATATAATAAATTCATACTGTTAAATTTTCCAAATTTTCTTATACCTCTATATATAAAATTTACACATAAGTACTCGTATGTATATCCAACACACAGTAAATTTGGCTTTGAAATAGGAAGTTATATACATACATATGTACATACATATCACATTTATGAAAGGTTTTAAAAAAAGAAAAAAATTTTATAAAATACATATATGTAATAGAAATTTAAAATTTTAAAGGATATTCAAAATATGGTCTTATGCCCTTTCATAATATATGGTATGTAGAAAAATGTATTCATTTATATAAATATACAAAATCTTATTTCTCATGTATACATACGTACATTACATAATATAATCTATAAATCACAATGAATATGATAAAATTTACAGTTAATTGC
This sequence comes from Bombylius major, assembly GCA_932526495.1. Classification (NCBI taxonomy): domain Eukaryota; kingdom Metazoa; phylum Arthropoda; class Insecta; order Diptera; family Bombyliidae; genus Bombylius; species Bombylius major. The sequence continues at coordinate 36,737,177 of OW052046.1, forward strand.
AATTATTCAATATACATATGTATGTATGTGTTTATGTATATCATTGCATATATGTTCTTCTACAAAATTATGCATTGTAAAGGGTTTTACAGTTAATATACCATATTCAAAAATAAATTCACATATGTACATATGTATGTACTTTATTAAAGAACCACATTATTTTAAGAGGCATAAAAACTTTTTTTAAATGTACATAGGTACGTACCCCAGTAGAATAAATGGATTCGATTCTAAGGAAATCAATTCGGAATGTAGTAAAAAGTAATCAATTGATTACTGTTTTGATTACCTGTAATGCAGTGAGAATCAATTGATTTCTGTTCTGATTACCTGTAATGCAACGAGAATCAATTGATTTCTGTTCTGATTACCTGTAATGCAGTGAGAATCAATTGATTTCTGTTCTGATTACCTGTAATGCAGTGAGAATCAATTGATTTCTGTTCTGATTCCCTGTAATGGAGAAAAATAATATATAAAAAGCTAATAAACAAAAAGACGTAATTAGCATTTTAAAAATTTTCCATTCGTCATCGACAAATAATTGTTGCGTATTATTAACTTAATATAGTAACAATTATAACAACATTGCATTTTTAGTTTATCAAAAACTTTTGTATGTGATGGTTTGAAGTGAAAAAATTAAAAATTAAATAAAAAATATAGGTAGCAGTGAAAAGTATATATAAAAAATAAATTATAATAACATTTTCAAAAAAACTAGTATTTGTATAATAAAAGGTAAGTTTTAGATAATAATATAACAAAAAATAGTGTTAAATTTTTGATTTTTATGAATAATTAGAAATTTTTAATCATATTAATTTTCATACTTTTTCAGAGGCGTATGATGAGAACAACTACATAAAAGCACTCCGCAGCTCTTTTCATCTGATAAAATCCAGAATTAATAATAATAATGTGTATACATAAGTACTTAAGATTTTTAAGATATATTTTTTTCCTTTGTTTTTTAGTTTTAAAAAAAAATTTCTTGAGTTATTTTGATTAAATTTTTGCTATTAGGTTGAAAAAAATGTTAAGTTAAGAATAATTAGATTCTTCAATAAATGAATTTAAAAATTTAATTTGCTTGGATTTTATTTAACCCCAAATACATTACATGCATTCGATTCAGAATGTATTCCATCTAATTGATTCAGAATGCATTCCATCTAATTGATTCAGAATGCATTCCATGTATTCGATTCCGAACGCATTCCATGTAATTGATTCAGAATACATTACATGTATTCGATTCAGAATGTATTCCATGTAATTGATTCAGAATGCATTACAGGTAATGCAGATGGGTAATCAATTGATTACTGCCTATGACATGCCAATGTTAAAGTAATGCATTCTTTATGTGTTTGGTAATCCAAAGTAGAATCGGTCCGGAATCAATAGAATTTATTCAGAATTAATTTCGAATAAATTCTGTATTCTACTGGGGTACTTTAATTCTCATTTATTTTATGTAAGTATGTGTGTACATGCATACATATGTACCTACATTATATATGTAGATCCTTTAATGTTCATAAGCATCTATTTTTAGATTTTAAATTTAATTCTGAATGGTTATCATTTAGAAAAATATATATACAAATATAGTAGATGTACATAATATATGTTCAATATATTACTTTGAACAATGAACAAATTTTTGATAATACATAATATGTACATATGTATGTATGTATGTATGTATGTATGTACTACCGTACTGTACATAAAAATAAATTAACACATATATCTACATATACACATACATAAATATACATATCTAGTTTGTGGTAAATTTTCAAAAACGACTAGCTATATCTCTTTTCTAAATGAAAATTTCCAAGTATACCACAAGTTGCATTTAGGTTGAATTTAAAAACACATATTACACCTATTTATAACACTATATCCTTTCATTTTATTTACCTTTATACATATTATCTATATCTGTAAAATAACACTTACAAAACAAGTATACTTAAAAGTAATTAAAAAAATTAAAAAACTAGTACCTATGTACTTTCACGATATAAACGTTAATGTTTTGTATAAAAAATTGAACGAAATTCATTTGTATTGAATTTTTAATTTGCTCCTGGTTTTTAGGGTTTTTTTTTATTTTTAATTATTGTAGATCTGATTTATAGTTCTGCTATTTGAGCTTTTTTTCATTTAAAACTATAAAAGAAAGTTGGAAGTTTACCTAAAATTTATATAAGTAAGTAGCCCAATTGGCTACTACTATAAGAGTCCAAAAGTATACTTCTAAAAGTATATGTGTATGTATATGTGTACTTCACAATCACATCGAAAAGACGTAGACAAAAAGTTCCTATTCATTATTTTACGTATTTAGTGGTCGCATTCCACTTTAAACTGTAGGTGCATGTATGACAGAAAGGGTTTACAACCCTTTGACTCGACTCGACAACTGTGAGGTGTGTCGGTGTGTGGTATCAAAACGGCACGGTTTTGTACTAATTGGGTCTTCGGAAATAATCTAAAGAACCGCGACATCAACCAACCAACCATTATTTTACGTAAAATATGATAGAAGCGTCACACTATTATTTTCTTTCAGAATTTTATGAATGACTCCTATGACAAAAAAAAAAACAGTCAATTGAAAGTAACTATTTCTGATAGCTCTATGTAAGTATATCATCTGTTCAAAAAGAAAGAGTTAAAACTTAATCTATACTTAACTTGCTCAAAATATGTATCTTATCTAGACTATACAGAAGACACAGTCAGGCTAAATTTTACAAAATTCAATCTCGCCATTTTTTTATACGATTTTTAAAATTTGTCTTAAAATCTATGTCAGTGTTATCAATTTTTCAAAACTCCATCTTTAACACCCTGTGCAGAAATAAACAAATAAAAATTATTCAGTTCATTTATTTGTAAATCAAAAAAGTATGTGTATTCCTTATTATCCTTTTGTTATAAAAGATACATACATACATATATATATACTCATATGTACATATGTATGTATTTTAACAAATTGATTCTATTACTCTAGTAAATTGAAAAATGAACAACAACAAAAAAAATAAATAAATAAAATAAAGAATAAAATACATAGATTCTTTATTTTTTTTTTCCATTCTTCTCTAATCTTTTTATTTATTTTTATCACATTCTGATTTTTTTTCCTTCTTTTTTATTATTATTTTTTATATATTATGTATATATGTAGTATTATTGTTGAATTGTATTTTTTTTTTCATTCTCTATTCTTTCTTTTTGAAAATTAACAAATCCACATTTAAGTGAAGCTATCAATCAAAATCGCCAGAATGAAAATGGTAAATCTTTCAACTTTTCTTAAATCATATCAATCATATAGCCAAAATAGAATGGACCGATATTTGCATGGTTACAAAAGATGAATGGATATGTATGTTTAACATAAATATGTATAAACAGTATATTTATATTATATATGTATTATTCATATGTTGATGTATTCATATATATGTAAGTATCTATGTATGTATAATATGATAAATTTAATCTTAATGGTCTTTTCATGCTATTTTATATTATTCATACTTAATAAATCGATATGAAATCATTCAAGTAACCAATTTATGATAATATAAATAAAAATATAAAATAAACAAACACAAAAAGGATTTAATACAACAACACAAAAAAAAAAGAAAAGAAAAAAAAAAAGAAAAGAAAAAAAAAGAAAAAATAAAGAAAATTTATTGTTATTTTTCTCTTTGTGAAACAACAAGATTCAAATTTTTGTAAAACAAAAAGAAAAAAGAAAAACACAAGTAATCAAAAGAAAAGAATAATATATAAAATATATTTTTAGCTAGAATTATTATTGCACAATGCATAAAATTGTATATATATGTACATATGTATGTACTAATATGTATAGTATAGGTATGTATTATATTTGTTATCCTTATACTGTTACAGTACTACTTAACTGTCCTCATGGTCGAAAATTTTAATTATTTCTTTTTGCAATTGTTTTCATTCTCTTTTTCTTTGTTTTTATTTTTTCTCATGATTTTTTTATTTATTTTTTTTTTTTTCAATTTCCTTCTTTATGATTTTTTTTTTTTCAATTTTATGTAACTGTATCTTCCATGGAAAAAAAATATTATTGCAATGAAAAAGGAATACTTATGATATAGAAGAAAAAAAAGAATAAAAAATGTAGAGATAGTTTTTGATGCTTATAAAATTTAATAAAGGTATGAAAATAAAAAAATAAAAAAAAAATAAGGATCTACATAGATTCTAGAAAAAGAATATAAAAATGTTTTTCGACTTTTTTGTTTTGTTTTTTTTATATTTTTTTTTTGTGGAGTGAAATAATATGAAAAACAAACTTAAAATATGAAAATAGATCATCTGAAGTATACTTTGATTAAGTAAACTCTTGTTTTTATACAATTTTTATTTTTTTTTTGTTGTTTTCATTTTTGAGTACATACTAAAATTCATTTAAAAAAAAATTTTATGAATAGAAAAATTGTACATAATATACCAACACACACACACAATAAAAAATTATGTAATTAAATTACCAGTTATTTTACATACATACACACACACATCTTTTACACATAAAAATTACAAGTACAAGAAAATTATACATAAATTTTTTTTTCTTTCAAAAAAAAAAACCAAAAGCGTTATATTTTTCAATGAATATTTTTTTTTTTCTTTTTCTTTTATTATAAATTTTTTTTTATTTCAAATTTATTTTTCCACCATGTTGACATACTTTCGTTTGCAGAAAAAAAAAAAATAAAAATTAAGCTTTTATACATTTTATTTTTCCTTTTTCTTTTCCACTAAATTTTTTTTTTTTTTAATTCATTTTTTTTTAAATTCTTGAAATATTACACAATTTTTTACAATTTTTCATTGTACATTAAAAAAGAATTATGTCTCATGAACAAGAAATGAAAAAAGAAAAGAAAAAAAACCAATTTAATGTGCCTATTCCATATTCACGAAAAAAAAAAAAAAATCATATTCGACTTTGTCGCATTCAAATTTCAAAGTATGTATGTACATATGTATTTTTTTTCTTCACATTCTTTTTTTTTTTTTCAGTAATTAAATGACATTCATATTTTTCTTTTGAGAGATTTTTATAATTTGCTATATCATGGAACCTTTGAAAAAAATACAAAAGATATTTTTTTTTTGTATAATTTGTATCTAAAAAAAAACCACAAATTTTTTTTCATTTTACAATTCAGAAATAATTGTGTAAAAATTTACAGAAAATGCTTTTCTTTTTTTTTTTTCTCTTTTTTTAAAAAGTTTTTCTCTCTTGTAAATTGAAAATTTCAATAGAATTTACTAAAAAAAATTTATAATTTATAATTTTTTGGTAAATAATATAAAACAAAATATATACATACATACATATATTCCATTATATACACATTGTAAGGTGAAAAATATTTTTTTTCGTAAAATCATTTTTTTTTTTTTTGTTAAATTTATTTTTATCATTTTCAATATGAGAAAAGGTCACATGTTTTTGATATTATTTAAATTCAAATATCAAAGGTTTTAGTGAAAATTATATAAAGGACAACAAAATATACAATAGTACCTATAATATGGTATGATACATACATTTATGTGTATATTAAAGTGCATTCAAACATTTTAAAATCGTCTTGTTAAGGTTAACGAATAAATGACCCTATATGGTATTTATATCTTTTATCTGTTGAAAAGAAAAAATAAATACATCTTGTTGTCATATTGTATTAAAGTTAAAAACAAAATAAATATAAAATTAAATAAAAAAGGTACTTAAATTTGCTTTTAGAGATATTTTCTTTTACAATTATTATTTATTGTAAAGTCAATCTTAATTTATTTCTAAGAAATATTTAAACAATTTTTTAATCTTTTTCAAATCGAATTGACATTTTAACCTTTCAAAGTTTTATTTTATATTTTTCTTTATTTAAAATCCACTATAAAAAAAAAGATGTACGTACTATTATAAACTTTTTATAATTTTATAAAATAAAGTATGTAGTTTTTTTTCATATTGTTGTTTTTCTTATATACATATATTTTTTAATAATTTTTTTTATTTTTTTTTGTAATTCCACATAGAACCAATAATTTCATTTTTATGATAACTCATAATTTATATGTACAAAAAAGTTTTTTCTCTTGTATAATATGGTGTCATCCATATTGTTACACAATTTCATGAATAATTTATTGCAAACACACTCACACACACAATAGATCCATATAATAATTTTAAAAAAAAGTGATATTCGAACAAACAAACAAACAAACAAAAAAAACATGAAATATATTTTCGATTTACAATTTTTTGCAATTGACAAAAAAAAAAAATAACATTAAAAATAAATTTTTTTTTTGTGTTGTGTTTTTCAACATTTTTTGTTTTGCAATCTTTTATATGAATGAAATGAAATATCTGAAGGATTACACACATTTTTTATAAATCATAAGTATAAATAGGTACATACATATATCGAAAAAAAAATATGATATGATAATAAAAATTCACAATATACATACTTATGTAATATCGTACTCAGTTCTGATTTTTTTCCTTTTTGAAGAAAAAAAAAAGAAAAAGATGAAAAAAAAAAACAAATAAACTTATTATTTTTTCATTTACTTTATTATCTTGCGTGTATGTACTTATTAAAGGTACATACTTTGTTTTCCATTATAAAGGTGAAAAAAAGAAAAAAAAAAAAAAAAAAAAAAAAAGAAAGAAAGGATCCCACAGTATGAAAATTTTACCATCAGATGCAGGCACTTTGACCATATACCTTTTTTTTTTGACTTTTTCTATAATTTTACTTTCCTTTTTTTTTTTTTTTTTGTACTTATACCTACAAACATATTTATATTTTATTTTCTTCTTTGTCTCTGATGTTGATTTTCATTAAGTTGTATCCTAAATTTTTTGTGTATAAAACATTATTTTTTTGGCATGTAATTTTCCTTTATTATATTATATCTTCATATTTTTCTTGTTATTTTCTTTTTATTATGATTATTTTGTCAGTGTATATATGTTATGTGTATACTAACCTTTACTTAGATTACATACATATGTATGTATGTATGTATGTACATAAAATTCACAATTCCTGCTTTTGTGTTTCATTTTTTTTTTTTTTTTTTATAAAAATACAAAAATAGTACATATTTACATGATCAACACATAATACGGTACAAACGTGATATTTTTACAAAATGCGTTAAAATAGAATAATTTATACACATGCATCATACACACAATAAAAACAAGCAAGACAATAACGTATTTTATTTTTTTATTTTTTTATTTTTTTGCTTTCTTTTTCTTTAATCTTTTTTAATTTCACTTTTATATACATACATATATGATATATATTCTAATTTTTATTTTTCCTTTCTCTATTATACTAGGGTAAATAATATGTAAGTTTCAAAATTCTTTGGTTTTATTTTATGTGTTTTCTTTTTAGTTATTAATTTATTTATGAATGGAGCACCATTTTATGACTAGAGGGGCTCAATCATGTGTGACCTTTGAGCATTAATATTCTGGCGGTTCCCAAAAAAAAAAATAAAAAATAAAATAAAAAATGAAGCCATTTTCCAGCAAATCGTTTTTAAGTAAAATTAGAGTTAAATAAGATGAAGGAGTGAGATTATTGGAGTTTGTGAGTTTTTCTTTTGATTATACAATGGTCTGGCCTGTTTTTGTGTGAAAATTGATTTGGACTGTGATGAGGTGTCAACCAATCAATGATAAATCACAGCCGCGAAAATGTAAAAGCAATGCACAATTGCAAATGAATATGTCTCAAAATTGTTTTATCTACCCTAAGCAGTACATCATGAGTATACATACATAATTATAAGTATGTAATTGAAAAGTTAAGAATTTTAGCCCGTTTTTAACATAATTTATATATTTTCTTTTGTGTTTATTTATTCAATTGTAAATCTAGGGTATTTAATCCTCAAACAGTGAAGTGATGAAAATTACTTTTTTCACATACCTGTATCAAATTTAAATACTTCATAAACAGAGAAATAATATTTAGAAAAAAAAATGGTATGTGTTTAGATAAAAGAAAATACATATCATATATGTATTTGAGAATTTTATATAAGCCAGATTGCGTATAAATACATATATTAAAATTTATATGATTTGCGTGATTACTTTTTTTTTTTAAATAAAAGTGAAAATGTATATTATTTCGTTTAATTTTTTTTTTCTTAATGCCTAAAAACAAACATTTTAAGTCAAATATATATACATATGTGTATATTCTTTTTTAATAAAATGTCTTAGTAAAAAAAGTAATTCTGAAAAGAAAAAAAAAGCGAATAATATACGAAGTATGGAAGTTGAGGTGGGAGTTAATTTTCTCAAAAAAACATACTTTGTACACCCTATATAAAATGCAATATGTACTAATTATTTTGTTCATTTTATGAAATAATAAAATTTTCTAAATTAATATTTTAAATGTACAATACATAATTATACACGTATGAATAATATATAATAATACACTTTTTTGTTTTTTTTTTTTGTTTTATACTATAATTTTCTGTTCATTTTTATTATATTTACACATTGAACATGAAATTAAATTGCAAAAAATAAAATTTAAAAATAAATTTTCTATTAAAATTAATATGTATATAAATTTGATTGAAAACTAAAAATAGGGTACCAAAAAAAAAACAACAATAATATAACAAACACAAACAAGTATATATACCAGTAATTGCTAAAATCAAATTTATTCAAAAACTATATAATTTTTAATCAATATCCTTCTTTTGTTGTTAGTTTTTTTTTTTTTTTGCTTAATTTATTTTAAATTAAATAAATATATGTATGTATACGAAAATCATTAAAATCTATTAGTTATTTTGTTAAATTTGTTTACTCCTCCAAACATAAAACTCATCCTTTTTTTTTTTTTCTTGTTCCTCCTTTTTATTTATTCATTTTCATTATTCTCTATCATTATTAACGTTTTATTTAAAAGCAATTAAACATTAGTTTTGTGGTTATATCAATTTTTCTGTATAAAATTCATTATTACGTATAATATTATTAATATCATAATCATATCGTATATGTATGTATGTACTATAAAGGTGTATAAATTTGATTTAAATATTTTATATTGGAAATAAAATCAAAAAAAAAAAAAAAATGATATTTTACCGCAAATGTATATTCACATTATTATTTTGTTAAAATTTATAATAAATATAGACTGATACACATTACATACATAACGTATAATTATATTATATACACAATATTGATGTGAATATGAACAAAATTAATGTTATATTATGTACGTATGTATGTATGTATGTACATATTTAAAATATATGATATAATGTATGTATATCTTCGTTGTCATACATTTTATATAATATTTATGTGTTCAATCATTTTAATAAATGAAGCATTACATAATGTATTATGCTATTTTATTATTATTATTATTATTATTTGATTTTAAGTAAACGCGAAATTTAATTTTGTATTATGATGTTAGATAAAATATTATTTTGAGTCAATTGAATACATACATGAATATTAATAATTATATAATAATGAAAACATGTGTATATGGTTAAATATAACATTTAATATTTATAATAAAGTATTTCGTAAAAACAAAAAATTTTATTGTAATTATATATTTTAATTTATCACTGTTAATATATGTATATAAGTATGAAACAGAGATGTGAGTAATGTTAAAAATCTGTCATTTACTATTATTACTAATTAAATTACTAATATTTTTTATGTATACGAATATCTACATAATACATATATATGTATACATACATATATATATCGCTGTATGTATTATATACGTACATATGTACATATGTATGTATATGCACCTATATGGAACAAGTATATGGAACATGTAACACATACATATGTCAATTGTATTATTTTATCGCTAAGTATTTCATTTTAATTATTGAATTTCTGTGATAGAAAATTTCATTTAATTAGAAATAAATATTTAAAAAAAAAATAAACCTTTCTATAGAAAATTTGAAAGTTTGAATGGGTAAATCATAATGAATCTGCTATATAAATACATACATATAAACAAATTTTTAATCATATAATTTCTTTTGAAAATCATGATGAGATTTAATGTTGACAAAAAATAAAAAAAAGTTTCTCTTGTGAAATAATAATAAAAATAAAAAAAATACCTCAACATGTAATTAAAAATTACTGAAAAGTATGTTTATGAAACTTTTAACGATTTATACGCTTATTGGTCTCTAATTATTTTTTTTTTTTTTTTTTTTTTTTTTTTTTTTAAGGGAAAAATAATAAATTTTTAATTTGTGAAAGAACTTTTGAAAAGTTTTATTTATTTATTTATTTTTTTGAGTTAATTAATTCAAAAGTTAATTGTTCGAATAAAAATAAAATAAATAAAAGTAGGCTTTTTTTTTAAAATCACTGTTTAAAAAAGAATATAATAATTTATAATTAAATAAATAAATTGAATATTAAAAAAAAAAAAAAAAAAAGGGATACTCCTTCCGTATCGAAATGATTGTTCCATTTTAACAAAAATAATATTTAATAACCAAATCTTTGAATACTGTATAAATATAATATATACGAAATTACATATTTATTTAAATTTAATTTAAAATAATTAATTAACTATAGTGCATAGTATATGGTATTACCTACATACCTACATACATCCATATAATTATAGCACACATTATTTAATTATCTCTACTGATGCTAATTTATAAATCGGTCAATTATTTCGGTGTTGGAAGAGTATTTAAATATTAATTATTCCTTCATAAAAATTCCTTAAATAACATTTTCCTTCCCTTGTAGGTACATTGACTTGATTATTTACATAAAAAAAGAATAATCTTATAAATCATTTTAACTTTTCTTTTCATTTACAAAAAAAAATACGACAACAACAACAACAACAAAAAGAAATAATTGAAAATTAAATTTAAGCTATAATTTAGCCTTTTCTCATATGCCATTTGAAATATAAACGTTATTCAGCTTTATCAGTGGTGTCAAATAATATTTAGAAATAAAAAAAATATAAAATAAATACATATTATTGCTTTAATATTTTCATGCTTTGTAGTTTTTAAATTCATTATAGTACATTTAATTAAATGTACATATATGTATATGTGTGTGAATTCAAATTTTTCATAAATATCCATAAACAATGCATATACATAGATAATTTTAAAAACAATCTTATTTGTTATGCTTATTTATTTATTTATTTCTTTTGTAATATGTTGTACATGTGTATTCATTTTTGATCCATTATTCAAATTAATAAATTTAAAAAAATAAAAAAGAAAAAAACTGAGGAGAACTAAACATAAAATATATATTTTCTTTTTTCCTCTTTTTTGGTTTTTCTTGAAAATCAACAATATCAAACCAAACGTCTTCTTATAAATTTATTAAAAAAAAAAAAAAAAAAAAAAAAAAAAAAAAAAAAAAAAAAAAAACACTAATAATAATAATAAATGGATTGAAACAAAAAAAAAAACAAATTACCTGATAAAGACTTTAATCAAACTTGTGGAAGAATTAATGCATCAACAGAAACAAATGAAAATGATTTATTACCTCTTCATGTATCACTGCCAAATTATAAACGTATATCATCATCATGTTATAATGTTGATATGTCAACACCAACATCAACAACATCTGCATCAATATTAACAGCAGCAACAACAACAACTTGTATTGATTTTTCAAATAGAAATTTTCAATCAATATCAACAACTGCAACAATTTCAACAACATATTCAACACCACCAATAACAACAACAAATATTCCATTTAATTTAAATAGAAAACGTTCATCAGTGCCAAATTATTCTCAATATTTAGAGCCTCGTTTATCTTTAAATGGTATTTCTTCAATAATTCAAACAACAACACCAACAAATCAATTACAACCATTACAACAAAATTTACAAACACCTTCAACATCATCACCACACCAACAACAATCTTTTACAACATCTCCGTTATATCTTATTGATAAAAATTCACCAACATCTTATTATCAACATCGTCATCATCATCATCAACATCAACATCAATATCAACATCAACATCAGCATCAACATCAATATCAACATTTACATCAACAACAACAACAACAACAACAACAACAACAAACCAATGATGCCTACACAGATTTACATATTATTCCTACAGCTACGGTGACAGATGACACACTTTCACGACAATTAAATAATTCACGCCGACTTTCGGTAGAGCGACAAAGTTTATGTGGTAAGAAAAAATTATTATTTAAAATTTCATCTGGTAATAATTTATGCTGTGTAGTGTATACTTTATGCCCATTATCATCGTATGTATTACATTTATCATTCCCCTTCTTCATCATCATTATCATCATCATTATTCATTCGGATGTATCTCATGTACTATAAATGTGTTCTGTGCTAAAATCACCTTTTTTTTCTCATGTATATAAGTATATATGTACATATAAACAAACGCGCATCTAAAGTTTCCAAATAAATAAAGTGAAGAGTTTTTAACATGTTTTTCTTTTCTTCTTCTATAAGCGTTTCTTTTTTTATGTCAATAATTTAATTAAAAGTTCAAGTACTTTTCCTTAACTTCCTTATTTTCAACTTTTTTTTTTTTTTTTAATACTTAAAAACGAAAAAAAAATTTTTTAATTAAAAAATTCATAGAGAAAAAAATCATAACACATATATTTTCATAAATTACAGTAGTTTATTTTTTTTTTTATAATCTTTAAAGCTTATTTCATATTTTACCCTTAAATATATTTTTTTTTTCAATTTATCAAATTTGTAATTTCATCTTAATTTTTTTGTTTTTTGTCAAAATTATAATTTCAGATATTGTAGGCTCAAAATTTGGCATGTCGCGGCCACAATTTGGGCAAAGTGTTTCACAGCAAGGTTTCTTTTCATCACATGATAGTTTAACTGCACCATGTGTAACACGTACCTCGCATACACATGTATCAGCAACTGCATCCGAAATGGATTTATCACGAAAAAATCGACGAAAGGATAACACCAGAAATAGAGCATTAAAACCAGGTGAACAACCATTATTAGGATCATGGAATCGTTCTGGTGGTGGTACAGCTAGAGGATCACATGATCATACAGTTGGTACAACAGCATCAAGTAATCATTTAGCAACTGGTGGAAGTAGTTGTAACGGTACTGATAGGTGAGTTGATTGATTACATATTATTTAAAATCTGATTAAAAAAATTAAAAATATTAAAAAATAAAAGTAATTAATTTAACTTAAAACAAAGGATTTTACGTGTTCAGTAGAAATTATCGATTAAAATAAATTGAACAAAAAAAAAAAAAAAAGTATAAAATTGAAAATTTTACAATTCATTTTTATACCATTAAATATGTATATTTAAATATAATTAACATTACGATAAATCATTTTTTTTTTGTAATCTTTAAATACATATTTTTTATTGTTGTAAATTCCTTCTCATGTTAATTCATGCGTTGAAAATCGTTTAATTAATTTTTTTTATTATCTGGTTCGTTCGTCAGTTATCCTTTAAAAAGAGATAAATTATGTGCAATTCCTTTTGGCTGTTTGTTATTTAAATATGAATTTTCGTTTGTGATTTGTGGTTTTCATTGCTCCATCATTAAACTTTAAAAGATTTTTTTTTTCCTTTCTATGTATTTGACTTCGTTTGTACAAATTTCCATATATGTATATATGTTTTGAAAACTACTACTACACACAACTATAATTGCATAATATGTATGTATGGTATTTGAAAATCATATTCGATTCTATTCCTCTGTAAATATACTCACACACGATTTACTTTATTTAATGGGTGTAATAGACTTAATTTTCCAGAGGCAAAGCTTTAGCTATATTTCAAAAGAATTTTTTTTTTCAAACAGTTTTATTCATTATTTTTTATTCAAAGTCAATACAAAGTTTATATGTATGTACATTCATATACATATGTACATATGCTTACAAAATAAAATACATACTACCATGTTCTCTACAAAATTTAATTTCATATTTTTTTATTGAAATATTTTTTTATAAATTATCAGAACTGCCAAAATTGTAGCACATTCATAGTTTTCCATTTCAATTGAAAAAAAAAAAAAACGAATACCTATGTCCTTTTGCATATTATTTAAAAGTGAGTGTGAAAACATATCAGATTTATTTTAGTTTAGTATTCAAATTGACAATTAAAATTTTCTGTCTAAAATTTATTTTTACAAAAATTTTTTTTTGTTATAACTTTTTTATTTATTTTTTTTGTTATTTTTATTTATTTATTTTTTTTTTTTTACAGACTTGGACGTCGTTCTGGATGTTCAACAGCAACACGTACACGTACTAGCAGTAGTTCAATATTACCGCGTTTTACATTCGTATTTGATCCATCTGGACGTTTATGTTATTATTGGTCAATGGTAGTTAGTTTAGCATTCCTTTATAATTTTTGGGTTATTATATATCGTTTTGCATTCGATGAAATTAATAAACAAACATTAGTGATGTGGTTTTGTTTTGATTATTTTTCGGATTTTTTATATTTAATGGATATATTATTTCATTTTCGGACCGGTTATTTAGAAGATGGTGTTTTACAAACTGATTCAACAAAATTAAGACAACATTATATGAATTCAACATATTTTTATATTGATTGTTTATGTTTATTACCATTAGATTTTTTATATTTATCAATCGGTTTTAGTTCTGTATTAAGATCATTTCGTTTAGTTAAAATATATCGTTTTTGGGCATTTATGGATCGTACTGAACGTCATACAAATTATCCAAATTTATTTCGTTCAACATCATTAATACATTATTTACTTGTGATATTTCATTGGAATGGTTGTTTATATCATATTATTCATAAAAATAATGGTTTCGGTTCACGTAATTGGGTATTTCATGATTCTGAATCGGCTGATGTTACAAAACAATATTTACAAAGTTATTATTGGTGTACATTAGCATTAACAACAATTGGTGATTTACCAAAACCAAGATCAAAAGGTGAATATATATTTGTTATATTACAATTATTATTCGGATTAATGTTATTTGCAACGGTTATGGGACATGTTGCTAATATTGTAACATCTGTAAGTGCTGCAAGAAAAGAATTTCAAGGTAAGCTAATTTTCTTTTGTATTTACTAAAAATAATTTATATTTTTCAATTTAAAAACCAATTTTAATTTACTGTCACTTTGCTCTAGAAAAATAGTTTTTTTTTTCATATTTTTTAAAAAACATGCTCTCTTTAGGGAAAAAAATTATGTACCTACATGTAGAAATTAGGCATATACACAATTTTTTGTATTACATATGATTATCGTCATCAGACTATATGTATGTACTTTCTTTTTATTTTAAGAGTCTGTTGATGATGATGAAAATTTCTAAAATTTGTATACATTCTCTGATGACATAACCACCCTTACTTTTTGTTCCAATTTCTAAACAGTATAAAATTTCCATGAACACAAAACTCAAAAGTGATCAAAACACTCCCTGAATTTGAATATAAGTACATACATATATCTCATTTTTGTTCAGGTACAAATTGCACAAGCAGTACATTAGATTAAAAATAAGTATTATGCTAAAATTGTATACTCGTATGTAGAATTTTTATTACAAAAAAAAAAAAACCAATCTATTAGATAAAAACATGCATATTAAATTATTAATATTGTTATTGTTTTCATAAAAATATATTAAACTTAACAGTTTTATTCAAGTCAATTTGAGTCTTTTCATATGATGTACTTTTTTATTACTTGTACAATAAGTACAATGTAAACTAATATTATGAAAAAAAAAAATGAAAAAACATATAGACATAACATACATACTTTTTTCTTTTATTGTATACATCTACAGAAAAAAAAAAAATTAATAAAAGTCTTTTTGTAACACTTTTCTTTAAAGTGCCACTTGGGAAAAATGTTTAAAATGGAATATGTTCAATATAATTCTTAAAATGTATGATATTCAAGCAATATTTAAATGTATTCATGTATCATATCAAATTTCATTAATTCACTTGTATCCATAACCATAATCATGATAATCACCATATCATAATAATAACAATACTTGCAATCTTATATTGTATGTGTATACTATATGAAATATACTCGTATTTTTCTTTTTTCACCCTCTATTTTTACTGTTTGTATAATATTATTACTATCATTAAATATTACTATTTCGAAATGAAACTAAATTAGATTACTATTTAGTTAAATGTATATACTCTAACATACATACATACATATGAATTTTCTATTTCAATTAAATTTAATATCTTATACTCTTTTAGTCTTTTGTTTTGTTCTTTTTTTTTTTCGATCGAAATGATATATTTTTATTGCAATTGTGTTAAAATAGCAAAAATACTTTAGAATATGAAAATAATTAAATAGTATATTTATTTTTATGATAAAAGTTTGATTTGTAATATCTTTTTGAAAATAAGATCCATTAACTAAAATTTGTAAGGCCAAAAACAAAAAAACGGTCCTATTCGATAGACAATATCAGTTTACAAATAAGTTGAGAAAAAAGTAAACATAAAAATCTTTAGAACCGTTGAAATTTCAATTTTTTTTTTCAAATTTTACACAATTATTCTTTTCTAGGACATTGAAAACAAGGTATACATATACAAAGTCTTTTGATTGAAAACAATTGTAATAATTCAAGTATAACATCTCTATTGAGTAAGACAGTTTTGTGTTGGATAAATTATGTCTATATAGTGGTCCAGAAAATGGATTTTAAATATACAAAAGAAGCATATTTTGTCCATCTTCAACACGATTTTAGTTCTACAAAATCGTCTAAAAATATACGATCAGCTAAAATGTCTAAAGAACTTTCATTATTCATATTGATACTTTCAAATGTTAAATTTTATTTCATTTGCTGTCTTATTTTATAAAATTTAAAGATTTTTTATAAAAAACATCGAAATCGTTATGGTTTAAATCATTAATATGATTTTAAGTATCCTTTACACTACTTGATTTGTCATACCACTTTACATACTATATGTCACTGGTAAAAGTTTGACAGTGTTTACACTGTCTGATTTTGTTGAGAAACTTTGTCATACGACTTTACACTCGACATATTATGAAAATATATTTTTTCTATTTTCGTGTGACATTTGATTTGACTTCGTAATAGATTTGAATTTTTTTATTTCAGTGGATTATCAGTATTATGAAAAGTCGTATGACAATACATATATGTAAAATACCATTCATAAAGTGATATGACAAATTAAGTAGTGTAAAGGTACTTTTAGCAAAATCGAGGAAATTTGATTTAGTGTTCAGAGTATTGAATCAATTTATACCAAAATATTGTATTTAAACGATGCATTGAGATATTACATCAGAACATCAACATTTTATGTCGATGCGTCAACACGATGTATTGACATGTCCAATGCCTAAGGGGGTGGCTAGCTATTTCCACTACGGGAGGTTACTTAACTATAACTAAAACTAACTATGTACTTATTATGTGACATGTGTATATTGTATGCAAATAAAATTTAAGAATATAATAACCTACGTATTTTCATATGGAAATATAGAAATTATAAATACCGAAAAAAGAGAAAGAAAATGAAAAAGAAAAATAGAAAACTTATTATTTATTTAGTACATTATGTATATTTTTCCAGGCAACTTATTACTGCACCAAGCAACGAACGAGCCCTTGGCTTGTTACTAAATTCCTGTGAATATGTAACTAAACAACAGTAATGAATCTATGTATTTTATTTTCAAATTTCAATTTTCTATCATTATTTTAAATTAGACAATTTTCATCTTAATTTTGGAGATTCATTTTTGGAAAATTTTCCAATATTTTATTTTAACAAAATAATTCGATGATTTCCTTTTTAATTTTTGTTTTTCTTTTTTTTTTTTTTTACTTTGTTTCTGCTAACATTTTTTCAACATCTTAAAAAGTTTATCTACAAAAAAAAAAAACAATATTCTATCATATTTTATCTTCTCAATGTTTGTTTATTTTAAGAGGAAATTGATTAAAAGGATTTTTCATATTATTAGTTCATGTCATGTTATTTATGTTTTATTTTATTTTCTCTCATATTCTTTGTTACTTTCTTTTCCATTATTATTATTTTTCTATAAAACAAAAAAAAAACAAAAATAAATAAATAAAAACTTCAAATAAAAAAACAAGAAAAGAAAGTGATAACAATAACAATAAAGAATATAAAAAAACACACACACACACACACATAAATGACTTGAAAGTTTACATTAAAATTGATTCTAAGAAATTCTTGAAATTTAATCTTGAAACCTTATATGTATATATGTATGTGTATGTATGTATGTACATATATGTTATACGTGTTTTTTTATTATAGCCTCCTAGCAAATTCTTTCGTTTTTTTTTTAAATTTTTTTCTTCTTTGGTACATGAAAATTCTATTTTATTTTTATTTCTGTCTTATTTTTTATTATGTATTTTTTTTTTTGCTACTCTTATAATATGAAAAACAATATAATATGTACTATATGTGTGTATATTATATTAAAATACAGTAATACAATATCTTTATAGCTGTAAAAACAATATGAAAAGTATTATGAAAAAAAATGTAAAGAAAAAAAGAATAAAAAATAAATAACACCTCATTGTTATCGATTGTAAATATTTGGTGTCTGATAAAATGTTAAAGTTCACATTTCTTTTTTTCTTTTTTTTTCTTTTGTTTACAACACCTAACCTACCTTTATTATTTATTATTATTATGATTATTATATTATTATTATTTTATATCATTTTTATTGTATATATTTACTGTATAGTAAGTATGTATGTATTTTATTTTTATATTTTCTTATCAATGACATCAATCATGAAAAACCTTTGTTATATTTTCATTGTTTTTTGTTTGTTTGCTTCATATATTTCTCTGTCTTTTTTTTTTTGTTTTTGTTTTTTTGTTTGTTTTTTGTTGTCTTTATTCTTATATTGTCAAAATTGTCATCATTTTTATATTTTTCTTATGAAAATAAACATGTGTTTGTCATCAGACAAAAAAAAAAAAGGTTCATCTTTTATTAATGTATACGTTTACATACGTATACAATACATATATACAAAATATATAATATAATGAAATATATTTGCAAACTAACGTTCAACAAATCAATTTTTTACCACCTTCAACAATCATTTACCACCCAACTCATATACCAGATATTAAAAGTCACCAAACACAATTCAGCATTATCATTATTTTAAATGTGATGAGAATTTCTTATAATAATGTATTATGAATAAAAGACTGAAAAAAAAAAAGTGAAAGGAAATAAGGAAAACAAAAATACGAGTACATAATACGTATGTACATACATATATGTATGTAGAAAAGTTTGAAAAGGTAAAAATGAAAATACATTTAAATGTATGACAAAAAGAAAAACAAAAGTGAAATGAAATAAAAAAAAAATTAAAGTATAGATATAGAAAATACGTGAAAAATTCCATATTTTATGTACATATTCAATCTATTTGATATATAGTATACAGTATATTATTAAGTATGTATACATATAATAGATGAATAAATTCCTTAAAGAATATTGTATTATAAGATAAATATATAGTATATGCAAATACTTAAAAGATATATGGATAAGTGGATGGTTGTTAGGTTCACATAAGTATTCATATATTGAATTAAAAATTGTACTCTACCTTTACCTTTGTACATAAATATGTACATATATAGATACATCATATATTCATATGTAAATGTATACTAAACTAAACACTCTACATGATCTTAAGAGAATGATGATGATGATGATGATGATATGGTAAAAAGTTAGTAGCACATGTTTTATAACGAATCAATTCAGTATATTAACGAGTCATTCCTTTTGTTAAAAAAAAAAGCTTTTTTTTTTATATATATTATATTCAACATACATATATGTATTTACATATACACTTCAAAATTATTATCATTTTTGAAGTTAAGTGTATATGAAAAATTGTTTCTTAAACATTCTGAAAATAAAAACAAAAACAAAGAAAACAAAAAAATCTATACAGGTACTTGTATAATATTTAATTGTGTACATGTATCATCGTACATAAATACATATGTATCTACATTTTTGTATACATATGTATATCCTTTTTGAAAATGTACATATTATAGTAAATTTGTATGTTTTTTTAATTAGAAAACACTTAATAATCATTCACCTCGATTGCTTTGTCTATATTCTCATTAAGAATTAAGAAGTATCATTGTACAGAATATATGTATATATGTATGTATGTACATATGTATATAAGTGTACAAGTATATAATTTCAATAAAATGTTTTTAATTGATTTAAAAAGAAAATGAAAAGAAAAGTTAAAGAAAAACAAAAAAGAGGAATAAAAATTTTAATTTAATGAAGAGTTTTGTGTTTTTTTTTTTTTTTTTTTTTTTTGACATACATACATACATTTTTTTGTTGTTGTTTATAAATGTATGTAAATGAGTTATTTATTCTTTTCATTTATGTTGTATTTTTTTTTAATCTTTTTATTTAAATAAATTAAAATTATAAGATTTGATTGAATAATCAAGAGTATAATACTACTATACTTACTTTTATTAATTTTATTTAAAATTTAAATTAATAATAAATAATTGAAATACTATAGTAGCTATTCTAGTTAACAGATTCTTAAAAGACTT
This sequence comes from Bombylius major, assembly GCA_932526495.1. Lineage (NCBI taxonomy): Eukaryota > Metazoa > Arthropoda > Insecta > Diptera > Bombyliidae > Bombylius > Bombylius major. The sequence goes on from OW052046.1 coordinate 36,758,112, forward strand.
TTACAACATTCTAATTAAAAATGAAATTAAGTAGTTGAAATTAAGATTCCGTGTAACCGATCTTTGACATTAAAAAAAAAATTACTAGTTGATCTAATTTCTTTCATGTTTTTTATAGATTTTTTATTTTGAAAAATTAATTAAAGATATTTTTTTTTTTTTGAAAAAATATTTTGCTCTATACCCTATAACTGGATCCGTTCATTTTGAAAGTGAGGCAAGTCAAGTTTATGTCATGTCGTTTTGAGATACATAATTGAGACTTTTTACTGGTTTAACTTTTATCAACAATTTCATAAAGATATTGACATATTTCTCTAATATTGTCCTAATTATGTTCGGAATATTATATCAAAATCTGAATGATAATTACTTTACCTCATTTTTATGGAAAATGAACTTACCCCATTTTCAAAATAAACATCTACTGAAGATTCACCGATATTATCTAAGACTTTGTTGCATATTTTACTTCAAAACTTTCACATACAAAATTTCATGTACATGATTAATCTAGAAATAGAAAAAACATCATGGAATTTCGTTTTATTTTAAAAAATATTATGATACATACTCGTAGACTTGTCAAACATTTTAAAAGGATTAAAAAGTTTTTTTTTTCCAATTGCTTACAAATATATCGTTCGTGTTGAAAGTTTTCTACAAAATCTAAAAATTACATTATGATTGAATTAATATCTTTAATTTAATGAGGTATTGGATCTTTTTATTAAATTTATCTGAATATATTTTTTTGCTAGACTTTTAATCAAAAATCCCATGAAATTATCTGTTAAAGAATTTTTATTTTAAAATAACTGCACTTATATTAATAAGTATCATATAGATTTATTTTCTTTTTGTTTTATTTTATTTTTTTTGTTTTTAATATTTTTGTATAAAAACTTTCCAGATTGTTTACAATTAATTCACTAATTAAAATTTCACAAAGATATTAAAAATATAATTCATTCATACAATAATTTCCATGCTAATAAAATATATTGTATGCGATTAATGTTTATATTTATATGCACTTATGTATTTATGCAGATTTTTAGATGTATCTGAAATGTAAAACATTGTGAGGAAAATATTATATTATATACAATATAATTTACCTTATTTCTTTATCATTTGTTTTTATTTTATTTTTCGTCTTGAATTCAAACTTTTTGTATGACTTCAAAAAAAAAAAAAAAAAAAATTTTTTTTTATAAAAAAGAAAACTTAAAAGAAAATTAAAAATCAAACATGAATACATGTACATATACATATGTATAGGTAGGTATATTGAAGTATTTTCATACATGAGATATCATCATTAAAAGTGACTTTATCAAATTAAAAACTTTGTTTAAAAAGTAGTAGGATGAAGAAAAAAAAGGAAGAAAGTATGAATTCTAATAAGAAAATATTTTTCTTTTTGTTTTGCATAGTTTCCTTTTTAAAAATAATTTAATTATTTTATATTTTTTCTCTTTCTTATATATGTATGTATAAAAAAAGTTTAGTGTGTTCTATATAAACCATGATAAACTTTATTTTTTACTTAGTTTCTGGTTTATTTTTTATTTTTTCTTTTCTAAAGTTTGAAAAAAAAAAATTCTCGTTCAAGTATATTATAGACAAATAATTAAATATCAAACTTGTATGTAATTTTATACTTATAATATATATACATAGTTTATAAATTATGATGCACTTGAAATCGATTATGTTTTATTATTATAATTACCTATCATATAATAATTAATTTAATATTTTGAAATGTTCAATTTCCTTTTATAATTAGCAATCATCATCACAGTTATGATAATAATTATTAAGCTGATTATGTTCTATACATACATATATATGCATTATTAATACATTCATTACATACATAAATAATTATAAAAGTTTTTTTTTTTTTTTAAATTGAATAATTGAACACGAGAAAATTACACGAAAAATTTTTCAATTACTTTTGGATTTTTATTATTTTTTTTTTTATTTTCATGTTTTATGTTTGTTCATGTTTGGTTTAAAATATTTTTATGAAAAATAAAGAAAATTTTCGTGTAATTAAAAAGTTATTTTATCTGATAATTTACACAACTCAGCCATAATTTTAAAGGAATTTCCTTTCAGGCGTATAAATAGTATTGAAACTTTTTAATTGGATCTGCCAAATTGATGTTTCTTGTAAAATAAATATTTCTTAAAGATAAAGGTGGAAAAAACAAAATTAAAATTAATATTTTACTGATCATCATCAGTGGAACAACACCCCATTTAGAGCTTGACCTACTCAAATTATTAACTTGAGAATTCTCCTAAATTTTTTTTTTTTTGTCATATATTTATTTATCCTAAATTAAGCTAATATTTGAATACAACAGAATTTTATTTGTATGACAGGGTTGACACTGATATGATACATTTTGTACTTGCTTACCTATATTGTCAGTAAGAACCAACTATACATAACTTTAGTACCGAGAATTCAAATGAATTGGTTTTAATCAAAGTTGAGTGAACTTGGGTGGATTTTAACTCCAAGAGTCTCCAACTTTAAAAGACAACATTCTACCATTTCGACCACTGACTGACCGCTCTTATTTTCAGGACTATTTGTCTAACTAAGTTTCTTAATTATGATCTTCTTATGTTATTTGTTTTTGATTTTTCATTGCGAAAGTAAGCCTATTTTTTTTTAAAGTTTTCTATACCACAAGCTTGTTGTTGTTTTAAATCAAAATTCACAATTTCCACGTGTATTTTATCAAATCAAAAGCAAACATAAGCACACGCATTTATTTACTTATACATACATATAAACAAATTTTTACGTGGCAAAATTGATGTTAGTTAGAAACATAAAAACAAAAGATAAAAAATGATATATATGATATATGATATATGATATATACACAGGGACATCATAAAATAAAAATTATCCTGTTATTTAGATTGTGATAATTTTAAGACTGTTATTTATATGATATTCAAGGATAATGAGAAAATCGAAAAGTATCAAGTTTAATATGGATGTAAAAGAAAAAAAACAGCGAATATGAATATACTCGTATATGTATAAGTACTTTAGTGTTATGTTTTTATTTTTTTTTATTTTTCCGCTTCATTTCTTTTTTTGTTTTTGTTTTATTTTCTGTTTTTTTTTAATCTCATTCTAGTGGCAATAAGGACATCATATTGTCATTAATCAGCATGACAACGGTACTTATTCTAATTAATTGCGTCCTGAATAGCTTTTTCCCTCTTCTTGTCTTTTTTTTTATTCCTTCGTATATATACATGTTCTTTTACCGGCATGTTAATCTTGTATATTATGTATATGTATGTAGTATTTATATGTACATAATATATAGTAATATTTTTATTTATTAATTACATATACAAACATATACCTATATTATACACGTGTTTTTTTATTTTTTTTTATCATAGAATATTAGAAGTTCTTAGTTTTTCATTATCGCCTTTTTTAATTATTTATACCAAATATTGTGTTTAAAAAATTTATATTATTATCCTTGTAGACTTTACTTCCTTTTCTTTTCCTGTACATGAATTACATACATATATCTATGTATATTATTATGATAAGTATATATACATATATACTTTTATTTTCTTATAATATTGTCAAGTAATAAATAGGAACAATATAAATACATAAATTGTTTAACTTAAAATCTGTTTGTACAGATTTATGGTGTCTATATCCCCTTAATATCAGCAAAATATTTTTCTTTTTTTCTTCTTCTTTTTCTCGTAAAAACACTGGTAGATACGGTTGATATGTAACACGAAAACAAAAAAACAAAATATATACATACCAAAAAAAAAATAAAAAATAAAAAAAAAATAAGGACCATAAGAAAATTGTCTTTTTTAATGTTTTCATAATAAGGCAATATAAGATAAAACATTGTGAAAATATTTGATTAAGATTACTGATAAATGTTGTAATTTTCAGTATTAATGTAAAAGTAGGTGATATTAAAGCGAAATTTTTATTATACCATTTTAAGTAATGTACATTAAATAGAGATTGTATACGTATTTATATGTATCTATGTTGTTTTTTTTTTTTTTTGTTCATTATTTAATTTTATCTTCCTAATTTTATGTTATTTTCCGTTTTGTTTTCTTTTTTGATAATTTTGTTGGTGAAATTCAAAGGAAGTTATTCTAAAAATAGTATAATTAACAAACATAGAAAATTTTTGTTAGGTGACTAACCTTTAATTAATTATACTTAATTGAAAAATAAATATAAAATTCTTTCGAAGGAATTATTATCAGAACAGACTTTTATGGTTAAAATTAGCGAATGCATTAAACATTGTTTCATTTGAAATTTAAAAATTCAATCATCATTAACATATCACTACAGCTGCTCTAGAGAGTGCTTTTGTTTGAGAACAAAAAACATACATATTTTCTCCATTCTTCTCCATTCATTTCTGAATATTGTATTTTTTTTTTTCAAATTTATTCACTTGACCACAATCTCATATTAACATACTGATGATTAAAAATTTTTAAAATGTAAACCTGAAAAAAAAAATAAAAAAAAAACTTTGAATCAACTTTGCTTTATTTCTGAAAAAAGAAAATGAGATTTAATAATTAAAATTACTAAAAAAAAAAATTTACTAGATTTAACTATGTAGAAAAACATAAGCTAATTAACAATAACAAAGAAAAAGGATCCGACTACAGGCTTAACTATTGTACTTAATTCTACTTTGTAATTATAACTACTGTTTCAACTGCTCAATTAATTTTAAATTGAATTTGAAATAATTTTTTATTTTAATTTGAAAAAATATACTTTTTTTTTTAAATTACTTATAGTTCATGTAAATGTAAAAAGTTACTTTGTAAATGTTTTCCACAGGACATAATATTTTTTAATTGTTTTGCGCTTCAAAATGTACTTTTTTCTCAAATATAATTTTTTGTTTGTTTGTTTATTTTTGATAATTACTAGTAACATTTTCAAAGAATAAATAAAATGCAAACTGAGTAAAAATGTTACAGATTGAAGATAAATCCTGCAAAAAAAAAAAACAAAACATAAAAACACCATCAAAGAAAGTATGTATTTAAAATCAAAGGTGTATTATAAATAAATAAATTCTTCAACTTGGATATTACAAAAAAAATCCACAAAGTATCGAGAATTTCCATTTTCTCTTTATTTTAGAAAAGCAATAAAGTGGATTTACTGGTATATAACAAGTAATTTGCTACCATAGTATTTTTATTTATTTATTTATTTATTTTTTTTCTAAAACATACTCGTATTTTTTCTGCTTTTTAATTCTAAATTTTAAAAAATTTTTCCTTCAATTTTTCATTTTCTTTATTTATTTTTTTTTTTTGATTTTTTTTTCAAATTTAACTCCATATAGATCAAAACCCTAATCCTGAAAACTTTCACCAACAAATCTGGAATTTTTCGAGAAAGCATCAGACAATTTCCCACAAGAAAAATACAGTAGATACATTACATACATATACATAAATAAACATACATACATATTAAAGTGAAAACATCAGCAGTGTAAATAGAAATAAAAACAACAACAGTATGGTCTAGTTACTAAAATATTCATTGTTTATTTTTTTATCATCTGTACATTATATGTACATATATAAGTATCAATATATGTATATACAAAATAAAAACAATATACATATGATGGATAACACTGTAAAAGAATCTCCCTTAAGAATTTTAAAATGATTTAACTCTACTTTATTTATATATATTTTTTTTTTTGATTTTCTTCTTCTTGTTTTTTTGCTAAAACAAGCATATAAGTTTACAAGAAAGAAATCATCAGACAGTATTAACAATTTTTAAATTTAAAACAGGACTTAAATTGTAATAACGTACATGTAGATACGCTTGTCCATAAAAATATAAATTTATTATGTTGAAAAACAAAAACAAAAAAAAAATACATTGTTACACGTTATAGATACATTTAACCGTCAGACTCAGAGAGTTAACATTAAAGTTTACTTTACATAATTTTCCAGTAAATCAAACCAACAAAGTAATTGAAACCAAAACTAAACAAACAAACAAAAAATAATAATAAAACTCGAATTATTCAAGTATGAGTATGAAAAATGCATTAGAAAAAAATGATTTTTCTCTTATATTTCTTATGTCTTTTTTTTTGAAAAGAGAACAAAAAAAAAACTAATAAAAAACTACTCTGGAAATTATCCTGTTACATATTCAGATCATGTTATACATATTTTCATGGTGGATATACCTTTTGCTTTCGTGGAATTTATATCCTTTCTTTTTAAAAACACAACAGTTAATGCAGAATTTAAAAAGATATTTCACCAGATATTGCAAATTTAAAAAAAAAAATTGACATACAAACTGAAAATGATACTTATTAAATTTTACTTTAAAAAAGGATCATAATGAATTTTGTCCTTTTTTTTTTAAATTATCTTTTTTCTTTTGAAAGTTATCATTAAAATGAAAACATGTTATAACAAAAAGCAAGTGTACGTAAAATGAAAATTAAAAAAAAAACGAAAAAAAATATGAAAGGAAACTATCAATATAATAATATGATTTTAATAACACATTATGTGTTTCATAAACCACACATACGAGTACAATAACAATTTCAGTAGTGTTATAATGTATGTACATATATATGTATGTTTGTAGTATGTGTATTGATGATGATTCTTTTATTAACCTAGACGTCAATTTAATTGATCTGTCATTGACAGTTTCATTTGAAATACCGTCACTTTAACATCCGCTCCAATTATGTTAGTTAACTGATTCTCTATATACTTTCATATCACGTATGTACAATATTTCTTTAACGACATTGGCATTGATATGATAGTATGTACATATATACTGAGTAACAAAAAATCAGTAAATACTTATATGAAAAAAAAAACGATATACATAAATACAATACCTTTTTTTTTTTTTTTTGTAAATATAGTACATATCCGGTACATTGTGTCATTTTTTTTCATATTTTATCATACCCACTGTATTTAAACAATTTTTTTCTCTACTATAAAATATAATTAAAACATTATCTATTCTTCCTATCTACAGATTGAAATAAAAAAGTCTTGTTCTCGCTCAATTAACATATAGAGAATACTTTTGAACTTTTAGCAAAAAAAATACTAAAATCAGTAAAAAAAAAGGATTTTAAAATAGTACGTAATTGTAATATTACATGCATATTATTTAAAACATTAGAAGTTTTTATATTTTTAATTTTAATTATATTTTTATTTTTTAAATCTTATCTATATAAATAATAATAATCTTATTTATATAAAAATAAGATACAAAAATTAAGTAATATAGAAATAACACAATATAAACTTTGTATATCAATACATTTTCATAAATTTAAAGTTAATGTATATTAAATCATGAGCATTTGAACGTAGACCACTTTTATACTTGTTTTTACTTGGTTGTTTAATTAATTAAATATTGATAATTTATTTACACATATAAATTTGCCATCTAAATTATTTATAAAATCAATATAAAATTTGTTCATATATTATTTACATTATCATTAAGATCGTATTCATCAATATCAGAATGCGATGGAATTTCTTGCATATTAAGAACATATTGATGATACGTTTCTTCACGTGTTTTCTTTCTTTTGTGCAATTTATCATTTACGATTTCCGTTTTAGAAATTTTCTTGGAAAATTCTTGAAGTAAATTTACTTTAAATTTACTCCAAGAACTCACAATTACCGTTCTTTAAAAATTTTTAGCAGTACCACTTAAAAGACGTCTTCCGTATACTAACCTTATTTTTTCATTCCATCTCATAGCGTTTGCATTTTCTTCATATTGCGAAAAAAATTATACTTGTTAAGAATTGATTACATTACATACAGAATCTAATTCATATAAATTTTACTATAATATTATAGTATATTATTAAATAAGAATTACCCGGCTTACAATACATATACATACGCGAGTACATATGAAATGCGAATGAATTGTGTTCTTCTGGTTAAGTTTCCATAGTGGTTTTTCTTTGTCAGCTGATATTCATTGGTGGTTTTAGAAAGTATCTGGAATCAAATTTAACAAGAAAAGTCATCTTTCTATATATAAAAGTTAGAGGAACTTTTTCTTACGTGTTATCAGTCTTCTTTATTTCATTGAAATTTAACTTTAGTTTTTCAAACTTCAAAGTATTTTGGAATTTAGTAAAAAATATTGTTATATTTATTGTCTTTCAATATCGAACGTAAAATAAAATTTATCTTTTATTCTTTAAAGGCAGATAACTAATTTTTTAATTATAACAACTAAGAATTGTCATTTTATTTTTCATTCATATTTAATTTTTTATAAAAATTTTATAAAAATAAATAAATAATTTAACTTTCACTCTACAGAAAAATTCCAATAAATAACTTTAAAAAAAACAAATGGTCTAGAAAAAACCCAAGTTAACTGATTAGGTTTGGCTCACAACGATCTATTACCCTAGAAAAAATAAATAATTAAAATTTAATTAGAATATTATCTTTAGACGTGAAATAAATCAAGAATATTATTTTCGTTAATTTAATATTTTGTTGTTTTTTCTTTACAAGACAGACATAGGCAAGATACTTATGTAATGAATAAAAACTGTCCAAACAATTAATATTAAAGAAAAAAATAATAATAATATAATTATCGCTTAATATTTTTTTTTCTTTTTCTTTTTTTGTTGAGACAAAGATAATTTGTCTCTATTGTCAATTATTAGTATTATCATTATTATTTGGTCAATTTTCTCGAAAAAAAAAAAATAATGATTTTCATGAAAAATTTATTAATTACAAAAAAAAGGAAGAAAAAAAAACATGCACATCAAAGATTCGAAGAAAAAAAAAACTTTTACGTTGAAATTATAAATGATAAATAAATTGATACCATTATAAAAATTTGCAACAGGAAAAAAAAATTAATAAAAAAAAAACAAGTTAAAATATAATCAACATTAACACGACGTTTTAAATGACAAATAAAATATGTTATGATAAATAAAATAATTGAGAATTTGCCATTAAACAGAGACACATACATATGTACATATGTAGTATGTAACTATACACATTCTAACAATAATAGGGCCCTATTATGATTTTCGATCAAAATTCAATCGAATCGAATGAATATTCACAATATTTCGTGTCGTTCTCAAACAAATGCTAATATATACGCTATATGAATTTCATTTAAAGTATCTAGTAATCTGTGCTTTTGAATTTTTATTTAACAATTTCATTCGATCAGAAAAGAGATATCGAAATAATTTTTGGTAGCAATCGAATAAAACATTAAATTACATAGATTACTAGATATTTTAAATGAAATTTATATAGCGTATATTAGCATTTGTTTTAGAATGACACGAAATATTGTGAATATTAATTCGATTCGATTGAATTTTGATCGAAAATCATAATAGGGCCCATATTTGTCAACGTAGTATTTTATAATTAAATGATAATAAATATGTAATATGGAGAAAAAAATACAATAAATTCTGAAAGAAAAAAAAAATATTTTTCTAAAAAAAAAAAAAAGGAAAACACAAAAATGATTTTATATAAATTAAACTTTTATTCAGCATGTCCTAAATTGAAGAGAAGTGTTTTTTTGTAAAAATTCGATCAAAAAACTATTTAAACTCAAATTATATAGTAAAAACTGAAAATGCATTTTTATCTAAAACTTTTAATCATTTATAAAATATATACTATCTACATATACTTACAACATACATAACTCTGTAAGTCTGTATATGTATATAGTGTAAGTGTATTCATTCTAGAGAAAAGTTTAAAACTTTTATAATGAAATGTAAGACAGGTTCTTAATTGAAAAAAACATTTTTTTTCTCTCTCTCATCTTTTTCTTCTTCTTTTTTTTCAAATTTAATTGTAATGTTGTTGTAAAATCCTTTCAATCATTCCAAAACGAACATTAAAGCAATTATTTTTTTCCTATATACATACATATGTATGTATGCATGTATTACGTAAATGCTTTCCTATACATTAAAACGAAAAAAAAAAAAGGAAGAGGAAAAATTGAAAAAATAAAACTAAATGCACTTGAAAGATGATCATTATACATGATTAATTTTCTTTTTTTTTTTTTTTTTAATTAACTTAAACAAAAATGGAAGATATTGTTTTTTTTTTTTTTTTTTTTTCAATTTTTTATTTTTTAACGGTGCACTTCTGTAAAAAAAATATATTTCAATTATTTGAAAACTGTAAAATACACAAAATGAATTTGTTGATGAAAAAGTTTAAAGGGATAAATGAAATCTTTAGATTACTTTAGTTACTTTATTAACGGATGTAAATACATACTATACGTATACGTATACGTACATTTACATATTTTTATTCTTGAAATTTTAAAAAGTGTGTTTTATAATTTTTTTAAGGGATAATTCTGGTTTGACGTGCCTTAAAACTGATAATATTCTACGTATTTTTTTTTTTTTTCTATAAAAATGAAACACAAAATAGTAATAAGATATTTTTTTATTTTAATAAAACATAAAAAGCTGATAAAAAATGTAGTTAATTCAAACGAGTGAAGTTGAAAGCTCTAAGGAGTCCTGTCTGGTCGGCGTAAGTGATAACTTGATATATACCCGATCAGAATTGAAAAAAAAAAGAAGAGAAAATAATCAGGAAAAGTGGCGCTATTATCTGATCCAAAAACATTTTTTTTAAAGAAAAATTAACAAAATGGCAGCTGTTTAAAATAACGTATCAAATTTTTTTCCAAAGTTTTTAATTTTTTTTAAAGTATGAAATTTTCATAATAATAAAAAAACCCGTAGGTTTAGTTCAATAGGAAGCTACTATACAGAATAACGTCGAAAACTTCCAACGATTTTTTGGCATTACTTACGTCAATTCAATTGAAAATATTATTGTATCACACATTCGACACCCACTCTCAAAATATGGATATTTGTGCTCAACTAACTAAAAATCTATTAGAAATTTTGACAGCAAATATGCTTTAAAAATATTTCAAGGTTCATTCTTTTAATTGAGATAAATTTTTTTTTTTTTCAAAATTTTAAACCCTTAAAAAAATATAAAAATAAATGAAATAAATAATATCTGTTAATAATCAGCAAAAAAAGTCTTTATTTTTTTCCATTTTCCCAATTCAAGAATTGTAAGATTTTTTTTTAATGTTTCATTTTTAAAAATTTTCTTTACCTTGGCCTTCTAAGAATAGATTTTTCTATCAAAATCTCAAGATGAAGCCATAATTAAATTTAAAAAAATATATTAACAAGATAAATCAGTATACCTACACAAAAATGAAAAGGTATTTCTTGAAAAGCTCATTGTTAGTTGTTCATTTAAACCAATAACGATTAGGATATCATCAAGCTTTACATTTGTTTTGGAAATATTTCGATTGGAAAAAATATGCAAAAAAAAAAAAAATAATAAATAAATAAATAAAAGAAAAGCCTATGTAAATGTGGAAAATTTTAATATACGAAGACCTTTTTTTATTTGAACACTTGAAATTCTTTTTAAAAAACGATTGCCTTTAAATATCTTTAAAAATCACTTGAACATTTATTATAGACGACTATTTTTTTTTTCTTCTTAAACTAAACAAATAATTTCATTTCACATTACATATATTTTGTTTATATACTTATATACATACTATCAATTACATTTACGCTGTCATTATTATTTTTAAAGATAATCATAGATGACAATCATTTCTCCTGTATTTTTCTCTTTTTTTTTTTTTCAATTCCTTGTTTTTTTCTTTTTCTTTGAATTTACCTTGTTATTTTTTTTTTTTGTTTTTCATCATATAGGATGTCATATCATGTTTTTTCTTTTTTTCTGTTTTACTAACATGTACTTGTAATGTAGATAGTAACATTAATTTATTTGATATTTTGTTTCAAGTGAGAGAATGTGTCAATTTTAATGGACACTTACGGATATTATATAAACAGAACACAAAAAAAAAAAAGAAGAAGAAGAAGAAAAAAATGTTAGTATGTATGTATGTATTTTTTTTTTCGTACATATCAGTTAGTCATGTTAAGAATTTGACCCATTATCATTGTTATTTATATAGTTTATTATATGGCTCCTTGAATATATATGTATATATATATTTTTTTGTTAATTTTATTCAAGTGTGTTTTTTTTTTTTTATGTACATAGCACATAAATATATAAATTGCATCAACATTAAACAAAGCGAAAAAATTACTTATATTGTTATCCTATTTAAAAAAAATAAAAGAAGAAAAAAAAGCTTTATATCAGGGTTTTATCCCTTTAGGAAAAAAACACGAAAAATAAGCAAAAGAAATGAAAAATTTGTCGGTTCCTTAGTCTTTATTGCACAGAGAAATGAGAGAAGTAAAAAAAAAAAGTGAATATATAGGTAAAAACTCACAAAAGTGACATTGATAAATTGATTAAGTCTACCTGAAGGTATGTTTAGTGAAATATGTTTTGTTATCTGTATATAAGAAAATTTTTCCTTTCCTCTTGGAATTCTTTTGTTGCTACTTATGCTTGAATGTTATAGTTTTCTTGATTTTTCTTTACGGTTTTTTATTTTCTTTCCTATTTTTTGTTTTTTATTTTTCAAACATTTTTCGTTGCTTTGTTATTTTTTATATACATATGTATATGTATGTATGTATGTATGTACATAAGTATGTTTATATATGTATACATACGTAACAGTATCCTTATATATTTTTTTAGCACATAACAACATATGTATATATGTATGTACAAGTACATACATAGTAAGTATGCTATTTTCTTCTCATCTTACATAGTTGAGCTTCTTTTGAATTTTCTTCTTTTTTTACTTTTTCCTAGTGTTTTTTTTTTTTTTTTGCTTTTTATCCTTGCAACTATAAGTAGATACAAAGAAAGAGTCAATTGACAGGATTAGCAAATGATATATGTTCAACGAAGTATACGAATACGACACATCCTTTCAAATACTAAGTGTAACAAATACAAAATATAAAAAAAAAATTAAAAATAAAAAAATAAAAACTTTATAAAATACATCCTAGTTTTTATTATATTTTTTTTTTAAATTCTGTTATGCAGGTCGTTTCTTTTGTACAGTATACTATATATATATGTAGCTATACTCTATGCTATGCTCGATTTTGTTTGTTTGTTTTCTATGTTAAAATATGTAGAAAAAAAAAATAAAAGTAAAAATTTATACATACACTTAATTCCCAAATGGAAGTTTTAAGAAGTGAAGTTTAAGCTTAAGTTTCATATAGATAACGAGACTAATTGTAACCTGTCAAACATAAATCCAACAACTAAAGCTCCTTAGTATTATGTATTATCTTTCTTTTAACTATAATAATATACTTACATGTATATAATATAAAAGAATGTATCTATATTTCTTTGCCAATTATTTTTTACATATTTTTAAAAAAAATAAATAAATAAAATGTAATATATTGTTACTATGCATTAGCTTTGAACATAAAAAGAATTTATCAACTTCTAATGTTACAAAAAATAAAGGTATAAACGGTAAATTATATACTTTCACCTCTAAGAAGTTTAATTGTTGTCGTTTAACAAAGTATTTATCGGATATTGTGTCATCAAATAAAAAAATATACATGAATATACAATATATGAATCAGTGCAGTGACTTAACCTAGCTTCACAGTAGTAAATATGCAAATGTTATCAAATCGCACGGTCTTGGAGGATAATTGATAAATTCATTTCTCGAAATCAATTTAACGATAAATTTTAATTTACAATAAGTTGATAGTTTTAATTGCATACGTAGTGCCATTCTGTTGAAGTTGAAACCTTATCTCTTCCAGATCAATGTCATCCATACTTTCAAAGAAATATTCATTGATCAAGTACCAATATCACCTCTGTACAAACTTTGCTAAACGATGCATTTTTGTGGATAGTGTCCCTGGTGCCTGATGTTAATAATGGGAGCTATTCTGTAGGTTTCTGCTAATTTGACATTCTGCTAACTTTCATACAAAATTTTGACCAAATTTTTCGTTAACTTAGCAGGTCCTATTTTCGATTTCGTTATCGTTTAAGTTTTCTGCTAACTTCTGTCATTTTTAAGTTTTAGTACAGAAATAGTGAATTTAATAAAATGTATGATTTTTTTAATGTAATTACATGAATATATAAATTAAATAGAATAAATACGAAATACCTACCTTATGATTTTCATTATTTTTCATTTTCAAGTATTACATTAATATTATATTAAGTTGAATTTATACTAAAAAATAATAGTCAGAACTCAGGACTTACTCTAGCTACTAATATAACATTTAATCTTAAAAGCAATAAATAAATTCACCTGAAAAGTACTCATCTTGACACATTTCAGTTGAATTCATATTAAATCTTACTAAGAATCATCAGGATATTTTTTTTTATTGTACTAAACTTTTATATTCTTATTAGAATTTATTTTAATTCTATATTAAAAATCATTTATTGTTTATTTATTTTTCTTCTTCTTCTTTTTTTATCATTTAATATTTTACTAATATTTTTATCTTCTTTGCTTTTTTATAGTCATATAATTTTTTTTTTTTCGTATTATTTATCTTGTTTTTTTCTGATTTTTATTTTTTTTTTCATTTAGAAAAATTTTCATGTTTGATTATTTATTTGAGATAGTAGGTGGATTATGAAAAAAAAAAAAAAACACAATTTTCACTATACCAGTCGACAATTTGATTTTAAATTTTTTTTTTTATCATTTGAAATTTAAATTTTATTTATGCATTATTTTTAATTTTTTTTTTTATTATTTTCTCTACTACATAGGTATTCAAAAATTAATCCTCTTAACGTATTCTGTCTTTTTTTATTATTATTATTTATATGTACATAAACTTTCAACTTGTTTTTATATCATAGTCTTATTTCTTTTTAAAATAAATTTTATTGCATTATAAAACATATAAAATTTTATGCGATATGCATATATGTATACTCGTATATACATAAATAATATGTATGTATATGTACTTTGCACACATATTTGAATGTATGTACATATTATAAAAGTATTTATATACTCAATTTTCAAGATAGTTTGTTGATTGTCATTTTAAGGATATATATATTTTCAATATAATAAATGTATAAAATGTACTTGGAAAGTTCATTGCTCAGATGACTAATAAGTAGTAATACTATAATATACATTATGTTGTATGTATTATGTATATGTTGTGTAGACTGAAATTTTTCAATGAACTGAAATGACCATCATCATCAGCATTTTACTATATTTTCACCATTAAACCGGCAATCATCTAACTAAATTGTCAGACTATATTATCATACTTAGAAATAATCACAATTTCTTGTAGTACACAGAGTTATTTTTTATTTAAAACAACGAAATGCATTAATGCATTTGTATATATTATATATACACATGTATACATATATGATATTATTTATACATTTTTAAGTAAATTGACTTAACTTGAAAATGTATATTTTTGTTCTAAGTACGTATGTATGTAGTATGTACATACATATGTATATACGAGTATATATTCTGACATTTTAACTAAATAGTATATTGTACATACATATACATACATATACATATGCATATATAAAAAGGACATGATACACGTACAAAATATTTTATATGGTGTATGTTAGCCATATTATCATATACATATACATATATATACATACTTTACTTAGTTAGATCTGAAAATATACTTTATTCATTATACAAGGTTTTAACATGTTGTTAGTCAGTCAATTTATCCTGTCATTTGGTTTACATACTGTCAAATAATATGAAATAATTGAATTTGTCAAATGTGTATGTATATGTTTTCATTTTAAGAGGAAAATTTTCAAGAAAATAAATGATAATACATAGTATAATGATGATGATGATGTTGATTATAATAATAAAAAAAGTATATGAGATACAACATGAATTTAATCTGAAATAAGTAAAACATGAGCAATAAAATTCTTAAGAATATCAAATTTAAAACTTTAACTGATCTCAAATTACATGAAAGAACAAAAACATTTGCTATTATGTTTCAGTTCTAGAACAAATACAACAATAAAATGAAGAAAAAAATATAGGATTATCCTATAAATAATATCCTATAATAATATACATATGTACTATATGCACATATGTATATAAAAAAAAAGTTTATTATTTTTCTATACTGAAACGGCGGACCTACAGAGATCCTTACTGCTTGATTGAAATTCAATTCTCTCGACAAATTAATTTCATTTCAATGCAATCAAAATCAGAATTACGCTGTTGGAAAATTAAAACAAAAAAAAAATTCACCGGAAGAGAATATATACTATACTCGTATATATATATGTATGTATGTATATAGTTACAAATATCGAATTACACAAAATATGACTTTTTTTTAATCAAAATACATAACGTCACGAAATATGAATATAGTTTTTCTACTTCAAAAATTATTTTTTTTCTTTCTTCACAAAAATAATTCTATTAAAAAAAAACTAGAAATAAAAATTCGACAAAATTTAAAAAAGCTTCTTTATTTTTTTTTTTCAAAATTGATTCATTTGAAAAATAATTTTTCACATAATTTACTTTTTTTTATCCTTTGATTAACATTTTTTTTTTTCATGTTAAAATTCAATAACCTCATCATATTCATTTGTGTATATTTTTTTTAAAGAATCAAATTTAGTTTTTTTAAAAGTTTTTATCAGTCAAAACTCAATTAATGATTTTTCAAAAATATTAAAATATTTATTCTAGTTTGTCATTAAAGCAAGTACAGATACTTGACTTTATTGTTTTTAAATTAAACTTTTCACTTTTTTTTTTTTACCCAAAATTGAACTTATTTCAATTTACATACATACATATGTATGTATGTAGGTATATTAAGTGTGTTATTGTTCATTTAATTTTTTCTCATATGAATATAAAATAAATTTTAAATTGTTATTATTCTTAGAAATAAAAGTTAATATGCATAACTTATATGTGGTTTTTTTGTTTTTTAATTTTATTTTTTGCATACTCGAAAAATTCCATTTTAAACTTTCTTATTGTTTATTGTACTAAGAAAATTACGGGCTATAATGAAACAATGTAAACAAAAATTGTAATTATAAAAGTTCATTTCATGGTATGAAAATAAAATGAATTTACATAGTAAGAACAATTCATAAGGCAAAAAAAAAAAAGTATGTTTGTTTAAACTTGTACTTGTACTAAAATTTTGCATACACATATACAGTGAAGAATTAAATTATTTGTACATGTTGAAAATATATAGTAATTAAAAGTTTTTTGTGATTTAAAAAAAAATATATATATATAATTAAACATTTGGCTCAGAAAATACACTTCGAAAACTTGACTGGTTTTTTACTGGACATATAATAACCAATAAACAGTGTACCATTGAGTATAATTTCTGCAGAAGCTATAGAGAAAACGAATAAATTGAGTCAGTCATTTACTCTGTGAACGTCCAGCTCTAAAAGAACGAACGCCTCCGAGTGGACTTACTTCCAGAGTTAGCAAACACTCTAACCCACCATATCATCATATTAACTACTGTACCTACTTACTTTTAAAAAATATGTCTGGTGTACAACTAATTTTTGTGACCAGTGTTTTATAATTTTTATAATACATGTATGTATGATTTCTATACATATTTTTGAAATTCATTTTTTTTTCTTCTCCTTTTTTAAAAATAAAAGATACATATACACATACATACATACCCATATAATACATACATGCATATATGCAAACATACTAAGTACACCATAAACGAAATTTTATTCTTGTGTAAATGTTTTGACTTCATAAAATACCATAAGCACATATTTCAGTGATCTATGCTATATATTTTCCTAGGATCTATATACATACTTGCATTTTATAGTTAGAGCTATAACTATTAACTGTTTCATTTACTATGTACTCATCTCAAATCGGTTTTATACAAGAGATACACTAAAAAAACAATGAATGTTTAATTTTGTACATGTATAGTTTTTTTATTTTTTTTTTTATGTTGAAGAATTTATTTACCTTGAAAATTCAAAAAGTTAATCCTCATTTTGTAAAAAGCTAAAAATTTAATTGATTATAACATGATTCATTCATCGTTTCACTTTATTGTTTGAAAATTGTTAGTACACAGCAAGATAATATAGGAAAAAAAATATGTTTAAGATACATTCACAGGATACAGTGCACAGTAGTTTTAGTGAAATTTTGATTTATTTTTTTTTTATTTTTCATTTTTTTTAAATCGATGAAATTTTTAATTAAAAACTTGTAGATTAAATTTACAGTTCAAATTGTACACAGTGTATCCTTTAAATTTTAATTTTTTCTTTTCTTTTTTTAAAATAATTTTTTATTTCAATATATTTTTAATTTGTTTCATTTGAATGAACAAAAAATAATCAAAAACAATACTAGACAAAAAAAAAAAACCAATTTTTTTTCGTATACGATACAATTAAAACATTTTTCCTTTTACATAAAAAATTCAAAAAAAAGAAAAAAACAAAAACAAAAACCAAGAAATTTAATAAAGGAATATAAAAAGAAAAGTTTTTAACAGAATTATTTCTTCCTTTTTCTTATATTTCGTTGTTTTTTTTTCTTTTAATTTTATTTTTTTATTTCTTTTTTTGTACTTTTATCAATTCCTTTGTCTGACAATTGTGTGGTTTATTATAATAAGAAACCAAAAATAAGTCTTTTTTTTTAATATTTTGTAATAATTATGATATAGGGAAAAAAAAACCAATTTAAATTTTTTTTTCTTCTGACTTTATATACATAGCACAAAACAATTGATACGATTCATGTGAAAATGAATTTAAAAAAAAAATAAACGAATTTCAAAGCACAAAAAAATATCTAAATTACACAATGAAGATTTAAAATGCTTTAAAAAATCATGGATTGATGTAATGATGAACGTCGGCTCGAAACTGGTATATTTGCCCTTTTTAAAAAATAAAAATGATAAAAAAAAAATTGAAAAATAAGAAAAAATAAAAATCATTAAAAAATTGAAATAAATCAAAACTGAAACTATTTTTCCATTCCAAAAAAAATCTATTGACCACAAAAAAAGGACTCTAAAAGTATTGAAATAAATCATCAAAGTACACATATACATATGTATGTATGTATGTATGTATGTAAAACATATATAATTATATATACTTGAATAGTATTACACCCAGCAGCAGCAAAAATTGTGAATAAAGAAAAATGATAACGTAACTAAAAATTAGTTATTATCATTTTGATTATAAGAAAAAATGAAGAAGTAATTGAAGCATCAAAATCTAAAAAAAAAAAAACATGATTATACTTCATTTATGTTTTTTTATTCTCCAAAACTTACACTTTATCACATACATATACATATGTAAATACTTATTTTCTCGATACAGTATCTTTTTTATTGGTTACTTTTTCCATGGAGAATTCATTGTTTAT
This sequence comes from Bombylius major, assembly GCA_932526495.1. Lineage (NCBI taxonomy): Eukaryota > Metazoa > Arthropoda > Insecta > Diptera > Bombyliidae > Bombylius > Bombylius major. The sequence continues at coordinate 36,777,769 of OW052046.1, forward strand.
TTTATACGAGTTCTATAGTATAATGCATTCATTTCCTATTATCCTGCTGGGACATTATTGTTACACATATCTATGTATTTGTTTTTTTTTTTTTTTATTTAGATTATATATGTTCAACATGGATATTTATACTTGTTTGAAATATGTACACTTCAAATTGTACAGTTCAAGGATTCCATGTATTGTAATAAATATTTTTCCAATTTACAAAAGAAAATCAAAAAAGAAAAAAAAACTATAGAAATTGCAAATGACAAACAAACAAATCAAAATGAAAAGTATAAGGACATATAGAAGAAAATATGTATGTATGTACACAAAAAAAAAAATAATAATAATAATAAAACAAAATGAAATAAAAAGTAAATATATATACAAATATACAACAGAGGAAGTTCAAATGAAATTCGATACAAAATGAAAAAACGGAAAAATTCAAAATCAGCATTAATACTTTAAAAAAAAATTGTTGTACCCATGCAACCAAGCTATAAAGTTAGCTATAAAGAATTATAAAGATTTGCGTGAAGCTCTCTATAGAAAAAACCAAGGTTTTGATTAAGATCGACATCGATTTTATTCATGAAATTTGACGTCAGCTATAAAATATTTCGATGAAGAGCTTTACCGAATTTTGTTTCAACATCTGTATATAGCGTTATAGGAATGTTTGTCGGAATTTATAGACATAATTAAAAAAACTTGTTTCTTCTTTTTTTTTTTTGTTTTTTTTTTATTTATTTATATTACGTATATGAAAAACGTATATGCACCGGATATAGAGCTTATTGTAAATATAAATTGTTCGTTTAAAGACCGATAACGATTCTTGACGATTCTTTATAGATCGATGTCCGTCTTTGAAATACTTTGAAAATCGATAACGATCAATATGGATTTTGTCGTTGGCTTTCGTTATCGTCAATATCTGCGTAAATCGATATAGATATTTAAAGATTTTTTCGTCATTAATCGAGAGCAATGTTTATCTTTATTCCCCGTTATTGTTCTATATTCCCCTTAAATCTTCGTTAAGGATCGATATAAATACTAATAGATCTATATCATAATATTTTTTTAATTGTCTTCTCTTTGTAATAATTTTCTTTAAAGTAGGATTTAGATATCGATAAAGAACGCGAAGCTTCTTTGTATGTCTTTGAATAACGTTAAATATCGTGCACTATCTATAAACATCTATGTAGTTGGACAAAGTTACTTCACGACTGATTGCACGGGTAGTTACTCATTTTTATTCAAACATAGTTATTTATTTATATTCTAAATAGTTCTTACTATAGTTTATACAATTGATATAAATATTTTTCTATTTAAATTTTTGTTTCCAAGAAAAAAAAGAACAAAGCTTCTTATACTTTTTTTCTCTTCAAATAAAAAAAAAATAATACATAATTATATTTAAAACCGATTTTATTGATGTTTCATTTTTCTAGTTTTTTTTCTCCCCAAAATGGAATAAAAAAATAAATAAATAAATAATGTGTATAGGTACGTAAGCTTATTATTCAGAGTATTTTTTTTATTTAAAAATATTACATTCAGCATACTATCATTTATAAGGTAACTAACTAGACTTTATACTTTCTTACATATGTACATTACTTTGAAAAAATATTCACTATATTATTGATCCTTAAGGAACTTATAAGCTTTAACTTATATTTTAGATACTCGGTTTTTTTTATATCTTATATATGAGTATAATATGAACATATATTTTACATTTTATAACATAAATATTGTATGAAATACCATAAAATTTTCAAGATTTTCCTATAAATAAACCAAATTTTATTCTTGTACATACATATTACATACATACATACATTCATTCATACATACTATATACATATATGTACCTTATAATGTTTTAAATATTTCAATAAAATATTGCAAAATCTCTTTGTTTTCTTCTTCATTTATTATGTTGGCATTCATATTATATTATGTGGAAGTGTAAAAGGATTTCATAATAGGATTACATTGTGTAAAAGACAATGAGTTTTTAGATGAAAATCTTTTTCACTTCAATTTAACTTAAATTGTTAAAGAAAAAAAATAATAAAACAAAAATCAATTCAGATAACAAACAAAAAAGAAAAACACAATAGATTGAAATTATATGTATGCACATACATATTCAAAGTTTTTGAGTCCAGTTAATAAGAGGGTAATTAAAAAGTTTCAATTTACATAAAATTTTATTTTAAAGTTCATTCTTTTTTTTTTTGTTTTTTTTGTATATATTTTATTTTCCTTGATAAATTAAATGTTGAAGAGTCAAATCCAAATTAATGTAGAACGTCTCAGAACCTTAAAATTAAAATATTAAAATCAATTCTATATAGCATATACGGTAATGTCTTGAAATGATCAAAATGCATATTTCAATTTATTATAACTTAAACTTTCAATGATTTTTTAAAACCTAAATTATGAAAATTTAGAATTTTTCATATGAAGTAACAGTAACATGCCAATTTTTAAAAACATAAATGTTGATTGACATTAATTGTCATATCTTTTTCTTTTCTTCTATTTCTCTATATTTCTCTTTTTATTTATTTTTTAATTTTAACAATAATAATAACAACAACAACCAAAATTACAGACATTGCATAAATATTACATTATTTCAAAAATACATACTCATATGCATTTGTATTTTCTGAAATGAAAATAGCTCAATATATATTAATGCCAAAGAAGTAATAAAATGAAAGTCCAAAGAACTACCAATTTTATATGCATTCTTTATGTCAATAAATATAGTTACTTACCTACATATTATTGTACATAAAATCATATAGAACACAAGAACTAAATTTTCTTGATAAAATGTTGATTTTCATTTTATTTTCATTTGTTTTTTATTTTTTATTTTGATTTTCCTTATTCTCTTTGAGAACAGGAAGAAACAAAACAACAACAACAAAAAAACAAAAAACAACAATAATAAAAATTTAAAACAAAGGCAAAAAAGGATTAAAATTTAAGAAGAAAACAAAAATTAAAGAAAACCAATAAGAATCCTTAAAGAAGTTTTTTATATTCTTCTTATATAGCATAAACTTATAAATACTGTTTAAACCAAAACATTCATACATTTTTTTTTATTCTATATAGATACAAGCAATTACTATAGCAAGTATGTATCCGTATGTATGTATTATACATTTTCTTTATATATTTATATGTATATAGTGTAAAACTATAAGAATATACTTATATATATGTATATACGTACATGATGAATTAATACTTAAAACAATACAATACCAACAATAAAATCTTTCTAAACTTAAATATTGTATATATGTAAAATACATATATATCCGTATATAGTAAAAAAGTATGTACGTACATATAAACAGATATTTTTGTGTATATTTCACATTCTTCCTTGTTGTATTCCTTTTTTCTTTCTTTGTTTTTACTCTTATTTTAACATTTTCTCTATATTCATACTAAATTTACTTTGAATCTATATATATTTTTCTATACACACAAATATATATATGTATACATAATAATCCATAGTAAAATTTTCTATCAAAAAAGGATGATGATGCTGCTGTTGCTGCTGCTGCTTCTGCTGCTGAGAAAACGCCGTAACCCACTTTTCCCAAGTTTCTAAAAATAGAATCGTATTGTCGCATAAGACCGATCGATATTTTGTCGACAATGCTATTTTTAGCGGACTCCCATATTTATAAAATCAGCAAAAAAAAAAAAAAAAAAAAAAAAAAAGGAGAAAAGGAGAAGAAAAAAAATGAGACATGAAGAAAGGATATAATAAGGGATACTCAAATATAAATTAAATTGGAATGGGAAGGATGTATATAAAGATTTTGAATGGAATATACATCCATATACATAAGTATATACAATATAAAGTAGTATATATACATATGTATTTATAAAGTTGTCAAGTTTTTTTTTTATTCATCTTAAGCATATACTATATGTATATATGTATGTATTATATGGTTAATGGTATGATGACGGTATAAGAATTTTTCTTTTTATTTATTTTTTTTATTTACGAGGTCACATATAGTACACAAAATTAAATAGCAACAGCAGTACTAACACCAATAATCACATACCATGAAAATACTTGATGTGTATGCAAAGAAAATTAAATCACACCACTTTAGATTTAAAAAAAATATATATTCATATATACATACATATGTATACATATAAAGAAGAACATGAAAATAATGATGATAATGATAATGAAGATAAAAAAAAATTTTTAAGGAAGAATTTTTTAAATAAAAAAAAAAAAAAAGAACATCAAAAAATTAATAGATAAAAACTATAACAGAAATACAAAGTATATTATATTTTTTTCTCTTTAAGTTATATGTATGTAGAAGATAAATTGATATTCTACAAAATATCTTCAGTATCTTTTTTTTCTTTTTCCTTTTTTTAAAGGAAGTTTACTAAATGGTCTATGACCAAACACATTTCCACAAAACCTACCAAAATCTGACATGGTTATTATACATACATATTACATACATACATACATGTGTATATAATGTTGAATGTTTCCACGATAGCACATCATAGCTTTTTCGTTTATTTTTATTTTTATTTTCATATAAATATGTATGTACAATGTACATATCTATGTCATATTGTGTACGGAACTAAAAATTTTAAAGAATATACATAAATGTTTTTCTATAATACAAAGTTTATTCAGATCATTTTGAAGGACATACTCAAACGTTAAACTCAATGCAATATATGTACGTATGTATATAAGAAATGTATGTTATTTATAATATTATAATGTAAATATTATACTGTTAATTCACATGTTATACATATACATATACATATATGTATATAAATTTTATTTTTTATTTAAATACATAAATACGTCATAAGCTTTTATTATGTATACCACAAAGTTCAATGACGATATGGATTATATACGATGTAGATACATATATACATATTTGTATAAATATATGTATGTTTGTAGTAAATAGGAGTACAATATTTATTAGCTTTTATACAATATACTATATATAATATATACGAATATGTATGCTTTCTATATTATACAACCCAGTTGGATAAAAAGGTCTCCGAAAGACATATTTTTGAGTGTTTCTTAGGTATATGTTAGATGTTCCTCTTGGTTGTTATACATGTTCTTTATTTACATGCATGTCCTACGAAAATTTCTTTCTTATATGGTGAGATAAAAGTGAGTTAAAACGAAGACCTCTAAACAAATAAGTCCTTTCACTTCACTATATAAAAACACAATGAATCATCATTGCTATTTCACAATAAAACTATCCTAAATATCCTTAATATCTCACAAAAAACATTTTCTAAAAGGTCTTTTTTGTTATTAAAATAGGAGACTTTCTGAATGTTTTTTTTCAGAGAGATCTTTTTATTTTTTCAACTGGGATACAATATACTGGGTATAAATACATACATGTTCGAACTTTGGTATGTATTTGTTTTTTCTCGATCTTTTAAAATGTCCTTGATTTGTTCTTATGATATAAGAAAAAACAATTAGTAATTAATTAATTATGAAAATAAAAGAAATTTATAAAACGAAAAGAAATTGTTAAATGCATAAAATACATATGTGTATGTACGTACATACACAATTTTTTCAACCTGTAGAATTAGATTCTTTACTATAATTGATTTTTATGTTATACATATTCGTATGTGTGTGTGTATGTCGTCAATTCATAATCATTGATATTTTGTCAATAAGATTTTGTTTACTTTAAATCTACATTCTTCTTAGACAAAAGGACAATGACATTTTCAACATATAGTGAAATTAAGAAATTTATGTATTTTATCTGGATTGTCATAAAAATGGCAAAGATAGATTATAGGTTATTATATTTCGGTGTTTTTTTTTTCTTCTTCAGAATTTGAAAATATACCATAACGCCGCCCGCGCCGCGCCGTTCAGTTTTAGGTCCTTGATTATTCTCTTTTTCAATTTTGAATATGAGAAAGCTTTTAAAAAAAAAACAGTGGAGTTGAAGGAAAATAAATTAAAACGAATTTTTATAAACAATTGAATTTATTTTAATTTACTAAGTGTGTGTGTATGTGTGTCATCAATATGATTCGTAGGAATCGTTTACAAGAAATCGACTGATTTTATTTCGATGTATCTCGAATGTTAAGAAACTTTAAAATTTTTTTATTGTGAAAACAAAACAATGATAATTGAAATTGATTTTTTTTTAGAAACCAAGAAACAAAAATAACAATATTGAAAAATTTATTTTTAGTTATTTTTCAATTTGTCTGACGTAATTTACATGAATTTATTAACTATTTATAAACATCCTGTATATGGATTTATATTTTTAGAAAATTTAACGATAAAAACCATAAAATTTCAACTTAAATCATTTATCAAAAGATTTGATTTAAATACTTTGTTGTATTTATAATATATTTTTTATTATTATTATTATCCTTGCGTTGCGTCACTAAAATAAATAAATATGACTTTTTTGCTTACACAAAATTTGTGTTCTGTAAATTATAGTTAATATATAGAAACACACAACAATAAATAATTATAATGATGCTTACTGCTGAGTGCTGATGATGATAATAATAACAACAACGACAACGACAACGACTACGACGATGATGATGATGATGATAATAATTATAATGATGGTGATAAAATAAAGCTTAAATTGTATTTAAATATTAAATATCTGAGATTCATTTTTACTAATAATATTTAATTTTATTCCATTATACACAAAACAAACACAAACATGTAGTACTACACATACGAATGTTTATTATATATATTACAGAAAATACATAATAAAATACAAATTAAACAGGACTAATGAAATATATACAATTATAATAAATAGACGATGGACATTGATGTATTGTATGTATGTATATTTAAACAATTTGCAGGAAAATAAAATTTAAAAAAAAAAAATGTTAAAATAATAATGATAAAACAAAAGTCCATGATCAAATATTGATAATGAATTTACAAATAGATTTATTAATGACTCATAAAATACATATTATGTCAATAAGTTTTATCTTTTTTTTTTTATTCTTCTATCTCTCATTTATTTTTTTTTTCCGTCTATTTAATTAAATTTTTAATGAGTATCTTGAATTCGTTAAAAATTAGTTATAAAAATTTTGAATAATGTTGAAAATTAATTTAAATAAAAATAAAGGACATACTATACATCAATCATTTGTCTTGAAGTATGAGTTTGTTATATGTATAGGGTGAAGATAATCAGTCTCCAAGCTTTTACAAACAATTTTTCCGACCTGGTTGGCAAATATGTTATTGTTAAGTAAAGTCAAAACGTCACATAAGTGGGGTCAGCACTTCGGTACATCACTATATTATATCACTTTGGAGCGTCAACGTATCAGAACAAAGTGACTGACTACCTCTTCTCACGGCGAAGGACGTCCAATTTTAAAAATAGAAACACAATTAGATCAACGATTCATGATTCATGAACAACGCAACTTCAATTTCATTATTATTGAGCAATCAAAATAAAATTTGGAAATTGAAACATAGATTTCCTAGACAAGGCTAGGTTCAATACTAAACCTTAAAAAAAAAAATTTTAACCTTCATACTCGATTTTTTTTTCCTTTTTCACATTTAATTTTTTTTCTGTTTAAATTTTTTTATAAATAAAACAAAAAAACCAAAAAAATTGAAAATATAAAAGATAAAAAAGTTAATTGCAATATTATTATTTGTTTGTTTGTTTTGTTTTAAATTTTTATTATGACATTGTGTACAGCTGCATCAACTTTAATTAGGTTAATTGTCAGTTAATTTTAACTTGGTGTTTGAGTATATTAATTTTTCCTATACTTATATGTATGTAAATTTATATATGTATATATAGTATTCGTGACATATTTGTATACTAAAGGATTTTCTTAAAGGGAGTGTTTTAAAATACAATAATTATGCATATATGAATATTATGTTAATTAATGTCCATAAGAAAAATTTTTGTATTGAGAAAAAAAAATAAAAAATTAAAATTCAATTTCTATGAAACTTTTGCTTTAAAAAATAAAAACAAAAAATACGATACATATATGTATTGTTGATTATTGTCCACATTATCAATAAATTTTTGTCTCCGTGTTTGTGTATGTGGTGTGTACATATATATATTACTACATGTACATTTATGTACATATATTTACCATAAATGGCTCTTTTTCAAAGATAAATAAACACTTTCTAATTTGATGGCTTTTTCGTATCCACTCATTTATCTTTATACCATCATACACCACCACCCACCCATCATCATTTTATTTTCAAACCAACAAGACTGCTCAATATAAAGGATAAAACCGAATGATGGACAAACGCAACAAATAATTTTCTATTTTTAAAAAGTAAAAAAAAAATGTGTTTTTTTTTCTTCTTACTTTTTTTTTTAGATTTTTCATTCTCCCCATTTACTATACTCATCGTCATCATTATCTTCTCTTATACTTTTGTTTTTCGTTGAGTCTTATTTTTTTTTTTCATTATTGTAATTTTGTTTGTTTGTATTTATTTGGTTTGGTTGTTGGTTTGTTTATTTAGTGTATACGTCTCCATATTTTCACTTCATTTTCATGTTTATCAAAATGAGGTTGTGCTTTGAGTTTGAAGATAATGAGCTTAACTTTGCTCTTTTATTTTTTTTATGTATTTCATTTATGTATGTCTGTATGTACGTACATAGGTAGGCATATATAGTCAGTATTGAAAAAGGATAAAAATTAAGGTGTTTATAAGAAAGGAAGAAAAAAAAAAAAATAAAAATAAAAGAAATTTATTATATATTTTCTTTTTCATGTTTTGTTTGTCATTATTTTGAAAATAGTAAGCTCTTTAATAGGCAAAGAAAAGAAAAATGTAATTTTTTGAACAAATAAAACTCATGTAATTGAAGATGTTTTTTTTTTTCTTAATTATATTGTAATAGCACCCAATTAAGTATTTTTTCAAGTATTATTTTTTTTTACCTTAAATTTTAAGTAGATATAATTAAAAAAAGAAATTTTAATCTGCTTATCGTATTGATGGAAAATAAATTTAAAAAAAAAAAAAGCTTTTTATACCAGAAAATTCCATCTAATTTTGTATTTTTATTCTCTCTCTCTCTCTCGCTCTCTCTGTCTTTCTCTCTCCCTCTCTCTCTCTTTTTTCTAATTTTCTAATTTCACATGATTGATCATCATTCATCAATTGGAAATTGTCATACCTTTTGTATTAAGCATTTTTTTTTGTAATTTCACATGTTGGTTTACAAATATGTATAATATTACCTCTATTAATAACACGTTTTGATGGATAAATTCAAGTAAATAGTCCTACTGACTGTCCTTGGTTAGGATAAGTTAGCATGACAGCTAATTTGGCCCAGCATAAGAAACAACAAGCCCACAGCTGACTTAATACTATAAAATAATAGTAAGAGCTAGTAGCGTTGCGTGCATTTTTGATTGAACGCTTTCTAACTAACTGATTAAATCACGAAGTTCAAGATAGCTTTAAACTTTACTAGAGCAGGGTGACTGTCGCCTCTTTTAATTTTTCGTAATTCATTTTTAAGTAACTACTTTAATTAAGTACATTTCTTATTCAACCAATAAAATATTTTTTTTTTCTATAATTTACAGCAAAGCTTGATGGAGTTAAAACATATATGCGTATGCGTCGTGTGCCAAATCATCTACAGGTTAAAGTCATTAAGTGGTTTGATTACCTGTGGTTGACACAAAAATGCTCTGATGAAGAAAGAGCAGTATCTTGTCTTCCTGATAAATTAAAGGTATATCCATTATCCATGTAATAATTAATAAACAAAAAAAAAAAATTTAAAATAAGGTTTAGTGTGTGCGTGCGTTTTTCTATAAATTTATCTTATTTGTTTTATTTTTTCAATAGGCTGAAATAGCTATTAACGTCCATTTAGATACACTTAAGAGAGTTGAAATATTCCAAAATACAGAGGCTGGCTTCCTATGTGAATTAGTGCTACGATTAAGACCGGTTTTATTTTCACCTGGTGATTATATTTGTCGAAAAGGTAGTTTGTAATATTTACAAATTTTTAATAAATCATCATTATTTAATAATAAAAAGAAAAAATGAAATAGTTCTTCTAAAGGATTATTACAAATAATATTGAAATTTTTTTACAATTACTCGTACTTTTTCATGTATGTTTTTTTCTTTGTATTAGGTGAAGTTGGTAAAGAAATGTATATAGTAAATCGTGGCCGTTTACAAGTTGTCGCTGATAATGGTAAAACGGTAATGGCATCATTAAAAGCTGGATCATATTTTGGTGAAATAAGTATACTCAACATGGGAACAGCAGGTAAAGAACTTGGTAAATATCAGTAGTGACCAGGCGGAACAATATATATATATATATATACATATATGTATTAGTATATATTATATAATATTTTTTATATATAAATATATACGTGTATATGTGTTTAAAAATATTAAAATAAATATATATACATATTTTATATGTTTTAAGATCAATTGTATGTATATTATGAAATTGATCGTATTGATATATATTTAAATGTATGAGAAAATAAAAACCAATACACACACAAAATTATATATTGAATTTATATTTAAAAAAATGTTTTGTGATGTTTTATAAGACTTATTAAATTTTTTTTTTGTAATTTATTTTTTTTTTTTAAGAAATAATATTGCCAATTTAGGTAGATTATTTGATTAAATAGATCTGTTTGCAGAGTTTGATTTTTTTGAGAAAAATAAATTTTTAAATGTTTTTTAATTAAAAAAAAAAAAAACCTCTTGTAATTTTGAACATTGATGTTTTCCCGTTACTTTTGTTTCCAAATACATATACTTTTTATATTTTTTGTCTATGAATATTGAAATAGAAAAACATTTTGTTTTTCCTTATATCGGTGTTTAAAAAAAAAAACAATTAATATTATGTATTTAATTTAATTTATTTTCTTCCCTATATTTTTTATGATGTTAAAAAAAAAAGTGTTGAATAATTTTTTTTTCTCTTCCTTAACTAAAATCTAAATCCTTGTTGTTTTTTTTTTAATATTTTTTTTTCGTTTTGTTATTTTCTAAGTAAGATAAAAAAAAACTTTCCTTATTAAATTAATTTAAAATAATAATGAATGTGCAATCTGTTGTGCTTTCCCCCCTTGTTTCTTCCCCTTAAAAAAAAAATATTGCTTAAGGCTGCATAATTAGATTTTTTTTTTTAAACTTGTTTTTTTATTCCATATACATATTTAAAAACATAAAATATAAAATGCTTCTAAATTATCATTTTATTCTGTTTTTGTTTGGTTTTTTATCTTAAATTTTTCATCTAAAAAAAAAATGTATGCTTGATATTCATTTTCAAATTGCTTTTTTTTCTTCTTTTGTATCTATTTTTTTTAATTGTGTGTTTAAAATAAAAATGTAAACTTTTTGCATTATTTTAGGTTTTTTTTTGTATTTGATTATAATCGAAATTTTCTATGTAAATTCAAAAGCATTGAATTTTACAAAATCGAACTAAATATTAATTTTTTTTAAGAGAAAAAAAAAATCAGAACAAAAGTGCAAGAAATGTTGTGTTACGACAAAACAATTAAAATTACTTGCTTTTTTGTTGTTTTTTTTGCATTAATAATTTTTTGTTTTCAGCCAAAATGAATTTACAAAAAAAAAGCATTTAAGATAAAATGAGTTTTTTTTTTCTCCATGCAATAAAAAAACTTACAAACCACAAAAAAAAAAAAAAAAACCAAGAAAAATAAATAAAATCTACTGAAAACAAATTATACACAGAAAATTCTTCTAAAAGCATTAACAAATAAAAATAAAATTGTAAAAAAAAAAACGAATAAAATCATTGTTTAATTTTAAAAATTTTTTTTTTCTTTTTATAATTTGAAAATGAAAATATAAATTTCACTATAATTTTTAATTTTTTATTGTTGTTCGTCGTTACTTTGAAAATACAATCATATATTCTTTATTTATGGTATTAAAGAAAATATTTAAACTCATTCATATTTTTTTTTTTTTTTTGTAAATTAATTGGTATTTACTTCCTTAAAATAAATAAGGGAACAATTTTCAAAAATAACAATAATAGCAATCAACATGATTTCATAATCAAAAAAAAAGAAAAATATACATACATACTCTACGTATATATGCGTGCTTACATGAAATATAAAATCAAAAATATAAATATTAAATTTTCATCGGTTGAATCCTTTTATTTGACTAATTAGTACTTTTTTTTTTTTTTTTTTTTTTTGGTGATGGAATTATGTCAACAAACTAAAATTAATATACAATAAGAATTTAATTAAATAAACTATACATCATAAGAATTTTAAAAACATAATTTTACTCAATAGTATTTATATATAAAGTGTTCCTTTATAATAAATATGTACATAAGTATTTATGTTTATGAAAATCTATACACACATAACTAAATTTTGTTAATTTGATGAACTCAATCAAACAATGATGATTAAATGAATGAAACGCATTTGTTCTTTCAAAAATATCCATCATAATAATCAACACAATTTTTACGTTACACGATGATGATGAATATGTACATATGTATATGTATTTATGTATGTATATATTGTAATATTGAAGAATTATTATTATGTAATCCCACAAAAGGGACCTCCTTTCAAAATTAAATCAAAATTATTAAATATACAAAAGAAAATATTATACAATAAATATACCACATACATACATATATGTATGTATGTATGTATAACATACGTATAACCAGTATAACACACATATAACATGTGTTTTGTGTACATTCTTGTGCATATACATATTCACATATTATGAATCGAATTAATTTTCTATTTTATTTTTGTGTGTAGTTTATGAAATTATGTCTTTGAAAAAAAAAAGAAATAGAAAAAAAAAACAGGAAAACTTCCCTAATTTTATTGTAGGTAGGTACATTAAATTGTTATTTGATTTTCAACAGCTAAAAAAAAGTAATAAGAAATTGAAGAATTTGATTTGTTGATAAGCGTTGACAGTGACATTTAATAATTTTAAAATATGTAATTTGTACTTGTTATTTATTTATAATGGATAATGATGACATTTTTATTCAGATGGTATGCCGAGTTTATTTGCCATAGCTCGCCCCAAATAAGGCAATGTTCAGTAGTAACTCCCACGAGTTTTCAAACTTGTTTTCTTTGGAATGATATTTACAGTAGAAATGCGGTATTTTTAACGTTTATCGCCAACCACATACTACGCGTTGTGGAGCAACTATGTTTTCGGAAAAAAATGTTCTATTGAATTTTTTACACTTTGAGGAAATGGTCGACATTGTTCAAAATACATACTATAATATCTAAGTTTGTGTCGGAACCTTTCCTTACAAATTTGTCGGTTGTTTTTTTTTTCATTTCTCTTCACGCTGACGTGACCTGGAACCCAACAAACCACATGAATTGTGAATTCAATTTGCAACAAGAACAAGATATTAGAAGGAAAATAAAATGTTCTGACAAGTAATCTTATGTTTTGATAAGAAAATGTTAAAGGACTATGCCATTGAATAGATTTTTATTACCTTTTACTAGAATTTCAAATATAAGTATATAGATTTATATTAAATGGTAATTTTTATTTCACATGATGGCCGGGTATACACGTCAAACGATTGTGAAAGCTTATATTGTTTTCTATTCTCGATATTTTTGTTTTGAATGCTTTTAAAAACCCCATTAAAATAAGACAGTTTTTTTTTCAAAGTTAATACGAATAAATGGCGACAATACGCTTCAAATTCGAAACGCTCAATCTTTAATTGCTTTTTTATTATTCCATTTTCTTTAAAAATTGTAAATATGTACTACACAATTTCAAATTTATTAATTTATTAATAAAAAGCTTAATTACTTCTTAATTGTTCTTTTTTTTGTTATCTCACACCATCTTGATTTATTAATTTATTGGAAATTTTACTTAGAAGTTTTTTTTTTTTTTTTTAAAAGATATTTTTATTATTTAAAATTGAAAGTAAAAATTTTGTAGAAGACATTTTAAAATAATGTACATACATACAAATAACATTTAACCTCAATTTATTTTTATATGAAATTAAAATTCATTAAATTTTAAAACAAAAATAAAAAACAAAGTAAACACTTTAAAATCACTTACTCACAATTTTCTAAATTTGAAAAAAAAAAAATAATAATTAGAATATAAGGGAAAAATCACAACAGAATGCACACATAGGTTAAGAAAAATTTATATACTTTAATTAATTTTATTTAGAGTTCAAATAATAATTAAATTTTGTTTTTGGTTAAATTAATTTTTTTTTTTTTTAAAAATGACACGTTCTATTGAAATGAATTCGCCGAGAAGAATTAGTTTGCCGCATACATCAAAACAGAAATTGAGAAAATATAATTTTAAAATTCGAAAAAAAAAAGGAATAAGTCATCCAAAAAAAAACATTAAGTATAAAATTTCCTTTTATTTATAGTCAAAGCTTTGTTTAAAATTGGCGTTTACGGTAAATTACATACTTCTCAAGCAACAACATATACATATATATGAATTAAGTATTTAGAAATAATAAAAAAAACAGTTTTCCGTTGTTTTTTTTTTTTTCAATAAATTGATAAATTTTTTCAAAAAAGTAAATAATGTATATACATATATTGAAAAACAAATAATTTTAATTAAAATTATCTTTTTTTATTATCTTCTCTTATTTTTTCAGAATTTGTTTTCTTTTTCTGTTTTTTTTTTTGTTTTCATTTGAATAAAATTTAATAATATAAAAAATTAAATAATAAAATTAAATTTAATATGTTAATTAGAAAATAAAAAAAAATATATATATATCTATAAATATTATAAACATATATTATATAAACAAAAAAAGTGGGTAAAAACAATATAAAACACACAAAAAATAAAATAAAATAAAACGATGTATTGCTTTGCCTGGCACATTAATAAAAACTCATTTTCTCTTCTTCGTTTTTATTTTTATTCTTGTTTTGTTTTTCTCTCTACCCCTTAATTATTTGATTTTTCAAATACATATATATATAAACATTTAAATAAATATAACTTTTTTTTTTCCTGTCTTTTATTTATTTTTTTTTTGTTTTAATTTTTTCATTTATTTCATTTTTCAATTTTTTTTTTCCAATTTTTATTTTATTATTTCAATCACAATTTTTCTGCTAGAACATTTGCACAAAATAGAAAATAAAAAAAAACAACAACTAAAAACTAACAATATAATTCTATTTTGCGTACACGTTATAAAAAGTACATTTTTTTTTCAACACAGCACATACATACCTAGATATGTATATGAAAATCATTACAATAGTCATCATAATACAATAGTCGATAAATAATGTAGGTGGCTTCATAATAAAAATTTTTTTTTATCATTATTGTACCCTTATTGTACCTGTGTAAGTGTGTTTTCAATTTAAATTCTAACATTATCCAGATGAATAGATTTTCATAACATAACAGCTGAAGTCAACTAAAAATACTTTTGTCCTTTAATGAGAAAAAAAAAATAAATAAATTAAAAAGTAAATGTGCCAATGAACCTAACCCTTATATGTACTTTAAAAAGATTTATATAAAATTGGAAAATCAATATTGAATGTTCAATGAACTAAACTGTATTGCATCGAATTTTTTTTAACTTCAATTTAAATCTCAAAGCAAAAAAAAAAAAAAAAAACAAAAAAAAAACTTCAAAAGTTACAAAATAAATACTTTAACAAAAAGTTTCAACTTTGTAAAATAAATCCTTTTTTTTTTTATTTTCACTCTATAATCCTGCTCAAAATCTTTACAATTTAGAGTATAACTTTGATTTGAAATTTATTCTATATAAGAACTGAAATATTTTTTGATTTTCAGCAGACTAAAAGATGAATTTAAAAATAAAACAAAAACATAGAAATGGTTTAAAATGGTTGGTTGGTTCATTTAAGTGATGATCTTTAGAATCCTGCTAAAAAAATCTAGTTAGAACCAAGAGTACTTTTTTCGATAACACGCCTAGCAAATGATGTTTGACATTCGAGTAGGATACATGTAATGTACATACATATAGCCATTCTGTTTCGTTCAGGAATTACAACATATATCTTCAACCCTTAAATTTTTTATATGTCCTTAAATATGAAACTTCCTATGTATGTCTGTACATTGTTCTGGCCAGTTTTAAACATCTGTAGAAATAATGCAGTTTAGAAGTTTGCAAATCTCATAGTATTTTTTAACTTTAGCAATTCTGATATTGAAAAATTCCTATAGTAATTATTTTTAAAATGTGGCTAGAAGTTAACATATGTATTTGATATATAAAAAAAAAGAAAGTATTCAAAAATACAACATACTCTTACAATCATTCAATATAATTTATTTTTAATTAAAACAATACTTAATTGGCCTTTGAAACGTTTACACACATAATTCTGCAGGTACAAAACTTAAATTATAATCACATCACCTCTTTCTTTTTTATATCACATTTTGTCAATGAGTTTTATTTCATTTTACACATAAAAAACACAAAAAAAAATTAATTAATAAATAAACACTTGATAAGACAGTATAATTTGTTTTTTTCTCTAGAGATAATTTCCATTGAACAAATTTGTTCTGATTTTAAATACCAACTAATTTTATTGTTGAAAATTTCCTTTTTTTTTATTCCAAAATTCTCTTATATTTCTTTAATTTCTTTCTATATTGTTTTTTTTATTATTTCTTTAGAAACTTTTTTCTTTAAAAAAAAACACTTTTTGCTTGACATATTATGTTTCTTGGTGGTATTTACTCGGATATACATACATGTACTCGTATGAATGTTTAATCAAGTACTTAAGCAACTAATTGTTTTTATTTTTTTCTCGTATTCTTAAACTTTTAGTAATATTTTTTCCTATAGTATTAATGTGAAAAAAAAACATGTTTTATATGCAAATTTGAAAATTTTAATTTTTTTTCTTATTGAAATATAGTTAATCACTTTATCAAATTTAATAAGCTACTTACGAAAAAAAAAAAACAAACCAAAAACCAATAATTAAAAGAAAAATCAATATACCTGTACTTAATTTACTTAATAACAAAACAAAGATAATATTACAATATAAAACAAAACAAAAAAAAACACCCACACAATCATCCTAATTAATAAAATTGAAAAGTTTTAAAACAGCAAAATAAACATTAATTTTCATAAAAACAAGAAAGAAGAAAAAAAATATTTTGCTATCGAAAATAATTACAAAAAAGAAAAAACAAGGATATTTTTACCTATATGGAGAGGAAAAATAAAAACAATAAACGTTAAAAGATGAAAAACAAGGGAAGATTTTGTTTTTTTTTTTTTACATAAAAACAGAAAATCCAATTTAATTAATAAACTTATTAAATTTCCTTAAAAAAAAAATTAAATACTTTATTGCTATCTTTTTAAAGTACACACACATACATACACATATAATAAATTTGATATTACCACATTATTCTCGAAATTTAAAATATCGAAGGAAAAAAAAGCAAAATAATTGATTATTATCAATTATTATTAGTTCAATTTAAATTATTATATTACTTTTTTCCTATAATAATAATTAGATGTATTTTATTTCGATAGCAAAAAAAAAAATAAATAAAAAATAAAAACAATAAATTAAAGATAAATTCACACTTTAAAATAGGGTAGATTATTATTTCAATTTTTTTTTAAATACCTACTTTTATATATTATTTTTTTTTTAAATTTAAAAAATTTTAAACGAATTTTTTCTTCTAAAAAAAAATTATACTTTTTTCCACTTGAATGGAATGCAAATGCACTTTTGTTATGAAATTAAATAAAATTACGTGTATGGTTTTTCTTTTAAAATTTCTTATGTTTTTTCTTCTTATTCTTCTCATTATGTATCCTTTTTTTTTTAAATTTTTTTAGTAAAAAGAAATGTTTTCTTTTTCTTATATATGTATGTTTCATGTTATTTTTCTTTTATTTCATTTTCATTCTAAATTCATAAATATAAAATTCCATAATAATTTCCATTAAATGAAAATTTTATCATTTACTTGTGCGCCTCTTGTTTTTTTTTTTTTTCATTATTTGACCCAAAAAAAAAAATACATATTTCCCAAAAATAATTACAAAAATTTTCATATGAATTAAATTTAATAAAATAATTTCCTTTTCTTATTTTTCGTCTTGAAATGAAAAAAAAAAAAAAAAAACAAAAAAAAAATCAAATTAAAAAAAAAATGTATACAGGAAACCGAAGAACAGCAAGTGTAAGATCAGTGGGATATAGTGATTTATTTGTACTTAGCAAAAAGGATATGTGGGATGTATTAAAAGAATATCCAGCTGCAAGGGTACGACTTGAATCAATAGCTGTTAAACGTTTAGAAAAATATAAAAGAGCACCATTAGAGAAAGGTAATTATATAATTGTATATTTTGTATATTTAAATATTTTTAATTAATTAAACATATATTTGTTTTAAGAAAAAAATTTCAAAAAAAAAAAAAAAAAAGAGAGAGAAAGAAAGGAGGAAAAATTGTTGCGTTATAAATTGCTTGCTTTTTAATAATTTTTATTTATTTTATTTTTTTTTTTTATTTTCTGTATATTATATTTTTTTGATTTTAATTTATTTTGTGTTGAAAATTTCATTTAATGAACATTTTACATGATGAAAATTATGATATCTTCAAATGTTTTAAAAAAAATAATAATGTAGACAGACAAGTCTTCATATATTATTAAAATTTAATAAATAACTAATAAAGAAACAACAACAATAACAACAACAAAAATATACATACTTCATTCATATACATACATATTTACATATTTTTTATAGTTGAAAAATTATTATTTTCAAAATCACATAACATTAATTTACAGTAAACTTTAGATTTACATTTTGTTGGAGAGAAAAAAAAAGAAGATACAAGTACATCTATAATCTCTGTGTATATATATCTTTCTATACATACAAAACAAAAACAACAACAACAAAAATAAGTATTATATTTTAATAAACATTTTATCTCATTTCATATTCGTATATAAAAGTGAATTATGAGTTTTAAATTTAATTATTGAATTTTATGAAATAGCAGCCGTCATAAGCATTTACCATCTCCTAACTAACCACCAACAATCTTATAACAGATTTTATTTATTTTATTTGAGGAAGAAAAAAAAAATATATATGTATATGTATGTATACGTATGTATGTATGAATCATAAGTTCATAAGTAAATAACATGGAATAAAAAAAAAAGAAATGTATAAAAGCAAATATCTCTGGAAAAAAAAAAAGAAGGATTTTTTTTTTATTGTTGACAGGAAATAGAAGTTGTTGTATTCAAGAGAGAGCAAAAAAAAAAAAAAATTCGAAAAAAAATATCAAGTAAATTTCTGTTTTACTACATTTTCATTTTCTGCAAGCACAAAAAAAAAAAAAACAAGAAAAAAAAATGTGTACGATTTTTATCAACATTTCTTAGATTAAGTTTATTATTGGATCTATATATTTTTTTTTGTTCATTTCCATTTTTTTAAATTGATAAAATGAAACGATGAATAGAAAGTAGAAAAAAAAAACTAATATTTAATTTAAAATGGAATGAAATTGTGTGCGTGTGTGTGTTTTTTTCTTTCTAATTTAATTTTTTTATATAATAATTTGCATGATCCAAAAAAAAAAAAAAAAAAGAAAAAAAAAATTTTTTTTCTTTCTTTATTTAATTTTTATTTATTTTGTATTTTTGGTTATTTATGTTTAATTCACTATCCGCGCCCTACCCTCACTTATTGCACACATTATGTATTTTCTAATCCAACAAATCTAGTAAAATACTTTAATTCAGTTGCAATGGGACGATCACAATCAACACCCGGTTTAGTAGAAAGTGAAGGACGTACAGCTTTAGAAGATATGTGGCTACCACCAGCACCTGCATCATGTTCAACAGTTGCACCTCCAATAGCATATAGTCATCCATCGGCATATAGGTACAAAAATATGTATATAAAATAAAAATAAAAAATAAAAAAAAAAGGAAACAACTTATATATAAATTACTTATATAATATAATTGGATTAAAATTATATAGCCGTGCACCTAGTCCTAGATCTCAACAAACATTAGCAGAACGTCCAAGGACTTCTGATTCACCAGGCTCTATGAGTCCAAGTGTACATAGTTCAGACGATAGGCCAAGAAGTCGTGCCACATCACATCAATCAAGGCCACATTCCCAACCAAGTCGGGCTGGTATGAGTCTCCCTCTCCTGTATTTTCTTTTCTCATCTTTTTTTTTTCTTTTGCCATAGACAAATTTTAATTACTTATATGTATGTATATAATATACTTTTTTTCAATTGAACACATTCGCCCATCTTCTTCGAAGAAAATATATTTTTGTTGTTTTTTTACTTCTTATTTTTTTTTTTCGTTTTTTTTTTTTTTTTGGTGTTTTTTTGTTTGTTTTGCTTTTCTTTTTCCTTTTATTTTGCATTTTATGTTATTTGTATTTAATTTATATTTTTACTATAAAAAAAAATATATATATATATCATATTGTCTTATACTTCTTTTTCTTTCTTTTTTTTTTGGTTTCTTGTTGGTTTTTTTCTTTTTCGTTTTTTTTTTTTTTTTTTTTCAATTTTTCATTAGGTCCATGTGGTTCAATATCACATATAGAATCATGTGGTGGTGGTGCAACACCACTTTTAGGTTCACATGAAGCCTTAGAAGATGAAATAAAAAGATTACGTGAACGTTTACATACAGTCGAATCTGAAAATCAGGCATTAAATGCAAAATTATCACAACAACAATGGGAATTAGAAAATCGTTTGGCTGAGATTGAAATGCAAATATGTGGAGCATCATCAGCATCTAGTATTGATCCAGAACATGATACTGATGAATTAGAAAGAAATCGTGAAAGCATCATATAACACGGGAGCGAGCTGCCCAAACCGATTGATTTAATATGTGTTACATGTATATCATGACATATAGAAATTATCGGATATCGATCGTTATATTATTATAATATTCAAATATTATATGAATTTTATAAATTTTCATTTAATCATATTTTTACAAATATAACGAACGATTTTATCAAATGGGCAGCTTTTTTATTTATTTTATTTTAATATTTTCTTCAATAAATTATATATTTAAAAAAAAAAAAACAAAACAAAATAAAATGAAAAAAGAATGAAAAAAAAAAAAAACAAGAATTATAAAAGGAAAATAAGAAGAAAAAGAAAAAAATTAAAAATTTATAAAATTCTATCACTAAAAATCAAATTAAGTTGTTGTTTTTATTTATTTTTTCCTTTTTCCTTGAATTTTATTAAATTTTTAAATAATATTTTCTTTAAAATAGGTACTTACCTTATTATTATTCTAGGAATCATATATATTTTAAAGCAGAGCAAAAAGTATCTCTATAGAAAAAAAAAAAGAGATACCTTATACTAGATACTTTGTGAAAAAAAAAAAATAAATAAATAAATAAATAAATAATATGTGAGTAGATTCTACTTATAAAGAAGATGTAAATAAAAATAAAATTTAAATATAATCGAAAAATTTGAAAAATTTATTTATTATTTATTATCCTTCAAAAGAAAATTGATATAAAAAGTAGAAAATTTTCTTATGAAAAATTTAAAAAAAAAAAAATTTTAAAATAAAAAAAAAATATTCTAAATTGTTGATATTGTAAATATTAAAATAAATATGTGATTTAAATATGACGACTTCTTTATACAATAATATACATCTACATATATACATATGTACATATGTATATAGACATTCATTCATACATACAATTATAGAACATCAACGAATTATATGAACAGAAAAAAAAATAAAATCTAAAAATACAAAAAAAAAAAAAAGAGGATTTATATCGTCGCGAATTCCGTATTATTAAATGAGTGTGTGTAAATATGTATATGTACGTTGAAAAAAAAAAAAGATACATACATAAAAAAATCGAATTAAAAATAATAAAAAAAAAAAAAAAACGAGAATTAAATTCTAAAAATCAATTATTCAATTTATTTTTTCCTTTTAAAATTGAAATTTCCGAGAGAAAAAGAAAGATTTTTATTTTTAAATGAAAATAAATACTATTATGTACAGATATACATATATGATATGCCCGCGAATATATATACTTTTTATGCATATACATATACGTATATATTTTGTATATATTGCGGGAATTATTCGTATTTTAAAATGATAAATAAGCAAAAGATTATAACACCACAATATAATTTTTGTGAATTTTTAAAAATTCAATTTAAATTAATAAATAGAAGAAGAAGCAGAAAAAAAAAAACGTTACTATAAAATTTTCATGTGTATCGTATATACTTATAATATTTATTTGCATATATGTATGTACTGTATATAAATTATTGTTTTATTTACGTGAATGAAAATTTAAAAAAAAAATAATAATAATAATTTAAAAAAAATAAAGCATAAAGTGTCATTTAAATTTAACGAATTTTTTATGGAAAATACTTCATAAATACCTAAAATTTCATGAAAAATGAAAATTTAAGATAAATTTTCAATTTTTATGTAAAAAAAAAAAAATTCAAAAAGAAAAGAAAAAAAAAGTGGCGGCATTCGGGTGCATTAATATTTTTTGTTATTTTGGGAACAAATAACAGAAATGCAATTCAATAATATTCAAAACATTGTTGTGTTTTTTTTTTTTTTTTTTGATAATTTTACTACATATTTCGATTTTCAGCTTACGTGAACACTATATGATTTCACACGAAGTGGCATAATCTTGGCAGAGATTGGATTGGATTGTAGTCGTAATATTTTAATATTATTTTCTTTGAAATTAGATATTTTTGAAAGAAAAACATTGTAGTATCTTTTACGTATTTTGATAAACCTTTAAAGTCAAAAAATATGTAAAATCCTAACTTCATATTGCTTAAGACATATTTAAAAAATATATATTATGTTAAAAAAAAAAATGAACATACTGTTGAGTGACTGCAAAAGTTCTGTAGGTTTTATGACTAGTCATCTCGATTATTCGAAAATTTTTCATTATTTCGACAAGCTTGTTCAAGTGTTATTATTTGATGATAAGGTGTTAGATGCTCGTTATTTCTAAGACATATCATTTAGTTTCATGTTGTTAGTGTAACCAATTCAACAGTAGTTTTTTGCTGTAGATTAATTATATTTAGGCACATAATGTTGTATGAATATAAAAAAGGCCACAAAGCAGCAACTAGAACTTGAAATATTTAAAAAATTTACAGTTAAGACGTTCTGGACGTCTTCTAGAGTTCGACGACGACTATTTGTTTAGAGAAATTTTCAGACACATACATACATCTCTTGGATGAGGACCTAATGGGCCGACTTTCTGCTTGTGTTCCACTGTTTAATTGACACTCCAAAAAACCCCAATCAGATCGAATTGTCACAGGAGATAAAAATTAAGTTCTCTACACAAATGTAGTTGTTAAAGTCACATGTACAGCTTGTAAAGCCTGAAGAAAAGTGGTTCTGTCTGTTTATTGAGACTGTCGTGGAATTATCCAATACAAATTGATAAGACAGAACGAAATTATTTATGTCGAACATAACTGAGAGTAACTTGATCATCTACGTAATGCCCTTGCACGAAAATATCCAGATTTCATACACAAAAATGGAGTTCTATTCCAGCACGACAATGAAAGATCTCATATTGTAACAGTCACACAAAGAAAACTCAGTAGCTTTGGCTGGGAAATTTTGACACATTTATCCTATAGTCACCAGACCTTTCTCCGTTGGATTTACACATTTTCCAGAGTCTGCAAAACTTCTTGAACCGCAAAAAATTTTCAAACTTGTACTAAATAATTCTTCGAATCGAAGCCAAAAACATATTACGCCGATGGTATTTAAAAGCTTCCAGAAATATGAAATACTGTTATGAGAGTAACAGCACTGATATTAATTTATTGGTGTGAAGAAAATCTTTGAAAATATACATTATTTTAAAACCGACAAAACTTTTGTACAGTCACCCAAGGGTTTATTAATGACGTGTATGTATATGTTGATCCATGTTGCCAAAACTTACGAAAAACAACAACAAAATTCACACAATAGCTGTCAAAGAGTTTTTTTTTTTTTAAGTTATGTATATAAATTTATTATACCTACATGAGAATTATCCAATAAAATAAAAAAATTAAAATAAGTTTTAAAAAAAAAAAAAAAACAATCTTCGTTATTTTTCTTTCCATTTTTATTTTCTTGATTTTATACAAAACTTTAAAAAACAAAAAAAAAAAACAAAAAACAAAATTTAAACAAAAATAAAAATAGTATTTTCAAAATTTATGTTTTCTTTTTCTCTCCTTCGAGATTTCAATTTATTCGACAATGCGATTACAATGCATTTTAGTAGTCAAAATAATTTTTATAAGAATTACGTAAAAGAATAAAAATAAAAAGTACTGAATTACGTGCGTGTTCAAAAATTAAATTGAATTATATAAATAATAAGTGAATAAAATGATAATTGTAATAAAATAACAAAAAATAAAAAATCCTTTTCATACTATACATGGTAGTGTTAGTAGATAGACTCATTAATTATTTAATATTCCATGGAAAATTAGCTAAAACCATTTAAAAAAAAAAACTAAAAAAAAAAAAATCTTAAAAAAAAATTAGCAACAAAGTGTATATGATAATAATTATTTATATTACGTCATCGATATACATACAAATAAAAATGACTTTAAAAATGTAATTGTAAGATTTGAAAAAAAAAAGTAATTAATTATAAACAAAAAGAAGCAAAGGTATCAAAAATAATGTAAAAAAAAAAATCCTTTAAATTGTGATTAGAAGACAATTATACAAGTTGAAATATTTACAGAGACCAAATAACAACAAATCATAATTGAAAAAAAAAAAAAAATTATAATTACATATTTGCTATTTCGATATATGTATAAGAAAATAAATTTCGACAATGTCATCTATGTATAAAATATACATACATACATATGTGTTAGAATATATGTATAATACATGTGAAATTTTGATAAAAAATAAATATAAACAAAAAATGAATTTATTAAATTCACAAAACCAATTTAAAATATTAAATTGAATTGATAAATAAATTTTATTTTTAATTTATTAATTTGTTATCCTTTTCATACATACATAATATAGTATTGTATGAATTCTTATATATGTACATAAATAAATAAGTAATAAAAAAAAAAAAATTTAAAATAAATCAAAAATAAAAAAAATTAATAATAATAATTAAAATAAATATAACAAAAAAACATAAACTTAGAATAGAAACAATGAATAATATAATAATAACTGTACGTACATATGTATTACAATTTTTAAATAAACAAATAAATGAGTGTTGAAAAAAAAAAAATTAATAAAATTTTAAACGAGAAAAAAAAAATAAAACAAAACAATTGTTTTTTTTTAAATTTTTTTTTCCTTTAAATGAAACAAAAACAAAATAAATAAATGAATACAATTTGCAAATGAAATGTGTTTCAATCATTTAAATATAATGATAAAATTTGTTTATATATAAAAAATACATACTTATATACATATACAAATAATAACTAAAATATACAATATATTTGGTAAATAAAAGGCACACAAACATATACTATATAATAGGTATATACATACATACCTACATAAATAAAATGTATATAGGTTATATTATGTACTGGAAAATTTTTGTTTTTCAGTCGTCATCAAAACAATAATAATATCAACTGTTTTTTTTTTTTTTTTAAATTTTACAATATAAAAAAAATACAAAAAAAAAAAACCGAAAAAAAAGAACAAAAGAAGAAAGTTGAAAGTAAAAAAACTTGAAAAATAATGAGAAGAAGAAAAAAAACCAATGTTTCAAAAAGAAAATTGATAAAAAAAAAAAATAATAATAATTATAAGAACAAATTTATGTAATTGATGAATAATTTTTTTTCTTAAATATAAAATCAAACTGCCAAAAACTATATTTAATATTACAATAAAAAAAAAAAAAGAAAAAAACAAACACAAACAAAAATTATAAATATAAAATTTAGAAAAAGAAATACTGAATTTTTTTTTTATAATATGTATATGTACATATGTACACATATGTACGTGTTTGTTATCAAAATTGAGGATAATAATTACATATATAATATATAATTACGTATATATAATTTTAAAATATATTTACGTACATATGTATATAGAAAAATGCATTGTAACAAATTAATAATAATGTGTACCACATAATAATAATTAGTAAATAGTGACAATATATGTATGTATGTATATATACAATATATAATATATTAAAATATTACGAGAACAAAAAACAAAAAAACAAAAAAAACGGACAAAATAATTTCAATATACTCGTAGACTTTAAAAGAAAATATTATTAATTTTTTTTTTTTCAAATTTTTCTTTAATACATTTTGTTCTAATTGTACGAATAAAAAAAAAAAACAATACAAAAAAAGGACATTAACAACAATAATAGTAATAAAATAATATTATATATCCTATATACCTACATATATTGATAAATGTCTATACCTACATTATTAAATATCTCGAAATAAATTTAAAAAAAAAAAAAAAAAATTACTACGGAAATTATAAACTTGAGAATTCCATGAAATATGATAAAATTGGACCGAAGGAAATTGAACAAACAATTAATTTTTTGTAACAATTTACTGTAAATTGTTAAGTATAAAACAAAGAATAATTATTACAACAAATCACATACATACATATTATGTACATGAAAAGCAAGAAAACTTTTTCAAACAATGCAAAAAAAAAAATAATAATATATGTATTATATAAAAAAAAACAACAGTATTTCATCAAAAATTTTCACAATAGTAAAGAAAAACATTGTTTAAAGAAAAAAAAATTTAGAAAAAGAAAAAAACAAAAGGATTTTAAAATCTTATATATTATACTTATACCTACATATTATATAATTTAAAAAAAAAAATTTCTATATACACTTCTCATTAAAAAAAAATCAAACTAACCCTAGTATATTCACCTTGAAAAAAATATATATATTTTTTAAAAAGGAAAAGACCAAACTTAACAAAGAATAAAAAGAAAAATTTTTAAGAAATAAAAATATGTATTCTTAAAAAATACTTATTTTTTCAATAATTTTTTTGCCAATTAAAAAAAAAGAAAAAAACTAAAAATATCGACCAGAGTGACCTTTTATTATTTATAAAACTTTGAAAATGACATCTTTTGGAAACTAGATTTTATTTATATTATAATACAAAATGTTTCATAAAAGCTCGAAATTGTTGGAACGTTCATCCACCCTATGTGTTTTTGTTATTATGTCTGAAAGTTCAAATAGTATATCCACCAATCAACGCTTTCTTTCTTTTCCTTCTTAACTTTGCCCATCCATTTTTCTATCTTACTAGAGTTTTATGGAAAAGCTGTTGTCTTTCTTCAAGTTTGTCCAATAAACTTTATTCTTATACGAATTCTTACAAACAACAAAGGTAATGTGTTTGATTTTCTTGAATATACAACAATTGAATTAAAGACACTGGTAACCCTTTTCGCTGGACACTGTCCTCTTAAATACCATTTAGCAAAAATGAAAATTGAAAAAGGTTACAATTTCAGAGATTGCGGAGATGAACGGGAAACCTTAAGGACGCATCATGAATCAGGTATACCTATAGTTCCTAGACGAAATGTGTCAGCTACCGCGTAAAACAGTTTTGGAATTTGTTAAATCCGTTGATCTAAAGTGGATCGCAGTAATATTATCCTTGCTCTAGAGACTGAGCGCAATATATTGTAATTTATACAAATTGATACGTCCTAGTTGTAGGGATGTATTTAAAATTTTAAAGTATATTATACCATTTTGTCAAATTATAGATCACTCTGTTCGATATTTATGGTTCCCTGAAATTGTTATTCATTTATTATTTGCTAAGTATTTTTTTTTTATTTACTTCAACAAATAAAAAAAACTTTTTTAATAAAATTAAAATGTGTAAAAAATTTAATGATAATTAATAATAAGTCCTTAAAAAAAAATTATGTTTTGAACTTTTAAAAGAAGAATTTAATTTTTCGAGGAAAAGAAAAAAAAAACTAATTAAAATGTGTGTGATTATTTTGTATGAAAAGAAATTGAAAGGATATAACCAACATTGAAACAACAACAACAACAACAACAAAAAAAAAACATTTTCTTTTTAATGTATAAAATTTATATAAAAGTGATATATGTAAGTAATTAATTATTTTCATATTTTTATTCATAAATTTACCTTCTTGAAAGAAAAAAAAAATAAAATAATATTTCTTCACTAATAAATTTTCTTTTTCTAATAAAAAATTCAAATTCGAAAACAAAATATTGATAATAAAAAAAATATATACCTATATGAAAAAAATTTGTAAAAAAGAAAAATGTGTTGTGTCAAAATAAAAGCGCGAACAAATTTATAAAATTTATTTTAAATTAATAAATTATTTATCTCCACGAAAGCTTTCGAAAGTTTTATTTTAATTTGACAATTTTTGTTTTCAAATTGTAAAAATAAAAGAAAAACAAAAAAAAAACATGAAAATTAATAATATTATAATAATTTAAAAAAATATATATAATTTATGAAATTATAATAAGAAGAAGAAAAAAATTAATTTAAATTTGTTAAAATGAATAAAATAAAAATTATGTGAAATTTTATGAATATGTTGAAAAATAATTAATAATTTTATAATAAAATTAATTATAATTTATATTTTGTTAATTTTTTTGTCTCATTCAATTTATAAAAATATATTTTTCAACCTCAAAAGAAATAAGTAATACATCACTTACACTGATTATTTCACACTGATTGGTAAATTTTTTGTCTACTCTAGAAGGACGTCTTTCTTTTGCAATACATATATACTTACTTTTTTGTCCTTTATAAAACAAACGAAAAAAAAATCGACTTGCAAAAAGCTATTAAACATTATCATTATTTTTATTTATTTTTTTCAATACGTATAACAAATACAAACCAAAAAAATCTCTTACCCTTTTTTTATATGCACACCACCACACTTATTTCTTTTGGGACATATTTTTCTGTACTAAAAACAAAACAACATATTTTTTGTATCATTGCTTTAATTGTATTTTTATTCAATTAGATTTATACTGCATTGACACGTATAATATGTTTATATATAGCAATTTAAAAAATAAATATATATTATATTCTGTCTATGTTGTCATAGATATAATATAGATTTTACGAAGAAAAAAAAAATGATACTACTAAAAATAATTTTTTTTTTCTTTTCGTTCATTATAAAAATTAAATGGAAAAAGCAAATAAATAAATAAAATAATTTAAAAAAATAAAATATATATATGACATAAAAGCATGGAAAAAGTATATAATATACAATTTCAAAAACATAAAAATCAGATTCATTGTAATTTCTATGAAATATATAATTTAAAAAAAAAAATTGATATATGATATTTTATTCTTTTTTGTTTTTTTGTTTGTTACAAAATCTTATTCCAATCAACATTGAATTCATTTTGGGGTGAAAATTATTAAATTGTTTTCTCTTTAAAGTACAAGTTGCTCGCCTAAATCTTTTGTTTTTCTTAACATTTTAAGCTTTGAATCCAGCTTTGATTTCAGAATTTAAAAGTTGTAAAGTTTATTTGAACATTTTTTTTTTGCACTGTCAACACTATAATATACTGACCTTATTTTAGATTGATTGTTATTCTTCTTTCTCCAAACTAGTTCAACGATAGTTTCATTCGGACTGTTAATTTTACACTTATGTACGCAGTAGGAATACATTTCTTATAACGATTTTTTTATTGATAGATTTTGATTTATTATTTACAAAAATATATTAAGTTTGAAAAATTTAATTTATAAAGTTTGTAGATTATTTCTGGCAAATTTTCAGGGTGTGCTCTGCGCGTTCTGCGCGTTAGACCGCACGTCGCTGAATATAACCTTCTAACGCGTACAAAAGAAATAAATTTTTCATATCTTTGAAGCGAAAAAGACTCGACAACACAGGAGGGTTAATGTATATCGTATCTTATTTATGTAGTCAACCTTGTAACATGAACGTTTTGCTCAAAATATGTATAAGTATCTTTACCAGTTGAAAGCTAAAGCTAAAGGAAATAAACGAAAGTGAACTTTTTTAAAACTTTTTTTACAATCAAAATATTTATGTACATATTTTATTTTTTTATTTAAACACATTAAAATTATGTATAACATTGTATAATTTTTTATAATGTATTTAATTTTTGTAATTAAAATGATAATTAAAAACTTTCATCTTCCTTCAACAAATAAAAGGAAATACACATATATTTTTTAAAAAAAAATATTAATAAAAATCTAAAAAAAACCTGAAGAAAAAAAAAACAGTAAAATAAAATAAATAATATTAAAAATAAAAATGCTACTTTAAATATTTTACTAACACTTTTAGTACCTAATAATAAAATAAATTTTATGCTATACATACTTACTACTGTACCACACTGTATGTACACACACATTATATACATATACACATAGTACACAATAATGACTCATTAAACTTATTATAATATGTCTTGGGAACTTTGCATCTCTTAAAAATTGTAAAATGAAAAAAAAAAATCAACTAACAACAAAAAATGTATCTTTAAAAGATACATGTTTTATATGTATATATACAAATAATAATTTATGACGAATTGCGTATACAAAATTTCATACACACATAATATTAATAAATAAAGAAAGAAACGTTGACATGAAATAATATAAAATATTTATAGTAGCTCATAAACAGTAAGTCATAATTTTTTTTTTCTTCTTCTTCTCGTAATTATGAAATGTCATTAAAATTTTCTTCTAAAAATTTTTTATATAAAAAGCATAAATACACACACACACACATACACAAATGAAAAAAAAAATTAATCAGCTTTAGAGTTATAAAAGAAAATTTAATATTATATAGGCATGGCGATATTACGAATATATTATGGAGGAAAAAAAACCTCAAATAACAACAACAATAATAACAACAACACAAATAGCAACAAAAACAAAAACAAGAAATGTAATACAAGAAAATTGCATTTCAACAATGATTTTTTCTTCTATAAATTTTGTTTTCTTCCTATAAATTGAAAAAAGAAAATTTATTAAAGAGTTAATCTAAGTTATGAAAGAGTCATTGACATTGCCATTTCTTTTGCAATGATTATCAACATTTTTTTTTTTCTTATTATTATTATTATTATTTTTTTTTTTTTTTGTAACATTAGGTTTTTAACCAGAAAAACTAAAAATATTATACAGAAAAAAATATTTATGTATAAAGAAAGATAAAATTCAATTCAATTTGAGTGATGCATGTGTAGTACATATTTTTTTTACATACATATAGTATGTATGTAAATATGTCATATGTATGTATAAAACATCATTTGAAGTCATATACATATATTATGTACATAATGTTTTGTACAACAAACGATTAAATATTGTGTATTATAAAACAAGACAAAAAAAATAGTCATATTAATAAAATAAAAAAGTATAAAGTTTCAACAATATGTACGTATGAATGTATGTATATAAAAATTACTAGAATTATACAAGGGGTGTGTATAAAGTTGTGTTAATTGAACGTGATTATGGAGGATTTTATTTAATTTATGTAATTTGTTTGCTAATCAAATTGAAAATAGTTCATGAAGGATTAAAGGGAAATGTGCCGTTTCTTTTATTCAAGTAGGCTAGGCGTATAGGGTTATATCTTTACTGATACAACGTTAACACACATGAAAGAGGAAAAGGATTGTATAGGGAATATAAAGCAAAAACACAATATTATATCTTATTTTCGTTTTTTAATTAAAGCTGGCGATAGAAGTTTGCTAAAAAAAATCAAATTAATAAAAAAATATTCCAATACCAAAAATTTTACAACGCGTTTTCACATGAACAACCTGTAAAGTAAAAAAATAAAAAAAACTAATAACAATATCACATAAAATAAAAATGTAATCATATTTCTTTTTTTTTTTCTTCTTCTCTTTTAAATTTTCTTTTTTTTTTGCAAACTTTCATGTAATTCAACTCAACTTTCAAGTGCAAGAGCAAGATTATAATATAATAAGTGATTTCCCGATATGATAAATTAGGAATTACATACATACACACACAAAAAAAAATATAATAATAATAATAATAATAACAATATAACAATAAAAATACATTTTATAATGATTACAAAAACAAATCAGAAATTATATACAATTTTTTTTTTTTTATGTTGTTGATAAATTGCATCAAGTATGTATAATTGGATATAGATTGTCTTTTGATACTTTTTTTATTTTTATTTTTTTCAACAATTTGCTAGTGGCAACTGGTAGCAAATTCCGTGCAACAATATAAAAATTATATTGAAATACTAAATAATCATCATATCTTTAGATACACACTACATACATACATACATTATGTATGTACATATACATAAGATGCTGTGTATTATCATAATTTAACTTATGTTTACAAATTAAATAAAAATTTATTTTTTTTTTGTTTTTATTTATTTTAAATACGTAAAACAATACAATCGAATCTAAGAAAAATTTTCGAAAGCATACCATATAGCTTGTTAACAAAATATTTAATAGTACACAAAAATTTACAAAAAAAAAAAAAAATCCAAAATAATTAAATGGAAGAAATCACATTTAAATGTAAAAATTTGAAATATATTTTTTTTTTTTTATTTTAAATTATTTAAAACAAGTGTCAATGGGATACAAAGTAAATCTTTTTAAAATTGTGATGTTTGTTTTATTTTTTTTTTTCTATTTATTTTTTATATAATTTATAAAATTATTTTAATTATTTTTTAAGAGCATCATGATAATAAAACAACAACAACAACAACAACAAAAAACAATAACACATAATTACCATAGAAAATGAAAGGAAAAATCAAATGAATTTTTATAGCTTCGTACGTTTCTTTCATTTTAATTTTTGTTTTTTCTTCTATTTTTTGTTTGTTTGTATATACATTTGAATGTGTAATTTAATTTACCTTTCTTTCACAGAGAAATTTAGAAAAAAAAAACAAAAACAAAAACAAGTACTCATAAATGCATATACTCATAAAAGAAAGAAAAAATTTAATCGTATAGATTAAATTACAAACTTTTATTCATGCATCAACATATTGTACTTAAATTCAAGGTAGGTATATGCTATGAGTGGATTTCATTAAAATGGACTGATCCTATATATGGTTTAAATTATATAAAAAATTTGGTTTTAGACAAAAATTACTTTGAAATGAAGTAAATTTTGATAGAAGATGGTAAAGAATGATTTTTTCAATTGTATTTTTTCCAATGTGTGTTAATTTGTATTCCAGTGGATTTTAAAACTGGATATTTTTTTTCTATCTAAACTCCCCCAACCTTTTCTATTCTCTTTATGTGTTAACACTGTGCTGATCTGAAGTGTAATAAAGGGATATCCTCACGCAGTATCTCATTACAAAAAACAACAAAGAAAAAAAGTAAATTAGCTAAAATAGAATAATTTAAAATTAGAAAATTTCTTTAATTTTGTTTTTTTCCGTAAAGGCTCATTTTGTGAAACAATTAATATATGTACATTTAAAAAATTTCCATTTAAAACATAGTAGTCTCTGTTTATGTAGTTGTTTTATTCACCTTTTTTTTACATGTATTTCAAATAGGAGGCAAAATTCCTCATGAACTATGTTTTACAATAAATTTATTTGAAATAAAGTTTTGTATTTTTTCGTTTTTTAAATCACATTTATTCAAAGTGACATTGAATGTGCAGTCTATAAATTGTCCTTTGTTCTTTGCTTATTTTTGTAATTTTTCAAGGAATTAATTCAAAATTTATAAAAAAAAAAATAGAAACTTAGCAAAAAAATCAAATTGATCAATTTCATACTAACGAAAATAAAAAAAGATGATAAACTTTCCTTTTCAATTTTGTTTTTTTTCCTACAGTTTTCATTTTAAAAAAAAACCTTGAAATCAATCACCTTACTTTTTTTTTAACTTTTTTTAAATTAATGGTTTCAAGGAAAAACTCTTACTTTTTTCTCTGAATTTTAAAATTCATATAAGTACTCGTACATAACATAATTTTTAATGTAATAATGTATAATTTGATTATTCAGCATTATTCACTTATTTGATCATTTTTACTTATCTTTCGAGTTGCTCAACTTTGACCGATAAGTCTTATTAAAAAAAAAATCATTACTTCTTTTTTTTTTTTTTTTTTTTTAATTAATTTATTTATTCGTTTGTATAACATGAATTTTAACTATTAAAATACATATGTATGTAGTTATTTTTGTGTCAAAATGAAAATTTTTACTTTTTATCTTGAATAATTTGTAGCTATAGGTAGGTACTTACCGTTGATCGTATATGTACATACAATAGGAAAACACCTAAAATGTAATTAAATTTTTTTTTATTACGAAAAAAAAGGTAACAAATGAAATCAACGGAACCGATAATGTACCATCTATAAAAGTTCAAATATATGTACGCGTGAAATTGCATAAGTCCTAAATTCATATTATTAAAACTGGTTAGCTATGTAGTAGATAGGTATACTTAGTTGTACTTCTACTTGTTAGATATTTTTGATATTTATCTACATATTATTAAATACAAAATATCTTATATACGATACAAGTATCTGATGTATACATATGAGTATCTATGTATGTACATATTATATATAGATGTTATAAAATATATATACAAGAACATACACATTAAGTGTTTTTAAAGTTTGGTCAAGTTGTAAAAGATAAAATTAATTGGACCGAAAACTTTTACTTGTTGTCTTTATAAAAGTTTGTATTTTATTTTATTTAAGTTGATGATGAGATTTAAAAATATGTATACAGTCATTTTTTTTTTTTTAATCTTTAGATTTGAAGTATAAATACTTTGTGTATATACGATGTATTTTATTTATAATCTTTATTTCGTATTTTTTTTTTGTTGTTGATGTTTTTTGTTTTTTTTTTTTTTCATTTTTAACAACTACACCAACTGTTACACATAATTTTCGCTATTATACTTTTAAAATTACATGAATTGTTTATATTGATTGTTAGTTCCTTAATTGTTATATATGTCTGATAAAATTATAACTAGTTTAAATTATTGGATGATATTTTATAAAATATTATATAGCAAAATAATGAAGGTAAAAAAAAAAAAAACGTAATAAAAAACAAATAAAATCAAGAAACATCATAAATAAATTACAAAAAGGTACATACGACTATAAGTACGTACATATATATGTATATGTACCTGGAATGTGAATGATATACATATATGTATAGTTTAAACCTGCTGTTACACACAATTTAAAAAATTTAAAAGAAATAAAATACTTTTTTTTCTTTTTTAATTTTATCGTTTGTCATATAAATATGAAGTTATAAAATTTTCCAAATAGTTTAAATATAATTTCCTAAAATAAATATTATTACAACTTTCGAATAAATAATAAAAATGTGAACAAAAAAAAAAAACAAAAACAAACAAACATACATATTCAGGAAAACTACGATAAATTATGAAAATTACATGACGGAATTTTTTATATTCGTTATTCCGTTGTTGTTGTTGCTGTTGTAAAGCAGAATTTATATAATATTAAATTTATTTTTTAATTTTATTTTTTTTTTTTTTTCGATAAAAAAAGTAGTGTAAGAAAATAATTATGTAAATTAAGTTACCGAATACCGAAAAACTTAGACGAACTGAACGGAAGATCCTTATAGAAAAGATTAAAACTGTTTAAGGACTAAAAAAGCATGATATACTGACCTTGTTTAGAGAAAGAAAAAAATCAAGAGGTAGGTACATATTATTGCTTTGAAATAATAAATAAAACACTTACAACAATTTAATTGAAAATATTTATTAAAATCAATTTTAATTGCAAAAACAAAAAAATTAATATCATGTTTTTTTTTTTCCTTTTTAATTTAAATTATTTAGTACAGTCAATTAACAAAATCATATTGTTTTTCGTTTGTTCTTTTCTCATATTAAAATCTTACACCTACGATAAATAATTATACAACTACTAAAATAATTAATTTAATAATAAATTTGTTAACATTTTGCTTTTTGTTTTTTTTCTTAAATTTCAGTTTTTTTAATAAATTATAGGCAATATAATACAAAATAATTAAAGGCTGGTCGAACTGATTTGCTTTTTTTTTTTTTTCAAGTTCGTTTCAAATTGAAATACGTTTTTAATTTTTTATCTGAAGCTGAATCTTGAAAATTTATCATCTCAAAAGTAGCAATTTAGACTTAGTGTGAGTTTCCAGAGAAAGGCGACGTAATAAAGATAGAAAAATTTATTTCTATTTCCTCCTTTTAATAAATCTAACAGTTTTGAATTAATTAAAATATTTGGATAAGTATAGAAAAAAATTTAATTGTACTTCATTTAAATGGATTCACGAATATTCACTTGCATAATAAATTACCAAATTAACCTTTAAACAAGAAAATCAAAACAACTTATTATAACACATCTACATAATGCGTACTATAATTTCTTTCATTTGAGCTTTCTTCACTGTTGATTTCATGTTTGATATAAAGAGGAAAAAAAAACAACGTATTATTTCTTTTTATTCATAAAATACCTGTAATTAAAATTTTTTTTTTTTTTTTTTTTTTTGTTGAAAAAGTAAAATTATAGATTAAAAAAACGAAAAAAATCTCGTTTTAAAATAAAAATGATATTGAATGATTGATTTGATATATATTTTTTTTTTTAAATTCAAATATCAAATATTTTAAGGTATGATATTTATTTTCTTTGAATTTTCTTTAAAATATAAATGTATTTTGGTTTTGCGGTTATTTAAGCTTCTACATACATAAGTAGCCAAAACAGATGGATTGGATTTTATTCACAAAAGGTGTATCTATCGATATATATTGTACATACCTATGTATATTCACAGTATAACATTTGGTTTACCGTCAGGCGTCATATGATATATGTACGTAAGTTCAGTTCAGTTCTTCATTGTCTTTGGGTTTTATTTATTTTACTTTTTATTTTTACTTTTATTTTTTATATATATATTTTTTTTTTTTACAAAAATACCTGATTTGAATTTAAATAATGTAATAAAGTACACACAACATCACATTACAAAGATCATGATGATCTTGGAGCATCAATCGTTCATCATCGTTACAGTGCAATGAACATTAGAATTAAGTAAGGTAATGTTAGAGAGATTTGAAAAAAAAAAAAATAAAAATAAAAAATAATGTTTAGATAGCTCTAATACTGATGGTGTATACCATTGTAAACTCTTAAATTTTCTTTTCTGCTTTAAAATCAAAGAAGAAGAAAGAAAAAAAGCATAATAATAAAATTGAACGATGGTATGAGAGAATATATTTAAGTGCAACCTTGTAAGGAGTGGAAACGTATAACAAGTTCGTCCATCGAGCTAGTAAGACACAATATTTTTTGTTTTTTTTTTTCTAAATAAAAAAATTATTAAAATATTATAAAATTGATGAAAATTGATGCTCATAAATAAAACAGAGAATTTTAGCAAAAACGTGGAAAAATTATAACGAGAAAAAAAAAAATTTGATTAATTTTTAAATTTAATTTTAACAAAAAAAATATTGTTTTAATTTCAATTTTTTGTTTTCTACACTTAAAAAATGATTTTATTCCCTCGAAATGTGAGTTGTTGTTTTTTTAACATAAAATTTTTATAAGACTTAACTTGATTTTGTGTGAAATTTTGTGTTAATTTTTTTGTTTGTTTGTTTTTTTTTTTTAAATAATTTTCTCTATTGCAGATTTGGTCATTAATGTTTTTGACAGTTACATTTTTAATAGTTATTGTCAATGCAATTCCCGGTAAAGAAAAAGCAAAGTGAGTGAAAGTGTTTTTTGTTTGTTTTTTTTACTAATTTGAAGAAAAAAAATTATAATTTAAAAAATTTTAAAAATAAATTGTAAACTACAAAAAAAAAAAAAAAAAACAAAAAATAGTGAAATACTAAGGAAAAATTAATTTTTTTTTTATTTATTTTTTTTTTTTTACAGAATTCGTATTCATATACCAGTTAAACATCATACTCATGTTCATACAAAAACAATTGTTAAAAAGGTTCCTGTTCCAGTACCAATACCAATTAAAGAAGAACATCATATTCATCATGAACATGAACATGATGATAGTGATGATGATGATTATTCTGGATACCATTATTCAAAAAAGAGGAAACATCATCCATTTGTGTGATTTGATATAGAGAATTAATACATCTAATATATGAAATGATTTAAAAAAAAAATCATATATATTGTACAGTTATATATTTTTTTTTGTTTGTTATTGCATTTTTAATTTAGTTTTAAAAAAAAAAAAAATAATAATAATAAAAATATTAGGATTAAGATAAAAAATAAAAATCTAATAAAAAAAATTATATTGGATTACTTCAAATAGAACAGATGACTTTTATGAAAATAATTTGTAAAATTTTGCATTTTTAAAATCTATCTATATGCGCTAACTTTACTTTTTTGAAGATAATTAATTTTGTTGTTCTCCTTAAAAGTTTTTTCAGATTGAGCTCGAAGGCCCAATGGTCCATTATGAATAAAATTTACTTAAAAATTACAAAAGTTTTCAAATTATTTTAAAAAGTCATGTATTATTTGAAGAAGAAGAAAAAGAATAAAAACATCTATAACATTTACAGCTAAAATTTTGTTTATGTACTAATAAATTTTGAATTATCCTTATGTAATGTGCAATAAATTGTTACACTTTAATATTTTAAACAATTCTTATTATTAGGTTAGGTATTTTTTATTTAGTTTCTACTGACAAAAAGATACATTGAAAACACTTGAAATAGATACAGAACATTTTATAAGAATTAATTTTTTGTTTTTTGGTCGATATTTTTATTTATAGATGACCAAAATTTCAAGTTTAAACTTGAAGATACAAAAAATACAATATACACGTTTTTTTTTCTTCAATATTTTACACACATTGAACTAGTATACATTTACAATAATACTAATATATATGTATCTTTGACTTAAGACCAATTTAAAGATTATTTATCCTGATAATATTTCATTATAAAACTAAAAATTTATTCGATATTTTTAAAATGTTTGTTTTTTATTTCCCGATTTGTATTTATGGAGAAGAAACTATAAAATGAAAAATGCTTTAAAATTAGAAAGTGATTATATCTCACATATGATACATATACATATACTCGAAAAAAATAGTATATACATATATGTATACATTTGTAAGAAAGGACCGATACACCTTCCTTCGACTCTGCTCTATAAAGTTATAAAAATTTATTACTTTTCTTGAAAATCATCCTTATTTTCATTGAATTATGTACTATCTAAAAACAACACGAACGATGAGCGGAAAGTGATGATGGGCTGTGATCCTATGGACCCCAAAATCGATTGTAAAAATTAACAAATTTATGTTTTTTCATGTACTTTTTATTGTAATTTTGACGTAAATAGAATTGAAACTTTAAAAAAAAGTGTAGCTATGTCGCCCTAATATTTTAAATCAGCGAAAATTTGTGGCAATTCTTTGGTCCATAAGCCTCTCTCTCGTTTTTATTGCATTTCTTTAATAAATTTCGAAAATAATGTGACTTTTTAATGAGACTTCTTTTGGAAAATTTTAAAGGAAAAATCTTTTCTTACTATTTTCCTAAATTTTTTCAATAAAAAACATATTTTACATTGTAATAATTTATAATTCGAACTTTTTCTTCCTTCTAAAGTTTTCAGTTTCATCAAAATCAAAATACATATAGTGTTTCAAATAATAGCAGTAATCAGTTAGACGAAGATTGTTGGTTCTATAGGGTTAAATAATTTCAACGGTATATTTTTTTAAATTTTGAACTTTTGTGTATCAAACTATCAAGTCTTCAAACCATGTTATCAATATTCAAATATGTAATTGTAAGTATTTCCGTTTCAACTGCCTTATTTTCAACATGTACAACTTATTTTGTAATACATACATACTTTCACAAATTGCATAAATATACATTAAGTTTTCCAATTTAACATCACAATAAAAGTTTCGCCCAAAAGTAATCAAAATAAACTACCTGTTGAATTCAATTGAAATGAAGATTTTAAAAAATAAAAAGATACATCTTTTTGAAAAATCTCAGATACACCCATGATTTTTATTTAAGTTGGTAATTCCAAATGCAAAGCCTAAAATAACTTTCTCTACTTTCACATTTTTGACAGATTTAGTAAATTATACTGAAAACAAGAAAATAATGTGACAGTAAAACAGTGTTGAAATATCTTTTTAATTGTAATTTATAATTGGTTAAGATTTACTTAACTTTTATCTTACATAAGTAGGTATCTGTTTACTTCACATATTATGTTAATGTACTAAATTTTTTTTTTCTAATTTTTCAGATGTTTTATTTTTAGAAAAAATGATATTTTTCACAAGAAACAAGTATCCTTAAAATGAGTTTAGTCTTGGAAAATATTTAAAAAACAAAATACATACTTACAACATCCTTTTATGCACTAATTTAGATTGAGTTTAATCTACTAATTTTCTGCTTTCGAATCTACTCAATAAAATCAATTTAGCTTTTATCACTGTTTTAAAAGAAAAATATTATTATGATGATTTTGTTCTTATAAGTTTATTATGTAAAAATTAAGAACTTAAAAAATTAAATTTAAATCAAAAGTGCAAATATTTTTCAGAGTAAGTATTTAAAAAAAAAGTGCGAATTTACTTTTACTGTAAAATTCAAATTCTGGGCACAGTAAAAAAAAACTGATTTTACAGAATAATTTTTTTTTTTTTTGCTATGTAATTTATCCTTGACTTTTCTTCTAATTTTTGTAAATTAAATCAAAATTATCAAATTAAACAAAGTTCTTATTTGAATTAATTACTAAATAGCATTTTTTTTTCTTTTAAAATAGCTAAATTCTATATTTTAAAATTTATTCAGTATCATGTAATTGTTTTTGTTTTAATGTAAATAAATTATTTTAAAAATCAACTACTTTAGAAGAAAAAAAAAACACTGTTCAATTTTATACTTACAGATACAACAATACCAGAGGAATTGCCCTTAAAGATGTACCAGAATATTTCCATTCAATATTCTTAGTCAGAATATAATTTCACTTTGCCACATAGCATAGTAACACTATGTTGACCTGATTACAAACAAAAAAAATATTCATATTGATTTTTATTTTTAATTAATTTTTAAATTAATATTACAGGAAAAATCAAGTTATAATTCAATCAAAATAATATTTTTACAACCTGTAGCCTGTGGGTTAATCATTCGGTATAAAAGTGGAGAATGAAATTTAAGGAGTAAAGCCAAAAATCCAGTATGATTTAAAAACATCTTTATTTCTGTATTTAATTTTGTTTTATTTTCAATTATAAAGTTTTACAAGGTTTGTTTCAATAATATATCAAAGGACATATTCTTATGTCATAACATACTCTCACAGATATAACAATAATTCTGTTGTTAAATTCAACTTTGAAGAACTTAACTAACCATTTTTGGAGTTAAATAATGAATTTATTATGACGAAAATAAAAAAAAAATCAAGGAGAAACAAGTATATACTCATCAAAACCTTCAAGATACAGAGAATGGATCCTTACAATAATTTTTTGATAATCCTCTAAAGTTCTGAAAAAATTGTTTCTCATGAATAATCGATGGTAAAGTTATTTCAAGGTCTACTCACTAGTTGAATAGAAAAAAAAAACCTATTTTAAAGTTAAATTCCAACGAATTTAAAGCATAACGGTTTTTTAAAAGTTTAGATGTTAACAAAGTTCAATAGGTCATAAAGGTAAGTAAAAGTGTTAGAGTGTCGTAATTAATGGAGAATAATTTAAATTGTTTTAATCACACCAAAAATAATATTTACTAACGTATGGTGGAATATGTTGTCATATATAGGGTTTTCTATAAAGTTCACCATTATTCGTTCATCATATGAAACACAATATCTGGTGAATGACATCTTTTGCTTTTCTTACAAATGGTCATTCTTTTTAAAAAATGTTTTGTTACATTTTTAAACCATGATTATGTTTTTTTCAATAACAGTCGTAACATTGCGTTTAAGAACTTCAATTGTTTTTTGGATCATTGCATTGGTATGGATCTTCTTCCTTCACGTTGCTCCAAAAAAAAAATCTAGTGGTGTTGAATCGGACAATTTATTCGTCACATCGACGACATATTTGATAGAAAAATGAAAAATTGAGCACTATGTAATTTATTTAAAATCACTTTTATTATTTAGTAATTTCCCCTAAACCGAAATTTAAGACTTTATTGTAAATATGTACATACAAAAACATTTAAAAAACTGAAATCCTTTTCCGCATGCTCCATTAAATTCTAATCTTCCAGTTTGTAACAATTTTAGCAATGCAACTTTATTTTTAAAAAACGCACTAAATTTGCTTTTAATTTACTTAGAGAATATTAGATAAATATAATAAATCTGTATAGGTATACTGTTTTTTCGGTGAACAAAACATTGAACGCAATATATCCAGTATAAAAAAAAATGGCATCACTGGAAATAATATAATATTTATAATATTAACACAAGGTTTAAAAAATTTAACTTTTTAAGATGTAAAAAGTTTTTCTCCATTTATAAAGTATGTACAATGTACATATATAAATTTTTAATACTAAACTTTGAGAGTAATTTTCAGCTTTTCAACAGTAATTTATTTAATAGTTCCTACAAAGAGTTTCTTATCTCATTAAAAACAAAAATTTAAAATGAAAACAACTAAAACTTTAGTTGATTTTATGATTTTCCTATAAATGCAAATAAAACCTTTTAAATAAAGAAATTCCTGTTTGAAATAGCAAAACAAAAAACAAATTTTAAACAAAAACAAGGCACAACAACTTATTAACATGTAAAAATGATTGATTACATTAAAAAATTATAGCCGACGGCAAGCTTTATCAAATTGAGGAAACTAATTTTGCCTCTTTCCCATGTTATAGGTAGTCAAAAAGAAAAAAAAAATGCATTTTATTAAAATGTTGTGATGTTTCAACAAAAAGCCACAAAGTAAACAATAAAAAAAAATCCAATTAATATAAAGTTTGAATTCAGAAGTGAAAATTAATTACATATTTTAAATTGATTGAATATGCTAATTTGATAATATGTAGAAGGTTAATCAATTCATTTAAATTGGAAAAATCCAAACGAAATTATGAAATTTAGGAAAATTGAAGAAAGTATAAAATACATTTT
Organism: Bombylius major; assembly: GCA_932526495.1. NCBI lineage: Eukaryota > Metazoa > Arthropoda > Insecta > Diptera > Bombyliidae > Bombylius > Bombylius major. Next base: position 36,821,550 of record OW052046.1, read on the forward strand.
GTTTTAAATATATATATTAATTGTGACGTATTAAAAATAAGTTTTTAAACAGAAGTTCATAAAAAAACTTACCAACTAATTAACAAAACAAAAAATTAAAATAAAATAAAATAAAAAGAAAAGAAAAGAAATGATAATTAACGCTTATTCAACTTAAATCTATGAGTATTTTGTTTGCAGTTATCAGCCACAAATAATTGTGTGATTTTTATCTAAGGTTGTGAATAGAGTGATGCTTCAAGTGCTGATAAATTAGGTACAAAGATGACGAACTTATGATATACACAATGAGACTAGACAATAGATGAAAGAATGTGTGCAAATATCGTCTGAAATTAATTTCAATGATGTGAAGGAGCAGGATAATGATATCCACCACCACCTCCAGATCCACTGCCGACATCGTGAACACCTGAAACATGACCAGCACTGTAACTGTCAATGCCAGTGTAACTATCATGACCACCTCCACCACCACTGCTACTTCCGAAACTTTCATGGCCGCCACCGAAACCTTCATGGCCACCACCAAATCCGCCACTTCCACTTGAGCTAAATCCACCTCCATGACCACCACTTGAAGCAATTGCAGCAATATGTTCGATACCAGAACTACCACCGCCACCACCACCCCCATGACCTCCTCCATAACTATATCCTCCCCCAAAGCCGCCACCAAATCCACCTCCATGACCGCCTCCACCTCCTCCGTGTCCATTTTCTAAAACAATTGTTTCTACATGTCCTCCGCCGCCGCCGTGACCACCACCGAACCCACCACTAAAACCACCCCCATGACCTCCTCCGAAACCACCTTCATGACCACCAAATCCTCCACTGAATCCACCACCATGACCACCTCCAAAGCTTCCTCCAAATCCACCACCTCCACCTCCTCCGTGGCCGCCACCTTCAAGGATAATGGTTTCGACATGTCCACCACCTCCTCCGCCGTGCTTTCCATGTATTCCGCCAAAACCACCTCCAAAACCGCCACTACCTCCGAAACCACCACCGCCTCCGTGACCGCCACCACTTCCATGTAAAACAGCTACAGTTTCAACGTGACCTCCACCATGAGCTCCACCATGGCCTCCGCCAAATCCTCCGCTATGTCCTCCGCCATGTCCTCCACCAAAACTGCCTCCAAATCCACCTCCTCCATGTCCATGACCACCATCCAGGACAGCTATTGTTTCAACATGTGCATGACCTCCACCACCTCCACCACCTCCACCTCCTCCATATCCTCCACCAAAACCACCACCATGTCCTCCGCCTCCACCATGACCACCTAAAAATCCACCAACAAGGCCACCAATTATTCCACCATCATCATGACCTCCGCCTCCACCACCGCCATGATGTTCTTTCACTACAACTTCTTTATGATGATGCTCGTCCTGATGGATTTCGGGTAGATGGATTCTTATATGCACGTGCTCCTTTCCGAAACCTCCAGGCTTAGCCCAAGCGGTGCAAGCCAAGAAGGACAAAGTGAACTGAAAAATTTAATAAAATTTTTCTTTAATGAATATTCAAAAATTTATACACATATTTTATTTCATTTTTTATATTTAAACTCAATTTTACTATTGGTTTGATCTTGCAAATTTCAATTAATCAAAATTTAATTATGAGCAAGTCAACACCATTAATTAATAAACTTTTTAATAAAATTTAACTAAAAATCACTACTCACAATTAGCCTTGTAGCCATTCTCACAGTATTTGAAAAATATATATCCACAAAAATTTGTTAAATAAATTCCTTTAATCGTATATTTTTTTTTCTTTAACTCGAGCAACAGCTATAAATTTTTCGTATTACTTCGATTAATCCAAGAAATGAAATGTTATGCTACCAAAATCGACATGACATCTTATATACATGATGAACTCCAAAACTTACCTTCATCGAGAGTGAAATGATACAGACATACTTGATCTTGCCTGAAAAAATTATAAAAGTGGGAGAAAGCCTTTCCCTCTGAAGCTGAGATTCATTTTATTTGTTCCACCAATATTTTTTCAGACACTCATCATTTAGTATTTTTTGCATTTCATTGGCGAGGTCATGGTCAGGCTTTACTGGTGTTATAATATTTAATATTATAAATTTAAAGCCTATAACGTTTTTTTCTTTTCTTACCGTAAATTTACGAATAACCGATTTTACATTTTCGTATTTTTTTTAATGAAAAAAAAAAAAAATAATAATAATAAATTACTTTTTTTTCTTCAATTTTTCAAAATTTAACGGTCAATAAGAACAAATTTTGAATTTTTCTAAAATGTTTCAAATTTTCTAAATATATTCTTAATTTAACTCTTTTTTTCTTCTAATTTTTCCATTACAACTTTTTATTGTTTTTGTTTTTTTTGATTTTGTTCATTATTTTATTTTTACACTTCCGTATGAAAGAGAAAGAAAGCAATTGTAATTAACGAGATTATAAAAAAATTCAATTTCAGGAATTAAAAATTGAATTCATATGAAAAAAAAAAAAAACAACAACAATGAATATCGTGTGAATTTTAAATCTTCAAATAATTTTCATTATTTATTTTACATAATTAAAATTACGTGTACATTCATAATTTTTCTATGGTTTTAATTTATTAAACAACAACAAAATCATCATCTAATTTCATAAATTTAAATATTATGATCTCATTATTTTCCATTAAGCTTTATGCAATTCATTTTATCTGCGAAAGTTCATATAATGTTATCATGTAAAGTGGTTAATTTTAAATAAGAAAACCCAAAAGCTTTTTTTTTACTTTCATTCATTTTTTGACTTTTTGAAGTAATAGAAAACAAAAAGATAAATTTTGATAGAAAAGTGTAAATTTTGCATTTCTGCATAAAGGTACAAAAACAGGAATTCCTATATTTTTGATAATCCAAAACGAAAAAAAAAAAAATTTATCAACAGATACGATTACGCAGCAATTTTTTTTTTTAAATTTTGTTTATCATTTATTAACATCATCATCATATCATGCGGTAAAATAATTGAATTGAATGAACAAACAAACATATACATATAAGTTCACATTCCAGTGAATAAAGAAAAAGATACGTATAATAATAATTATTCACATAATATGTATGAATTATTGTTTGTGTAATTTACGAGAAAGGGAAAAATTTAAAGAAAAATTAAAAAACAACAAAAAAACAATAACAATTACATAGAAATAATAATATGTAATAAATAAAGTCTTTATATAGAAGGAGAGCCCTCTGAGAAGTTTATCAATATTTTCCTGGCAAAAATAAAGTGAAAGTCTCAAATTGAAAGCACAAATGAATTGAATAAAATTTCATGAATATGTATATAAATTCTCAATAAAAATTATATACATTAAAAATATGAGCCAACCGAAAAACTTGAATTCCCTTTTTTTTTTCTTTTCTTAAATCAATTTAAAAAAAAAAAAAAAAAAACATGAGAAATAGAAGATACAAAATCACAAACAATTTTATTATTACTTAAAAATTTAATAACTTTTTTTTTTCATCTTATTATTCAATGAAAAAAAAAAAACTTTAAAAATTAAGAAAAAAATCAGGTAATCCAGGTTCATTTTATTTTTAACAAAATTAAAATTTAAAATAAAAAAAAAAAAAGATGTAGGTACACAAAGAAAAATATCTTAAATCGCGAATAAAAATATTTGTTTCATAAAAAATTCATATTTAAAATGAATTTTAATTCTGTTTGTGTATTATATGTATTTTAAACTTATGTTAAAAAATGAAAAAATAAGAAGAAGAAGAAAAAACCATCAGGTACGCAGGTACAGATTGTGTAATAAGATTTAATTAAAGTATTATTTTGATAGATACATATTACTTTCTTACCGCACATTATGTGATAATTCGGAATCTGATAAAATTTCAAAAATTTTAAATTTTTTAACGAAAATATTTTTTTTTGATTATAATCGAACTATTTTCAAAAGTATCTTTTTTTTTTTTAAAAAAATTACATACACATTTTATTCATCAGAAATTAAATCATTTTTTGAAAAGAAAAGTATAAGAGAAATTAACAATAATATTATCTATTATGTATTATTATTTATTCACATTTAAATTATTACGTGTACATACGTACTGAGACGAAAATATTAAAATATCTATAGATAAATAAATAAAATTCATGAAAACGTTGAGATAATAATAATAAAAATTATCTTAAGGCAAATAAAAAAAATTTTTAGAAAAAAAAAAGTATTATTACGTTATTATGTATAGTATATAAGGTAATATCTCATTATCTTAAACAGTTTATCAAATTTACACTAAAAATAGTAATATGTATTAATTTAAAAACACCTTTCAGGTGTAAACATAAAAATAATAATGATGACATGAAAAAAGATATTCTATTGTAATATGTACATATGTATAATTAGATACTAATTATTCGTTGTTTTTTTTTATTTTTTAATTTTTTTATTTTTTTTGTAATATTGTGAAAAAAATCACAAACATAATGAAAATGAAAACGTAATAAATTTTATCATTAACTTTCAACATACACGAAAGGAACAAAATTATTTATAATCAATACATAAATACAAAAATCATATACGAACGTACGTATGTATTGTATAAAAGGAAAAATATAGAAACACTAAAACAAAGAAACGATAGCCAAAAAACAAAAAAAAAAGAAACCATAAGCTTCTTTTAAAATAGCCATAAATATTTACAAATAACATTTTAAAGGTGAAAAAGTATATAAAATATGTATGTACGAGTATATGATTATAAAAGAAAAATACCGTTAATATACGATGATCATATTATATATTATATTTTTTGTTGTATTACACTGTTGCTGTTTAGTGGTGACCCAACCTTTAGATTTTATTTTCATCTTCATTTTTTCCGGAACGATTTATCTTTTTATTTTCTTCTTTATTTTGAAAAAAAGATACTTTTTAGCTACACACAAAGTTGTGTATCTTTTAAATGGCTACATAGTTGTATATTGTACATATACCTACATATACATACATATTTACATTTATACATAATTTTCCTTAACATCAATAAATTTAAAGTATGACTTCGCATACTTATCATTGTCATAATTATCATTGTTGCCATAATCGATTAATGTGTATGTGCTATTTTGTATATAATGTTCACAATTTTACCACGCATCATGAAGGAAAATATTTTATATGAATAAAAAGGAATATGTAAATAAATTAATATAAAAATAAGAAAAAGGAAAACAAAGAAAATGTGTAATAGAATTAAAAAAAAAAAAAAAGTGTATACGGTATCTAATGTAATGTATGTGTACTTATTTTCCACTTAAAATAGATATAACACACAATATACACAAGAAAAACAAAAAAGGAAAGAAAAAAAAACATGTTTTAAAATATGTTATGTATGAAATTGCCATTGATCTTGTCTACTATATATATTAACGACTTTTCTTCTTCTTTGTCGTCGTCGTCGTTTTTTTTTTTTTCTTTTTTTTATTAAAAATTCATTGCAAATTATTAACCGGAAAATATGACCTTAAGAAACTTTCTTTCAAGAAATGAAGTTTTCCTGATTAATATGTTGAGCAAAAAATAAAAAAATAAAAATAAGAAAAAAAAAGAAGAGCGTGTTAACTTGGTGTTACAATATAAATTTTTTTTCTATATTTTTTACTTAATTTTAATTTGATATTTATGTATATAGAAAAAATTATCATACAAGATAAAGAGCCTACAAAAATCCTTTTTTCATGGTTGTATTATGGTTGAATTATTTTAAGAAGAGAAAAAAATTTTTTTAACTCTTTTAACTCTTACTTTTTTTTAAAATCATTAATTATTGACATGACCAAATTAAAATTTAAGAAGATAAAAAGATACTTTATATGCATAAAATTCCAAGGAAAAAAATTACATATCACTTAAAAGACCTCCTTGTAATGATAGTAAAAATTTCAATATTTAACGTATTGTTCGATGGTGCCAAATTCTTTTAAACTATAAAAGGACATTTTCAGGATTGTTAAGCCGAAGCAAAATGTTTTAATTTAATTAACAGTTTTTGTAAAATTGAAAAAGAAATTTACTGATATTTTTGTTTTTGAAAATTCGTGAAAAAATCTCTAATAGAATGGAAAAAAACACGTAATTTTTTTGTAATTTTTATAATAACCCTTTACTGTTACTTATTTTATTATACACAGTGCTTTGTACAGGATTTAGCAGAAGAAAAGAGAAAGAAAAAATATGAACAATATAAATGGGAAGGTGCAGAAAGTCTAAAAGCAACCTTTTTTTAATTTTCAAGGTAGACGTACGTATATTATTAGGAACTGCATTCGAAACAAAAGAACACGGTTATATTTCAAACAGTTTCAATTTATCCATATACTTTAAACAAAATAATAAAAATCATTAACAACAAAATTTTTTTTTTTAAAAAAAGCCCTTTTTTTTCTAATTCAAGAATTATTTTTGATAATTCCATGACATCAACCTAGAAATTCATTGAACTTGCAACTATTTTTGTTTGTTGCTAACTAAAGTCACCACATAATAAAATTTTCTTATTGATTAATCATTGTCATTGTCATTACCGTATCATTGAAAATAATAATAATAATAATCACAAAATATCTACATAAATAAAAAAAAAAAAATATTATACTATTTCTTCATTAATATCTTCTCTGGTTTTCTTTCATTCTTCCTTTTTTTTATCCATTTTTTTTTTGTTTGTCTCATTCATTGCATTTTGTTTCGTATAAGAAGAAGAAAAAAAATCATTCAAGTACAGAAATCGAAAGTACAATTGTATTTTTTAGTATCTCATTCATTGAATTATTTTTTAAAAGTGTACTTAAAGTACACAATAATCATACGAATGAGTGAATTTATCGTATACCATAGCAGAAATATTTTTCTTTGGTCATTCAAAACAATTTAATAATGTAATGATAAACAATTTTTCTTAAAAACAAAAAAAAAAAACAAAAAACAAAAAAAATAAATATATAACATATTTACAGATAAAATTTAGTATGTACATACGAGTACACGTATATACTAAAAAAAAAAAAACATTTATCATGTATGTCTGTATGTTTGAACAAATCATAGAAATTACAATTATTTTTAACTTGCTGCCAATCATTAGACAAATTGTCGTGCAGACAAAATATTGTTGAAAAAAAAAAAACATATTTGAAATTGATTAACAAGGGTCATTCTACTATTGTAAATTTAAAAAAAAAAATTAAAAAAATTTTCACATGTAAAAAATTTTAAATCATAAAATTTCATTGTTAATTGATTCGTATGTGTGTGGTACACAGAGGTTACAAAACATCACATTAACAATTTTAGCTATTAGCATCGTATATCGCTGTAATAAATGGAAATTGTTATAACTTTTTGATCAAGATTTTAATGTTGATGATGATGATGTTGATGGTACCTTTCCCATTGAGAAAAAAAATTTTTTTTTTAATTTTTAATTTGTAATGATCACGTAACATTTTTTTATGTACCTATGTATATTTGTATCTACCTACATGAACAGCAAGAATTACATTATTACATTACATTGTACTTCTTGTATGTACAGATTATGTACAACATAATTGAATAAATATTTTTATGATGTTTTTATTTTTATTTTTTATTTTTTTTTTTTCGTGTAGGTACTTATTCAAGGTACACCAGGTATTGAAAGTCACACATTTTAGCATGTTTGTGTTTTTTTTTTCTTAAATAAAGGAAAAAAACATTTTCAGAAGAAGAAAAAAAACAAAGAAAAATTTGAAAGAAATTAAAAATAAAAACTTATAAAATTTGAATTATGTAAAAAAAAAAACTGATTGAATTTTTTAATTTTTTGTTTTCAATAAACTAAGAGGTGAAAAAAAATCATATATGTGTGCATGTACGTATGTATATACTATATGTATATAGTTTTTAAACAACGTTAAGTACATTTTTTTTGTAATTGTGAGTTTTTTTTTATGTAACATGTAACTGTGTAAGACTCTATATTTACATGCGTTGCGTCTACAAGAGCGGTCAATTAATGCGGCGGAAGTGGTTGAAGTACTAGGTTCTAAATTAGATATCTTGAATTTAAATACGCCCAAGTGCATTCAGCTTTGAATAAGTACTTATTCATTTGAATTTTGATGTGATATAAGTGCTCGGACATGAAATAATCGGTGGCTACTGACCGTATATACAAATACACAAATAACAGTACAAGCTGCCCTGTTTCTACTGCGAAAAATTTATTGATTTATATCTCAATTAAAGCTTATGCATGTATGACTTAAGGTAACTTGAGTAGGCCTAATGAGATGTAGTGCCATAGAAGAAGAAAAGAACATGAATATGGCCCTGTAAACCTATAGTCTAAGAAATTCTCTAGTAGAGACTTGTACTGAGAAAAGTGGGTGTAGAAGAAAAAGTAGGTACTTGAGTTTGTTTTTTTCTTCTTCTTCTTTCCAATAATAAAGTCTTACTCAAGTAAATTTAATTTTTCATGAGATATTCACTGTTATTGTTTTTTAAAAACAAATAATTCCTTTTTTTTTTTCATTTATTCATTTTTAAACCTAAATAATAAAAATTATTATGAAACATATTTTCTATATTATATTGTATTTCACCACGTGTAAAAGTTTAGTCGTTATTATTTAAAAAAAAAAAAAAAAGTACAAGACCAAGTTAAGAAAATATTAACAAACAGAAGAAGACAAAAAAAACTCATGAAACCGATCGGAAAACAGCAATTTTATAATTTTCAATAAAACAACTTTCTTCCTTTCTTTCTTTATAAATAAATTTCTTCCAAAATAAAAGCTAAATAAAAAAAAAAAAAAAAAATTTCTTTTGAGCACAAAAAACACTTAACCATGCACCCATGAATGTTATGTACCTTACCTATGTATATTTGCTTATACGTTTATACCGATGGATACGCATAATCATTAATATGATATTATATGATACCTGCATTAGAACTTAATGTGATAATTTTTTCTTCTTCTTGTAATCACATTTAATGAGTAGTAATGTTGTACGCAGTATGAAATCTTTAAATCTTTCTTTTTCTTTCCTATTTTTTTTTTTTGTTTTTTTTTTGTTTTGTTTTTTCTTTCATAATGTAAACATAAAGATATGTATAATAAATAAAGCTAAGTATGTATATATAAAAATATGTGTGATAATTAATTTTCTAATCGAAAATAATAAGATATGACGAATTGGATTTTAATTAAAGAGATAAAAAAAATGAAGTAATTTTGTAGGAAGTCATTACCAATTTACGATAATATAATGAATTATCTAATTCAGTATTAGGTAACAATATTATACTGATATATCGATGTGAAAGGTTCCATTAAAAATTCGTATTTTCTTTTCTATAATGATTTTTTTTTCATAAATTTTTAAATCATTTTGTTTTCTTCAATGTTTTGACACAATTATATGTATATAAATGTTTGTGCTGTAGTCTAAATCAATATGTAGCCTTCTTTAGAAATTTTCAATATCCATTTCAATGTTATTGTCCCGTTAACCTCAAGTCCTTAATATTTTGAACACTATTTTTACTTTCCATAACCTTTCTTTCCATCGTCAGGTGCGAGCACTGTGCTAACAAAAGTTCAATAAAGAGCTAACCACAAATTGTAACACATTAAATAATTAAAAAATCCTACAATGAATATTTTGGATCACCATAACCATTAAGTCCACTCATCAACTTTATGCACCTATGGAATCCGTATAGAAACTTATGGCTCAGTCTGAGTTGAGATCAACAAGGTCCCGTGGCCTTGTCTGAAAGGCTACACCTTGCCACATTCCAGTATTGAAACTGTTGAGTTCTTAACCATAAGTGCTAAGCTCTATTTAAGTGAAAATTGCTAGTGTTGTGGGCCTACAAAGTGAAATAATCATCAACTTCCTTTAGAATTTTTCTTTTATCAGGCTTTGCTTTCATTTTCAATAAGGTTTGAAAAATAATTGAAAACTTTTGTATATGACTTCCTTTACTGTAAAAATTAAATTTCATATCATACAAAAAATATAAAAATTCTACAACTGCTGTTTACGATAAAAAGAAAATATTTTAATGATACCGTGAGATTTTTTTTTTTTTCAATAAAAATTATTTTTTCAATGTTGAAAATTCCCCAAAGTTTAAGTATTCATGAAATTTTAATTTTAAATTATGTATATATATTTTTTTTTAATAATCTGCAATGCTAAATTATAGTATAGTGTGAAACACTGCGAGCGTTAAAGTTTTAAATACTCATCATTTCTTTATTATGTACATATGTTTTTTTTTTTTTACAAAGATACAAAACTTCCCAAAGCAATAAAACAATTTATGATAAATAATAATTTTCTAAAAGATATAATAATAATAATAATTCAATTATTCAACAAATTATTCCCCATTTAATGTGTGAAAATGTTTTCTAGCAATTTTAATGAGCCAAAACTAAAAAAAAATAGGAAAAAAGCTACACAAGCTAACAAAAAAACAAATAAAGTTTTTTTTTTAAATTATCGTAAATAAAAAATTTAATTTTCTTTTCTTTGTGGGTTTTTGCAATTCAACAAAACAAAATTTTATATTTTCACAATATAAACAAAGAAAAAAAAAATGAATTAGTCTTTTATGTTTAATTCTAAATTTAACCTAATTTAAAATATTTTAATTTTTTTTTCATTCAAATTAAGAATGTTATTTGCCATAATTATGTCTGCTTATCGAATTTTATTTTAAGCACTTATTGTGTTTTTTTTTTGCAAACCAAAAAGTATTCAAAAGCAAAACCAAAAAAAAAAGCCGTATTTGAACCCAAATACGGATTAAAATATTTCACAAGCCAAAATGATAAAACAACAAACAAACAAACAAAAAAACATTTTATGCAAATTTTTTTTTTCTCTTTGTTTTTTGAATGCGAAATTTCCAAAAGAAAATAAAAGTTTTTGTTTTTTTTTTTTTTTATTTTGGTTTTTTATGATTACGAAATCTGAAAGTAAGGAAATTACATTTCTTTCTTTCACAATGAAAATAAAAAAAAAAAATTTATACTTTACGAATTGGTAATTTGCATTTTTATACAATCTTTATAAAGTTAATAGAGGTGTATGAAAAAATTTCATATAATATAAATATAGATAACATAATTCCAGATGAATTTGAGTGTGTAATCAGATGAAAAAAAAAAAATTAAAAATAAATAAAATAGGAGAAAAGAAAATAAACATTAAAATAAATTTTCTGTATTAGCTAATAATTTCTTCATATTTTTTTTTTCTTCTTCTTTTCTTTTACTTGAATACCTGAACACACCTTATATATATTATATCTTGCTATATCTTTCTTTTTTCTTTTTTAATACAAATAAAAAAAGATTAGATCTTTAATTAATCAGTAATTATTTTCTAATAATATTTATTAATTTCATAATTAACTCTATACAATTTCTCATTAAATTGAAACAAACACACACATAGGTACATACTACATATATACCAAATATATACGTATTATTAATTTTATTACGTTTTTTTTTTTTTTTTATTATAAATGTGTCTATTCAAACAAAATAAAGCCGATAAATATAATAGTAATGATGAAACACCTTCAAAATTTAAAAAACAAAAAATAATAATAAATAAATAAAATAATAATAATAATAAAAATATGATATATGTATGTATGTACAACCCAAAACCAGTTCCGTGTGTGGTCAGAGTACCACAGAGTTTTTTTTTTTTTTTTTTGCAGAATTTCGAGTTGGGTAAATTTCGCCTGTTTTGTAATCATTATAAAAGAAATGGTACTGAATTACTTACGTATACGAAATCATAAAATATACAGTTAAAAAAAAAATTTAAAAAAAAAACACTTAAAAATACGATATAAACTTTTTTTTAGTTGTTTTTTATTTTTTGTTTTTTTTTTTTTTGATAAATCAATTTATTGTCAGTGAAAGTAGCCTTTACATGGATCAGTTGACCGATCAAGTTTAAGGTTCAATGGTGCGGTAATTAATCGAAAATTGAACAACAGCAAAAAAAAATAAAAAATAAAGCAACAACATCAAAGCTAAAATAAAAAAATAAAAGATACTCATTTTATGTATTCATGATATTTTCATTAACATACACACATAAATATTAAGTTATTCACATAATATACACATATACACATTAAAGAAGATACTTACTATTCATAGTCATTTAAAGATACTTGAAAGTACCTACATATTTTTGTAAATAATAAAGTTTTAACTGCAATTTTGTCTTTTATAAAACAACTGATAAAAATTATATTGCAAATTTTGTATCTAATGTAAGTGAAAATATATAATATTTTACTTGGGTGTTTATTTATGTACCTTTATATATAACATTATATGTACCGTAATTTTACGTGTTAGATGATAATTATATGACAGTGTCACGCGAAAAAATATTTATTGAATTTTTCTATTTTTAAAAAATAATTTCACTATTACTGACATAAGTCTTGATAAGTCAACCGTTAAAATATTTCAAGAAAAAATGGAAAATCTCTTCAAATTTTTGTATAGTCGAGTATTTCGAGGACGGCATTTGCCTCGGTGACCTTGAAATCGTACAGTTGAGAATGTTCTCAATCCAATTCCATACTTTCTGTAAGGATCTCACAGTTTTTTGACCAAGTTGTCTTTATTTATAAGTATTTTATATTTTAAGAATTTTCCTAAGCTACGAGTACCAGTCGGATGAACATATATAATACATACATATTCATAGTTTCTTGATGTCCATCTAAAGTCAACTTTGTGGTTTAGAATCCACCTGAATTTGCATGTGTGTGTGTGAGAGAGAGAGAGAGTATAGAGAAAATTTATTTCAAAACAAGAAAATTAATTTAAACATAATATCAAAGAGAAAATACTTTTTAACGGCTATTGAATTTAAATCATCTTTTTTTTTTCTAAATATTGGAACTTAATATTATATACAAATATTCGTCTGAAAAAACAATTTTAATTTCAATGTATGTATATACCAATACTTATGTTAATACTGTATTCATTAGATGATCAATTATTATTTAAAAAAGTATTAATAATGTGTTATTTTGCAAATTAAACAACAAATTCCCTGACTCTTCACATCGTTCAATTAAATATTTTCTATTCATTTTATGAAAATGGAAATACTTGTGTACATAAGTGCACAATAATATATTCCCCAACATATATGTAGGTACATACATACATATATGTATATTTTAAAATCGGAAGAGTTCAAAATACTTCCTGTTAAAATTTATAATATATACCTACCTACGTAGGTACATATTAGTATGATATACTATACCACATTTTATAATAGATAAAGATACAAAATAAAAAAATAAAATAAAATTCAGTATCTCGTAATGTTCATTTTTTTTTTTTATTATTTTCATGTACAAGTGTATTATGCGCAATTTTTTCTTCATAAAATGTAATACTTCACTATAACTTTCTTTCTTATTATAAAAACAATACCTGATCTGATGGTCCATTACAGGTAAACACAATAAAGTGAAAAAAAAAAAAAAAATAAAGGTAAAATGAAAAATGAAAAAATTAAAACACACTATAGCAAATTCTGCATTTTAAAAATGATGAGAATAAAAATGCGGTCGGTGTTGATCATCAAATTGCATTGCCGCATCGCATCGTTACCATCATCATCATCATCATCATCATTATCATCATTGTCGTGACTGTCATGATGATCAACGTGAGATGAAAGTGAACGTTTTTATTATACGAATGGTTACTTAATGCTTTCTGATATATTAAAACAAGTTTGTTGTAATAATTTTCTATATTGTTTGTATGTAGGTATAGTATATGTATATTATTATGTAGTTTATGTTAATATATGCACATAATGTATGTATGTACAATAATGTAAAATTTTATAAAGAAAAAATTAAGGAGGTGTTCATGAGGATAGTCGCACATAAATGTACATACATATATGTATGTAGTATGTACATATTACAAATTCTTTATCATATAACACATGAATTGCTTCTGTTGTGTTTTTTTTTTTTGTGATTATTACTGCACTCTGCAATAACTACCACTATTAATTTTATTTTATTGTGCATTTCGAATTTTTGTTTTCTTAATTTTATTTATATATACATACATATATATAAGGTGAAGATCATGAAAGTCAAGTACATACACATACATACATACATATGTACATATACAATCATTATAAATTGATTCCGGAAAAGTTATGTGTACATATTGCATTCAATGAATTAAGTACAATAGTGTTGTAATGTATGCATAATGGTATGTACATATATGCAGGTACACATATTTATAATGATAATGCAGAAAATCCAAATTTGATTGGATTTTTTAAAAAAACGAAAAAATAAAAAAAAAAGGAAAAGAAATTTTGGGTAGAAAGCATATAATTTATCACATTACGAATATTTAGAAAAATAAAAACAACAACAAACCTTCACATTACCACAAAAAAAAAAAAAAAAGGAAAAATAATTAAATCATAAAAAATATAAATAAGTGCCAAAATTAAATTAAAGCAAGTGGAAAAGATTGTAATAATAATTATTATTATTGTACATTGAATTTTTTAATTCAATTGAAAAAACAAAAAAAAACCAAAAAAAAAAGATGTTTAAGATAATTTGAAAGCAATGATTTTATAAATTACTAAAAAAATTATGATATTAAACAATAAAAATTGGATAAATTCATTGTAAATCACTATATAACAATTGAGCAAATTAAAACAAAAACCGTTTTGTTTTTTGTTTTTTTTTGTTTTTTTGGTTTTTGCGATTAATTAAAATTCTTTTGAACGGTGAACCATTTGATCATACCATTAAATTTATAATAGTGTCTAACTACTTAAAAAATTGTATAGATACAATATGAAGTGTACTATACGCTAAACAAAGTAATAAAAGAGAAAGGAAGTTCATAAAAGATCAATTGTAAAGAAAAATGCAATTTTGTTTTTTTTTTCCTTGTTTTATTTTTGTTGTTGTTGAAAATCAAATTGCAACAATGTAATTAGAAAATGTATATTATGTTATTTCAAAATAGTTCCGATATATTATTGAATTGAGACCAACCAATAATAATGACTTCGTTAAATAAGAGAACTATAAGAAATTGAATAGCCTTTCTTCTATAGATTTAATAATAATGGACATTAAATAAAAATAGGAGCATATTAATATAGTAACACCTAGATAAAATTATCCAGCAAGAAGTTTCCCCCTCACTCACTGGAATTTTAGAAAGAAAAATAATTTTGTTTTGCTAGTTTTTATCATAGTTAATAAATTGGACAATTTTTCAAGTTCCCTTTTTAAGATTATCACACTCGATAAATTTTAAAAATCTTTAATTTTGCTAAAATTAAATAAATAAATAAATAAAATTATTAGAAAAAATCTTTAGCGATAAGTAGAAAAATTAAAATTAAACTGTAAAATAAACATATGGAAAATTTGACTAAATAATATATTAAAAAAACGAAAGATTTAAGCAAGGAACATTTTTCAATGACATTAATAAAATATAAGCACATATATGGTAAATAGAATTTTTATGTTATTTCATGTTCAATTTGAAACAATGCCTAATGTGTAGGGTACGTACGTAAGAATGTCTATTGAGAACTCCAATCAGTAACCTACAGTGCCTAATTGGAGAAACGCATATCCTTTCAACAGATTTTAAATCACGACTTTTTACCACGTGGTTTAGTAGTATGCACAACACTGAAATTTAAAGATAAAAAAATGAATGAAGAGAATGATAAAGTAAAAAAACACGAAAAATACATAAAATAGAAGGGTATTCCACAAAAATTGAGAATTCTATATTAATAAAATACTGACTATACATACATATATTCAATGGTCATACAGGTTTTTCATTAGTACCTTGTGTTTCTCAGAAATACATACGCATGTAAAAATAAATAATTTATAATTAGAATTTCTAAAAAAAAAAAAAAAAACAACACATAAATAAAAACAACAAATTTTATGAGCTAAAATTGAAAAACAAAAGATTTAAGCAAGAAATTTGAATTCAAAAAAAATCTATTTAAATAGAAAAAAATGTTATAAACTTTTATTTCTTTTAAATATTTAAGCTTACAAACATAAATATCCTTTTCTGTGGATATTGTATAATTAACAAAATATATATGTATGTATATATTTGAAAAAAAACAATAAATCAAAATTTTACATATTCACATGTGATTAAAGTTACATATAATAAATTAATTGACAGAAAAAAAATAATAATTAATGGTTATTTTATAAACTTAATTAAATATACCGTTTTGTAACAAACAAACTCAACTGCATGACAATTAAATAATCATTTCAATTTTGCAAAAACAATAATAAAAAAAATTATTTTTATTGCTTAACAAAAATAAAATTAAGCATAAAATAATTAACGCATTAACCGTTAACGTACATACACGAATATATGGTATTTTCATTCACTGTAATTTATCTCCAAATTTTCTTGATCCACGATTTTTAATATCAACTTGTTCTTGTTTATTTTTCTTTTGATTCTTTTGATCGGATGGAAACGTTGTCAATGTAAAATTTTCATGATCTTTTTGTAAATCTTGGATTCTTTTATGACCTCCAACTTTTGGAATATCTCTTGTTGATGTAGATGTTGCTGTTGTTGTTGTTGTTGCTGCTGCTGCTGTTTTTTTAAGTGTTACAGGAATTCTGGGTGAATTTATTTCATGATCTGTAATCTTACTACTGAAAATCGATCTAGATGTTGATATTGGTTTATTGAGATTATTTTGAATATTAGGTGAATTATAAATAACACTACTATAACTGGATGGAATGTTATTTGATTGTTGATATTTTCTTGAATTTGAAATATCATCATTTAATGTTTCTGAAGAATTATTTATTTTTGTTTTATGTATTACAAAATTTTCAATGGATGATACTGTTGAAGGCCCCCTTAAATTTGTTGATTTAATTGCATATTTTCTGGGTGTAAAAGTATACGGTTCAACAATAGTTTCTTCAGCTGAATTTTCTGTTACTTCATATGAAGATACGATAGCTGGTTTTTCTAAAGGTAAATCAGATGTTTGTGTATGTAATGAACTTACAGGCTTTGATGAAATTGGTATAAATGATGATAATGTTTCTGATTCAATGGATGATAATGATGGTAGTGATGGTGATAATGATGATAATGTAATTGGTTTCCATCCATCAGAATCAGAAAATTTTCCAAGGGTAAATTGTTCTTCTTTAGCATAATTTGGTAAAATAGAACTAATTGTTGCTTCAACTTTTTCTTCTTCTTTTTTCTCAATTTCACGTAAAGCTAATTCATCAAGATAACCAAATTTATTCACTGTTTTTAAATTTGTCCTTGGTAATGATAATGATGGTGATGATTTTGTTAAAGCTTCATAATGTGGGGATAATGATGATGGTGATATTATTTTAATAATTTTTCTTGGGCCACTTGATGGTAATTTAATAATTTTATTTCGTTTTAAAGGACTTTTTATCACATATTTAACATTTGTTGATGATGCTGGAACAGGATAATATGAATTTACAGCTTTCTTTTGACGATTTAACATTGGACTTATATTAATATAATTATCAAACATGTTTGTCATTGCTTTTGCTCCTTTAGCAACACCATTAGCAATATTATCCATAGTTTCATCAACTTCTTTCCACATAAATCTTTTCCATTGCATATTTTGTGGTACTGTAAAATTTTCATTTATCTTAACTGAATTAAAATTTTCTTCTTTTTTTTCCTCTTCAAGTTTATTATTTGATGATTTTATATTATCGATAATTACAGGTGAAATAAAATGATCTGAAGATGGCGTTTGCGGTGTTAATGTTTTTAAATTATTGTTTAACCTTTAATGATTTCAAAAAACAAAAAAAAAACACAAAAATCAGAAAAAAAGAAAAGAAATTTAATTCATATCATATTATGAAATGAAATTTTGTAAATTAATGATGCTTGACTTTGTGCGAATGTGCGCAAAAGAAAGTGAAAGGGCTTTCGCCAGTTATAAAAATAAAATTTGTTTGATTTTTATTATTATTATTTTTTTTTACTTACACAGTTCGTACGGTATTTGAAGGTGCCGAAGAGCAAAGACACACCAGATTATTGATGATGATGAAAAACAACACAAACGAAAGTAAATTGATATACGTAATAACCTGAAATTTGATGATAAGATTTTAAATTAACCATTTACAAAAAAAAAACACCTTGTAATTGTTTCGAATGTCTTTTTTTCTTTTTAATTTTTTGTTTTAGTTGTTTTTTATGTTACATGATTTTATCTTAATTTTTTTCAACTGTTTATTTTTTTTTTTTTTTTGTACTTACGTAAGAGAAGGATGTTTTACGTTGTATATTCCTATACATCCTTGCTCTTTGTTTATTTTTGTTGTTGTTGTTTTTATTATATCAAGAAAAAACTTTGGTTTTTACACTAGAAATGATGCGTTTATGTCTCTAAACTATTTATAATTAACTTGCAAAAATTTGTTACGTTTGCTTTTTATATGAAATTGAAGACCACAAGATTATTTTAAAATACTTATATAAAAAAATACATGCTCATTCTACAATATAATTTTAATTTTATAAAAATAAGAAAAAAATTTAAAAAAAACATTTTTTTTTGTTTTTCAAAGAAAACACAATAAAAAAGGAAAATTTTAATTGAGCATATTAAGCAACATTTGTCCAAATGCATATATTGGATGAGATATCGCTAAATGGCAAAATACGTAAGACACGCGATTTAGTAATAATAATAATATTATAGAAGAAAAAAAATAATATTATTAAATACTTTAAACACACACACACACACATTGTCGGAATTAATAAAATTTACCATTTAAAACAAAAGAAAACAAAAGTACATTATTTCAATGTTAAGTTCAATGTCTGATACGTTCTAAGTCAATGAATTTTAAATGTTTGTAAAAATAACAAAAACAAAAAAAAATTTGCAAAAGGTGGGTAAATTCAAGAGAAAATACTACATAACAATAACTTCCCTTTTTATTTTTAGTTTTTAAATTTTCAGGAAGAACGTTTCCGATTTAATTTGATTTATTCAAATTTTAGAAACAAGGAAGATATTAAGTTTAAAAATTTATTTAAAAAAAAGTTTATTGTGAAACGAATTTGAAAAACGGAATAGAAAAAACTGTATAAAAAGTGTTTTCATGAAAGTTTCTATATTAAAATTTGGAATATATTTTTAAAGAAAATGTTTTTTTTTTATTCAATGAAAAAATGTTATTTTAAATGTTTGTGTGGTGTTTTCCTTTTTCGGTTGTATCCTTTTATTGTTTGTCATCATCGTCATCATCATTAATAACGACACAGTAGTTCGATGTAAACTAAGACCTACCTACCCTAGTTAATTTGAGTTTTCTAAACAATTTCTCTGTCATATATACGTACTTCCAGTTTTAATAACAAATTTAATTCTACAACAAGATTGGTTGAGTTGGTTGGTTTCGAAGACCCAATTAGTATTGAAAGTGCCGTTTTGATACCACAGCTCGCGTAACCTTAGGCAATGACGTTCAACATACCGGTCGATCACTATAGCCATTCTGTTCCATTCAGAAATCGTATAATGTCTCTGATCGTAACTTTTTCTATTTCCTCAAGGTCCTTGAAGAAGAAGCTCCCCATTGCATTGTCTGAAAACTTGTTCTGGCAAGTGCCGGACAGTTGCAGAAATAGTGACTAGTGAGTGAGGGTTTCTTCTCTTTCATTGGCGTCTCTGCAACTACGACAGTTGGTATTAAAGGGGAGACCCATTTTCTCTGCATCCAACAGGGTTGCCACTTTAATAATTGTTTCAATCAATTTAAAAATTTCCATTTAAAAAGTAAAATTTAAATAAAATGATCGAATTTAAAAGATAGTAAACAATTTCATCTCGTAAACTCAAACTACTTTTTAATACTTTCTGAAATGCACAATTTCTTATCTTAAATCATTTTTTAAAAAATTTACTTCATTTTTTTTTTTTAAATAAAAAAGCAGATGTTTCGATGGAGAAGATCACAACAAAATTAACTTTTAAATTTATCTTCAACAATTTTTGTTTTTTTCTTTTTCCGGTTCCTGTTTTTCTTTCTTTGTTTTGGTATATAATACATGATGTATTGTATCAGTATCCCTAAATAGATATGGTTTAATAGTTCATCAGCATCAAATAAGTACCACAAGATTTTTTTCAATTGAAAAAAAAGATAAAATATGTTACACAAATATTATGAAATTCATTCATTAAAAATACAAAACAATCATCTAACCAGAAGGAAAATTTTCAAATATAAAAAGTGTAAAAGTTTTTTTGAGTAAAGTGAAAAAAATAAAAATAAAAAAACAAAGGAAAAAAAAAACGTAGTAAAAGTATATTAACAAATTATTTGTACACTTTTTTTTTTCAGGCAATCAATTTTTTTTTTATAATGTATCTTTTTTTTTTAAAAAAAATTTAATGTGACGAGTTCAAAGCTACTTTTCTTATAATGTTTTGTGTTTTTACATACATATATTTTTCATGCATCTCTTTATAATTGAAAGTAACATTAAAAAATGTATTTTTGTGTTTATTAAGTACTTAGATTTTAATATACGATTATAAATGCTTAATTATAATAATATACTGCTGATGTATGCCTAATACAGTGTATTCTAAGGTCTTTTTCTAAGCACTTGTAACAAATTGTTTAAATGCAACATTAATGAAACATAAAAAAATCTCCTATTCAATATTAATGATAATGAGGTATAATATACATTTGTATATAAGAAAGATATCTGTCATAGATAATAAACATAATACAAAAAAATTTCTGAGATTTAAAAAAAAAAAATAATAGCAATTAGGAAAAAAACAAAAGTATAACAAAATGTAATTAAAATTAACTATACCTACTTATTAAAAAAATTTTATTTTTTTCATTACATAAATTTTTTTTTCTTTTTAATCATTAAGTTTGCGGAAAAAATAAACATAAAAGTATTCAATGAGATAATTTAAAAAAATAAAAATGTAAAACAATAATGTAATTATTTTGACGTAATATCATCGTAATTATGATTTTTCTTTTAAAAGAAAACAAAAATAATCGAATACAATGATGAATTTAATATTTCATAATACATATTAAATTTTTAATTTTATATTTTACGAAAAAAAAAACAACCGAAAATTCAATTAACACATCGTTTTATATAAATTTGTATCTTTTTTGAAAATTAGTTTATGTAATAAATGTATATACATATATGCTCTTTGTATTCTAATAACTGAATCTGCAACATTCTCTTTTGTTCAAAAAATGAATCTTGTGGAATTTCCAACATGCAAAATAAAATTAGGAAAAAATTCCATTTAAAACATATCTTCTTCTTTTTTTCATTCAAAACCAAAAATGTCTTTCTACGTGATTTTTCATTAAAAAAAAAACTTTATCCTAAACAGGCAATCTTTAAAGTAATTTAAGGAGTTTAAGATTAATTAATCTTTTTTTTTTATAAAACCGTAATGGACCTAGAGATTTTTGTCTTTGTAGAGTTGAAGAATCCAAAGTCTCTATATTATCGTGTAAACTTACCATTATTAGTGTGCAAACAATATTCTTAAGAATTATGATCAACATAATTGTTTTTATTTCTAAATTTTTTTTACTACCAACAAAAAAGTTTCCAAGCATGCAATATTTCAATGCAATTTTATTCTAATCCAATAATTTTTCTTTATTCACTAATATGTATAATAACAATGCAAATTTATTTACTGTAAAGATATTATACACATTAAACAAAAATATTAAAAAAAAAAAAAGGTATATATCATGTAAATAATAAGGTAATTGTATTCTCTCAATGTCAATAACAATTAGTTTCACAATAATAATAATAAATTAATCACGGTATTAATGTAAAAATCTTTTATTTTACAATTTTACTTACCATTTCAAAAAAAAAAAAAAAATGAAAATTTTATGTTTTTTTTTTATATCTTCATTTTTATCTTATGTGTGCCTTTCAATTAGTATAAATCAATTATTCGATGTAAAATAGTGGAACAACACCGTAAAAATATTTTTTCAATCGTTAAAAGAGTGTAACATTTTCATTGTAACATATAAATACGACATAACTATACCGATTAGTTGAAATTTAAAAAATAAAAAAAAAATAAATAAAAAAACATTATTTATCATTTTTCATAAAGATGAAAAAGAAGAGTTTTATTATTTTTTTATTTTTATTTTTTGGCAAGGCAATCAATTAGTTTCAGTTGATATATAGAGCATTCAATTATTTATTATTCAAAAAAAATTGCATCCTGATTATTAACACATTTTTATAATATTTTTATAAAATTTACTTTTTCTTAAAAAAAAAAAAAAAAAAAAAAAAAAACAGCACATTAACCGTTATTGTGAATCTGACAGAAATCATGCTCTTGGTGAAAAATTAATTAACCTCAAGAATAGACTGATCCTATATATACAAATACATTTAAAATTTCAGTTTTTTTCAAGCAAGAGTCTTTTAAGCAATTCCTTTATAAAAAAAAAAGAAAAAAAAAGTTTCTCTTTTTCGAAAGTCCTATAGTTTAAAATTACTTGAACTAAATATTCTTTTTTGAAAGAACAAAAAAACATAAAAATTACCAGTGTATTTTCACCATCAGTCACGTCAACCAACCAACCATGGTCTGCAGGACCATAGGATTTTCAAAGTTTTTTAGCATTTTTGGATTTGAAATTGCATGGACCTTAAATACTAATCGAAAAAATTAAAATATTTCATTATTATTTAACTAATTTTTAAATATTTTGTTATGAACTATAAAAGTAGCTTTAATGTTCATCATTAATTAGCACAGCGCTAGCGCGTGAAAATGAAAAAAAAAAAAAAAATTTGTAAAGTAATTTTTTTTTCTTTGTATAACATTGAAATATTTTATCAAAATACAATTAATTTTTCATTAAATAAAATTTTAAAGCAATTAAATTCATTAAAAAAAAAAAAAAGGAATAAATATCAGATGAAAAATCTTTTTTTTCTTCTATGTTCTTTTCTAGATACAGATTTAATTTATATATGTATCATCAAATACATATATGTACATATATAACACATACATTTATATGTAACAGGTGCGTTTTAATATTTGAAATATATAAAAAAAATACATAATTTACTGCAAATTATACTCTTTTATAACAAACTATTAAACAAAAAAGTTTATTTTGAAAAATCAAAAGACAAAAAAAAAATCTTAATAATAATTTTCTGTGCACGCACCATATATTATGGTACTTTCATGAAAACATTTTAAGTGAAAGTCAAATTATATACGGAAGCTCTTGAGGAAAAAAAACAAAAATATAATCACCAAAAAAAAATCACACAAACATACACACAAAATATAATATATAGAATATCAATGAAAAAAAAAATAAATAAAATTAAAATTACAAAAATTCGTTGAAAAATATGCGATTTTTTTCTTTTCTTTTTCAGTTATCTGAATTTAAGATTTTCACAAGATAAATTTCATTTGTGCAAAAAACAAAAAAAAAATTGCAATTCATATAAAATGCCAAAAAAAAAAAAAATAATAAATGTACTATATATCCTAAAATTGCTAGCAAATTTCGCAAATTTACATTAAAGGTCAATGGTACCTTTTATTATATACACAACATTAAGATGACAATTAATTTTTCACATTTGAAAAAAAAAACAAACAAATCTCATTTTTTATACAGTTCTTGTGTAGCCGGTATTTATTATATATTTCACCTGTAAAAGTAGTGATTACAATACAAAACAACAAAAAAAAAAATAGAAGAAAAACAAAAAAAAAACAAGTAAAAAACCAGAAAAAAAACAGAAAGGAACAAAAAAACACAATTTCTTTTTAGATAAAATTATCGCAAAAAATATCTTTAAGTGATTGCAATTTCTGATAAACAAAAACAAAAAAAAAAAAGAAATCAAATTGCATTTGTAAAGCTAACAAAAACGATTTTAACAGTTGAAAATTTTATGTCTCTTTACAAAAATGATGAAGCATTAAAATTCAATAAAAACAACAAAAAAGTAAAATATCTGCGGAACTAAATTTTTTTTTGTTTAATCATACATTTTGAGGAAACTGATGTGAAACCACACAATCACTTTAGTTTTTTATTTTATTTATTTTTTTTTATTTGATGAAATCGGAAATACAATAGAGGTTATAGATGATTAACAATAATAACTGCAAAACTAATAAATAATATCTAATAATATGTAATAATAAAATAGTAGCAGCAGCAGCAACACCAGCAGTTGTTATAATAGTTGTAAAATATTTATTTAAATACTTTGTATTTTAAAGTATCTATAATACCTATGAATTTAGATAAAAAAAAAAAAAATTTTTATAGAGTATACCTTATAGTAGTAATAATTACAATACATATCAAACATTCACTCATTTCTTTTAAATTATGTATATTTTTCTTATCAAAAAATATCTGAATCTGAAGTATAACACCATACCTCATAACAATCACTTATTAAATTTACCTGTTTTAAGTTAAATCGTTTATTTTATGCTAACTAACCCAACAAGAAAGCATTTTATTTTACTTACTAATGTAGTATGAACTTAATAAGTTCACATAAAAGTACTTTTTATTATAGTTTGTCTTTATTATTATTATTATTATTATTTTTTTTTTTTTGCGTATTGTATGCTTCATCATTCATTTGAACTCAAAGTATATTACCAGAAAAATTCATAAATGTATGTAAGACACCAAAAAAATTTTCAGTCTTCTAACTAAAAGTGAAAGGATTTTCAATGAAATATCTTTTTAATTTTTTTGTTTTTTGTTTATTTGTTTTTTTGTATCAATGTAACGAGAATCAATTTGATGAATTGATTTTTATTATGTTCATAATTTTATTTTAAAATCATAATATAAAATATTTTTGTATAAAAATGACGTACTAAATGTAAAGTTTATAACATATACATACATATGTATGTGCATATGTTACATATACATACATATAAATCATATTAACGTTACTTAACATGCATATTTTTAAACAAATTACCTTATTTTTTTTTTTATTAATGATATCTTTCACTGATGAATGATCTGCTACATTTATTTAAAAATATATCCAACACATTTTATTATACTCCCCCTGTTCTTTGTCAAATTTTGTATAACAGTAAGAGATGAGCATATCAAGACATGCACTTGAACCATTATCAATAGTTTTTTGGTTTATTTGTTGCAGAAAAAGAAAAGTTTATCGCCTTGGCCAAGGTCTTATGTGTATGTATATATGTATATGTATGTATGTAGATAGTTTTAGCGGGATAAATGTTTATACATACTCGTACACATATACAATGAAAAATGTTTACATAAGACTTCCGTTGATGGTTGAGCGATCTCATTGAGTATAAGTTACATTTTTTGAAAAATGATTGTGTATATATGTATATGTATGAGAGAATATGATACATATACACATACATAAAATACATATCTGACTGAAATAATAATGAGCCCAGTGGGGCTGTTTATATTGTTCATGTATAAACTAAATAATGATATTCTCCACCCAATGAAAATTGTTACTGCAAAAGAAAAACACAAATATGGGGTTCCATAAATGCATGCAATCTTTTTTTTTATTATTATTATTATTATTTTTTTTTTTTTTAAATATGTTCACTCTTGAAGAATCGAGTATTTAAGCATGAAGTTTTAGGTGCTTGACCATCAGATTATCCTCAATCGTTTAACAGACAAGAACGTATTAAAAAATAATTTTTAATATAAATTTAAGCAGGATGGCATCAAGACTAATGGTAAGTTTGAAACATAAACACATACATTACATAAATATCCTGTCAACATTTTATGGATTATAACACTAACAAATGGATTAAAATTCCTGGATTACAGTTTACAGCAGCCATTATTTTCACTTTTGTGGTATTATGTAAGGCAGGTGGAGGCGGTGGTGGACATAAACATTTTGTTATTCATGTACCTTTGAAAATAAAAACACATCATCACACACACACTATATACAAACACATTCATCATGGTGGCGGAGGAGTTGAATATAAAGTCCTTGGTTATACACATGGTGGTACATTAGGAGGATTTGGTGGTGGTGGTCATGGTGGCGGCGGCGGCGGACATAGTGGTTATGGTGGTAGCGGTGGTGGAAGCAGTGGATACGGACATAGTGGTTCAGGAGGATTTAGCAGTGGCGGCGGCGGCGGTGGTGGTGGTTCAGGATTCAGTAGCAGTGGCGGTGGCGGTGGCGGAGGATGGGATTAATAAGAACGTTTTTATAGAAAATAATTTAATTCGGCTCTTTCTTAAAGGATTACAAGAAACAAAAACAAAAATAATTTGTTATTATATGCTCATTATTCGAGCATTTTGTTATATAGCTATTTAGTTAACATTTATACATATAACTTACACATTTGATGCATTTCATTGATTCGCCTTGTCATTCTGGACATCTAATCATAATAATATCAGGTATTTTATTTTCTGTTTGTTTTGTTATTGTTGTTTTAAATGAATTATATATTTTAAGAAATTCTAAGCTAAATAGTATTGTTTTGCAAGAAAGATTATGGTGAAAATGAGTGTTGTATATACATAAACAATCCAAAAAATAAAACGTAATAATAACATTTTCCACATTGTCGGGATACGTTCTTGTTTTTTTTTTTTTTTGTTTTTTTCGTAAAACATGTGCCTGCCTCCTAGTAAGTAAATTTTTATGTCAATGCGATGTCCACAAAAAATATTAATTATTATGTTCTTGTTGATGTATAAATATTTTTTATAATGTTTAAAGAAAAAAAGAAGAAGAAAATTTGAAAAAGAACACACTCATCTACAAAATACATATAATTTAAGTTAAATTCTAAATTTGAAAATTAAATTTAAATTACATTTAATTTTTATATATAGAAAGCTGACCTTATTTTGTTTTTCAGAATTTCTTTAGAAAAAAATTAAGTTTTTTTTTGTTGTGCATTTTGTTAACTTTTTCTAAATTTTTGTTAAGTTTTTCTACATGGTAATTTATAAGTTTTATAAAAAAAAAAAAAAAACAAATGTTATAAAAAGCAAATAAATTTTTATAAATTAAAGAGAAAAAAACATGAAAAAAAAAATTATTATTTTCCCCTAAAATACACTGTAGTTTTATTTTTTTTTTTTTTTACTCCCCCATTGAATGAAAATATTATCTTTTTGTATTTGATAAATTTGAAAATCAAGAAGCCTTCATATGGTAAGGACATTTTTTTTTTTTTATTTGAAAAATTAATAAATAAATTTAATTTGAAAATTTTTAAGAAAAAGAAATTTTTGTTTGTAAAATTTGTATAATATATTTTTTTTTTTTTGCACAAATTTTACAAAAACAAAAACAAAATTTTTAAAAGCTTTATTTTTTATTTTTATTATTTTTTTTTTCTAAATTTAGAAATGATATCAAAATTATTTAAAAAAAAAAATAAAAAAACAGAGAACGTGAATACATAAATATTTTTGGTCACATTTCTGTTTTTGATGATTTCTCTTTAAAGACAAATTATTAAAATTGCAATATTTTAACTCTAGCTTATATTTTATTTTCTATTTTTTTCTAAAATTAAAATTTTAATTATTATTTTGTTGTAGGTACACTTTTTAATTCTATTCTACCCTCCCACGTCGTCATTAAATTTTACCCGTTTTTTCACTATGCTGTAAGTGATCATTTTTGAATTAAAAATTGAATCTGAAAGATTCAATTACATACGTTGTTTTACTTAATGTACACATACCAAAAAAAAAAACCTATTGTAGTAGGTACGTGTATGTAATCATATGTGTATGATTTTTTTTTTTTAAATTTACTTTTTTATATCAAACTGAAGAAGAAAAAAAAATTGAATTAAGAGAAAGTAATCTGTATCTTTCTTTTTTTCTCATTCCTTTTTTTCTCATTCCTTTTTTTCTTCTATACAATACTTTCTTTTTAACTTCTAATATTAATTATTTTCACATTTTCTTTAAATAACAGACCATTTTTGATCACCTTTTAATTTTTTTTTTTTTTTTTTTTTTTTTATTGAATACATAAGTTTTATGTTGTCTTCACAAGAAATTAATATTTTAATAAATTAAAAATAAAATAAAAAAAAAATTAACAAAATTATGAACTTATTGAAACGTTGAATGTCTAAATCTTGTTGGATTGTTATTTTATTTTATTTTTATTTTTTTTTTGGTTTTTTATTTTTACGTTTTGACTTTTGACCATAAATTTGCAAAAGGTTTACTAGTGGTAGGTAGGTAATGAATTTTTTTTAAAAAGATTTTTTTTTGAAAAAGAAAAAAAATGCATAATGATGATTTTTTTTTTCTTTTGGAATTTCTTTAAAAGTTTTTTTTTCCTTTTTTGCAAAATATATGTATACCTACCTACATATACATATATTTTTTTTTTCTTTTTTGAAGTTTGCATTTCACCTTTCAAATTTGAATCATCATCTTTATTTCTTGTTTTTTAAAATCGTTATGCATTCCATATTTTCGATTTTCATTTTTTCCCAAAAAATAAGGTGAATTAAACTGTGAGTAGAATGAAGAAAAAAAAATTAATAAAAATTACAAATCTATTTGTTAGAAGAAAAAAAAATCAAAAGAGTAAATAAGTGAAATATTAGTAGAAAGTTTTACAACTTTTGGCAATGTATAAACATACTTATGTACATATACAATATGAGAAAAGTTAAATCTGTAATTTAATTCGCTAAAATATGATTAGAAAACGCACCAATGATTTTTTCTGCTTCTTGTACTCTTATACACATATGTATGTATGTATGTATGTGTTTAGGAAATATTATGATACAGATAAAAATATAATATTTTCATATTTTATTTTTATTTAAATGAAAAGAAAAAAAAAACAATAACAAAGTTGTAAAACGGTAAAATGTCACGAAAAAAAAATTATAAAAAATTTCATCTTTCACATGTATAGAAAAAATATATATATAGTATAATATACAATATACATACATTACTTTTTCTGGAGCAAACTTTTTTTTTGCTTTTGAGGACGCATTATTTTACATAGATAGGCTCAATTTCATTTTCCTTCATACAAAATATTTCTATGATTTCTTTTATCTGTTTTTTTTTTCTGCTGTACTTCTTTCAGCTGATCCATTCAAAAAAAAAAAAAAAAAATTTTTTTTTTTCATGTTGCATTTTCAAATAAAATAAATGTTAATACAATCTATGTAAATTCAGTCTGGCGTGAACGGATATTTAATATTTTTTTCATATATGACAAAAATGATGATGATAAAATGATTGCAATGATGATGATGATGGTGATGGCTTATTGTGTCCAAGAGGTGGCATTAATAACATATATATATGTAAGATATATTCCATAAATATCTATATAGCTTAAGAGAAACTATAAGAATGAAGATAACTGTGAAAAACTAACATTTTGACCGTGAATTTTAAATGAACAAGTACTTTTCATTTTAATTTTTTTTTTTTTTTCAAAATTTTATATATTGCTTTTTTCCTTTTCATATATAAATATTTCCATAAATTATCAATTTTTTTTTTGCATCTACAAAAGAAATCAATTTTTTTTAATTATTTATTTAATAAATTATTGTTGAATATTTTTTTTTTTTTGTTTTGTTGATATGTGCATTTTTATTACAAGCTCATTACAAAACACTTATTAAATGTGGAAAACGTACATTTGAGTTTTCATTGTTTTATTTACTTAAATTGTAATTATAACAGAAATTAGAAATAAGTTAAAAAATCACTAAAGTGTATAAAACTGCATAACATAATCGTAAATTAACAAATATTAAAGAAAAATACAAAACGAAATTGTTTTTCATGGCTAAAAATCGACTCTGGATAAATGTTTGCTGTATATTGTTATATTTTACAATTCCTGATGTTATTTCTAAAGATCATGAACAGTGAGTTAAATTGTATAAAAACAGTAGTTTATAAACAGTGATAATTAAAAAGAAATTTATTTGTATATATTTTTTATTTAATTTTTACTTTATTCCTATATTAAACAGTATTCATATAAAACTCCATTTACCAGAAGTTATTAAAAAGCATACACATTTAAGAACTGTTGTTAAACATCATTTTCATCCAAAAAAATTTAATAAAATACATCATCATCATCATCATATTGATGATGGTTTAATTGCAACTGATTTAGAACCAGCCATTACATTTCCATCGAAATTAAATTATTTTAATGGACATTTTCCATCAGCATATAAACAACATCATTCAACATTATGGCAAACAAAACCAAAAATTCTTGATAATAATAAATATCGTAAACCATATTCATCATATTCACATTATTTACCATTACATCCATTAACTTCTACTTATAATTTAGATTGGGATACTGATTTTCCAAAATTATATAAAACAACAAAAAATACAAATAAATATTTAAATTCAAAATTTAATACATTTACAAATCATCATCATTTACCAAATATTGAATATACAACAAATGATATGAAATTTAATCAAAATTTTAATAAATATGAAGATAATGATGATGATGATGATTTTTTAATGGCTGAAGATACAAGTTTAGAACATTCTGATACAATGAAATTAAAAAGTCCTATAAATTCATATAGTACATTACCAAATAATTACAATGAACAATGGATGACAGGATTAGCTGCTGCTGGTGATTCTCTAGATAATGCAAATAATTTTGAAACAAGCAATATTGGTAGTAGCAGTGGTATAACAGATGATAATGATAACAATTCTAATGATAATATAAATTCTGATGGTCATATTTCAAATGGTATTTGGTCTAATTTACCACAAATTGATCAAACTGCATATGCAAGTACATTACATAATAATAATCATAATTATGGTTTAAATGATGGCCGACATTCAATCAATTCAGCATCATTATTAAGTTTTGATAGATATCCATCGCATTTAACACCAGCAATAACAAATAAATCGAAATTTCATTATGAATTACCAGCATTAGATAATTATATGGAATATAATAATTATAGTAGACGTCCACAAAAGCAACATTGGAAAAAATTAAAAAGAAATAAATCAAAACAAAATGATAATACATCAAATAATTTTAGAATAAGAATATAAATTTTTTTTTTTTGTTTGCTTCTTTTTTTCTTGTTTGTTTGTTTTTTTTCTCTATTATTATTAATTAATAAAAATATGACACATTGACACGTTATTAATTTGAAAAGAAGAAGAAAAAAATGTAGAATGTATTTTATTATATCGTAGTACATTTAAACAGGTATATGTATTTTTTATTTGTTTGCCATTTCTTAGTATGTATGTAATATATAGTTAAAATATAAATCATCTTGAAAAATACTGATTTATTTTATTTATTTATTTACTCGTATTTTACACAAAAAAAAAAAAACAAAAAACCCATAACCTATTTTTAAAAATAAAATTAACCAAACACAAAAGATTTAAGCACGTAACTTGTGAAATTTTACTATGGAAAATTTACATTCCTCTGAAGGTCTTTAAAAACAATTTTGTAAAAGTCGACAAAAATGAGAAAAGACCTTTACAGCTGGAGGATTTTGTGGTATAAGGAAATCCGTATTACCGTATCATCGTATTTTAAACCCTCTATTTTTGGAATTGGGTTCAGATAACCTTTTTTTCTTAATTTTCCCGTGAATTTTATTACCGGTTGTGTGTAAATTGAAGTATTATAACAAAAAATACCTAAAATAATTTATGTCACCGCTTAAACGCTTCTTGACTTGTTCCAATAAAATCAAGTAGCCACTATACAAAGGATTAATAAGGATATTTAATTCAAATTAAGGATATTATATTGTCATATCTGTTAGGTGTTTTTTTTTTTCTTACTTCAAAGTAAACACTTTCCTACAACTGAATCATCTTTTAATGGCCTATTTTTTTTTTAAATAAATCTAAAATTATTGTAATCTAAAAAATCGTTGATTTTCACTTTTATTCAAATACTCGAAAAACTATAATGACATTTATTTATTTCCATTTTCCATTAAAATAATTAATTAAAATTTTTCTTTTTTCTCATAAGTTAAAAAAAGTACCTACATCTTTTTTTCTCAAAAGTTTTTAAATTTTTAAAATAAGAAAAAATCTTGTTTTTTTTTTTCTTAAATTTATTTGTTGTCATACATTCGAGAAAAAATTAATAAAACATGATAAATGTGGTTTATTGCTATTATGAATGAACTACAAATAATCAAAAAAAAAAAAAAAGAAAGAAAAAAAAACAACATGAAACAAGTGCCAAAAAAGAAATGAAATTACCGTATAACACAATTGTAACGATTAAAAAGTAAAACTAGTTTCTTGAAAGAAAAAAAAAAAGATCATGAATATAAAAATACAAAACATAAATTCATCATCATCAGAATGTATATATTTTTATTTCTATGTATATAATTTTTTTTTAATAATAAATTTTCTTTTTACAAGAACCCACTGTCCCACTAATCCATAACAAATTAGCGCATTAGTGGTCATCGTGTATACTGTCATTGTCATCATCATCTTCATTGTTTTTTCTTGTAAATGTAAAACTTGAATCTATTATGCTATTTTTTTAAGTTGTTTTTATTTGTACTGCAAAAACAATGGAAATAACTTTTATATACTTTTTCCCTTTTTTCTAGTTTGCTATATATGTATGTATATTTTTTTTGTTTTTTGAAAAATGAAAAAAAAAAAGCATTAATAAAACAAAAATTTAATTATAACCAGTTTAAAATTCGGACAAATTATTTTTAATAAATTAGAGTACAAATTTCATATGAATGTCGAGTACTTATAAAATGTCAGTCAAATTGGAAATTTTTTTTAGTATATTTGTGAAACACATTCTGTTAATACATTTTTTTTTATTTATTCGATTCTAAATTTAAGAAAACCAAAAAAAATCAAATTTAAATTAATTCAAAATGAAAAAAACCATATACTTTGTGAATAATTTTTAATTTTGAATTATTATGCGATACAAAATAAAAAAACAAATTGTTTTTATTTATTTTTTTGTGAAATAATTGTGATTTAAGTGATAATGAATCAATGTAGAATAAAAATTTTATTAATTTATATTATTTTTACAATGGGATGTATTAGATCAAAATCAATAAATGTACAAAGTGAAATTAAAAATGATAAAAAATCAATAAAATTAGAAAATCATTTAAATAAAAATCAAATGACATCGTTAAATATTAATCAAAAACAATTTCATCCTCAAAGGATTTCATATAATCATCAACAACAATATTATAATAATAATAATCATCATAAACGATTACATCGTAGTCAATCAGTTCCAATAAATGGGAATTTTAAAAATAAAATTATTGCAAATCGTAATCGAAATTATGGTAGTTATTATGTGAATAAAAATCGAAAAAATAATAATAATTATCATAATTCTTATCGATCATCTGGTAAATTACGTACAAATAATTTTAATTCTAATGGTATATTTATACCTAGACTTCCAAATCATTATATGAATCTTAATCGTAAAAATAGTGCACGAATAACATCACAATTAAAAAATCCTAATAATTCATTTAAACGTGATATGAGAAAATTTCATATAAAAAGTTTACCAATATTTGAACAAGCTGAAGATGATCATTTTAATTATATGATTATTGGTAGTAAAACGGAAAATAATAATAAAAATAATAATAATATAACAAATACACCTGTAACATCAGTTATTCCAACAACAACAACATCAACAACAACTATCAGTAATAATGCATATCAAATGTCTGAACCAGTACCTGGACAAATTATGTATCCACCAATTGTACCATATTTTAAATCAATACCACTTCCACATGAAATATTTTTAAATAATACAAATAGAACATTCATAAATTTACAACCACAAGAAATATTACCATTTTATTCACATGAAGCAATCACATCTGAATGGATTCCATTTTCTGGTCCATTAAAAAAATTTTTAAATGCCACAACAACAACAATTACTCCAATTTATTATCATAATAATAATAACAATAATAATAATTTCTTACCAACAATATCAAATAATCGAAAATTTTTAAATACAATAAAATCTACAACAACTGAATTACCTAAAATAATTTATGCATTACCATATTCTGAAATATATTCAAATCATAAAAATATCGAAAATAAAAATCAATTAACAACAAATTCAAATTCAAATCAAATAATGAATTCTTATAAAATTTATGAAGCATATAAAACAAAAGAAGCAATTACTTTTCGACCAGTATTTACTAGTGGAAGAGAACAATTAACAAATATTTTAATGAATGATAAAAATTTAATTGATAAAAATATAATTTCATCAACACCAACACCAATTTATGAAATTAATTATCAATTATCAACACCACCATCACAATTATTAAATTCATACAATAATAATAATAATAATTATCAGATTGAATCAATCACACCTACACAAATAAATTCAATAAAATCACAACATATTAATTATAATCAAAATTATGATAATAATCATTATGATGATATTGATCATAATATAGGAAAAATATCAACAGTTATTGATAATCCGAAAATATTTAAAACTGAAAAAATTTCAATTAATGATCATAATGATATAATAAATGATAAAATTATACATTCAGCATCTTATGGTGGTTTTAAATCATTATATCCACTTCCAATTTATACATTGAATAAATTATTGAAAAATAAAAAATATAAATCAAAATTCATAAGAACAACACAATATGATGATTTCAAGGATTATTCATTGATTGATAACACCACCACCACCACTACCACTAAATTTCAAATTATCAATGATAATGAAATATCTGAAACTAGAATGATTGATAATAAAAAATCTCAACCATCACATCATCAATACAATCATGAAATTTTTAAAAAAAATGGACAACAGAATCCTGATCATAATTCAAATCTTGCTTGGATTTTATCTGAAAATAGGCAACAGTAAAGATAATTTTTTTTTTGTACATATTTATTTATTTTTCTTTAAAAAAAAAAAGTAATTATCAATTATTTAAATTCTTACAGAAATTTAAATCAACATACTACCACCACAACAAATAATGATGATGATCAACAAACATCATTTTCACATAATGATAATAATGATAATGCTAATATGATGATGATTGGTTTTAATTCATTTTCAAAAAAAATAATTCCAAAAATTCATGATACTTCAACTGTTTTAGGTACTCAAATTTTAGTTGGAAATTCATAAAAAAATTAAAAAAAAAAAAAAATTATGTTTCATATTGAAAAAATAACTAAAATAGAAATTAAAATTTAAAAAAAAAAAAAAATATATATACACACACACACACACCTTTATTATGTAAATTCTCTTGTTAATGACATTTTTCTGTAATTTTAAAGATAATAAATATATATAAAAATTCTAAGCTGTATTAAAATATTTATTTATTTTTTTTTTTTTTTCAAATTTTAAATTCTAACTTTCATTTATCAAAAAAAAAATAAAAAAAAAAATGAAGCTTGTTTTAAAACAAAATGATTTATGATATCTGATGAAAATAAATGGTGTTATCTTTTTAGTTAAATGGATACGCTAATGGAAAATAATGAATTTATATGTAGATAGTAATTTTAAGTATCTTTTTGTTCATAAAGATTGTTTGGCTTTTTTTTGTTTTTTGTTTTTTTTTTTTGTACATTTCAACTGAATATCGATGATGCAATAAAACCAGGTAGCTCACAAAATGAAATTTTATATGTGAATTTATTGACGAGTATATATTTGGTTTCGAATGATTTCAGTATTTTCTTATTGCAGAAAAAAAAAGAAAAAAAGAAATTCAATCATGAAATTATGAGAAATTATGCTGAAAAAGAAAGGTCAAAGATCGCAGAACTACAGAGACGAAGGAAATCATGAAATTTTGTTTTAATTTTTTTGTAAAATTCTTCTATTCCCGTTTTTTTCTTTTTATAGTTACATAGTTTAGCATTTTATATTCAAATATTAACTCTTTGCACTCGATATTCTTATACTTTTAAATAGACATCATAAAAAGTCCCCAGTTACTGTCAACTTTATAGTCAAGATAAAATTCCAAGTGCAAAGGCTTAATTGAATTCCATTACAAAGTTAATTGAACAATAAAAAATTGATAAATAATCAATTTTTTTTTTTTTTTAAATAAAATTATCTATAATTGTCCTTTTATATTCAAATTTTTAATCATTTCAGTTAGTGTTTAGTAATGTGAAGTAAAAAAATAAATTTTTGAATGAATAAAAACAATTTAAATTAATTTTAAAAATTTCCCTTATCTATGAATTATTTTTTTTTTTTTCTAAAAACATGGATTTTCTTCATACACAATAAAAATGTACATATAAAAAAAATTCTTTAACACATCATTTCTCTTCGAATAATAATAATAATAAAAATAAAATAAAAAAACCACATAAAACACAAAAAAGGTAATAAAAGTCTGATGACATGGCGCCTGGTCATTAAATGTCCATCATCAACACAACAATGAGGTGCTCAATTGACAGGCACTGCATGAAAAATATTATGCTGTTAAAGGGATAATATGTATGATGCACATATACATAATAATTTTTTAAAGAGAAAAAAAAAACATTTTCCATACATCATGCATAATATATGAACATTTCATGTGTGTGAATAAATTCATATATGGTATAGTATGTTAGATTTTTAGTAGTATCTTACAGTTTCTTGTTAAAATTTTATATTCTTTTGCCAGGTAAGGTAATATGAATTTTTTTTTTTTTTTTTTTTGGTACAAAGATGCATTCTTTATACATATATGTATGTATGTACGTCGTACATGTTATTTTATTAAATTATTAAATTTATTAACCCTTCATGTATAATATGCGGTAACAATCCTTTATTTTTTCTTTTATTTTATTTTATTTTTTTTTTGTAAACTCTTCAATCATCATATAACCTTTACTTATATAATATAATAATAAGTATACAAGTGAATGTAGTAATTTGTAGACGAATCATCATCGATGAAAATTAATTGCATTGCTGACCGAGCACGTTAAACATTGAATACGCAAGTCATCGATATACATATGTATGTACATATATGTATGTATGTAACTCAGCTGGTGGTCTTGACTCCTGACCCACCCGACCGAAAAAGATATTTTACTTTATTTTTATTTTTTTATTTTTTTTTAAAAAGTATATTATCAAAGATGTAGAATAAAATTAGGTATTACATACATAGGTATAAGGAAAACATACATACATATATACATACGTACACATAATCTAAATGCTATATAGTATATCAAAAAAAGCGTATTTTAGTGGCGGCATTGTACACAGCTGCCCGTTTCAAACCGATCAATCAATTGATCAAACATCATTAGAATCAATTTGATAGAGACTGATGGATTAGTTTAATTCAAATTCTATAAAAATTTCAATCGATTAAGATGTATGTATTGTATGTGATAGAATAAAAACTAAAATTTCATAAAATCTACATACTATGTATCTTAAGAATATGAGAAAATATATATATATATAAAAAAAAGGAAACATAAACCGAACATGTCGTACATCATTGGTTTTGCAGAACTTACTCGTAATTTTAATACTTTTTTGGAAATTCATACAAAATACATTCAAAAAAAGGATTGAAAAAAAATGAAAATAATAATTATAGTAGCTATCTCCCAATTGACTTGAATCTCAGCAAACTAAATTTTGCACTAATAAAAATACCCTTGAAGCTTTTAAGTTTATTTTGAAAAAAAAATGTTGTTCTTTTCTTGTCCTTGTAAATTTATATTATATTGCAAGGATTTTTTTAATATACAGAAAATCAAATACCTTTTCAATAAAATACATATGTATGTATGTACAATTTTTCGAACTTTAGATACTCGGTTGTAATCATACATGACAAAGAATAATATCTTTACCTTCGCGTGCTCTTAATTTCACTTTTTTTTTTTTTCTTCTCTTCATTTTCTTTTGCTTCTTTTCTTCTTAAGATACATATTTTCTTACGTGAGTTTTTACTTTTATATTATGTCCACATAATCAAATTATATATGATGTATGTACTTGTATGTATATTTATAAATATTTTTTTATACTATAAGGTATTTTGAAGTCGGTTACAGTGTCAGATCAATAATAAGAAAAAAGTAAAAAAGAAGAAAAAAATAATAATTTAAGAATGTAAACAAAAGAACATAAGAAGTTTAATATTACCACATTATGAATCTACATACATATGGTATATACCAATTTAATAACAGAAATAATATCTAATTATAATCTTATAGTAGATGTACATATGTACATACATATATATATTCATAATATCTTCTATCTTTAAACAGAAGAAAAAAAAAATAAGATCAAAAAATATGAAATATACGTTCATACTTTTTTTTTTTGTTTTTTTTTTTTCACATGAAAAATCTATCTTTCTATATGATCTATAAAATTTGATGATGAGAAAATTAGTTAGTTTAATTATAGTATGAAGAAGAAGGTATAATAAGGATTTATTTAAACCACATGAATATGTATAATTATGTAATATGTAAAGTGTGAGTTTAGGTTGAATAAAAATAAAAAATTCTAAAAAAAAAAAAAGTATTATTTTAAAAAATATTTTTTTTTTTTTGATATTTTGTTTAGAAAAAAAAAAACACATAACAACTAATAATAACTATAAGAAGACCTGTACAAAATTATGGTAATATAGAATTTCAAAATATTTGAAACTATTATGATTATGAAAGACTGACTGTGTGAGAAAATAATATAGTAAAAATATATAATCTTTGTATCTTATATATATGTACCAAACATACATACACAAACATAACTACATTGTCATGAATATTTTGAAGAAAAAAAAAAAATTAATAAATAAATAACTTTTTTTTATCTTGTTTTTTGAAAGTCAAGGTCAATGTTCGATTCATTCTAAATCTTAAAAAAATATGTATAGTATGTGTTTTTCTTTTTTTTTTTTTTCATATACTTATATCAATTTTTATATTAGCTGTGCCTACCTATTTATAAAAAAAAAATTTAATATTTATATCTTATATGTAGGTGAATATATGCATTGTATATATGTATGTACATAGTATGTATTTATTCATAATTTGAGTGTGAATATACAAGAATATATTTGATAAATGTGACTATATATAGTTTTAAAAACAGAACATATTATTTCCTTTTATACAGTGTTGCTGGTTTAATAGATTTTATATACAAATTTTTTTTTTTTATTTTGTTCTTTATTGAATAAAATGTCTTTGAAGTACATATATATAATTTTTTTATATATACATACATATTTTTTTAAAGCCATACAGATAGTCACGAAAACCTGTTAATAATTACGAAGATCTGTTTCAACATTTTGGTCAAGAAATTTCATGTTACACTATAAAAGGAAGTTATCTAATTTTTTTTTTTTTTTTTTTTTCTAAGAAGTAAATTTTTCTTGAATCATTTTTTTTTTAATGTTGCGTTTCTATAACATATACCTAAATACATACATATGTACATATATTCTAGAATATAAATAGATACAATTGTACGTTTGTACAATACTATGTTTAGTTAAAAGTGTTTTTGTAGG
Source organism: Bombylius major (assembly GCA_932526495.1). NCBI lineage: Eukaryota > Metazoa > Arthropoda > Insecta > Diptera > Bombyliidae > Bombylius > Bombylius major. The sequence goes on from OW052046.1 coordinate 36,861,564, forward strand.
CGGTCACTGTATAGTTTGAAATGAGTAATGATGTTTATCCTGCTGTAACCGAAACCGAAAACTCTAAAACTCTTTAATGTCTTTTTTTTTTCCTTCTCGTTTTCTTCTTCTTTTCACTTCGAACAAAAAAATTATATATAGAAAAGAAAAGTCTTTAATCGGTTGACTTGAAATCATTTTAATTTCTTTAAATATATATATATATTTTTTTTTTCTTTTCAAAATACAAAACTATTAAAATTATGTTCTTTTTTTTTTTTGTATTCTCTATTTTTCATCTATAAATTAAAATACCAAGTTCATGTGTTTTTTTTTTTTTCCAAAATACAAAAAAAAATTACATACATGCATTTCTTTTTTAATTTTTATTCATATCACATTGAACACGAAAGTAAAATTTAATAATATGTGTGTGTGTGTGTGTTATTTTTTTTTTAAATTTTTTTAAGTATTTTGGAATGTTTTTTTTTTTGTTGATGGTTTTTATGCAAGAAAATTTAAGTTTATTTTACTTTTATTTGTGATTGATATCGGCAGTTTAATGACATTTATATGTATTTAAATTTAAATATATGTATGTAAAAAAAAATTGTATCTATCAAATAATAAAAATAAAAATAAAAAAAGACAAATATAAAAATAAAAAACACAGAAGAAAAAAAAACAACAAAAAATTATAGGCATATGTATGTATGATGTCCATATTTTCAATTCATATTTGATTAGGGTTTTTTTTTATCAAATTGGTACGTCATAATCTATTAATTTTCATAGTATATTATTTAGATATTTATTGAAAAATAATATAAGAAACTATACTCAAAAAAAAAAAAAAAGTAAAATTTTCAGTTCAATAAGTTTACTTTTTTTTTAAAAAAAAGAAAATTTTATCTTAAATAAATCTTATTTTTGTTATGAAGAAAAAGTAAATCAATAAATACATGTTTTCATAAACAATCTTTTTTTTTTATCCAATTTTTTCTTCTTTTCAAATTAACTTGTTCTTTTAAAGTTTTTATTTTTTTTTTTCTTTTTAAAGAATTATTATAATATCAAAAGAATGTATTATACAGTTTCAATCATATTGTGTGCGTTGACATTGAAATATTTCGGACATTCTTTATTCTTTAGATTTATGAATCTAGAAAAGAAAAAAAACTTAGAATATTGAAAATGTATAATTTCTACATTACGAAAATTAATTACATAAAATGAAAAAAAAAAATTGAGACAAGAATTTATGAAAAATTATATAAACACTTTCTTTTTTCAAAAAAAAAAAAAAAAAAAAAAAAAAAAAAAAAAAAACAGGTATTCGTAAAATATTTTATTTGTTGATTAACCTGAAATTTTTCTATAAATGCACTTTTTTTTACAAATGAAAGTTCAAAATTTCTTTTTACTTTTCTATTCTATAGTAGAAGAGAACAATTTTTTTAGATTTTTCGATGAACTATTCTGATGGAGGTCAAGGTTCAAAATGGAACATATACATAGTTCTACTATCTGTACACGCCATTGAAGAAGATGATGAATTTGATAAACTGTTTATCTTCGAGCACCTCGATTGTTCGAAAGAATAATAGTTGAAGATTACATAAATTTTGAACAGGATGTCTCTTGTGATTTTTTTATTTTTCACCGAAAATTTTTAGGACGTTATATTTTTTCTATCATAAAAATCAGAAATATTTCTTAGACATATATTTTGGTTTTTTTTTATTATAATAAAAATAAAATATCTGAAATACATACTTTTAGTTTTATGATAAATAACGATAAATTTTATTTGAAGATATTAAAAATTTATCAAAAAAACATGAATAAAAACTAATTAATACATAATTAACAACAAATTATAATAATTTAATTTTATGTAGGTACATACATACAATTTCATACATAGTAGATTTCAGCAAAAAAAAAAATTGTTATATTAAATGTATACGCAAATTAACCGGAAAATTTCAAATGAAATTATTCACAACAATAAGAATCATTTAATAGGTATTCGTATATAAATTATAGTTTTTTTTTCTATGCCTACATAATATAATATTTTATTACATCGGTAATCAGATTTTTTTTTTTTTATAAAAACACATGTGTACATATGTACACTATTCATAATATACATTATATTGCTTTTATGTTTTATACTCTTTTTTTTATTTATTTTTTCAACTTCCACATTATTTTTATTAGTGCGAATTATTATTTACCTTCTCATTAATTTATAAAACATTGCGCATTCATGCAATTTATGTAATAGGTATTACAATAAAAAATAAAAAGTAATAAAATAATATATGTATACACAAACAATGTATGTATGTAATTGTAAATAACTATGCTAAATGTTTATGTAAAAATCTATGTACAATCCTCTCATCCTCATTTTTTTTTTTTTTCACCTTTTTTTTTCTTCTAAACTAAATATTTCTCTTCCTTTGAGCATTACTTGTGATATATCTACAAACATATTTACATAATATGAATGTAATTGTGAACACATATGATTATTCAACATTTTTATAAATACTATGTACCTATATTATTAAGATCCATCCAATGAATTAAAGAATAAATGAATTAAAAATGCGAATTTTTCAACGAAATAAAAACGACATTAAAAAAAAAAAATATTTTGTTGTTGCTTTTTTTTTCTTCTTCTTTCTTTATTTTCCTTTTATACTCTTTACTTTTTATGATTTTTAAATTTTTTGTTTTGTTGTTGTTATTTTGTTGCAATGTTAGTTTTTATTTTTTTTTTAAATTTTTTTTTTTTGCAAAAAAATTTCTCATCATCAACATGAACACGATGTCGGTACCATTGAGGAAGCATTCATTCTGATATATAAAGAGTGTTTAGTTCATTGGAAATTATGCATTACAATTGTGGGTGCAAAACAATAAGGACGTCTAAAGTCCAATAAAAAAAAAAAAAACAATTTTTTTTTAAGTTTAATTTACCATCAGAAAAAAATGGATATTCGAATAATGGTAATAGTTTTAAGAAGAATAAGAACATTATAATCAAAAGAAAATTCTTTCAGTAATTGTTATTTTATTTTTTGTTTTTTTTTTTTTCATTTATTTTTTCAAGATGACTTTTACAATTTTCTTAATAATTTGCCTTATTAAATTAGTCTTAGCTGGAGGGTAAGTACAATTATATATTTATAAAATAATTTATTTTTAATTCGTTATTAATATTTTTTATTTTCTATTTTTTTTATTTTCTATTTTTTTTTTCTTTCCTCTAGCGAAAATTATCATCATAAAAAAATTCTTCTTCATATTCCTGTACATGAAAAATATCATAAACATGTTCATACAATTGTAAAACATATTCATCATCATCATAAACCAATTGTTATTAAAGAAGAAAAAATTATTAAAAAAGAAATTCATAAACCAATTCATATTAAAGAAGAAATTAATCATGAACATTTTCATCATCATTATAAACATGAACATCCTGAAATATCTGAAGGATTCGAGCATCATCATCAAGAAGAAATTATTGATGAAGGCGAATATCATTCAGAAGATGGACCATAAAAACAAAATAATAACAACAACAAAACTAATTAAATTTACTCATAAATATAATGTAAATTGAATCTAAAATTACTATAAAATGTGTACATATTTATAGAAAAATCTTGAAATATATGTATTTCTTATAATGTCTATATATATACAAATTAAATTACACACATACCTACATATATATTTTTATTATTTATATGTGACTTATAAAATGTGTAATCAAAATCTATTTTTTTATCTTTTATTAAAGAAAATTAAAAACAAACAAATAAAATTAATAAACAAGACAAAAATTAAAAACACATTAATGTGAAATTTATCATTTTATAAAAAACAAAAGATTTAAGCGCGAAACTTGATTCATATATGTATTTTAAATTATTTATTTGAAAACAAAAAAAAAAAAAAAAAAAAGAAATAAGGAAAAAAAATATATATTATTAAATTTCTGTAATTGTTTTATGAATTTACTATTATTTTTTTTTAATACAAAATACATATTATACAATTAATGAAACAAAGTTTGTATTTAAAATTTTTCATTTATTTATTAACGCATGCGATAATATATGTAATTTGTTTAATCAAATGTATATACATATGTATATGATTTGATCACGAACTGATTTTTATGAAATTATATATTTTTTTTATTACATTCATTTCTAATTATAATTTCCTATTAAATAAATATATAAAAAAAAAAAATACACATAATTTGAATTATATTATGTGTATCGTAATACATATATAGTACATATGTGAAGAAAAGCAAAAGTGTTTTATTTGAAATAATTAAATAAATTTAAAAAGAAAAAAAAAAAAAAACAAATCAACAACTTTAATTGCAATAGCGTGAATTAGGATGATAATTTTTTTTTTTTTCTTTTTTTTTTGAAATGAAAAGTTTTAAGTAGTATTTTGTAATATAGCTAAATAATGTATATTTCCGTTTTTTTTTTTCTATTTTCTTTTCTTTCCACAATTAAAAGTACATGATATTGTGACGTTATGATACAGCTTTTCAAGTCCTCATAGAAGTGTCATACAAAATATGTACATATTAGCAATTAAGCAATTTTTTAATTTAAATTTTCTATAAAAACTAGAAAAACCACCATGTGCCATTTTTATCACAATATTGGATTAGAAAAATAAAACTATTTTAAATTATTCAATTATTCTTCAATTTTTCTTTTTTAATGAGCCAAAACGTAGAGATATCATTTATAACTGCACTTAATTAACACAGCGATGGTACATATAGAAGAATGAAAGCTATAAGGGAATTTATGGGGGAAAATAAAGAAAGTGTCGTTGAATGCACCATTTGAACTTCTGTAAATTATATAAGGGGAGAGATAAACAAATGAGGTAGAGAAGCGTTCAATAATTTTTAGAGTTCAATTTATTAGTTGAAAGAAAAAATGAATTGAAGAAAACCATCCTATAAATAACCCTTACGATACATATACTTAGGTTTGACTAGGCCTATTGGCAATTATGTACACGTCAGTATGTCAATTTTTTTTAGCCTTTAAAGTTGACGTATAATTTTGTTTTTTTTTTTTTCATACATATTTTTTTTTTCTTTAACTTTTTGTAAAAAAAACACTTGATGCAATAGATTTAGAGTTACAAATATCAAAAATGTATGAAATTTCAGGGAAAATCAGCCAAGTATAGTTCACAAGTAAAAGATACATGAAGTTGCATGTAAAATGACTCCGATTACTACGCCCTTAAACTGAAAACACCCAACCCCATTGATCAATTGTGTCATTTACAACAATGCATTATTTTTATAACCTGTATATGTATATCTTATAACAATTGAAAGAAAAAAAAATTTTTTTTTTACCGTAAATCCTTCGAAAATTAAATTAGAATATATTTTTTTTTTAAATTTCTATACATATGACAATAATTTTATTTCATATGTGATTTAAAAAAATAATAAATAATTGTTCTTCAATTAAGAAAAAAAATTAAAAAACACACAAACAAATATTTAATAATAAATTAACAATCTTACCAATACACTCATATAATTATGTATACTTTTGTTTTTTGTTTTGTTTTATCCAAAATATTTTTATCTTTATGACATACACAATATTCTTAAATTATATAATTATATGTTAATCAGAATTTTTATAAATAAAACGTATGTGTGTACATTCATTCATTTTATTCAACTAACTTTTTTATATGAAAATATGTATATAGAAGTTAATTTGTGTATACGTATCAGGGTAAAAAAAAAACATGGTCCTCATGTTATGCAGATTGATGAGGAGCAATTTTAACGTTAAAATAAAATAAAAAACAAGTAAGATCGAAATAAAAAATTTAGAGGGAAAAAAAATGAGATTGTCCAATCTATGAAAGCTATTTAAGGTTTACTATATGATAAATAAATAAGAGAAAAGGGTTAAAGTGAGGACAGCGGTGTTAAATATATGTATATGTATGTACATATTTATGTTTGGAATTGATCCAATGTGAAACTTGTTGATCTCTTTGAATTTTATAATTTGATTTCCTTTTTTTCTTTTCTTTTTAGGACAACCTCTTAGCCTTATGGCCACTCTATTTACCTACTATATATATACATAAACATTCTATGTATTCCAGCATTTTCCAGATTGTTACTTTATTCAGATCGTTGCACGCATGCTATAATAATTTTTGTTTTAAGCTGATGAAGTTTTTAAGATGAATATTATGTATGTATATCTGTGCATGCAACAATAATTCATTGATATGCTCTTACAATAAAAAAAAAAAAATAAAATAAAATAATAAAAATTATACCTATAGGAACTTTTTGTAGGTATATGCATTACATGTAGTCATCGGGGGGATATATAGAAAAATTTGTGGATTTCGTGTCGTGAGAGAGATTAGAACTTTAGAAGAAAAGAAAAAAATTAACTGTGTAGAGAAATTTGATGTTTTTGTTTTTTGTTTAGATTCTATGTGGTCGTTTTTAATATAAAACAAAAAATAAATCTTTTTTTGTTGTTTTTGTTTTTGTTGTGTTGGGTTAAGATTCTATATCAAATTGACTTTTAATGTTTAATTTAGTAATCATTAAAGATTCCTTAAATGGGTAGTGGGGGTAGCGATTTATATATCAAATCATAATTTCTAAAGGGTAACATAATCGAAGTGGTCTCCGTAACGCATGAACAAATATAATCGTTTTTTTTTTTAAAGAAAAATTCTGTTATTTTTATGAATTTTTCTTAAAAAAAAAAGGAAAATAAGGAAAAAATAAATTTAAAAAAAAAACATATTTTAAAGTAAAAAAAATCATTTTGGATATATACGTTAAAGAAGGATATTTTCACAAAAAAATTTAGCCAAAGTTTTATGGATTACAACGTACAAAAAGTTTCATACATAGAATGGTGATCGTGATCCTTGAAAGTGTTGTGGTACGTTTGAAAAAGTTATTGTTTATATAGTGTCATAGTGTCCTTGTACTCCTTTTTTTTTTTTTTTTTTTTTTGAAAAAACTTTCAAATGTCCTGATTTTTTCTTTTAATAAAAAATTTGTGAAAAAAAATTATTTTGTAAATTTTTAATAGAAAAAAAAAATGTGAATTTATTTGAAAAAAGAAAGATTAAATGGAAAAATAAAAAGAAAAAAAATTGTTTGAAAATTTTCGCGTGGTCATAGATTTTCTTTAAACGAGAATAATATTTTAAAATTGCCTCGATTTTTTGAAAATCACTTGGACCATTTAAATATTTCCTTTTAGAATTTTAAGGAAACAAAATTATTAAAAAATTTCAAAATATTTCAAAATAAAATCTGAAGCACTACACATTTGAAACCGTTAAAATTATTTTGAATAATTTTTGAAAAAATTTTAATTTTTAAAATTTATAAATTGAAGAGTTTTTTTGTCTAACAAAAACTTACTAATAAAAATTTAAAAGGACAGTTTAATATTTTATAGTGAAGATAATTAGTTAAATTATTTTAAAAAATCATTTTTTCCTTCATTTTTTATAGATCATGCTGACAACATTGTTCGTTTGCAGTCAGGCATTTTGGTGGAGTAGTCCTACAACGTATGTACTTTTAAATTAATAGATTTTATTTTTGTCTCTATTAAATTTATGTTTAATGTAATTCTAATTAGTGAATCAACACCTGTCGTTAAACAAATCCCTGTTGGATATTTTCGAACGTACACCTATCAGCCATTATCATATCCTGCAACATATTCTAATTATCCGTATGTTGGTTCACATCATTCTTTTACTGCTGGCTCCGGGCCATTCGGTAGCTGGTCACAAAGACAATCTTATTCAAATAATCTACCACCACCACCACCATCACCATCTATATCAACACCAGGACTTTCAGCATTAAAATTAACCGCACCTCCGACAGTTCCAATAACTACACAACCTCCACCACCTCCACCAACCCAACCTCCTACACAATCTCCAGCATCTCAATATGTTCATATGAATCCATCAAATAGTCAATCTAATCAACCTATTCAACCTCAACCTTATAGTAATCTTCCCATAATGGAAGCACATCCACCTTCATCATCTTCACCCAATATACAACTTCAACAAATATCACCACCTTCGCATTCATCTATTAATAATAACGGATATCAATCATCACCACATTACTATCAATCATCATCTAATCAGGAATCACCACAGAATTATCATAATTATTATACATCAGGAAATGCACCTATGCAACAGCAAATTCAATTTGTTCCATGTATGTGTCCTGTATCGGTTAGTGTTTCATCTGAATTCCCTGAAAGTCGAGCAGATCATTTAGTCGAAGATGAGCCATTAGAACGTAGCGATCAAGTTTTAAAAGAGGAGACCCATTAGAAATTTTATAAATTAAAAATTATTTCAAAAAAAAAATTATATACACACAAACACTATAAAATTTTTTATAATACATATTTACGAAAATACCAATTCATGTCATGTATATCATTTCTTTTTCATTTCTTAGAAATATTATTAATTTTTTTTTTAATGAGGTAGAATATAATTAACCTTATTTAATAAATAGGAGAATTTAAAAAGAAGTCTTAAAAAAATAAATTAATTCCACATTGGAAATAAAAAAAATGTTGTTTTTTTTTTTTTTTTTTTGTAACATTTTTCTATTTGAAATCGGACTTACGCATAAAATTTTCTGCATAAAGATACTTTAAAGAGTTTTTTTTTTGCTTTGGTCTCTTTACCATTAAATTAACTTTTTCGTTTCTTGTCGTCATGCAATTTAGAGGAGGAAATATAAATAAAAGAAGTAGGTATGTTGAGTGCATATTATCATTCAAAGAGGAAGAAAAATAATCAAGAAAATACAAACAAAAAAACCAGCAATACTAATTTTTAAACTAATTTTTTTTTTCTTCGTTTTATACCACACACATATACTATACTCATATGATTATACGAGTATATAGGCATGTCTGTCACTCTAAGTAATTTAATTTTTTATGCAGGATATTCCAAAAGAGATGATAAATAAAATATGAAATTTAAAAATGAAAAAACCGTTTACAAAAAATTCTTATAAAAAACGAAGGAAAAAAAAAAACATAAAATTATTTCTAGCAGAATAATAAAGAAAAATTACATTAAAATACTTTTTCTTTTTAAAAAAATCAATTTCCATTGCCTAAAAATCTTAAAATTTTACAGAAAAAGGCACAATCTTAATTTAATTTTAATCTTACTTTTGAATTTATGTTTTTCAATTCTCATTGATAGTTCTAAGATAAAATCTACCAAAAAATAAATCACCCTGTATTAATAAAAAATAAATAAAACTACAAATACTAACTAAAACCTAAATTCAACTCACACAGTATATGGTTTACCTTGCTAATTGCATGATTTTAAAAGTAAGATAGAAGAGAGAAAGTGATTTTATTTTCATGTGTGTATAAATTCATATTATAAAATTTGTGATTTGTTTTTTTTTTTCTTTTTAATTTCAAGAAAAAGAAAATGAAAAAAAAAAAAGTGATATGATTAAACTGTAACAAATAAACTACATACCTAATAATTTTTGATCATATTAAATATATATGTAAAAAGTAGCAGTAACTTAAATCTCAGATATTTTATATTAATAAATCATAAATAATAACAACAATAAGAATAGTGTTTTAAAATAAAATTAGATTTACTTCTGGTGTTCAATATACGCTCTAAGTGTGTATTATTGTTTTATTTTTTTTATTTTCTCTTTTAAATTCATTTTATTTTTTTTCTTTCAAATGAATATTAATTATTATTATTGTAATTTTTCAAATTTATTATTAATATTAATTTTTATAATAAATGTAATATTATTAAAATTTGTTAAATGTTATGATCCAAATGATAAAAAAATAGCATCTGTATTACCACCAGAAGGTATGTTTGAAGCATTTTATCCAAGAGAAATGGATGGTATACCAAATGGTTCATCAAGGCCAGCACATGCACATGGAAGTTTTTATAAGCATCGTAATCCAGCATTAGTTGATACTAAAAATTCTGCTGCATATGGATATCGTTTTGATGGTAAAAGAAGATTTAATTATGATTGAACTTTTTTTTTTTTTTTGTATTTAAAGAAAGAAAAACAAAAATTATAATGAAAATTAAATAAAATATAATAAAATAGAAAATTATAGAGAAAATTAATAAAGTATTGTAATGTAACAAAAAATTATTCTGTTTTTTTTCTAATGAATGTGTGTGAAATATGTAAGTATTGAATGATATGGAAAGTGTTATACTAAGAAAAATGTGAATTTATGAAGGAAAAAATATTTATAACATATTTCATTTAACTGCGGTAGTATGTTAGCATTCATGCATGTACATATTTGTTATTACTTGTTAAATTTACAATGCACAAGAGACCATATTTTTTCTTTGAAGCAAAAAAAAAAAAAAAAAAATGAATAAGGAATTTAGTTTTGTATAATAAATTTATTGTTTTATCTTGATCAGTCGTCAATTATATTATTGTATATATTAAATTATTGCTATTGTTTAAATTTATTTTTTCTTTCATTTTTCCAATAAATATAAAATATTTATATATAAACACTCCAAAAAAAAAAAATAATAATAATAATAATATTTATCTATAAATCTATAAAATTCTTAAACAGAATGAAAACGGCTTTCAAACTTTGTTTTACATGTTGGTTTTGTAAATGGTGAAAACCATGCCAATGAAAAACGACCAAAAACTGATTGAATACTTTTCCATCTGTATTTTTTAACCCATCTAGCTTCTTCTTTTTTTAATTGTTCAATTCCCTGTAAGAAAGAAAAAAATTTAATAAGCGAAATTTAAAATAAATAAGCATTTTGAAAGCCACAACATAAAGATTTTTTTTATTAATGAAAAAGTGGAAGGAGACTGTAGGGAACAAAAAACAAAATATATTAATGGTTGCTCTTTTTAAATTTCTTATTAAAGGGAACAAACAACCTTCCCACCAAAACTTTATTTCAATGTTTCAAGTTTAAATAACTGCCAGAACAAAACACTGATAAATACAACCTGCAACCAAGGTGGATTCATCGTATGGTGGGATTCTCCACAGTATTAAGTTCTGAAACGCAATCATAGTTTACATAGAATGAATAAAAAAATAATTACCGTTACATCATTCCAAATAGCAGTTAATTGTGAAAATAGCATTATTAATGTAAAAACTCCAAATAATAATGCTTCAAATATAAGAAATAATAGTAACGAAACAGTTGCCGGTGGTGAATATGGTGAACAATCTCTCCATTCATGTTGTATACAAATAGCGAATTGATTAACAACAAGAAACATTGAATGAACTGATATTGTTGCTATGTAAAACTATAAAATTAAATTTTGTATAAATATGTATGTAAATTATTATTTTTTTCGAATGATAAAACCGTTAAATAATACTTACAGTAAATAAAACAAAATATTTTTGATTATTTTCACCAACACAATTATTTACCCATGGACAATGATGATCCATTTTACGTATACAACGTTGACAAACTGAACAATGATGTGCACGTTCTGGTTTTATACTACAACATTTTGTACATTTAAAAAATATATTATCTTCACGATATTCTAATTGTTGTATAATTTCTTTTGTAGCATTACCACGAGGAACTGCACCCTATAGAGAGAAAAAAATCAAAAAAGAAAAGCATACATTAGCTATATGAAATTATTTAAAAAAGTATGTAATAATAATTCTTACTGGATCTGATAACATTGTTCTAAGATGTGATGCAAATGCTAAAAATGCTAATGTTTGATATATAATTACATTAACTGTTCTGAAAATTGAATATGGACTAGGTAATAATATAACTCGCATAACAACAAATTCAGCGAATAAAATTAAGAGCCATGTTAATACAGCACACACAACTCCACAAATATCCTATAAAAAATTAAATATTTAAAATAAAAAATAAAAGTTACAGTGAGAAAAGGATAAAATGGGAATCTAATTAGCTGTCTGTAAAACGTAAAATATGTAGTAATTGATTTTGTTGAAAAAGTAAACGAGAAGTTTATGTCGCCCAAAATTGTTAAATAAAGTGCATGGAACAATGTAATAAGGAAATATTTTAAAGTACATACTATCCTTTTTTCAAGCCATTTTCTGTTAATCTTGAAGAAATCTAATCATGATTTTATTTGGAACTCCGTACCAACAAAACTCAACATAATTGTTTAATTCACATCAAATCTAAGGGATACATCCCCTTTAATATGCTAAAAATTTAAGAATCACTCAATACATTCATCAGATTAATGAAAATATAGAGCTTTGCTTATGGTCATGTTATAGTTTTTTAGATGATCGAAATTCCTTGATATAAAAAATTATTTTTTTGTAAATTTACCTTAACACACCATGCTTTGCCTCCAAGGCATCGATTGTGCATATCCAATCCATTTGGAAGTGAAGCATATTGATAATTCATTTCTATTTGTTTACTAAATTTTTTACGTTAACCTTTCTTAAAAACTAAAAAACTTTGAAGTATTTTATTGAAGATTCTACACGTTCATTAAAATAATATATATCCAGCATTCTGCATTAGCATCACGAAATTTATTCAATTCAAATATACAAATAATATGGCAAAAAACCAAAAAAATATATACAAAAATAAACTACAAAATATAAAGTAAGTAGATGTAGATTGTAGAGTATAAAAGGCAACTAAAATTTCTGACATTCAGCATGGCATGGCAGTGGCACTACACCAACTACACTATATGGTAAGGGTAACAGCGTTTCCACATTGAAATAAAATTTTGTACCGATAAAAGTCAGAAAAAAAGGGTACCATTACCATATTCAAAACAACCCAAGTCAAGTCAAGTCACGTCACAGCAGATGGAAAAGTATGTAAAAAAAAGTTAAAAAACGACTAATTTGTGTGGGTATTTCTGGTCACTTTGAAAATTTTATTTTATAAAATTAGGTACATACATAGATATATTATTTACCAATTACTTATTTTCAACCATCAGTTATATTTAAAAAATACAATTAATCGCTAAAATAAGAAATTTTTTTTAAATTTCAAAAGAAATTTTCGTGTGCTAAAAAATTAATTTTTAAGTCCAGTACGCGCTCAGCAGAAACGCACCAACAAGAGCAACAAACAGATTACAGAATGGTACCAGTTCCAGAGATGGATTCAGACCATTAGTTCTAGTGTATGCTAGTAATGATCTTTATTTACATTTTTTTTTTAAAAATAACAAATTAATAATTTTCATAACAATCACCAAAAGTTCAATTTTTCATGTATCTTATTGTAATATGATTACATACATAGATAAAAAAAAAACACAAACCAAAAAAAAAATTACTTTTAATTCTAATTCATAAGTAATATGCAAGTATGTATTATCCCTGGAAATAAAAATATGTAATAAGGAAAGACGTAAATTAAAAAATTAAAAAATTATTTATCTTTTTACGCTGGCATTAATCTTGAATTCGGTTCTAAAAGTGCAATTATACCAGCTATAGATGATATAACACCAAGAATACCAATTGTTCTTGGTGTTAATTTTGTATAACCTAATGCTGTTAATGGTATGAATACATCACAAAAATTTTTAACAGTATCAATAACAATATCACGATGTCCATATAATAAACTGTATGAATGTAATGCTAAACGATTTAAATCGTTTTTTGTTAAACAAGATAATATTGGTTTTGATGATGATGATGAAATATTTGATAAATTTATTCTGGAAACTGATGATGTTACTGTTGTTTTCTTTTTAATATAATTTATATCAATTAAATGAAATATTTCATAAATATCTCTTGTTAAATTCATAATTATTGATAATAACCAATATTTATTTGATAATTCACCCCATTTTTTTGAATTTATATTACGAAATAAACCAGTTCTTGATAACCATAATAAATGATCTGATAATAAAAATAATGCTTGAGCTAATTTACTGAATGTTAATGTAAAACGTATCGTTAAATCTGGATAATGAATTGTTTTTAATGATGAATAAAAAACATCTAAACATTTTCCAAAACGTAATACTGTAATCAAAAATAAAAATAATATTTAATTATTGAATATTAAGAAAATAATATGTATTTAAAATTTTAATTACATTTCCTGAATGAACTTAATATATATTCCAATTGTTTGAATTGATCTGTTAATGATGGATTACAATCATTCTGCTCCAAACTATCCCATATTGCTCGTGATAAATATTGAATAACTCTTAATAAAAAAAAGCAAACAATAATACATTTTTTTTCTTTTAATACTTTATCATTTTTTTTTTTTTTAATTTAAAAAGTAATTTACCTTGCTAATTTATCTCTTCCTGCTGCTTGAGCGTTTAATGCTACCCAATAATTCATATTTATTGTTCAAGAATCAAGATACTTCATTCACAATTGAAAAAGCAAAAAATAAACAAAAATATGATTGGATGATGTTTTAAAGTCCAACATTGGATTAAACAAGATAAACCGTTCTACTAAATATTTTTTTATTAATTTTTGGCTTTATTGAATTTCATAAACATGCAAACAATAAATAAATTAAAATCGTTTTTACTTAGTAGCTAAGACCTTATTCAATAATAATGAAATTTTTGCGTATTTACTAAATTTAAAAAAAATAACAATTAAAATGCAAAATACAAGTTTAAACTTCGGAACTTGATCTTTCAAATAATAATAATAAATTAATAATCAAAACAACGAGAACGAGACGAATCACGATTCACGAAAGCAAATAAAATAAAATGTTAAATGAGCAGGCGAAAAATAAATTTAATTTTTATCAACCCGAATCCACATTAATATAGACGACAAATTGAATCATACTTCATTTCACTTCAAATATAAATATTCTTTTTCAATACTAATTCAACTCTACTTCAGATTGAAAAAAAAATACAAATTCAAAATTATAATATTTTAGTTTCTATTATTGTTGAACTAAAATTTCATATTTTTTTTATTTATTCTTCATTTTAAAACGAATAATATGTGTTTTAATTAATAATTTGAATTACTTCCAAAATCAAACGCAATTTAATTTTGAATCTACCTTAGTTGTTCATGCAAACTCAGTTTGGAAATTCGATACTCAGACAGATTTTACAATTATCGATACATCGCTTTAAATTTCTTTGAGCCGTAATTACTAATTTCAAGAACATCAAATTATTGCAAATTCGGAAATATTTAATGAAATATTTTAAATCTAACAAAAAAATCCATATATTCGAATACTAATATGTACATATATATGAATTAGTAATTTTTTCACTATATGAAATAACAAAAATTAATGTAATCATTTGCTAATACATAGGTATATCATAATTTTGTGTTTATGTTTAGTGAATACGGCAATGAAAATAAAGAAATAAATAAATCTTAAGAATGAATCTTCTTGTTTTCACATGAAATAATGAAAACCTTCGGACTTACTCCTAAATATAGTAAGAATTCTGTACCTTATCCCATTTAAAAGTTATTTGATTTTAATCTTCATTGTTGTTGTAAATTTATTACGTTTTAAATAACCTGTCACTTCTTTACGAGAAAAAATTTATAGAACTTTAAATTTATTGATTCTCCTATCGTTTGTAGAAAAACTCAATTTTCAGCCGAAATAATTAATCAATTATTGCACTAATTTATTTGTTCATGAAATTATGCATTCTAAGCGAATTTATGGCATTTTGTATATTATTTTGAAATTTTTCCTCTGGAATTTAATGCTGTTTTCATAGAAAATTCTGTAAAAAATCGAAAATTTGTTAAATTATAAATATTTTCTTTTGGAATTTTAATTCATGGGCTATTTAAATTTCCCATTAGGGAAAAACTTGAGTTATAACAGCACTAGGTTTGTAAAAAAGTGGGTATGATGTTGACTATTAAATGTCAAACACGTGTCTCCAACATGGAACATGTGTTGCCGGTTATTATTTAGTAATGTTTTATATTACATACTTTCGGATTCATTTTATATACATATTATGTATGTACAATATGTTTTTTTTCGAATATTTATGACATGAGTTTATTTATTTATGTTTTGCTCTTTTTTCTTCATATCTTCTATTAATTCAAAATTTCAACGCCGTTAAGGCGTAAACACAATACAGCGATTTTCGTTGTCGGTTGGCGGTGGCGGTAGGCTAGGCGTTGTATGTTTGTGTTGTTGATGGTGTCGCTGTATTGTGTTTCCGGCGTAAGGCTGCTTATTAGGAAATAGGAGCTTGATTTATTATTAGCTTTTTAATTTTAATTAATCTTTTGTAATGTGTATATTAAATTCGTCAGTAAATGTTTACTCTGTGTCGGTAAGTATCACTTTTATACTTGCATTAATTAATTTAATAACAGGTGAGCAAAAAACACTGAATTAATAATCAGCTTTAATAAAAACGCCTACGGAATAGTTTTTATTGTAAAAATGAATTTTTTATATTTTAATTTTGTCAAAAAGTAATTTATTTATTAATTATTTATAGTTTAAAATGTTTTATCAATTTTCTTTTTGTATAATTTTGTATAAATTTCATCATTTATTTTCATTTTTATAACAAACAAACAAAATTTCAAGCGGCAACCCTAATGGTAAAAAAAAATTCAAACTACCTATAAGAAAAGAAATTACATACTAATCAGCCTTTTGCCTTATCATCATCTTTCTTGTTGAATCAAATCTTAATTTTAAGTTAAAATCATATCAAATAGCGTAGACAATAATCATATCTAGTAATTAGCACTTAATTTTAAATGTATAAATAAAATAAAAAACATCGAATATACATACTTTAACTAACATTTAAAAATAAACAAACAAAAAACAACTTATAATGGCAGTGAGTATAAAATATATTTTTTTTTTGTTCTATTTAACAATTTTCTTGAATAAAAAATATTAAATTTTTTAAGCCACAACAAAAAGGGAAACAAGGTACTAAAGGTGCAAAACAAATTGTCGAGGAAAATGTTGCAACATTATCATTTTATCGAAATATGGCATTAGGTAGTGCAACAGCATATTTAAGTTTAAGTTTCATATTATTTGAAATCACAACATTTATGATGGTATGTAAATTTAATTAAAATATTTGTTTTTCAGTGAATGCACTTCAATTTTATAATGAAAAAAAAACAATATGAACAATATTGTTATGTTTTCTTATTAATATTCAGTTTATGAAAATAATATCAATGGCAATTCTATTTTGTGCCTATCAATTTATGTCATTTATGTGTCGTCCTAAATACAGTGAAAGTGGAGCATTATTAGATTCTGGTACAGATTTAAACATGGAAGGTGGTATTGCAGAGTAAGACAATCTAAATAATAAATTTATTTATTTATTTTATTCCTGAAATAATTTTTATACATACATACTTATATTATTTTAAATTAAATAGGTTGATGATGTCTTTGAAAAGAATTGAATCACGATATTGTTTGAGTTGAAATAAGGTTGAAATGACTAAATTTGGAATTATGCAAAAAAAAATCAAAATGCAAATTCCTGAAATCTAAACAAACTACTTTCTAACTACTAAGCAATGTAAGCTAAATGTGTATAAGACCTTAACCTTAAGCCGATCACAACAGGTGCCTATGAGATCTGAATACATATTAAAATCAAAGGAAATAAATCTATTGATGACTTTTGATAGAAGATTATTTGGTCCGGCAAGAAATCAAGAAATAAATTAGAGAATAAGATACAATATGGAGTTAGAAGCACTTTTAGAAAGCAGAAACAACACGATTTATAAGAGCTCAGCGGATTAAATTCATTAGGAGGCCTTATTCTCAGAGTCGAGTGACGTGAGGTGAGATGTCATCTGAGATCGAAATTTAAAATTTGTATTCTTAACATCACGTGACATGAGTTTTAATTAGACATGTGTAGCTCATGAACGAGTCGAGTCGTTCAAAATGAACTACTCTTTACTATGTCAAATGAGCTGGCTCACTAAAATTTTCTGAACTAGCTCTTTAAAGAGTCATGACTCAGTGAATGTATATGAAAACATATGAAAGAATAAATAGATTTACTGAGCTATATGAACTAAATGAACTAAAATCTGTACAGCTCCTTTTTTCATATATTTTAGTGAGCTAGTGTGCTATATGAAATAAACTGTATAGCTCCTTTTTTTCATAGATATTTAGTGAGCTAATTGAACTAAATGACCTAAAACCAGTATTGCTCCTTTTTTCATATATTTTTAGTGAGCTAGTGTTCTAGTGTGCTATTGTGCTATATAAAGTATGGACTAAAAACTGAAACTATGAGCGCGTATACTCCGCAGTACCAAACCGGTCTAGTACTATTTTGGTACGACTAAACCATTTTAGTACTGCCTGTATATACCGTAGGTGCAAATAACGAAAAAAGAAAGAAAAAAATACTTGTCAAACTCAAATATTTCATTAATTGTTAATTGATTTAATAATTTCTATTTGTGTATAGTGTAAATTATCAATAATTTTTTCCTTTTGTGCAAAATTAATTGGAAATAAACAAAGAAAGGAGGACCAAATTAGTTGGTTCGCACCAAAATGGTCGGCCTAAAATGGTTCGGTACCATGCGTATATACCGGGACCAAAACAGTACTAGTACCGGTTCGGTACTGCGGAGTATACGCGCTCTATGAAGTATGAAATATTTCACTGTTTTATTACCATAGTCATTTTTCTTTTATTTTCTAAATAAGTATATAACATTGCAAATGTATGTATGTATGTATACATACACACTGTTACACTGTGTATTTTTAAATATGGAATATATATTACATTACATTTGCTTCTAACTGAGTCAATGACTCTTTTAAATGACTCGTTTTGGTGAGCGAGCTCTTTTGAACTGACTCAACTCAAAGAGTCAATCTTTCACATGTCTAGTTTTATTTAATCATCTGTTTCGTTTCATCTCTATTCTCATTGTCATGTGACAGTGAAGTTATTTCACTTTAATGCGAACATTTGTCGGTTAGAGTTTATAAAGTGACAAAGAAAAAGATAAAATGAATGAAGAAAAAAAACATGAGTAAAAATTTATTTAATACGAAGTAAATTTGAATTTTATTAACTATTTTTGTTTTTTAAATATTTTTTTATTACGAAAACTATTTCAAATAAATTCATTTATTATTTTTAATTATTCTTCATATTTTAAGAACAAAAGTGACAACTAAAAATCAGTTCAAGTGTCTAGTTGAACTAATGAAAAAAAATGAAGTAATTGCAAAAGGCATGAAATATGCGGAAGTTTGCAGCATTAATAAAGAAAAATATGAAGAACTTAAAAAAAAAAAAAACTTTAAAATAAGCATTCAACCGTTTCGTTTCCTTATGTTGACACATAGAAAAATTTCATTTTCATTTGTTCCATCACGTCACATGATGCGACAATGGGAGTACAAGGCCCAGGATTATAAATGAACAGAAACAGAAAAAGAGGAAGGCAAAAACTTTTGCAGATGATATTTTGGATGATTTGAAAATGATAGATATTAGAACGATGCTTATACAAAACCGAAGCAGATGAAGAAGCATTGTGGAGGTGGCCATAGTTCATAATGAAGTTTCACTTATTCTTATTTTCCAATTCCTTAGATAATTGTTAAATAAATTTAAACGAAATTTAACTGAAGCTGAAGAAATGTAATATAAATCAGAATAATTACAAATTGAAGTACTACAATATGAATGTTGAGCAATTGTGAAAACAAAGTAAATAACATTGATTAACACACTTCTTCAACCTAACTGTTTCATCATTCCATTTTTGGTTAATTAAAGTATAATTTCAACTTTATTTCGTCTCATTCCAATTTAATTTTCGATTAGATTTTTCTTCATTAAGTTTTAATTAAACATTAGTACAAAAAGAAAAAAGCAGGAAGTATTTGTTCAGTTGATACAGAAGTCTTCTAATTTCAGGAATAAAATCTTAACAATAAATAAATAATCTTTTATAATGTATGTTTTTTTTTTTTCTTTCTATAATAGGCACGTAAAAGATTTAATAATTTTAACATCAGGTACAATTTTATTATCACTTTTATCAAATTACTTTTGGTTACTATTATTGTTAGCCCCAATTAGAGCAATATGGATGCTATGGGGTACATTTCTAAAACCATGGGTTCAAGAACGTAATGAACAACCAGAAGTCGATGAGAAAAAACAAAAAAAACTAGAAAGGAAAATGAAACGAATGAGATGAAAATTGTTAATGATGATAATCATTTAATGTTTTTTTTTTTCGAGGTACTTTGTTTTTTCTTTTTGTATTTTAATTATCTTCAATAATAAGTTTAAAAAGTATATACATACATATATTGTAATATTACAAATACATAATTGCAAGGCTTCCAAACATTACGAATTGTATTCATAATTTGTGAAAACTTAACATGTTTTTTTTCTTTCCTAATATGATTATTAATGTAATTTCAAGCTTTTCATGAATACAATCCTTTTTTTAATGGTTGTTTATTTAGCTTTATGATTGTGTGTAGTATCATTGTTATTATATATGAAAAAAATATTTAAAAAACGAATTGTACATAAGATACATTAATTAAGTAAAACAGTAAATTAATATATATTTAATTAATTAAGAGAAAAAAAGTAGTAAAATTTATAAGATTAAAAACGTTTTCAAATTATTGTCATTTTAAAAAAATTTTTTTTTTATATTTAAGCAAAATAAGTAAACAGTTAAAATTTTATAAGAGTAAACAAAATAAAACTTAATTTAAATAGATTATTTTTCTTTAAACAAAATATTCATGAAAAACTGGGCATGAGATCTTTTCCTATTACAAAAAAACATCAAAGGATTTTATAAATAAGAATTAAGTACTGCAAGAAATTAAGAAATTTTATGCATTAGAACAAGTAAATTATTCTAACATGCATACATATATGTATATTTATTTTTTTCAAGTTAAAAATGTGAAAACTATTTTCACACTTTTATCATAAATTTTCCTTTTTTTTTTTCAAACTATTCAGCTGTTCAAAAATTAAATCTGACAGGCTGTTATGTGTGTGTAGTCATTTAAAAAATTTCACTGATATTTTGTGCCGGAGTTTATTTCACAAAAATATTGTTTATTTTTTTTTTCTTTCTTTTTATTCTTGGTTTTGATAAATGAGGACACTAGAAATGTTTTGTGTATGAAAATTTACATTAAAAAAAAACATAATTACAAGAAGACAATAGAGATGATACAAGACAACAAAAACAAGAATGAAACAAAAAAACAAAAAAACAATCATGTAAATTTTTGTCATTATATTAAATAATTTTTATACATACTTCGTACACAATTTAGAAAATGAGGAAAATTTTTGTGTTTAGCTTATAAATTCGGAGAAGAGAAAATTCATACAGAGAAAAACGGGGAAAGACAAAAAAAAGTATAAGTAATAAGAAAATTGTTTGTTTGTTTTTTTTTTTTTGTTTTTCTTTTCTTTAAATACATTTTCATTATACATATGTAAAATTTTCACATTACCAGAGATAATTGTGTTAAAAAATGATACAAAGATAATTCCGTTCAATCGGGTTCCAGGTATCTGGATGTTCGGACCGGTAAAATAAAACGTGGATCAAGCTTATACATGCGTTTCGATTGAAAATTTTCCTTTTTTTTTTCATTTTCTAGAAAAACGAAAGAAAAATTTATTATTATTAAATTTTTCTTTCGATTTTCGAAAATACATTAAAAAATAATAAGAAGAAATAAAACATTGAAAATAAAAATACGGTTTGTTAATATTTTTTCTCTTTTTTTTTTTTTTTATTTTTTTTATTTTCATCAAAAATTTATTTTCAAGAAATTAAGAAAAAAAAAATAAGAAAAATATTTTAAAAAAGTGTAGTTGAATGAGTTAGTAATTCGTTTAATTTTAATGCAAATAAAATATTAATTCAAAGTGCTAAAGTAAAATTTTAATTGTTTCTTTTCCTATACTATTTTTTTTTTAATTTAAATTTTAATTTTTGTGATATGATTTTGTTGATTTTCATAATTAATTTATTAGTTATAAAATAATTTATAATAATTATTTATTTAATTTTTTTTTTTTTCAATTATTGTTTTATTGCAAATACTTAGAGTACGAAATATTTAAAATTTATATCAAGAAAATATTATTGAAATGGATAAAGATAAACTGGAAATAGCAAGATCAAGTTCAGGTAAGCAATTTTATATTTTAATTTATTTATTCACCGTTACGCAATAATACTTTCAAAAAATTCTAATTTAGTTCATTTATTTATTTATTTATTTTTTTTTATTCTTAAATTTTAAGTTAGATATAAAAATTATCTGCTAACCTATAGAATATTTATATGAAACGAATTAAGAATGAGTATGAGAACAATCTTTTTTGTGAAAAAAAAAAAAAAAGAAAAACTAAAAGTTTTGGAAAAGTTTTCGATTTGTGCTATAAATATACACGCTTTTTGTTGTTGTTGTTGATTTTCTTTTTTTTTTTTCTCCCGTTTTTTTCTTTCTGTTTTATTTTTAAGATATTTTTTTTGTCTGTTCAATTCTATTTTAAAATAATTTCTAACTTGATTCTTGATTGTTCCTTTTTTTTTTCTCAATAAATTTATGATAATTATTAAAATTTAATTTAATTTCAAAATCAAGCATTAAAATAGATAAAAGTAATTTTTTTTTAAAAAAAAGGGAAGAAAATTAATTGAAAAGAAAAAATGACATTCTGTGAAAAGTTGGAAATAATAATACAAAAAAATAAGAAAAGAAAAAGACAAAAATTTTCATTCCTATTCTACAAATACATAAAAAAAAAAAGAAGAAATTTGAAAATTCTGTAAAATTCTAAAAATAAATAAATATATTATGTATATTTTAATTGGAGAGAATATATATAATATGATGAATAAAACATATATATACATATGTATATATTATGTATGTATGCATGTAGGTATAGAGTATCTACTTTTTAGTGAGTATTTTCGTTTTATCTTAAAATCAGAATAGATTTTCGTATTTAAAAAGAATTGGAATTATGAATTTATAGTAATTGCATTTTTTGAGTATATTATCAGCGGATCTTTGTTGCAGAAAAAATTGTTTTTCTATTCAATTTATTTAGAATGTAGGGAATATTGTCTTGTATTACAAAAAAAAAACAAATATGTAACTAAGAAATTGCAAATATTTACATGCCGCTGTATAGATCATAGAAAGATCAAATTATTATAATATTTGCCTTATACTATCTAGAGCGTAATTATTGCTTGTTTTATTTATAAAATCCCAGCATGATGATGATGATGATGATGAAGATGAATACTTCTTTTCTATTATAATAGAAATAAATATCTTTATATGTGCATTACTTCTGCAGTTAATAAATTGTCAAAACAAGATAAAACTACAAAAGAAACATTTTAACAACCAATTTATTTATTTTTATTTATTTCTACATAAAAATTTGTTTCATATTTAATTTTAAACTTTTTTTTTTCTTTCATTTTTACATACTTTTTTTAAAATGTCTATTTCTGAAAATCTTGTTGGCTACAAAATCTATATAAATATTTTATTTACTACTTATAAAGATCAACGAAAATTGATTAAGAAAAGTTATATGTACCTATTTCATCATAAGGTGTCCCAACCCAAGCATATATGTAATATACATATAACACTATTTCGTATATGTATGTTTTGCTTATTTATTTTATTTTTTACTATATACATACATCTATATACCTACATACATAATATATAGCATAATGTATGAATAAGTTATTCCGTAATATATTAATTTTAGATTTTAAAAATATATAATATTAAATATTATGCATAATTACATTTTCATACATAGTAATAGACTGAACATCATTCACGGAAATAGTTTTTGTTCTAAAAGGTCATAAGAGCAATATTTTTTTTTCTTCTATTTTTTTTTATTTGTTCATAAAATAAATGTACTCGTATATGTTCACATATAGGATGTCTAGAAATTATATGTACGAGTAGGTACCATAATTGAAAATTTTAGATAACCGTACAAAATAAAAACAATAAATAAGCTTGAATTTAAAAAAAAAAAACTTTTAAAACATATATACTTTTTGTAAATAGAATGCAAAAGTAAAAAGTTGATTATAAAGCCTCTGTAACTACGATGATATTCGAGTAAAGAGTTGTTCGAGAAAGTACTGAAAGTTTCTCAGTAACAGCTTGTTCTTTAAATTCATATTGTCCGAATATTCCATTATATTTAATCATTTTCACGAAAGGATCGATTCTAGACAGGAAGCCTTCTATTCTCTCATCCTAAATCCGAAAACCCCATGTAAATCCGTTAACGTTTACTACCCTAAAACTATTCTCAAAAATTTCACTCTTACCGACAAAGTTAGTTACTCAAGGGTTAGTGAGTGGATAAAAAGTATATAAAAAGTTGTATGGGCAAAGATGTTTCTAAAAACGATTGAACGCTTGAATAATTTGTAAAACTTCTTTGGAAATTTTTAAAAAAGTACCAAAATAAGTCAAATGGTTGCGAAATTATTTTGTCACTTTTTCCAATATAATTTTTTTGCTATCCTTCTATAAATTATCCTGCCAAAAGCTATTTGAAAATTTTGATGTGGCATTTTTTTTCTTCTCACAAACACCCTATATTTGTAGGTATGTATGTATATTTATAAGAAGGCATGAGTCAAATTATTTTTTTATAAGAATTGGCAAAAAATTTCATAACAAAAAAAAAAAATGAAATTGAATGACAAGAAAAATTAAGTTATTTGAGCGCAGTATTTTTTGAAATGCATTTTATGTTGTATAATGAAAAATTATAAGCTTTTATTCGAAAAATAAAAAAGAAAAGAGGTAGGTACTTGTACCTACTTTTTTTTTTCTTCAAGTTTTAATGACCATCAAGTCCAAATGACCTTTTTCTCTCTAGTATCCTTCATTGAATATTTATGTTGACAAATTTTGAATTTGTTCTTTGAAAGAGTAAACTTTAAAATAGGCTTTTTCAATTTTTTTTCCCAAAAACTGAGAGAAGTTCGAAAATTCTCCAGTTTTTTTTTTTGGTTCGATTCTGATGTATTAAACTAAAGAACATTTATAATTTATTGATGTCCTGGAGCTGAGATTTATTTATTTATTTATTTTTTTTTTTTTGTTAATTTAATCTTTTCCAACAGCATTTTCTTCATGCGCCAGCAGAGCTTCTTTAACATAAAAGTTTAGTAAAAAGATTTCCCTAGATTTATTATATTTTTTTTTAATCTTTAAAGCTTTTGTATTCAATTTAGTAAGGATTTTATATGATAAAATTAAAATGATGAAAATATCTTTTAAAGTGTCAACGATTTATTGTTAATTTTTAAGCAGGATTAAAACATCCTTGTATAAATTAAAAACACAAGTTATTGTTAAAAGTATAAAAAAAACCCCTTCAAATATGCTTAGGATTTTTTTTTCGAAAATCTAAAATTCAAAAATAATTTTTTAAAAAAAAAAGTTAAATAATATAAAAATTTTAATTTTATAATATTTAATTTTTCATTTTTAGATCCTGAAGTTCTGCCTCAAAATTTGAATAACATCAAATTCAGTGATAATTCAAGTTCAACAGTGAAATGCCTTTTAAATGAGAGAGCAACGTTCTTTGTAAAAATTGATTATCCGGAGGATGTTGAAGGATTTCCTTTAACTTTTGAATGGTAAGTAGAAATTTTTAGAAGTTCTTTTTTTTTTTTTGTTTTTCTTTTGGTTAATAAACTTAAATTTTTATTTTCAAACATTTTTTCCAAATATTCTTGAATATTCAAGAAACAATAAAAGTAAAATTTCAAAAAACATAATTAATTTTTCTTATAATTTATTTCGAACAATGACCGTTATCTATGAATAAATAATTAAATTCTATAAATTTTTTCAATAAATTTCGAAATAGATCACAGTTTTTAAAAATAAATATTCGAAGATAAATTTAAATAGAAAATTTTTGAAAATTTTTGTTTTATAATTGATTAGTTGAAATATTTGTTTATTTTAATTTCTCATTCAAAAAACAACTTTTTTTTTCGTAATTTATTTAGTAACAAATATATACTTACGTACATATGGGTACCTACCTATATACAAAAATATATTGCTTAAGCTAAAGAAAGTTAATTTTATCATTTTTCATTGAATTTATATTTATATTTACAAATATGAGATGATGAGATATATACATTACATGTGTATACTGTTTCGATTCATATATACTCGTTATGTGTCAAAAATATAAACTTTTCTGTTAATTTCATTCAAATTTTATCATTTTATTTTAGTGATACTATAATTTAAAAAAAAAAAAAATAAAGATAAAAGAAATTTTTCAATGAATTTTTTAAAAACAAAATAATATCAACAAATAAAATAGATTACATGAAGAAAAAACAATTAAATAAATAAGATACAGTATAATATGTACAATATGTACATGTAAAAAGGAAACCCCCTCATTTAATACATATTTTAATGAATTTTTTGTTTAATACATATGATTATCGAATTTTGTCGACTTTCAACTTTCGACTTTCGAGAATGCGGACTAATAAATGAAAAAAAAAAAACTTTTTATTTATATTATATATATAAAATTTATCTATATCTATATATACCTACATAAATACATATAGGTAAAAATGTGCTTTACAATATGTTGAAATAAAAAAGCATTTTTAAAAATAAAATTTGGTGAACAACATCCATATGCATAGGAGGTTAATATGTGAAGGTATATCTTTTAAAATTTCCCTCAGAATCTGTAACTAATTAAAATTTATATAGATATGTATACATCTACACATAATATGTGAATCGAGTGGACTCATATAGCAGAGAATATACTTACATACTTTTTCAAAGAATTTTGTTAGAATTGTCATTGGTGTGAATATTAAAGAAAAAAAAAATAAAAAAGTTTTCTCTATGTTTGTTTGAATTTAGATTTTTTCTGTTGTTTTTATTTTATTTTTAATTATTTTCTTTCTTCCTCGTTTTTTTCTGTTGTATTGTTGTTGTTGTTTTTTTTTTTAAACTTTAAAATACACAATTTTTGTTGTATATTAGTAACAATATTTTATGAATGTGTATTTTTTCATATTACATATACATATGTTATATGAATGTGTATTTTTACCTCTAAAAAATTATTTTATTTTTTTTTTTCTTCAAGTTTTTAAATCATATTATAATGTATGGGAAAATGAGGGAAAATTTCTTTGAGATTATTTCTCTTTATTGTAATAAATATATATATGTATATAATAATAATAATTAAATGTATATGTATACGATTGTTGGTCAGTTGTAGAATTAGTTGAATTTTTTTTTTTTTTAATTACTTGAACACCAATAGATATTGTGGCCAGTGCAAACAGTTTAGTTTGAGATTTGTTCTGAAGATAGACGCGAATATTAAATTATTAATTATATTATCCTTCCTTCATCATCAGTATCATCAGTATATTGTTGTTGATGTCGTTGTTGTTGTCGTCGTCGTCGTAGATATCGTCATCAATATAGTATATATATGTAGCTTTTGTGATTTTATTTAATTTTTTTTTTATTTTTCGAATATGCTATTTCCAGTATAAAAACATTATAACAGTGAAAAAAGAAAGCGTCTTCGTATTGAAAAAGGATTTTTTTTTTTTAAATTTAAATTTTCATCTCATGTATTTAAAGTTTTGTGTCATGTAATTGAAATTATTGAAGTACATATACATACAGGTGTGAATAAAAGTAAATAATTTTTTATTGATAATAAAAATGAAGTGTTATCCTTTTGTATTGATTTGATTATATTCAACAACAACAAAATGAATAATAAAATTAAAACAAACAAAAAAAGTACATTAAATGAAACTTTAAACTTTGGAATTTGAAAAACAGAAAAAAAAATATTTTAAATTTTTCATTTCTAGGGATATAATTTTTTTTTTTTTTTAAATTTATTCAACCGAAAATATTATCGTATATACATACATATATGTACCTGTGTAAATTATAATTTTATGATGATTTGGCTTATGTCTAAATTTAGAAGTTTCGGTTAGGTCTGGCACAAGGTAGCATGTAATAATCTTTTAGCGCATATAAGTGCAAGGTTTTTTTTTAAAAATTTTGTAATACCTATCTAACATGTGAAAAAAAATATATTTAAAGTGAAAAACAACAAAGTTTTTATGTTTTTGTTGTATACACAATTATATATCAAATTCAATATAATATAAAAAAAATTGAAAAAAATTAAATAAAATGCTAATAATATGTAAAATATTTTAATATATGTAATTATATAATTTAAAAAAAAAAATTTACAAATAATTAAAAAAGAAAAACACATTTAAACTCCCAAAAATATAATTTTTATGAAATATTTCACTTTTAAAAACAGTTAGACATAAAGAAAAATACAAAATTTATTTATTAACTGTTTTTTTTTCTTTCTTTCTTTCGATTATGATTTATTAAAAATGATCCGGCTTATTTTGTAGTAAAATAGATCTTTATCAAAAATAGCACAATTCTTTTCAGTCTACTCTATTTTTTTATTTATCTTATTATGTTTTTTTTTTTTAAATTTTTAAATTTTTATTCAATTTATTATTTTAGTGAAAGATTCTAAATATAGAATATCTTATTCATTAATAAATTAAGAAAAAAAAAAAAAAAAAAAACTTGTGTATAGAATATAAAAATATGTTTGACAAAAATGTTTTTTTGTTAAAATATATTTAAAAATATATTTCTGTTAAATTTGAATAATAATTCTTTCAACGTAACAATGAAACTGTAGATATTGACATATGAAAAGATGTTTGAAAAATCTAATAAAAATTCTTTAACATACATATGCATGCATGTACATTAGTATATATGTATGTATTTGTACATACAACATATAAATTGATCAAGTGTTAAATGATTTGCTGAAATATTTTTAATTGTGCATAAATTTATTCTTTTTAAAATTTTATCTACCATAAAATTGTATAATATATACTATACTTTTATATCTATATGTATACACATATCTTTATTACCTCTTGTAAATTTTTTTTCCTTTATGTTGAAGAAAAAAGAAAAAAATCTAAATTGAAACATGTCGAAATTTTGTCTTTATTTTTTTTGTTGTTGATTTTTTTACATGTTTTCTTAAATTATTTTCAAAATGTTTTTTTTTTCTTTTTTTTCAAAAAAAAAAAAAGACAAAATACATATAGAAAAAAAAAAAACATCAAAGAAAACTAAACACTAATTTAATGAAAAATCGCATATATTTGGATAAATCGAGAAGAAAAACCATATTTTTGAATGTGTGATGTTTAAGAATCAACAAAGAAGATTTCAAAAAACATGAAAAACTATTAATCAAAGTTATTTTCAAAAATGTAGATAGTTCTACCAGATTGTTCTTGTTTCATAAAAGTTTTTATCTTCTATATTTTGATTTTACAAATAAAAGAGATACTACATTATATCAAAAGTCATTGCCCCAAATTTGAAACATTCCAATAAAATTTTTTAAAATTTTTTTTTTGTATATATGCATAACACATATATCATATATGTATATTACATATCTTCTATTTAATGTATTTCCTTTTTAAAAAAAAAAAAAAATAAAACAAATCACAAATTTTAGGAAAATAATAACAAAAACAAAAACTTAGTGGAAAAAAAATATATAAATATTTTTACGTTTTCGCATTTTATTTCAATACACTATTGTTTAAATTACGTCTGTTTTTTCAAACAAAAAAAAATATTACATATATGATTTTCACTAATTAAATAAAAAAAAAGTCTTTTTATTTAAAAATACGGCATTTAAATTTTTAAAGTTGTATGTTTTTTTTTGGAAACATTGATTTCGAAAAAAAAAAAAACAATTTTTTTACAATCACATTTTTTAAGAAGGGAAATAAATCGTATAAAAGAAAATATTTAAGCTATTTAAAAAATTTGACGCAGAAATTCTTTTTAGAATTTTATATTTTTTTACTTCGGAAAATAAAAAAATAATAATAATATTGGCTTTCTGTCCGTTGAAAATATTGTATCAAGGTTTTGTTTTTGATTCAATTTCTTCACTGAATTTTAGATTTTTTTTTTTAATTACTTAAAATTTAAAATGTCTACAGAATTCTATCTGTTTTTTAAGTGAAATATTTTAACGTGTGTAAAGGATAAAAAAAAAAGTGTGTGTAAAGAGATATTTATTAATAAATTTTTTTAAAAAAAAAAATTCTAGATTTCCTAAAATTATGATTGAATTAAAAACTTTAAAATAAATTACATATATAAAAAAAAAAAAAAAAAAAAAAAACATGGGTAATAATTGTTCACAGTGTTGTAAATGTGATTGTGGTAAAGATCATAAGCATGGTACTATTTCATCATCGTCGTCTATCTACAGAAGAAGGTAAATTTTAATCATAAAATTTCAAATTATTATTTTTTTGTTATTGTTGTTTTTGATTTATATAATACAATTTAAAGAAAAAGGAAGAAAGAAAAAAAAATCCTAAGGTACAAAAAAGGTACATTTTTTAAAATTGTAAAAATTCCATTGAGAAAAATCCTTAATTAATGTGAATTCCAAAAGCTGTAAATAAATCATTAAAATATAAAATAAAATTTTAATGAATGAATGTTAATGAATATAAAATAGTTTCTCACCTGATAATCTAAATTTTCTGGATTCTTGGAATTGATTCACAAATATTTTAAGCACAACATTCTCGTATTTTGTTTTAATTCAACAATAACAATATATATACATATATATGTATGTACATAGCTTTGTATCACTGATCGATTTGTTTTTAAAGAAAATAAATAGAAAATTAATTTGTTCATCAACATGTATAGAGGTATTATATGTAGGTTTATAGACTTTTCATTTGACGAAATAATTATTTTTTGGCAGGCACTTTCTATTCAATTTAATTGTACTTAAATATATACCTTACATACATATATATGTAAATAAGAAGTACACGAATTAGGAATTAGTATAAGCATATGTAATATGTTGTATATACGATGGAACTTCCGAATATGTGGGATTATTCAAAAACACTAATTATTGTATTGAGTTTCGTTCGAAATTGAAATAACGATCTCTGAGATTAAAATATTTCAATAAAATTTGAATAATTTTAAAATACATTATTTTTTACCTATATTACATATTCGGAAGCTTTATCACAAACACATACATATGAGAATACATGTTATGTGTTTTGTCTTTGATTACTTTCAACATTAAAGTTTTCACTTCGAACATTTAAATTCCAAATGTAAAAAAAAATAAAAAAAGGAATTTAGGTATTTGATTTTAATATATTTTTACACAATATGACCTCAAAAATCATGTAAACAAATATGATCCACCTACACATATTGTATAAATATATGCGAATTTAATTCTAATTTGTCTCCATGGCATCTTTTGTAAAATATGTACACAGTACATACATAAGTATATATGTATGAACAATATTTATGTACTGTACTGACTGAATATATAGGTACATATGTTTTCTACTATGTAGTATATAGGTATAGATTTTTTTTTTTTTCTCAAAAAAATTTATTTTTCAAATTAACATTTTTTAAAGTTTTTTTTTAAAATAAAATTTAAAAATAAATTTAAAAAAATTATTCATGTCATTATTATGCAATAAGACGTCATTAAATAATTTTTAGTGACGTTCATTTTAATTATTGAAAGTTTTTTTTTTTTTTTAATTTTGCTATTTGTATACCATGAGTGCTATGAGAAAAAAAAGGACGAAAAAAAATTAAATTTTATAATAAATACTTAATTGTAATAAATCACAATTATAATCTTAAGTTTTTTGTTTTCAGCTTTTAGTAATTATCGGATAATAATTTTAAAAACAAGTGCAGTAAAATAAATTAAGTGATATAAATCGGAAAAGAATAATTAATTAAATGTATGTATATGTATTGCGTATATTCTATATTGTATACGGAAATAATTTACGATTGATTCACTTTTTTTCAATCACTTTCGAATAACGCACATGACACTATTCCCTGGCATTTGGCAAACGGTCAAAATTGAAAATTTTTTAGCGAATCAATTGGAACTTTAGATGTTTTATGAGGTTAATAGAACGCATTGTTATATAGTCTGTAAAATTTTAAGTACATAAAGAATAAGTATTTCCAATCAAATACATATTTCTTTATTTTTTGTTTTTCAATTGATTTAAATTAAATTATAGGTACTCTAATTAATGCATATTTTCTTATTGAAAAAAAAAAACATTTCCAATGTAACATACATATTATGTATTTGTCTTTTATGTTTTAACTACACTTATCACAATATTTCCCTGGTATCCATCAATATAGGAGCAGAGGAGAAATACCAATATTAAACTCGGATAGGTTTAGGATAACACAAACAAGTAATGCTGTTCAATTAGCTGTTGAACATGTACAACGCGAAGACGCTGGACATTATACGTTGTATGCGAAAACGAAAAATGGCGATGTTATACGGAAGGATGTCGAACTGATCGTTGAAGATAGATCAGTTGGTGATGATCCTCCAAAATTTTTGAGGCGATTAAATGATTTATCTGTTAAAGTTGGAACCCGAACAAGACTATTAGTTGAGATTCGAAGCTCTACAGATGTTAAGGTAAAAAGTAACTGCAGAAAAAAAAACTTCATGAATTTTAATATCATTCAATAAAATTATTTATTTGTAAATGATAAGGTTACATGGTATCGTAATGATCGACGCATATGTGAGACTGATCGCATAAAACACGTTAACGAAGGTAGTTTTTATTGTTTGGAAATAGCACCAGTTACTTTAGATGATGGAGGACAATGGATGTGCATGGCTGAAAATCTTGGTGGTAGAAACTCATGTATATCACATCTAAATGTTTTAGTACCCAAAGCATATAAAGCACCAGAATTTATTGAAGAATTAAGAGCAATACTAACTGAACAAGGGACTGTATCATTAGAATGTAAAGTAATTGGTGTACCGACACCTATACTAAGATGGTTTAAAGATTCAAAAGAAATTAAAGCTGGAGATGTTTTTGCTTTAACTGCAAATCCTGATGATCCTACATCTTTAGGTACTTACACATGTGAAGCAGTGAATTGCATGGGACGAGCGTATTCAAGTTCTAAAGTACATGTTGTTGGAAAAGGTAGCCGTGAAGGATCTCTTAAGCCTGCTGACAGGTTAGTTTCCTACATGACAAACTCATTGTATTTCGGTTTTCTGTTAATCATTTAAAATTCTAAAATTATAGTATAACACATAGCGCTCCACCGCCGATATTTACAAACGAATTAAAAGGTGTAAAAGTTCGTATTGGTGATGTAATTGTACTTGGTTGTCAAGGTGAGTAAAAGCATCATTTACTTTGCAGGTTAATTGGATTGTAGCCAATAATGAATAATGTGATATCGTAATTATATTATTCATATTAAAGCATAGACGCGTACTCGTAATTTAAAATAAACAAATAAAAACAACTCAGTTTTTCGTAAAAAAAATATATATACATATATAATATGTATTTTTGTAATTGATTGTGACAAACAAATGAACTAAAATAACTTATTTTATTAAAAATCAAAAAATATGCCATTGCGATAATTTTATTTGATATACTGAGTATAAAAAAAGCAGGAAATTTGAAGTTAAAAAAAAACATGAGTGTCTTACCAAAATTTCAATAAAAATCTCATTACTAGCAGTGTTATGCTAAAAATCATAATGCTTTAAAAGGAAAATTCTGCCCATTTTTTGTATTTGTATTTAATTCAGTTTTGAATTTATAAGAATAGTTTTGTAGTTTGTTTTAAAGTGTTCTAATTACTTAATTATTATTTCAAGTTGTTGTACCACCATGGCCAAAAACTGTAGCATGGTACAATAAAGAAGGACGTGTAGAGGCTGGTGAAAAATATCGTACGATCGAAGATGGTCTTGGAGTTTATATGCTTGAGATAAAACCATCTGAAAGTTGTGATGAAGGTGAATGGAAATGTGTTGTAACAAGTAATGAGGGAAGTGTCGGAATTTCTTCTTGTTTTGTTGAAATGGATAGTAAGTGTTCTCACTTTATGATTCGATGTTATATGAATAAGAAAAAAAAATTTTATTTTAGTTCCAAAAAATTACCGTAAACCTCGTTTTATGGAGAGCTTAAAAGCAGTCCTCACTGAAGAAGGTTTAGTATCATTTGAATGCAAAGTCGTTGGATTTCCTACACCGATGTTGAAATGGTTTAAAGATGGCCAGGAATTAAAGCCTGGTGATGTCTATCAATTAACTGGAACAAATTCTCTAGGTACATACTGCTGCGTTGCTAAAAATTGTATGGGAGAGAGTAGTAGTACAGCAGTTTTAACAATTGAAGATATTCAAAATCAATTAACTGATGAAGAACGCTTACTTTTAAGTCGAAGAAATCAACCACCTAAATTTTTAATTGGTTTGAAGAGTCAAGAAGCAAAAATTAACGAAGAGTTTAGATTTAATGTAGTTGGTAAGTAAATAATTAATAATATGTTTCAAAAAGATTACGATATTTTGTAAAATTATTAGTCAAAGCAACTCCTGATCCGGTTTTATCATGGTTTCGAGATGAACTACCAATTGAAGCAAATGATCGCTATAATCCTTACCGAAGTGAAAGTGATAACTGGCATTTAGATATTCGTTGTGTTGAATTTATTGATCAAGCTGAATGGAAATGTGTTGCTGCAAATGATTATGGAACCAGTATTACATCATGTTTTCTTAAATTACATATACCAAGGCACTATAAAAAGCCGAAGTTCCTTGAATGTTTAAGGGCTGTTCTTACAGAAGAAGGCGCAGTTAATTTAGAATGTAAAGTAATAGGGGTTCCACAGCCAGTATTAAAGTGGTACAAAGATGGTGTGGAATTGAAACCTGGAGATATTCATAGAATTATATCTGGACAAGATGGAACTTGTTGCCTCGGAACATATACATGTGAAGCTAGAAATTGTATGGGAGTTGTTGCTAGTTCTGCTTCTCTTCTTGGCTTTGAAGATGCTTATAAAACACAAGATCAAAATCGACAACTTCATCGTAATCTTTCATTATCAACAATTCAAGAAGAGCGTACTTCACAACTATATGAAACCCCCGCTGGAGACATAACAATTGATGAAAAAGCAGATATTTCATTTTCTTTTGATGGGAAAGAAGTATCAGTATCCTTATACGAAACTCCAGATTTAACTGAAGAAGAGGCTCTTAAAATTGTAGAAATGTATGCAGATCAAATTTCAGAACATGTTACAGAGCACAATGTTGTAGAGCTCCCTCCACTTAGATTTGTAAAAGAAACATCACAATCTG
Organism: Bombylius major; assembly: GCA_932526495.1. Classification (NCBI taxonomy): domain Eukaryota; kingdom Metazoa; phylum Arthropoda; class Insecta; order Diptera; family Bombyliidae; genus Bombylius; species Bombylius major. The sequence goes on from OW052046.1 coordinate 36,897,199, forward strand.
GCAATTTATTCATGGAAGCCATGGTTATTGATATTTCTCCAGAATACTTTTCCCACGAAGAAGATTTAAGAACTGAGGCAGGAATGGAAGATATATCAATAAATGAAGTAACTGTACATGAGTTATCGTCATCTGGTCGTGAAAAATTAGATTTAGACAAAGAGACTGAAGTATATGTTCAAAGTTCTTTGAATAAAATGAATAAAGAGCTTCTGATGCAACCGCCTCAACGAAAACGAAAAAAACCGAAAACAGCCCAGGATCAAGATGAATTTTATAGTTTATCTCAATCAAAAACATCTGAACCAAGCAGTCATAATGGAGATGATGATACAGAGACTGACTTGCAAACTTTTGCAAGTGCTCAAGATTCTGCCAAATTACCATCACCTGAAATGGAACAAGATTTCATTAAAAATACAGCAGAAATGGGTGAAAATGAATCTATATCAAAAACTACAAATGAACCAGTTCCACCTAAGAGAAAGAAAAGTAAAGTTGGAACTGATTCAGAGTCATCCAGAACTGGAGAGACAGAAACAAATCTTCAAGATATATCAGGTGAAGTTGGTGATGGTCTTAAAACAAAACGATCACTAAAGCCAATTACAGATGAAAATCAAATTCGATCAAATTTGGAAGCTTTGATAGCATTAGCAAAAAATTTAAAAACTATTGAAAAGCATTTATTAGCTGTAGAAGAAGAAGTTGTTACACAATCTACAATGATGATGTCACCTACTTCTGCGGAAAGAAGTTTAGAAATAATAAAGAATTTGTTACTACCACTTCGTCAAATTCAGAGTAAAATGAAAGTTTATTCTGGAGAAATACATTTGGAAACGCTTTTTGAATCGTTAGAAGCAGATGTCAAGGAGTTACATCGAAGTCTTCAAGTAATTGAAAAGTGCGTCGAAATGGATGAGATCGGAGAAACTTTAATTCAAAGAACGAGTGTTTGTATTATAGAGAGTACTGGGCATCAATTTATGCATGCTTTGAATGAAGTAAGACAAATATCTGAAAAATTTGATCAAGCACGCCTTAAAAATGAAATTCATATAATTGTTGATGATATGAAGCAAGGAATTCAAATTACACAAGACTCAATTAAATCACAAGCTCTTATGCAAGAAGCCTCTGCATTAGAAGCAGCGCAACATTTAACAGAAACTTTTGCCAAACTTCAAAATATTCCTGAAGTACTACCATTTGAAAAGGTAAGTTTATACAATATGAGCTATATATTTTGATACTGAAGAGAGCTTTTTTGCAGGTTACCGCTGCTGTACTACCAAGTGAAGCAAGTTCATTGAAAAGCGTTTGCCGTCCAGTGGTCAAAATACAACAAGCACTTGAAAGTATTGAAAATGATTTATCTCTAGAGGAGAATGAAGAACAGTTGTTTTCTAAAGTACATGTAATATTTCTTCAGAAGTTAACAAAACCCATCGAGGAGCTTCAACATGAAATAAGAAAAATTGAAGAAAAGTGTACAGCATCAGTTGGTGTAGAATCGATTGAGAGAAAAATTGATATTGCTATTTTAGATATAGTTATGCCACCTTTGTTCGAATTAAATAAAGGTTTAGAAGTTTTAGCCCGTCAATCGTCAACAAATATTCATTCTGGCATGGTAAGTGTCAGTATCATAGAATCAATGGTTCCTCCACTTCAGGAAATTCAAAATGGTTTGGCACAACTCGGACAAGATATTGAAAGTGGCCAAATAAGAGAAGACTTTGGTGTCGATACAATGGATGCTCAGAAATTGCTTCAATCGATAGCCCAAAGTGTCCTAAATCTAGAAAGTAATATAGAGGTTCTATCTCCACGTTTATCTGATGATCTTCAACAAACATTGTTCAATTTAAAATCAAATTTGACTCAACTTATTGGCAGTATATTGGATTCATCTTTGAGTAAATATCATTTGAACTTATTGGAAAATATGAAGCAACCTATTGATGAAATTAATTACTGCCTACGACAGACTGAAGAAAAGTCAATGTCAGGATCTTTAGGGGATTTAGTTGAACCATTGCAAAATCTTCAAGAAAAAACAATACTAAGTGAAGATTTATTACGAATGTCCGCGCACTCTGTAAATACGCAAAATATTGTTACTTTACAACAAATACGTAAGGTAGTTGAAGTCGCTTTGCAACAAATTGATGCACATGAGATTAGATTATTGCAGCAAGAAATTGAAACACGTGAAAAAATTGCTGAAGAAAAGTTATTAACAGATTCAAATTTGTCTGAAGCGAAATCCTTAGATGATGTCAAAAGAGAAGTATTTCAAGCAATTGCAACAGTCAGAGAATTGAATACATGTATAGCTGCAATTCAAGAACAAATTTTGTGTAATGATGTGAAATCAATATCAACTGAAGAAAGCTTATCAGTCTTACAAACAATTGCAGTTCCTTTTCAAGATATGCAACATTGTGTTGCCCAAATAAGAGAGATCGCAGCAATGGAAACTGTACAAGATCTTGTTGTAACTGGGGATGTAAGCATTTTGAAAAAAGTTGCACAACCACTTCGTGGAATGATAGATGCAATAAAGATCATTATTCAACATGGTGTTATAGAACAAGTAGGTTCGATGTCAACCCAAGAAAGTATTTCTGCATTAAAAACTCTTGCAAAACCTCTTAGAGAATTGCATAGTTGTATTGCAAATATCAAACAAGAATATAGTATTGCAGAAACCTTATCGGACATTTCGTCAATGCAATCTCCGAAATTGGCCCGACCGTTAAACGAACTTCAGTATTGCGTGGATCAGCTTTTGCCACAGTTATTAGAACAAGTGGAAGACTTATCCACTGCTGATGAAGTATCTGTTTTAAAAACAACAGCTGAAGTTGTTCCAGAACTTGGGCACTTGGAAACATTAACTTCTTTATCGACCTACGATAAAACAAGAGCACAATTTTTAGTCGAGGATTTAAAAAGATGCCTTACGGATGTTTTACATCACTGCTTGGAGAATAAAGAATTAAATTCTTTAAGATCTGGAGAATCTTCAACATTATCCAAATTAGAAGAGTTGGTAAATGTAGTTGAAAGTTTGAGAGAACAGATTTCATATGAACCATACAAATTGCTGAAATCAAAAGAAAAACAAGTATCTACAAGAGAAACTCTTATCAGTTTCGTCAATGAATTAGACTCATGCATTTCAAATATTCAACAAGAAACAACTTTAGAGAGCGAAGGCATGTCTTCCTTAAAGACACTAATAGCTCCATTACAAGAACTTCGACAGTGTCTTCAAGTTATTCACAAAGAGGTTGATCAAGTTGAAAATCTATCTCAACAGGATATAGCTCCTACAATTTGCAATTTAGTACAAGGAGTTTTTCCATTTGTTATAGCTATCCAAGAAGCTCGTGCTCTAGAGAAATTGGAATCACTGAAAGGGCGAGATAAGTCCGGTATAGCACAACAATTATTTGAACCAATCAAAGAGCTTCAAGAAGCTGTTCTACAATTTAGAGAACAATATCATATTTCTCACATAAATGATTTGGATACTCTACAACGATTTTATCCATTGCAAATGGTAGTTAAACCTCTCTTAAGCCTTCAACAATCAATTTTCAAACTCCGTGAGCAATATGCAGAAGAATCCTTAACTATCTGTCCTTCTGTTCAAATTATAAAAGAACAAGCTAATACAGTTTATGATTTGTTACATTATATTGAAAATTTCAATAGTGATATTTTGGAGCATATATTAGAAATTTCAACTCAAGGGAATATATCAGAATCGAAAACTTATGCTGAAACAACTCTGCACGAGTTTAATATAATACAAAAACGAGATCAAATTGGTTCTGCAATTGAAACAATAGAAGTTACTTCATTGGATAACTTTATACAAAATGGTTTGAATCAAATAAATACTTGTCTGACATTTGTTCAAACAAAAGAAATAGAAGCTTCTTCACAATCAGCATTAGTATTGGAATCAGTTGAGCAATCTTTGAAAGAAATTAAAGCTTCTTTTATTGCAATACAAAAAGAATTATGCTCTCAAAACTACAATGAAAAACATATTGGTGACATTCTATTAAATTTAAGAGAATATATAGCTAACACTTACAATAATATTCAAAATGAGTTCGAATTACAAAATGTTTTCGATGGTCCTTTGAAGGATGTTGAAAAAATTTTTGAGGATATAATTTTGAATGTGCCGAATCTTGAACTAGTTTTAGCTGAAGAAATTTTGAGAAAACCTCAAAAAGAAATATCTTTGGTTATAAATCGGGTCAAGGATGTAAGTGGAACTAATTCAAAGTTTAAATATTTAGAGGATGTTATTCAACCTTTAGAAGCTCTGCAGAATTCTTTAATAAATTTGCAAACACACGGTATTCTTCAGCTGGATCGGTCTTCACGAAACGTAAGTATTAGGCTTGATTGTGAAATTGGAATTCATTCATTTATTTATTTATTTATTATTATTTTTTTTTTTTCATAGATTACCTATTTTCAGAGCCAATTAATGACTGCATTTAGAGTTTTTAATGAAGTGAGTGAGCAAACACCCAATGAAATTCTTAAGCCAATATTAGAGTGTCAAAATAGTTTCTTAAATATCAACAATTTCATAGAAAGCGGTGGTAAGACGATTAAATTTTTCTCCTTACTTCAAGAAATTGAATCGCTGACAAAGCCGTTACACAACGTTTTCGAAGCTCTTAATGAAATTAATGCTGAAAAAGATAAACGTACAGAAATTGAAATCTTAGAAATTTTAAAACCCGTAAGAGAAGCACAACAATGCTTATTAAGTATTCAGCAGAAACTTTCTGTTGAATCAGAAGAAACATCGAAAGCATTTCTGGAAGCTTTTGCACAATCAATCAATGAACTTAAAAAACGACTACAAGTGGTTGAAAATTCCGTTTTACAAAAAGAAGATCTAACGGTCCTGACGGATGATGAAATTTCCTGTATTCAGAGTATTACTGGTCCACTTAGAGAATTACAAGATGGTTTAAACAGGCAAGATGTTTATCTAATGACTCAACAGGAGCAATTGTCAGTTAAACAAAATAAAGAAGAAAACATACAGAAGGATATTCAGAACTCGACAGGTTTAGATCAAGATAATGATCGTCGTATTCTCGAATTGAAGGCTGAACAACTAAAACAAATATCTAAAGAGCGCCAATTGAGTGTTGAAGAAAATGATGCATTACAAGAAATTTTATTTAAATTGGACTTATTAGATTCTAAGGTATATGAAACATTAACTGAAGCTAAAATTATAAATAATCGCACTGCTGATTTGTTTATACAAATTAAAGAGGATACAGAAATGCTTGGCGAAATAAAAAAAAACGACGACTCCGGCGAATTATTAGAAAACTTCGTCAAAAGCTCTGCAGACACTTTTGAGAAAAAAGATGAAGGAATAACAAAAATTTGTGCTGAAGAAGAAAATTTGACAGCTGAACAGAAACAATCTAAATTGAAACGAAAAAATTTTGAAAAAATTGATGATGAGGATGAAAGTGAAAAAAGGATTAAACTCGGTAAAAAACAAAAGGATGAAAATGACTTAAATAGTATACACGATTTTTTAATTACGGCTAACATAGATGAAAATTTGAGAAAGATTAATAATTGCCTAGATATGGTTCAAAAGAGTTATATGGAATCTACTGCATCGGAACAATCAACAATAACTGAAGTACTGAGACAAAGCCTGAATGATCTTAAATGTGCATTTGAACTCAACAGAACAGATCCGACAAATATTGAAGCAATAAAAAAATCATTTTTTCAACTTCGAGAATGTATTGTTCATACTTATGAAAGTGGTATTTACACAGATGAATTGAAAGATATTCCTGATGGATGTCTTTCCATTGCAGAAAATTTGTTTAAAGATATCCTTGAATGTTCACCATGTTTAGAATATCCTTTGGCAAAACAAATTCTACGACGTCCGCAGCTAGAAATTATGGCATGTATTGATACTTTCAATTTTTCTAGAAAAAGTGATATAAAAGATGAAGTTATTGATAACGTTGCGCAGCCTTTAAGTGATTTACAGCATATTTTTGCAATATTAAGTCAATTAGAAGAAAAAGAAATTGAAAAAAATTCTGAAATGATTGTAAATTTACAAAGTCAGCTAGAAACTGCATTGAAAATAATCGAAAATCTTTCATATGAAAACATTTCATCTTCAATTTCGAATGATTTGAACGATATTCAAGATTCAATTCGAAATATAATTGATTTTATTGAAACTAGTGAAAATCACATGAGATTAGTTGAACTAGCACAAGAAATTGACACAATATCTAATCCACTACATATTTTCAATGAAACTTTAAAGAAGTCTCTTCAAAATATTCAAAAGCCCAATTTGCATAAAGAAAACTTACACCTTGCCTTAAAAAATCAAGAAGACAAAACATCTGACAACAAGACACCTGAAATGAAAGAAGAAGATAATAAAACACTTCTACTTAAACGAAAAGAAAAATCAAATGAAAAAAGTTTGAAAACGCACGAAGAAATTGAAAAGCTAAAGCTCGATAAAATAGATGAATCTCAAGAAAAAGCAAATGAAGATATGTCAGAAAAATCAAAACGGGAAGAACAAATTAATGAATTTAAACACAAGCTCGAATTTTTCGCAGTTGAATTTGAAAAGAGTTTCATCAAAATCAATGAATGCGCAGATTCATCTGAATCGCAACAACTTTTTCCGCAAGCACTAGAAATTATTTCAAATTTAATTCAGGATCTTGATAATAGTTATAAAGAACTGAACGAACAAGCTGATAGTGAATACGAAACGAAAACGAAAATTGCAAAAACATTGTTTAGACTTAGAGAATGTATAGTACACACATATGTCAGTGCAGGTAATATTGAAAGTTTCGACGAGAATTTAAAAAACTTTTTAAATGATTCTGAAGACCTAATTAATAGCGCTTTGCAAATGTCACCGGATATGGAAGTATTTCTAGCTAAAGAAATTCTTGAAGTGCCTCAAAACAGAATTTCAAAAACTTTATCTTCCATTGAAAAGACGAAAGAAAAAAATAATCAATTAGTAATTTTTCAGACAATTATTAATCCTTTAAAAAACTTACAAAAATCTTTTCAAGAATTACCAGACAATAATTTCATAAGCTTTGAAAGAAGTTCGGCAAAAATGGTTAATTTACAAGCAAGACTAATGCAAGCTTTTGTAGCCTTCGATGACTTGAGTTCCGTAGTAGATGGAGATTTGCATAATATTTTATTAGAAATACAGCAAAACTTACTAAATATTAATGATAATATAGAAAAATCTTCAAAACAACTTAACATAATCGACCTCGCCAGGGACATTGAGAGAATGACTGAACCTATCTTACGTCTACACAATTATATAGAAATGAATATAAGAAAAGACTACATAAGGCATGAACAACAAACCGCAGAATTAAAAACAACAATAGAAAAAACAGAAAAGAAACATGAAATTGAACAACAGCAACAGCGAGTCGAAGAGGTTGTAGATACAGCTGAAAAAGCGCAAAAAACAGAGTTATCCGAAATAAGAAAAAAAAGTACAGAAGAGAGACAACTTAATGACCAACAAAAGGAAAAATTACAGGGACAAGAAAACCATAGCAAAAAGGCACAGAAGGCTGAAAAAACAGAAATTAAAAAAGCAGAGGAGAAAGACACCGCTGAACAACAAAATCAGGGAATAGAAAAAGCTGTTGAAGCTGCACAAGCGAAGAATGCAAAATTATCAGAAATGAAAATAGAAAGTATAGAGGAGAGACAACAACAAAAGGTAAAAGTAGAAGAAATAGAAGACCAGACTACAAATGCACAAAAGGCTGAACAATCCAAAATCACGAAACAAATAATAGAGGAGAAGAATGCAATTGAACAAAAGAAACAAGAAGTCGAAAATGTTGTCGATACCGTTAAACAAGTACAGACGGCAGAACTATCAAAAAAAAATAAAGAAAGTTTAGAGGAAGGACAAATCAGTGAACAACAAAAGGCAATAATGGAAGAATTGGAAAATCTAAATAAAACGGTACAAAGAGCTGAGAAATCAGAAATTACGAAAGAAAAAGTAGAAGAGGAAGATGCAGTTGAACAACAGAAACATGGAGTAGAAAAAGTTGTCAGTCCTGTTGGACAAGCGCAGACGGCAGAATTATCCGAAATAAGAAAAGAAAGTTTAGAGATGATGCAACTGCCTGAACAGAAAAAGGCAAAACTAGAGGAGAAGAAAGACCATAGCAATAAAGCACAAAAGGCTGAAAAATCAGAAATTACAAAAGCAAAAGCAGAGGAAAAAGACGCTGTTGAACAACAGAAACAGGAAGTCAAAGAAGTTGACGATACCGCTGAACAAGTACAGACAGCTGTACTATCAGAAATAAACAAAGAAAGTTTGGAGGCGGAAAAAGTCAGCGAACTACAAAAGGCAATAATGGAAGAATTGGAAGATCGAAGTAAAACAGTACAAAGATCTAAGAAATCAGAAATTACGAAAGAAAAACTAGAGGGAAAGGACGCGGTTGAACAACAGAAACAGGAAGTAGGAAAAGTTGTCGATACTACTGAAAAAGCGCAAAATGCAGAATTATCAGAAATAAATAAAGAAAGTATAGAAGAGAGAGAACTTAGTGAACATCAAGAAGTGAAAACAGGGGAGATTAAAGACCGGAGTCAGACGGCAGAGAAGGCTGAAGAATCAGAGATCACAAAGGAAAAATTAGAAGAGAAAGATACAGTTGAACAACAAAAACCTTTAGTCGAAGAAGTCAGTCCAGTTGACCAACAGCAAACAGCAGAATTATCTGAAATAAAAATACAAAGTTTAGAGGAGAAGCAACTCAGTGAACAACAAGAGGTAAAAATAGAAGACCAATGTCATAAATCACAAAAGGCTGTAAAGTCAGGAATCATTAAAGAAAAAGTAGAAGAGAAAGATGCAGTTAAACAACAGACACAGAAAATCGAAGAAGTTGATATTATGGCTTCAAAAATAAAAACTGCAGAATTATCGGAAATAAGAAAGGATAATATAGAGGAAGGACAAGTCAGTGAAAAACAAAAGGCCATAATAGAAGAATTGGAAGATCTAAATAAAACGGTACAAAGAGCTGAGAAATCAGAAATTACGAAAGAAAATTTAGAGGAGAAAATCGCAGTGGAACAACAGCAACAGGGAGTCGAAGAAATTGTCAGTCCATCTGTACAATCGCAAAATGCAGAATTATCAAAAACGAGAAAAGAAAGTTTAGAGGAGAAACAACTAACTGAACAGCAAAAGGTAAAACAAGAAAATCAATGTCAGACAGCGCAGAATGCTGAGCAATCAGAAATCATAGAACAAAAAGTAGAAAAGAAAGATGCAGTTGAACAACAGAAACAAGAAATCAAAACAGTTGACGATACCGCTGAGCACGCACAGACGGCTGAACTATCAGAAATAAGGAAAGAAAGTTTAGAGGAAAGACAAGTCAGTGAACAACAAAAAGCAATAATGGAAGAATTGGAAGATCTAAATAAAACGGTACAAAGAGCTGAGAAATCAGAAATTACGAAAGAAAATTTAGAGGAGAAAAGCTCAGTGGAACAACAGCAGCGGGGAGTCGAAGAAATTGTCAGTCCATCTGTACAATCCCAAAAGGCAGAATTATCAGAAATAAAAAAAGAAAGTTTAGAGGAGATACAACTTACTGAACACCAAACGACAAAACAAGAAAATCAATGTGAGAAGGAGCAGAAGGCTGAACAATCAGAAATCACAAAACAAAAAGTAGAAAAGAAAGATGCAGTTGAAAAACAGAAACAAGGAGTCAAAACAGTTGACGATACCGCTGAACACATACAGACGGCTGAACTATCAGAAATAAGGAAAGAACGTTTAGAGGAAGGACAAGTCAGTGAACAACAAAAAGCAATAATGGAAGAATTGGAAGATCTAAATAAAACGGTACAAAGAGCTGAGAAATCAGAAATTACGAAAGAAAAAGTAGAAGAGGAAGATGCAGTTGAACAACAGAAACATGGAGTAGAAGAAATTGTCAGTCCATCTGTACAATCGCAAAAGCCAGAATTATCAGAAACAAGAAAAGAAAGTTTAGAGGAGAAACAACTAACTGAACAGCAAAAGGTAAAACAAGAAAATCAATGTCAGACAGCGCAGAATGCCGAGCAATCAGAAATCATAGAACAAAAACTAGAAAAGAAAGATGCAGTTGAACAACAGAAACAAGGATTCAAAACAGTTGACGATACCACTGAACACATACAGACGGCTGAACTATCAGAAATAAGGAAAGAACGTTTAGAGGAAGGACAAGTCAGTGAACAACAAAAAGCAATAATGGAAGAATTGGAAAATCTAAATAAAACGGTACAAAGAGCTGAGAAATCAGAAATTACGAAAGAAAATTTAGAGGAAAAAAGCGTAGTGGAACAAGAGCAGCGGGGAGTCGAAGAAGTTGTCAGTCGATCTGTGCAATCGCAAAAGGCAGAATTATCAGAAATAAAAAAAGAAAGTTTAGAGGAAATACAACTAACTGAACAGCAAAAGGAAAAACAAGAAAATCAATGTCAGGCGGCGCAGAAGGCTGAGCAGTCAGAAATCACAAAACAAAAAGTAGAAACAAAAGATGCAGTTAAACAACAGAAACAAGGAGTCAAAACAGTTGACGAAACTGCTGAACACGCACAGACGGCTGAACTATCAGAAATAAAGAAAGAAAGTTTAGAGGAAGGACAAGTCAGTGAACAACAAAAAGCAATAATGGAAGAATTGGAAGATCTAAATAAAACGGTACAAAGAGCTGAGAAATCAGAAATTACGAAAGAAAATTTAGAGGTAAAAAGCGCAGTGGAACAACAGCAGCGGAGAGTCGAAAAAATTGTCAGTCCATCTGTACAATCGCAAAATGCAGAATTATCAAAAACGAGAAAAGAAAGTTTAGAGGAGAAACAACTAACTGAACAGCAAAAGGTAAAACAAGAAAATCAATGTCAGACAGCGCAGAATGCTGAGCAATCAGAAATCATAGAACAAAAAGTAGAAAAGAAAGATGCAGTTGAACAACAGAAACAAGAAATCAAAACAGTTGACGAAACTGCTGAACACGCTCAGACGGCTGAACTATCAGAAATAAGGAAAGAACGTTTAGAAGAAGGACAAGTCAGTGAACAACAAAAACCAATAATGGAAGAATTGGAAGATCTAAATAAAACGGTACAAAGAGCTGAGAAATCAGAAACAACGAAAGAAAATTTAGAGGAGAAAAGCGCAGTGGAACAACAACAGCGGGGAGTCGAAGAAATTGTCAGTCCAGTTGAACAAGCACAGGCGGCAGAATTATCCGAAATAAGAAAAGAAAGTTTAGAGGAGATACAATTAACTGAACAGCAAACGACAAAACAAGAAAATCAATGTGAGAAGGCGCAGAAGGCTGAGCAATCAGAAATCACAAAACAAAAAGTAAAAAAGAAAGATGCCGCCGAACAACAAAAAGTTAAAGAGGAAAAAATAGAAGACCAGAGTACAAATGCACAAAAGGCTGTAGAATCCAAAATCACGAAAGAAAAAGTAGAGGAGAAAGATGCAGTTGAACAACAAAAACAGGGAATCAAAACAGTTGACGAAACTGCTGAACACGCTCAGACGGCTGAACTATCAGAAATAAGGAAAGAACGTTTAGAAGAAGGACAAGTCAGTGAACAACAAAAACCAATAATGGAGGAATTGGAAGATCTAAATAAAACGGTACAAAGAGCTGAGAAATCAGAAATTACGAAAGAAAATTTAGAGGAAAAAAGCGTAGTGGAACAAGAGCAGCGGGGAGTCGAAGAAGTTGTCAGTCGATCTGTGCAATCGCAAAAGGCAGAATTATCAGAAATAAAAAAAGAAAGTTTAGAGGAAATACAATTAACTGAACAGCAAACGACAAAACAAGAAAATCAATGTGAGAAGGCGCAGAAGGCTGAGCAATCAGAAATCACAAAACAAAAAGTAAAAAAGAAAGATGCCGCCGAACAACAAAAAGTTAAAGAGGAAAAAATAGAAGACCAGAGTACAAATGCACAAAAGGCTGAAGAATCTAAAATCACGAAAGAAAAAGTAGAGAAAGATGCAGTTGAAAAACAAAAACAGGGAATCAAAAAAGTTGACGATACCGCTGAACAAGCGCAGACAGCTGAACTATTAGAAATAAAGAAAGAAAGTTTAGAGGAAGGACAAATCAGTGAACAACAAAAGGCAAAAATAGAAGAATTAGGAGGTCGGAGTGAACAAATAAAAAGGCCTAAAGAGTCAAAAATTACGGAGGAAAAATTAGAGGAAAAGGACGCGGTTGAACAACAGAAACAGAAAGTGGAAAAAGTTTTCGATACTGATAAAGCGCAAAAAGCAGAATTAGCAGAAATAAATAAAGAAAGTTTGACGGAGCAGGAGGTAACTGAACAGCAAAAGGCAAAACAAGAAGATCAATTTCAGAAGGCGAAGAAGGCTGAGCAATCAGAAATCACAAAACAAAAAGTAGAAAAGAAAGATGCAGTTGAACAACAAAAAGTTAAAGAGGAAGAAATAGAAGACCAGAGTACAAATGCACAAAAAGCTAAAGAATCCAAAATCACGAAAGAAAAAGTAGAGGAGAAAGATGCACTTGAACAGCAGAAACATGGAGTAGAAAAAGTTGTCAGTCCAGTTGAACAAGCGCAGACGGCAGAATTATCCGAAATAATAAAAGAAAGTTTAAAGGTGATGCAACTGCCTGAACAGAAAAAGGCAAAACTAGAGGAGAAGAAAGACCATAGCAATAAAGCACAAAAGGCTGAAAAATCAGAAGTTACAAAAGCAAAAGTAGAGGAAAAAGACGCAGTTGAACAACAGAAACAGGAAGTCAAAGAAGTTGACGATACTGCTGAAAAAGTACAGACAGCTGAACTATCAGAAATAAAGAAAGAAAGTTTAGAGGCGGAAAAAGTCAGCGAACTACAAAAGGCAATAATGGAAGAATTGGAAGATCGAAGTAAAACAGTACAAAGATCTAAGAAATCAGAAATTACGAAAGAAAAACTAGAGGGAAAGGACGCGGTTGAACAACAGAAACAGGAAGTAGGAAAAGTTGTCGATACTACTGAAAAAGCGCAAAATGCAGAATTATCAGAAATAAATAAAGAAAGTTTGACGGAGCAGGAAGTAACTGAACAGCAAAAGGCAAAACAAGAAGATCAATGTCAGAAGGCGAAGAAGGCGGAGCAATCAGAAATCACAAAACAAAAAGTAGAAAAGAAAGATGCAGTTGAACAACAGAAACAGGGAGTCGAGAATGTTGTTGATACCCCTAAACAAGTACAGACGGCAGAACTATCAGAAATAAAGAAAGAAAGTTTAGAGGAGGAAAAAGTCACTGAACTACAAAAGGCAAAAGTAGAAGAATTAGAAGATCGGAGTGAACAAATTAAAAGGCCTAAAGAGTTAAAAATTACGGAGGAAAAAGTAGAGGAGAAAGATGCAGTTAAACAACAGAAACAGGAAGTGGGAAAAGTTGTCGATACCGCTGAAAAAGAGCAAAAAGCAGAATTGTCAAAAATAACGAAACAAAGTATAGAGGAGAGACAGCTTAGTGAACAACAAGAAGTAAAAGCAGGAAAAATTACAGATCTGATACAGACGACACAGAATGCTGAAGAATCAAAGATTACAAAGGAAAAATTAGAAGTGAAGCATACAGTTGAACAACAAAAACAGGTAGTGGAAGAAGTTGTCAGTCCAGCTGAACAAATGCAAAAAGCAGAATTATCTGAAATAGGAAAACAAAGTTTAGAGGAGAAACAATTTAGTGAACAACAAGAAGTAAAAGCAGTAGAAATTGAAGACCAGAGTCAGATGGCGCAGAAGGTTGAAAAATCAGAAATCACAAAAGAAAAAATAGTGGAGAAGGATGCAGTAGAACAAAAGAAACATGAAGTCGAGAAAGTTATTGGTGTCTCTAAACAACCGCAAAAGGCAAAAATATCTGAAATAAGAAAAGAAAGTTTAAAAGAGATACAATTAACTGACCAGCAAACGACAAAACAAGAAAATCAATGTCAGGCTGCGCAGAAGGCTGAGCAGTCAGAGATCACAAAGGAAAAATTAGAAAAGAAGGATACAGTTGAACAACAAAAACAGTTAGTCGAAGAAGTCAGTCCAGTTGACCAACAGCAAAAAGCAAACTTATCTGAAATAAGAAAACAAAGTTTACAGGACAAGCAAGTAACTGAACAGCAAAAGGCAAAAGTAGAAGAAATTGAGGACCATAGCAAAAAGCCGCAGAATTCCAAACAATCAGAAATCACGAAAGAAAAGGATGAAGAGAAAGAAGCTTTTGAAAAGCATAAAATAAAAGTGGAAAAAGTTGACGACGTGACTGCACAAGTGAAAAAGGAAACTTTAGAAGAGAAACAACTTGATGACGAACAAAAGGCGAAACCAGAAAAAATTGAAGACCAGAGTAAAAATGCACGAAAGGGTAGAGATTCAAAAATCACGAAAGAAAAGGTAGAGGATAAAGATGCAATTGAACAACATAAACAGAAAATCGAAGATCTTGACAATATGTCTGTACAGCCTAAAAAGGCAAAACTATCAGAAATAAAGAAGGAAAGCATTGAGGAGAGACAACACAGTGAACAACAAAAGGCAAGAGTAGAAGAAATTAGGCCTTTATTGTCTGATAGCAATAAGGTGCAGAAGGGTCAAGAATCAGAAATCACAAAACAAAAAGTAAAAGAGAAAGATGCAGTTGAACAACAGAAACAGGGAAGTACAAAAGTTGACGATAACGCTGAACAAGCGAGAACGGTTGATTTATCAGAAATAAAGAAAGAAAGTTTAGAGAAGGGACAACTCGATGAACAACAAAATGCGAAAATAGAAGAATTAGAAGATCGCAGTAAAAAAGGACAAAAGGCTAAGAAATCAGAAATTATGAAGGAAAAAGTAGAAGAGAAAGATGCAGTCGAACAACAGAAACTGGGGGTCAAAAAAGTTGACGATACCACTGAAGAAGCACATACGGCTGAGTTATCAGAAATAAAGAAGGAAACTCCAAAAAAAGAACAACTTGATGACCAAGAAAAGGCAATACTTGAAAAAGTAGAAGATCAGAGTAAAAAGGTAGAAAAAACTAAAAAATCAAAAATTACGAAAGAAAAAGCAGAAGAGAAAGTTGCAGTTGAACAACCAAAACGGGGATTGGAAAAAGTTATCAGTGTGTCTGAACAAGCGCAAAAGGCAAACTTATCTGAAATAAAGAAAGAAATTTTAGAGGAGAAACAACTCAGTGAACAAGAAAAGGCAAAAATGGAAGATCAGAGTAAGAATGCACAGAAGGCTAAAGATTCAGAAATAATAAAAGAAAAACTAGAAGGGAGAGATTTAGTTCAACAAAAAAAATTCGAAGTCGGAGATGTTGTCGATGCATCTGCACAAACGCAAAAAGCAAAATCATCAGAAATGAAGAAAAACAGTAAAGAGGGAAAACAACAAAGTGCAGAGGATGTGTTTACGAAAACTTCTGAAAAAATGAGACTTCCTAAAATTCCTAGTTTTGAACTACACTTATCAAATCGAACAATACCAATTAACGATTCGATAAAAATAACTTGTAGTTCCTCTAATGATGACATAATAGTACAATGGCTTAAAGATGATATACTTCTGGTTGATAACGAACATTACAATTTTTATAGTAATAATGGAATTTTTTCACTTGAAATTTCTAATGCTACAGTCAGAGATTCGGGAAAGTATACATGCTTAGCAAGAAATAAGTTTGGTGAATCAGAAACCAGTTCAATAATTAATGTTTTTGATCCTTCAGAAGTCTCAGATAAAAGTCCACCAGTATTTACAAGAATCATTAAAGGTATTCTTAAATTTAAGAACAAGAAATCAAAAATATTTTGATCCCACTGTCAATTATAAATTCTCAGTGAGAAAAAAAAACTTAAACGTTAACGTTCAGCTGAGTCAGCAATTTTTAATTATAGTAGAAACTCGTGACCAGAAATATGGTCTGGTGTTATTCATGATAGACAAGTTGACCGTGTGATCAGAAATTGATGATTTAAAATTAATTTGTTGATTTATTCTGAGCTCATTTCCTCATCTATTTTGTAATTCAGTTGCTCATTTCCCTCAGCTATTTTCTTATTTAATAAACACAATTTTAAAAATAGTAAGTAGTTTATTTAGTTGTTCCAATTGCATTACTTTTTAGAAAATTACTTGAAAGATAATAATTTTTTATTCTAACAAAAAAATGCATTTAACATAAAAATTAATTTTAATTTTTAAACGCACCTAAAAAATTCACACATTGCGTACAGAGGTAGGTAGCTTGTAATTTTTTACTTAAGATCAATTAACTAATTATTCGACTGATTCAAGTTCTATTTTGAGATTTGATATTAAAAATAGAATTAAATTGTTCATGATAACAATGCTAATACATATTTTAGAGCGAAAGTGGATATTTTACATCAGGTAGAAATGAGATGCATTAAATGATTCTGCAATGTTTACTGTACAATAATTGGGTAATTATAGAATCATAAAAACATTCTTGGCATACGAACCTAATTAGCTCAAAATTGATCGGCAATCGAACGAAAAAAAAACAATATCGTCGATTCATAGATCATAGAAAACTCATTTAATTAACGCGAATAATTTAAATCAGTCGTAGATGTTACTTCTCATCGTTCGGTCGGTCATAAACGAATAAGTATTTTATTAAGTAACGGTCAATCGATAAGTTGTTCAAGAAGGAAGAAAATGGGTGAAATGGATGGCGAAATTCAACCAACACCTACTGAAACTCGAGAAACTCCAGATCCGGATGAGAGGGCAACGCCCGGGCCGGAACAGGATACGTTAAAAGTTCCAAAGCAAAAGAGACGTCGAATTAAATCACCGACTCCGGGAAGTATTCGTGGTCGTAGTATGACTCCAATTCGTGGCAGAAGTCAAACACCATTCACTTTATATTTAACCCGGAGAAGTGCAACTCCATCGACATGGCGAAGTATCACTCCTTTTTTAAAACGAGAAGAGCGAGAAAAAACTCCTTTCGAATTAGGTAGAGCAATCAAAACTCAATTGATTTGTAACAAAGCCGTTTTCGATAAGGCCCTGGTTATGGATATAACAGAATCAGAGGCCATACAGGAACCTGTACGTTATATAACGACGGACATGTCCGTAATCGATCGAGCCGCTGTAATGGATGTTTCAAATGTCGAAGTGATTTATGTAGTTGAGGAATACGAAGAATATGAAGAGTATACAGAAGAAGAAGATAAACCGGATGAAAAGGCGGAAGAAGAAGCTAAGAAGAAGAAAAAAAAGCCTAAGAAAACAAAAGAAACAAAAACTAAGAAAAAAGCTGGATCTGAAGGTGAAACTGGTGGAGAAGCGCAAACTGGCGAAAACAGAGAAGAAACACCAGACAAAGGAGAAAAGCCAGAAAAGACAGAAAAAACAAAAAAGGTAAAAAAAGAGAAAAAAGAAAAATCTCCGTCACCAAAGCTTTCCTTGAAATTGGAAATGGGTGGTGGTCCAAAAGCGAGTAAGAAAATGTTTGAAGATCAGCAAAAAGCAGCTGCGGCAGATAAATCTAAACCACCACCAAAAAAGGCTAAAAGTAAATTAGCTTTGCAAATGGAAGAACAAGCAAAAGCTGCAGCAAAGGCAGCTGAAGAGGCTAAAAAACTAGAAGAAGAGAAAGCCAAGAAAAAGGGTGAAACTTATGAGGAAAGACAAAAGCGCTTAAAAGCTGAAGAAGAGGAAAGAAAGCGCCAAGAAGAAGAAGAAGCTAAAAGACGAGCTGAAGAACAGGCCGCAAGAGCAGCGGCTGGTGAATCTAGTGAAGCTGGTGATGCAGGTGAAGCAGGTGAAGCAGGTGATGCAGGTGAAGGATCTGAAGAGGAGCAGGAAGAGCGAGAATCTGAGGAAGAAGAAGGAGAAGGCGATGAAAGTGAGGAGGATGAAGGCGGAAGTTCATATATGGCGGGTGAGACTGAAGGGGAAGAAAACGAGGAAGCTGAAGAAGCTCAGGAAGAGGAAGATAAGTTTGAAGAAGAAAACAGACGCGGCAGTGCTTCTTCTGAAGAAAGCTTTATCCGGCCTGATCCAGAAGAAGAAGAAAAGTGGAGAAAAATTGCTGAAGAAGAAGGGGAAGAATTCATGCTGAAAATGAGAAAGTTCAGTCGTGCACAAGCAAAAAGTGAAAAGGAAAGAGATGCAGATTGGCAGAAAAACAGAGAAAAAGCTCGTCTGCCAAACTTTATCAATTTCTTAACTGATCGTTCTGTTGAAGTTGGACATAACGTAAGACTAGTTTGTGGCGTGAGTGGTCCAGATTTATCAGTAAAGTGGTTTAAAGATGGTAAACAAATTGAAAGAGACGCACGCCATCGAATTAATAACAATAACAATGTTTTATCACTTGAAATTGTTAACACTCAACTTCTCGACTCTGGTGAATATGCATGTACTATTGCGAATACAAACGATGAAGTCACTTCCACGTGTATTGTCACAATTTACGAAGTATTTAAAGACGAACCTAGCCCTCCGACTATCTCTTTAATAAGAGGTATTTTTTTAATATTTCCTCATTATATATTTTTTAACTACAAGTATTATTTATTTAGATTTCTACCATTTACATGATGATGAACTTACTATTGAGTGTCACTGTCACGGTATTCCTAGACCTCAAATAAAATGGATTAGGGATGCGATACAAATAAAACCAAGCTTTAAATATACGCTACTTGAAGAGGCTCATGGAGTTTATAAACTAATGATTTACAAACCATCAGCAAAAGACAGTGGTAAATACACTTTCCGTGCGACTAATGAAAGTGGAGAACAAGAGATTACACATAATATTGAATTTGTGAAACCTAGAACTTTTCATGTTCATGGTCTTTTCCATGCCAAAGATCCTTTGCAAAAAGAAAAAGAAGAACAGGCAAGACGTGCAATGGAAGAAGCAATGAAATCAAAAGAAGAGGCTGACAAAAGGCGTGGAGTTACAGGTGAAAGACGATTACGTTCAGGTCCTGAAGAAATTGTTCCTCCTAAAAATAAACTGAAATTTGCTACTCATTTACGTGATAGAATTGCCTTAGAAGGTGCTACTATAAAAATTGCATGCAATGTCTTGGGACCAGATCCAGCTGTACGTTGGTTAAAAGATGATAAGCCTATTGTATGGGGACCTAAAATTAAAAATCTTTCTGCGGAAGGTAAAGCAGCTTTAGAATTAGTTCAAGTTTCAGCTGAAAATTCTGGAGTGTACAAATGTATTGCAAAGAATCAATATTCTGAAATTGATACTTCATGTTATTTAAAAGTATATAGTGCACAAGCAGAAGGTGATCAGCAAGAACCAATGTTTGTTTTGCCAATGAGAGGTATGTATCTGGGTCAAGAGGACACAATCATTCATCGTCAATAATCTTAAAATAGATTTTTAAATTGTGTATTTTCTTGTTTTGTTATATATAGATGTATACCATTCGTCTGAAAACGACCTCATTATCGACACAAAAGTTCGTGGTAATCCGCGGCCAACAATAACTTGGCTAAAAGATGAAATGCAAATCCAAATTGATGCTCGTGTGCAACAGATCGAGCATTTAGACGGTGTCTGTGAACTAATTATCAACAAACCTACACCAAGAGACGGAGGAAACTATACTTGCGTTGCTGAAAATAATTTAGGAACACAAAAAATAACACATTCAGTGGTTGTTGAAAATATTCCTGCATCTAGAAGATCTAGCTCAAGCATGAGTATTACTGACGAAAAGGAAGGTGAAGCTAAGCAGAAGGCTGCAGCGAAAGGAGATGCTAAAGATCAGAAAGGAAAGCCTCCAGCTAAAGGAAAAAAGAAAGGTGATGAAATTCCTGAAGGTGGTAGACGTAGGATTGCTGAGCCTGAACCTTCTGCAAAAAGTAAAGTTTACTTTATTTCATACCTACAAAATCGATATTCGGCTGAGGGAGCTAAAGTGAAGCTTGAAGCAGTTATTGGAGGACCCGATCCTCAAGTAAAATGGCTTAAAAATGGAGCAAATGTACCATATGGCCCTCGTATTAAAAATATGTCTAGGGAAAATCTTGCTGTTTTGGAGATTAATAATGCAAATGTGGAAGATTCTGGGGAATATACGGTTATTGCTCGTAATAATGCTAATGAGGTTTCCATATCTGCACAACTTGTTATATACAAGGCCGATATTAGTACTGACACAGAACCAATGTTTACTCGTGCGGTTAAAGGTAAATTATTACGTTACAAATTATAATTAGAATTGCTTATGTGTGTACCGAAATTTAGTGTTATATAACTATTTAAAACTTTTTTTGTTGTTGTGTGTGTTTTTTTTCTTATAGAGAAATATCATTTGAATACCAACGAGTTAATTTTAGAGACACATGTACGTGGTCAGCCAAATCCAACAATTGTTTGGGTCAAGGACGGTGTTCAAATAGAAAATAATGAAAAGTACCAAATAACACAACATTCTGATGGTACTTGTGAATTAGTAATTGATAAACCAGGAAATAGTGATTCGGGAAAATATGTTGTTCAGGCTGAGAATAGAAGTGGAAAACATGAAATAATACATC
This sequence comes from Bombylius major, assembly GCA_932526495.1. Classification (NCBI taxonomy): domain Eukaryota; kingdom Metazoa; phylum Arthropoda; class Insecta; order Diptera; family Bombyliidae; genus Bombylius; species Bombylius major. The sequence continues at coordinate 36,917,924 of OW052046.1, forward strand.
AAGTTGTTTTTGAAGGCATGGCATCTCATATTGCAGAAAATATTCATGGTGTTTTCCACGCTGATCGCAGTCTTTTAAGGAAGGAGAAGAAGGAAGAAGCAGATGGTGGGAAGTCAAAAGAAAATGAAGAGGAAAAGGGTAAAAAAGGTAAAGCTAAAGGTAAAGCAGCTAAAGAAGAACCTGCTCCTACTGCTAAAACTGCTGAAATTAAGCCAGAGAAAGAAAAACGTGAAAAACGTATTGGGGTTCACTTTGCTGCTAAACTTACTGACAGAGTTGTTGCAGAAGGCTCTAAAGTGAAATTAACTTGCTATTGTGAGGGACCAGATCCTCAAATAAGATGGTTGAAAAATGATCAACCTGTAGTTTATGGACCTAAAGTACGTCAAAACTTTAGAGAAGGGTTATGTACTCTCGAATTACTTAGTGCCCAACAAGCAGATAGTGGCACATATAAATGTTATGCTAAAAATAATAATGGTGAAGAAACGACAAGTTGTATTCTAACAGTGTATTCTAGTTCTGGAAATGCTGATTCACCACCAACTTTCACTCGAGCTATTAAAGACACTTATCATGGCAAAATAAATGAGCTTGTGTTAGATTGCCACGTCAGAGGTCTACCCACTCCTACAATAACATGGGTAAAAGATGGTGTGAAAATTGAACCCAGTGATAAATATCAACAAATTGATCATGAAGATGGTACTTGTGAATTGATAATTAGTGATCCGGTACCTTACGATAGTGGAAAATATGTTTGCCAAGCTGAAAATCGTATTGATAAAGCTGAAATATCTCATATTGTTCAACTTCAAGCTAAAGATATTCGCCAAGGATCACCAGTAAGAGAACCAGCACCGAAAAAAGATGAGGCAAAATCAGAAGGGCAGAAGGAAGCGAAAAAAGATGAGAAAAAGAAAAAAAAAGATGAACCAGTTGGGGGAGGTCGACGACATGAACCTCCACCACCTTCAGATCTAAAGAAACAGCTATATTTTGGCAATTTCTTGGCCAACAGAACAGTTCCAGAAGGATCTAATATTCGTATGAGCGTTTACATTAATGGCCCTGATCCACAATGCCGTTGGTTTAAAAACGAACAACCAATTGTTTATGGACCAAAAAGTAAAGCGGCATGTCAAGATGGTCTCGCAGTTCTTGTTTTATCTAGCTTGTCTGTTGATGATTCCGGAGAATATAAACTGGTTGCACGTAATACTGAAAGTGAAATTGTTTCTACCTGTCGTTTACACGTTTTCGAAAAGGTAAAGGAAGATAAAACGGCTCCAATGTTTACCGTCGGCATTAAAGGTAAGAATATTTTCTGCGTGTTTTTACTTTTTCAGCGTAACCTTACACTGTATCATTAGTGTGTATATGTTTGTGTCATCGTTTTGTAAAGGTACGTATATGTACTTTTTAAATGTTTAAAGTTTTTAAACAGTGTTTATTCGATGGATGAGTTTGAGCTCATTTTTTTTTTGTTTATACTGTCCTTCACATTTTGTGTACATCAAAATTCATAAACTATTTCAGATTCATTTGAGAAACATTCTAGGCGTCTTAAACTTGAGTGCAAAATTAGCGGTAATCCTTTGCCAAACGTCAGTTGGTTTAAAAATAATATTCTTTTAAAATTGAATGAAAAATTTAAAATTTGTGAAAAGTTGGATGGCGTCATAGAATTAACAATTTCTGATTTATCAGAAGAAGATAATGGAATATATTCTTGTGTCGCAAAAAACAATATTGGGGAAAAAAAAATTGAAAAAATTATTAATGTTTCTGACTATATAGCAATTCAATACAATAGAAATCGAATTGAAGATAAAGAAATGCATGATAAAGTAATTGATAAGAAAATACATTTAGAAAGTGAAAATGTTACAAAAATTGAAAGTCATAAAGCAATAATTTCTTTTGAAACCAGTATCAAGAATATAACATCTCCAATTAATAATAAAATTAAATTAGAATGTATAACCAGAGGGAATTTAGATAAAGTTATGTGGTTAAAAGATGGTAAAATTATTGATGATGATAATAAGAGGTACAAGATAGAAAAGAATGAGAAAGGAATTTGTACTTTAGAAATATTTGATTCAGTGCTTGAAGACTCTGGAACATTTACATGTATGGCACAGGGCCCTCGTAATACAATTGAATGTTCATCAAAAGTTCATGTATATGATCAATCAATCGATAATCTGAAATTTCTTAAGTCATTTGCCAGTACTATTGAAGGTAGTTTTGTTTTACATTTCCTTATTTATTGCCTAATTATTATTTTTTAAAACAGATAAATATGATTTGAAAAGAAATGAGCTTAGCCTTGAATGTATTGTCAAAGGTCGACCGAAAACAATCTGGCTTAAAAATGGGTTTCCAATTACAAATAATAGATGTCAAGAATTAGAAGGAACTGGGGGAATAAAGAAAATTATTATAAGACACCCTACATATGACGATTATGGTACTTATACTTGCCGTACAATCGATACAGATAGAATTGAAGAAATTTCTTTGCATATTGATAATATTTGTAGTAATATCAATTTAAATAAGTCTCTTACACCTTTAGAATCTGTAACAAAATCACAAGTTAATGGTGAAACAAGATATATTGATGATAGTTATAATTCTCTTAAAAAGCGACTAAATACTCTTATCGATTCTAGTAAGAGATATGTTGATGATTATAGCATGTCTAGTAAACGATTAAGTGCTAGTATTGAATCAATTAGATCACTTAGAGATTATAGCTCATCAATTAAAACATTTAGAGATTATAGCCCATCTAAAGGACGAACACATACATTTATTGAGCCTGCAAGAAGATATGATGAATATTATGGGTCAGTTGGAAAACAATTAGGTATTACAACAGAACCCTTCGGGAGATACGATGAAGATTACAATTTATACAGAAATCAATTAAATGTTACGGAACCAGTAGGAAGATATTATCATGAAGACTATTACAACTCAAGTGGAAAACGTTACACTACAATAACAGAACCTATCAAACGATACAATAATGAATACAAAAGACGAATAGGAACTTCTTCAGAATTATCAAGAACATATTTACGAGATAAATCATGGCGATCACAAGATACCATTCGTTCTTATGATACAAGAAAACGGCCAATTTTTAGTACTCAGTTGACAGATAGAACTGCAGCAGAAAATTCTACTATAAAATTAACTTGCAATGTTCTTGCTAACGATGATACAAATATTTCATGGTTAAAAAATAATAGTCCATTACCAAGCAGTACAAAATATCGAACATTGTATGATAATGGTTTAGCTTCGTTAGAAATTTTTTCTGTGGAACCTGGGGACTCTGGAAACTACACATGTGTGGCGAAAAATTTAGGTGGAGAATCATATTCTAATGCTCATTTAAAAGTCTACAAAGGGTATGAAGCAACTAAACAACCCCCTGTATTTACGAGATTCATCAAAGGTATAATACATAAAAATTTTCACTATTAGGTCAAAAAACAACTGCAAAATATCAAAACATACATTTTTCAAATCATTCATTATTTTTGTTACATTTTGTTAATTGTTTTTTACATGTGAAATTTAAATAATTTTATTCTGTTATATTAAACAGTTTTATTCAAAGAATTTAAAAGTTATACTTTTTTTTTAAATTTACCTCATAATAGATAATTATTATTTGAACGAAGATGAACTAGTACTGGACTGCCGTGTTCGTGGCAATCCTCGTCCTCAAGTACAATGGATGGTAGGAAATGACATAATTGAATCTGGTGAAAAATACAAACAACTAGATCAAGCTGATGGTTATTGCAAACTTGTTATTATTGAGCCAACAGAAAAAGACAGTGGCGTTTATACATGCAGTGCTACAAACGAAGTTAGCTCAGATAAAATTACACATACTGTTGAATTTAGTGGCAGGGAGAAATTTATTATGTCGAAAACTCATGGATTTTTCCATCGTGATCCTAACAAACCACATTTAACAAATCCATTAGGCGACCACATGATTACAACTGGTGGTACATTAGCATTAACTGCCGAATTTGCCTCTACACCATCACCAATTGAAGTTCAGTGGTTTAGAAATAAACAGCCTCTAGTTGGTTTACCAAACATTAAAACATTTGTTGATCATGGTGTTTACACTTTAGCTGTTGAAAAATCAACTGCCGAATGCTCTGGAGTTTATACTTGTCGTGCAACAAATGCTTACGGTAGAATCGAATCAAATTCGAACGTTCACATTGTTGGTGCAAGTGTAAAAGGTGGCAAATCTGCTCTATTTCTTTCAAGACCAGATCCAGAAATGAAGATCGCTGTTGGAGATCCATTCTCAATTTCGTTTAGGGTTCAAGGAGAACCAAAACCAAAACGTATGTTTTAATATATTACTGTTTAGTTGATCAAAATACCTACTACTTATACCCATGAAATTTCCAAAAACAAAAATTCATTTATACATGTAGATATGTACTTATGTGTATATGTATATGTATATGTATTGTTATTTTGTTATTTCAGTCATTTTCATGAAAGGAACCAAAGATATTACTAAATCTGATCGTGTTAGCAAGGAGGCATCCGATGATTATATCCGTTTCACTGTTCATAAGGCTCAAATATCTGATTCTGGAACATACTTTGTTGTAGCACGAAACGAACACGGAACCGACCGCATATTTACAACTATTACGGTAACTTATTTGAAAATATCATTTTACATTATATTTTTTCAACATTTTCAGGATTGGATTCATTACTTTTTCATGAAAAAAAAACACAATATAAAAATGAAATTTTATTTTCAGTATTTTTTTCTTCCTTATAGATTTTTATTCTAATAAAATTTTTCTCTTATTATTAGATTAAAAATCCAAAAAAGAAATAAAAAAATTAATTTGGCTGTTAACAGGTTAGACAAAGAGCGCGGTCAGTTACTCCAACGTTATCACGTTGGGGTCAACCCCTAGAAAATTATCCTGAATATTCATTTTTCAAAAGTAAGTATACATACATCTATTTTGTATCTGTTATATCATAAATTTATTTTTAAAACATTGGTAATGATCCTTGAACTCGTTACTTGTACTGTTTTTGTCTTTTTATCTCTCTATATTATTTATTTTATATAATTTCTTTCTTTTTTTTTTTTAAATTGTGCATATACTCGTACATCAAAAAATTTGTGTATTTTTTTATTATTTTTATTTTTATTTTTTTTATTTTCGTGAATATCTATTTTCAAAATAAAAATTTCGTACGAGATTATTTAACTTTTTTTTTTCTACATTATGTTCGTTTTGTTTGTTTGTCGTAATTGTGTCATTTGAATTGAAAGTATATCGAAATTATTTTTAAACAAGTGTATATTTATGTTTTATGTACATTAAAAAAAATTCTAAGTTGCATATTTCAATTTATAATGTTATACATACATACATATATATAATATGTCTTCATCATCACATGTGTAAGTACCTATATCATTAGTGCAATATTTTTTATTTGTATAATTACATTATCGATAAATTTATATTACCTTTATCTATTTTTAAATTAGATGAATACTAAAAAAAAAAGAGATTTTTTTTTCTCTAAAATTTATTTACAGATATAATGAAATTAGCAACATCGAATATCGTCAGCCTGTTAACTATGAAAACAAATCAATACCGCTTCAACATCTATGGCTCTGTAACATAATCTTTTTAGATAAAAATTAAATAAACAAAATAATATATAAATCAACAAAAACAGCAATCAATCGAAGAAACAAAGAAAATAAAAAAAAAACAAAAAAAAGTTAAAAATAAATTAAATATGTGTTCTAAAAAATTTTTCTTTTTTTTTATTTCTTGTATGTGTAACGGATAAATCGATTATTTTCCTCACATAAATTTTATTTTCTAAACAAAAACAAAATATATCGACAGCAAATAGAAGGTCAACATGAAAAATTTACAATACATACATACATATATATATTTTTTTTTTTCAGAATTATTCTTCTGTTCAAAGTTTATAATTTTAGTAATTAAATAAATAAAAGAGCAACAAAAAAAAAAAAAAAAAAAAAAAAAAAAAAAAAAAAAACCAAAATAAAACATAAAATGTTTTTTTTTTTCCAAATAAAAAAAAAAACAATTGAATAAATAAATTTGAAACAATCGCAAAATGTATTTAAATTTATACTATTATATTCATTTATTTTGTAATATTGTCATAGATAAATGTTAAAATTGTACAAACAATTATTTAAATGATATATTTTAAAATGTATATTAAAATAAAATAAATTCTTTCTCCGGGGATTGAAAAAAAAAAAAAATAGATATTTTTTTTTCGCATTGTTTTTGTAGTTTTTATTTATTAAAACCTTTTATTTTCTTTTCTCTGAATTCCTAATCCTTAAAATATCTTTATTATTTTTTAAAATATTTCTTTTTTTTTTTTTTATATATATTTTTCATATTATACAATATTAAATACCTACAATTTTATAATTTAAGACCGGAAATATTTATTACTTTTTTCATTGACCGGTCTTAATATACTATATTGAAAGTTTACATAAAATATATAAATATATATACACACACACATACAGGTACATTTTAATCATATCATAAACATATTAATTATTATATTTCTCTCTTATGTTATTGAGAACGTGGGTGCAAATGTTGTACAATTGCAACTTTAATTATTATTCAATTAGGTATCTATTTTATTACTATAAAAAAAAAAAAAAAGATTTTTGTATTAGTTAATGCTTAAACTAGATCATGTGTAACGAAAAATTCTACTTTCAAATTAAAATAAGGAATTGGATCGTTGTGGTGGCATAGAATTTTTGTTTACACAAAAGATCAGTTCGATGGCATTTTTGCATCCATTTGTTAATGCCTCTTTTCTTGGCAATTTCTCTTTTTTCTCTACTTTTTAAATAAATAAAAATATTTGTAATTTTTTAAATTTTGCACCCACATCCAAACATACAGTCGCGAACAGAAGTATTCGTACCCCTAGGTATCAGAAGGTTTTTTTAAAAAAATAAGTCCAAATATAATTTTTATGAAATTTACTATGATTGATCCTTTGTTCGTCCTTGATACACTCACAAAATTTCATATCAATACAATAATTATTTCTTAAGTTTTAAATAATTAAATAAATGTCATAAATTTACGCTCATAAGTATTCGTACACTTTGTAATCATTCTGCACATGAATTTCCAATTTACCGTTTAGATTTTTTTCAACAAACTTTTATTGATTTATGCTATTACTAATAAGTTTTAGGTAAAAATTACTAGCGTTAATACGCTATGCTAATGCATATAATTAATTAATTAATTAAATAATTTTCTATTAAAAAATAATATTTAAAAAAAATTAAATCTTAAATAACAAATAATGAGACGCAAAGGCAAAAAAACGACTTTAGAAATTAAAAATTTAATTGTTGATTTAAAAAATAAAGGTAAATCATTATAAAACATCAGTATAGTTCTAAAAAGACCGAACCAAAGCAACCATTCTCGACAAATCCTTGCATATTTACTTCGGATCCTCATCATGTTGCAATGTTGGTCTTTCAAGTTGAATTTTGTGGACACTTGATAAAATATTTTTTAAAGGATCTTCAAATAACCATGAGAAATCATTGTAGAATCAATTAAGGCCAGATTACCCAGCCGACATACGAGTACATCCCCACATAATTATCAATCATAGTAAATTTCATAAAAATGTCTCTATTATATTTGGACTTATTTTAAAAAAACCTTCTGATACCTAGGAGTACGAATACTTTTGATCGCGACTGTACATATTTTGTGTATACATAAGTATCACAAATGATTTTTCTATAATTTTCTTACTTTAAACAAGCTTATACGTACTTTGATAAAAACTTTTTTGTTTTTTATTTTTATTGAAATTCGGAAGTTGATAATAAAAATTTTTATATTATTTTTCAATTCCCTGGTCACATAAATTTATGCTTCACACAATTGCCATTGACTTTTCTTAAGCGTATTTAAACAAACAAAAAAAATTATTCTCTTAACAAAACGTTGTATTATTATATTCACAACGTTGTTCAAGGATCTTTGCCAAAAATTCTTATGAAAATTAATAACTGAATGATGAAATTTTTAAAAATTTATGCATTCATTTATATAAATTTTCAGATCCTCCAGGACCGATATCATCAGAACCAATACTTGTTGATTCTGGAAAGAATTTCGTAAGTTTAACATGGGGTAAATCATTATTAGAAAATTCTGCACCAGTTATAGCGTATCGTGTTGATGTATGGGAAACTGGTTCAGATGGTGGTGCATTTTGGAGAGAACTAGGGGTGACCTCAACCAACGGTTTTGATGCATTCAACTTAAAATCTGGCAATGAATATCATTTTCGTGTAACACCACGTAATCGTTATGGATGGGGAGAATCTGTTCAAACAAGTTATCCGATTTTAATTGGTGGAGCATTTTGTTTACCAGAATTTACTAAAATTCTACCAGGGCAAATGAAAGCACTTCTTAATCATGAATGTGTTATTGAATGTCATGTCAAAGGTATACCAAAACCAAAAGTTATATGGTATAAAGATGGTCATGCTATAGAATCATCTGAACGAGTTACAGTTCGTCAAATTGGTTTATTATGTAGATTGAAAATTAGTCAAGTATTTGAAATTGACAGTGGTCGATATACATGTGAAGCAACAAATAATCAGGGTAAAGTATCAACATTTGCTCGATTACAAGTTGTTTCTGATCCAAAAATATATGAAGCAGATAATAAATTAAAACAATTTATTGAAAATGAAACAAAATCTGTGGATGAAACATTACCAATATTCACAATGAGATTACGAGATCGTCGTGTACAGGTTACATATCCTGTACGATTAACATGTCAAGTTGTAGGATATCCGCAACCAAATTTAATTTGGTATAAAGATGATATTGAATTGAAAAACGGTGATCGATATTTAATATGCGATGATGGGCAATTTAATACATTAGAAATTGCAAATACATGTTTAGATGATAGCGGTATATATACAGCAACTGCAAAAAATGAACTTGGTTCGATATCATGTCATTGCACTTTAATTGTTGATAAAGGTATTCGTGCATATATTGCTCCAGATTTCTATGTACCATTAGATCCAGTATATACATTCAAAGAAGGTCAAGAAATACGTTTAGCAGCAAAAGTAGAAGCATATCCATCAGTTGGTGTCGCATGGCATAGAAATGGAATACGTTTAAGACCAAGTAGAAAAATTATTGCAAGTTTAGATCATGATGGTTTCGTTGAATTAATTATAGCAGATGCAAGCCTTCGAGATGCAGGAATTTATTCATGTGTCGCATCTAATGTAGTTGGTCGTATAGAAAGTAGTTGTCGTGTTGTAATTGAAAGTAAAGATGATGATGATACTAATTCCAATAAAACTCATCAACTACCTACTTTTAAAAATGATATGCCGTAAGTCTTCAACAAAAAAAAAAAAAAAAAACAATGAAGAATAAATCAAATACAAAAAAAAAATCATTAAATTTATTTTAAATTTTCTGAAATTTAGATATTCTAAAGAGCCAATGTTTGTGAAAAAACCAAGATCCAGTGATGCATATGAAGGTGATACCGTTATTATATTTTGTGAAGTTATTGGAGATCCAAAACCAGAGGTTGTTTGGCTCAGGGATTTCTTGAAGGTAAAAAATATATTTTTTTAAGATCGAAAAATTTATCTATTTTCATTATTTAAATCAATGACATACTTATAATCGATTGTATTGAACCTCAATTTTTTTTTTTTTTTGCTTTATCTTCGTTTATTAAATCTTGAAATATTGTTCGCTGGGTTTTTGTTTTTTTTTTTTTTTATTTACTCACGTACAATTTACAATTTTTCATGTGAAATAAAAATAATAATAATAATAAAATGAAAAATTATAAAACTTTTCATCTCCATATATATTTTCTTTTCTTTTCTTCGTTATTTTTTTTTTTAAAGTTTGACTATTTTTTTAGTTTTTTTTTTGTCATCCTCGTTTAATAGAAATACCTATATTCATTTGTAAAAATATTGTACAATCATTAATTAGTTGAAAATTCATTAAACTACACTTTAAATGAACTATTTCAATAAACAATATATGTATCAATTTTTTAATTTAATATTTTTTCCATTTCAATTTTTAAATGATTTCCGATACAATTTTCAAGACTTTATCTGTATAGAACAAAAAAGCATTATATGAACTACAATATACATATAACAGAACAAAAGTTATTTTCTTCTCTCTAAAATTAATTATTAAAATTATTATACATATATACATATGTATATATACATATTTCAATGTGATACAATGTATCTTAATGATATTGTTTAAAAATCATATTAATATATAAATGTAAAATGAGTATGTAACTATATGCATAATTATGTATATATTTTCTTTCTAAATGAACCATATAAACATAATTAAATTCTGTAATAAAAAAAAAAAAATATAAAGTATAAAAATTACAATATGACGCTGAATATTATACAAGCCAATTTATTCTTTGATAAATCACTTTTGTGTTCATTCAACTGAAATATATGTAACATATAACACAGGTGATTCATATATTTAACGTTACCTATCCATACAGATGACATTATGTATATTTTATACTACACATGTAAGATACATATAATATTATTATACCTATAGCTTTTATATACATACATAATGTCGTTTCTCCTTTATATTTTTATAAATTTTTTTACTTTTACATATATATGTATACATATGCGAGTATATCTAATACCTATATCTATAATACATATATACATATTTTGTTTTTGTTGTACTACCTAATATTTATGATTTCAAAACTAATAAAAATGAAATGAGTTTAGATGCTGGACTTTCTATATCAGCATTTTGATGCTTTTTTACTCTCTTTCAAAATCTAATATGCCACAGATTGTTCTCCAATATAAAACTATAACTTTTATTAAAATATGTTTTTTTTTGTAAATAGCTGGTTTGTATATATAAATATCATAGTAAGATGAAAAAAAAAATCTTTTTTTTTTATTATAATATTTTGTTATGTTTAACTTTTTATATGATTCTTGTCAACCTAAAAGTTTCAAATGCATTTTTAGTCCGTTTTAAGTATCTGTCGTGAATTTATCTAGATTTAAAAAAAAATAAAAAATAAAAACGTAAAGACAATAGTGTATAATTAGTACGCGTATATGATTTTCTTTTTTTTTTTTTTTTTTTTGGTTACACATTATAATCAATATATACGTGCGTTTTATAAACATAAAATATTCTATATGGTGCACATTATAATGTACATACGTGATAATGATATAGAAAATATTATTATTAATATTATTTGTTTATTTTTATTTTTTCTCCAAATGATAATTAATTAAGTATATACATATGTATGTATGTATGTATATTTCTTGTACACCAACAGAATATCAGAAAATTTCATATATACATATTTATGAAACATATAATTGAAATTAAAATTAAATTATTAAATATACTTATTAAATCGATATTCGATCTGTGGGATGTTTTAAACGTTATAAATTGTATATTTATTTATTTATATGCAAACATTTATTATTGTGTGTCAATTTGAAACAAAAAAAAAAAAAAAAAAAAATTACTTTAGAATAAAAAGAAAAAAAAAATCAATTTTTTTTTTTTTTTAATTTTTTTCAAAAATGTATTCAGATAAGTACGCGGTCAACTACTATTATTTACTAATTTGGATTTAAACAAGTAATAAATTTTTATGTTATATTATAAAAGATTGTTAATAATAGCGGAACAGGTAGCAATTATTCAGTTTGTTAGTTAAGTGCATGTGAAATGTATATATTTCTTATTTAAATCTTTTTTTTTTTTTTTTTTTTCCTACTTGATTTCTGTCAAAATCTATTGTACCAATCGTAAATTTTATTGATTTGATAGTAATGTGAAACCTTTTGAATATTTAAATTGAGGAATTAGAAAAGAAAAAAACAAAAACAAAACAAAAACAAGAAAAAACACATAAGACCGTTTGAAAAATACAAAATAAAGAAAAACAGAATTTTTTTCTACAATATTAATTTAATACCATGGAAAAATTTTTAAAAAATATATTTTTTTTAAAGAAATTTAAATTTTTTATTATTATAAGTTTGAGGTTTGGTGAGTGAACAGTGAAAAAAAAAAAACGAGAAAAATTGTGTAAAATAAATATTTTGTGAATTTTATATATTTATATATATGAAAGAAAAAAAATTATAGAATTTACAACAAAAATAACATATACCTATGCATATATATTTTTGTTGTTTTACAATTTGTGATAAAATTTGCACAAAATATACCTAAAGAAAAAAAAATTTAAATTTTAACGATAAATTAATCAACAAAAACGCAGTAACAGAAATTTTTCATCATTGGCAATTTTTATCGAACAATATTTTGTAAGAACGTTTCTTTTTTGTTTTGGTTTTTTTACATCCAATTTGAGAGTATGTACAGTCACTGTTTAGCATAAAGGTAAATAATTTAATTTATAAAAGATACTTTTTTTTCTTCTGAAAAATTACATTGTACTGTGGGAAAATAAATTTTATAATAGCCGATAATATCTAATCAATTTTTACTTGTTACGAAAATTCATTATATACATACTATACATATACGCATATACATACATATGTATATATATATTATTTTTTTCAATTTTCTTTCTATCTTTAAAATATATTTATTTTCAATAAGAAAAAATATATATATTCCTATATATTGTAGAAAAACATACTGCTGATGATATGTTGAATGCATTTTATATAGTCTCATGAAAATTCATATTTTCTAAATATGAAGATTTTGAACGACAAATAAAATTAAATATTTATAAGTTTTCTAAAAAGATTTAAAGATTGTTTTTTATTTTTTTGTATTTCTTTGTAAACGTATGAAAAAAAAAAAAAAATAAGAAAAAAAAAAACAAACGAACTAAGAGAAAATTTGAAAAAAATATAGGTAGTTATAGAAATATCTGATGAGGTGTATTCACACATGTGTGTATGAGGAGAGTATGTCAATTTATGTACACATATTATGAAAAAATTCGGTTAAGGTGTCAATTACTTCCAAATCAGTTTTTTATTTATTACCATTTTTTTTTTTTTTTTTTTTTTTTTTTAAATTCAAAGCATTATAAATTTTCCAAAATAAATTTATAGTTTTTGTTTTCTCATATTTTTTTTTCTTCTTCAAATAAATATTCATTAGTAAAAATGTTCTTTTATTCATAATACATATACATATATATGTATTTTCATTATAAAATATTTCTAATAGGCTAAACATTTTTTATTTTTTTATTTATCGACTACTTAATTAAAACAAAATTAAATACAAGAACAATTAGAAAATTCTCCATTATATTCGAATTTTTCAAAACAGATAAAATTCCATTAGTCAATAAAATAAACAAAGAATTTTTAAACTTTGTTTTTGTTTTTTTGAATTTGAATAAATAAAAAATTTTTAATTTGTATTACGTGTCATAGCATATTATATGCAGTATACTCGTACATATAATAAGTTTATAGTATTTTTTTGCTTTTTACGAATAAATAATTTAAAATTGTTTATCTATTTTGCATGTATGATATTCATAAATTAAATCACATAATAAATTCTTATTATTTTTTTTTGCATTATACTATATTTTGACATATGTTCGTATATAGTTAAAGAATAAATATAAAAAATAAAAAAAAAAAATAATAGAACAATAAATGTGTACATGATATACTGATATCGTGCAATGAATGAATATCTAAATAAATACAATAAAATAGAATAGAATAATAATCTTTCCATATAAGTGAATTTTATTCATTTTGTTTGTTGTCTTGTCTTGCATTTTAAAAATACAGTAAATTATATACTATATTATTATTTTGAATCTAAAATAAAAATCTACTAATATTGCATATGTAGACACAAAAAAAAAAAAACGAAATGTATTAACCTTACCTTTAAAACTTTATGTTTTTTTTTTTTCTCCAAGATTCTGTCTGATAGATAATATCTAATATTTGATTACTGCTATTTTTATTTCTTCTTAAATTCATTTTTTTTTTGTTTTTGTCGAGATTGTCGCCAGCAATACAAGATTCTTTTTTGAAAATTTCAACTTTTTATTTTTTCGTTTTTGTAATATAGCCAATCAATACATAATTGATACATAGATATACATTTTTATATCTATTTAAATATAATTTTTTTTTTCCATATCTAGAAATTATATTACGATATCATATTATAATAGTATACAAATTTATTACATTATGTGAAAATATTTCAACATACATAATAAATTATCGAAAGCTAGGTATATATACACAACTATAAAATAATGATACAGCGGTATATTTTATTTGAAGTCCATTACAGTTTATAATTAAAATAAATAGCAATTTTTTTTTTTGTTTTTTTTTGTTTTTAACAAAAATTAAAAATAAGATAAAAAATTAAATAGCCATATTTCTATCATCAATATGTATTATAATTCACGTTTATGTTTTTTTTTTTCAACTCTTTTAATCAAATAAATCTGGACAGCATGTATCTTTTTTGTAATTATGTGGTTTATGCACATTTTTATATTTAATTCTTTTGGATCCCATATAATATCCATAGTATATACATACATATATGTATGTATATTTATTGTTACATATAATGTACATACATACATTAAATACATAAATGTTTAAATTCCTCCCCTTGATTATCATTATTAATATGTATTATTATTATTTTTTATTAAAAATCTTAAATTTCCAGTTAAGATATATGTACATAGATGTATCATATATCAACCTTACAGCAATTTAATTGTCTATTTTTAAAATAAAAAAATAAAATACACATAATAAAATAAAGGTAAATGAAATTAAATAAAATAAAATATGAGAAAAAAAAAGTGTCGAGCTAATTTAGACTTGACCGGCGACAAAAATGAAAATTTCATTTCTATATATCTGTCTCGTCGCAGTTGATGCACTTGTTTATATACAATATCATTTATGTATAATATTATATAATCTTCTTTTTGTATCTACAATTTTTGTTTGTTTTTGTTTTCAAAATATTTTTTGTATCTAATTTTATGCAATTTAAGTACTTGTATTAATTTTATCTTGTTATGCAGACAATATACTTGTAATTGCAAAAAAAAAAAAAAAAGATTTCAAACAAAAAGAGTAGGAGGTTAAACTAAAACAAAAAAAAGATTCACTTTACTTATAAGATGACAATAGATACTCATAATGTAATAGATACAAAAAATAAAAAAAAATGATATAAAAAAAAGCATTTTATAAAATAAAAAATTTATTATTCTGTATAAAATTTGCTACTGTGATATACAAAAAAAACAAAATGCATTTTTTGTGTTCGTTATTTATATATGTATGAACGTACTTGCAATGATCACAGGCATTTTATCGTAAGATATGCTACATAAAAATCATACATATTGCACATACATATGTACATATATGTTTGTTCTATTTATATAAACTATGTTTTTAAATATGTATACAGGTACTTGTACCTGTTTGATTCTCGCACTATATACTGTTGAATGGACTGTAAAACAAAAAAAACAAAAAAATTAAAACCAACAACATCGTCAATTTTAACGTCATCATGAGGTCATTCTAATAGGGAGTACTTTTATGGTTATTACATGAATCATACGTCCTTAACTGAGTTTTATTTAGTATCTAAAAACTTTTTTTTTTCCATTTTATATTGTTGTGATTTTGATATTCTTCTATTTTGTTTCGTTATGAAATGATTTTTTTGTTGTTGTCTCTTTTGTATTTTTAAAATTTTATTTTTAGTCTTTCTCATTAATTGAAAATTTTTTAAATATTTTAGGAAAATTGAAAGAAAATTTATTCTCACGTGAAAAGAAAATTTTAATTAAGCTAAATTACTTTTTTAGTTTTATATTGCACTGATTTTAGATTTTTTAGATGATTTCATGATCAAAATTTTGATAATTCTGCACATTAAAAAATTACTCGTGTAGATTTATATAGCTAATTAGAAAGTATCTAGGTATATGAATATCCAAATGATATATGCATGGTATTTAAGTTTAGATGTTGTTTAGAATAAATTTTTTTTTGTAATTAAAAAATTAAAAAAGATAGTTCAGAATATTTACGTAGATTTGAGCCTGAACAATTTTTTGTTTTATTTTTAAAATTTTTTGTTTATTATTCCGATTCAATCATAAGAAAATTACTTATATTACAGAAAACTTTATTTTTTTTTTTTTTTTTTTTTTTTTTTTTTTTTTACATATGAACAATAAACATTTTTCAACACAATGTAGAAAATTAAATTTACATAGAAAATATTTTTCTATTCTTTCAATTCACAGAATGTACTCGCTTAGATATACATGTACATATATGTACATAAATATTTTCTCACATGTATTGTACTCATGTGTAATAAAAAAAACAACATGTAAAATTAAATTATTTTTCAATAAATTTCCTTTTCGATACGAAAAAAAAAATACATAATAAACAAATTCGTTATGAATATGAATTGTTAACCGATACCGATAACAAATTTTTTGTTCATTTTTATTTAATTAAATTTTACATTTCTTTTTCATTTTTATCTTAAATTTCAAGGTGAATACAAAATATTCTAATTACCTACATTTTTCTCCGTTGTAGATTTTTATATCGTATTGTAGTTGCATTGAAAAAAAAAAAACAATACAACTCATTTGTTTCTAAATTTAGTTTTATTTTTAAAATGAAATAATTTTAAAAAAAGAAGAAAGAAGAAAAAAATTTGAATATTGTATTTTTTTGCAGCCTGAGTATTATAAGGACGCTCCACATTTTCGAAGAATTGGTGAAGGACCAGAATATCGTCTTGAAATACCAAGAGCAAAACTTGATTTTACTGGTACTTATTCAGTTATTGCAACAAATTGTCATGGTGAAGCAAAAGCGATAATCTCATTACAGATATATGCAAAAGGTAAATTTTATGTTTTTTGTTTTCTATGTATGTAGAAAACAATAATTGACAAATGACAAAAATTATTTTCTAATTTTTTTAAAAATTGTTTTAGTTTGAAAATTCTCAGTAAAAAACAAAAATTATTGGCAAAAGAAAAAACTTAAAATCGTTATTTCAAGAATTTATTAATATTTTTATTTTTTCAATTTCTAAAATAACCTTCATACATATACGTGGGTATGTCTTTTTGTGCAGTTCAACAAAACCTGCAAATACTATCACGTCACGACTCTTATGTGTGTCATTGCCCTTTTTTAGCAAGGGGTAAGACATTCATTATTGGTTAAGAGAATATTTTATAAGAAAAGTGTAAGAAATCTCATACAGAAGGTTTAAAATAATCGTAAATTTTAGATTTGAACAAAATATGAGCAACACGATAATTAGCTACGAACGCAACGCGAGCTCTAATTATAGTTTTATTACGTGACTTGCTAATTTGCTATGGGCCCGTTGTGGCCTATGCTGGGCATAGTTTAGTCGCCACGCTAACCCAACTTTAATATATGCCGTATGGTTAAAAAAAATTAAACTAATTAAATTATTTTAAATTTATTTATTAGGTAATTATGCGGTAATACATACCTACAAACTCGTGTACACGCACATTCTTCTCTGTTCAAATTGTGCGTACTATACACGTAATTATAAATAGAAAATAAACATTTTGTTGGAGAAGTTTTAAAAAAACAAATATGCGTTAATTTCATTAGTAATTATGAGTGCGCAACAGTTTACATAAATGTATTTCAAACAAAAACAAAAAAAATTCATACATATGTATGTACATAAAGACTATATTGATTTAAAAAAATTATAAACCCCTAACGTTATGCAAATTTTATAAAGTAAAATGTTTTGTATCTTATCGATGTATTTTTTTTCAATAACGAATCGATTTACCATGCAAACACTCGATTAATTAGATATATGTACTTCTGCACACATAATGTAACTATTATGTATGTACATACATATCTACATTTGCGTATAGGCATTAAAAATAAAGAATCGATTAATTTACAAAACTATTGATTATTTATTTATTTATCTGATCGACATCACATCACTTATCAAAGCCAAGATGATTTAATTTAAAAAAATCACACTAGTCACTAGTCACTACTCACTACATATTTAAATTTCTAATGAATTGCATATTATTTTATTTCAGATATATTAAAATCTAGTGCAATGGATAAGGGTTCCGTCAGGCATGGGTAGGTTTTTAACTATTTAGTTTTATTTAAAAAAAAAAAAACATTTTTATTCTAGTTTAACTCTTTTGGCTGATACTTACATGAAAAAAAAAAATTTGTTTTCTGTTTTATTTTTATTGATTTAGAAATGTTGAAACTTTACCTTGTGTAATTCGTCATCTTAAAGATTTACGTTGTTGTGATGGTGATTCAATTACACTTGAATGTTATGTTGAAGGTGTACCAGAACCAATTATACTTTGGGAAAAAGATGGTCGTATATTACCATCTAATAAAGATTTTATAACATCTTATGATGGTGAAAGAGCAACATTATCAATTAAACGTGTTTATCCAGAGGATGAAGGTGAATATACATGTATAGCATCAAATAATATTGGTAGAGCATATTCATCTGCATGTATAATTGTTGATGTTCCCGAAGAAAAAGAGAATCTTTTAAGTAGACAATTAACAAGACCTCCAGGTCTTTTATTATCAACAAGTTCTACACCTCGTTCAACACCAAGAACAACACCAGTTCGTAGTATATCACCTTTTACATTATCATATAGGAATACAAGTATAGATCTTTCGGTACAATCGAAAAAGAAATTTGCAGCACCAAAATTCTATGCTATACCTCATAATCATATTGCTGAAGAAGGTGAAACTGTACGTTTTCAATGTGCTATTGCTGGTCATCCATTACCATGGTCAACATGGGATAAAGATGGAATTGTTGTTACACAAACATCAAGAATATCAATTAAAGAAAGGGATGATTTACGAGTTTTAGAAATTGAAGAAGTCACATTCGATGATGCTGGCTTATATCGAATTACATTAGAAAATGATTATGGACGAATTGAAGCAACTGCACGTTTAGATGTTATTGGGAATAGTCGTCGTGGTTCTTATAGATCTATAAGAACAAGTAGTTCACCTCGAAGAAATATAAATCTATCACGACGTATTATGGGTAATTCAACTCGAATTGGTGGTCGTTTAGCATTGGCATGTAATATTCGAGGATCATCAGTACCAGCAAGAAAATTTTATCATAATGGTGAAGAAGTAAAAGAATCAAATAGAATATCTATAACACATTCTGATATAGAATCATTATTGATTATTGATCGGGTCACTGAAAATGATCAAGGAATTTATACATGTGTGGCACATAATGAATATGGTTTAATATCGACATCGACCAGTGTTGCATTTTATAATTCTGATGCAGACATTCCATCAAATTATGATGATTTAAAAATAATACAAGAACTTCCAAAAGAAATGAAAATAATTGAAGGTAAAACAACAGATTTAATATTTGAAATAGATACTCGACAACCATACACTTATGTATGGTTAAAAGATAACGAATTATTAGTTGATTGTGATGAATTTAGGTAAGAAAATTAAATATCAATTTGAATTTATCTCTAATTTAAATTCCATACATATAAAGATTTTTTGTTGTTGTTGTTTTAATCGTTAACTTTATTTTTTCTTTTTTTCTTTTAAATAAAAAAAAAGATATATTGATCATGGCAATGGTATGCTAGCATTACGAATTCTTGATACATTTGATATGGATAGTGGACTTTATGAATGCATTGTGAAAACAGAAAATAAAATTTGCAATACAACATGCCAATTATTAATTGATGAAAATAATAAATTTACAGTTGACCCAGAAAAATCTAACCTTGCATTATTAAAACAACCATTACCAGCTATTGGTTTTCATGGTACTGTATTATCATTTTGTACTAGAGTTAGTCCACATGATGCGAATGTTAAGTGGTTTATTTGTGGCCGGGAAGTAACAAATGATTCACGTGAATTTTCGGTAAGTACCAAGTATACAATTTCTTTTTCGTATTTTCTTTTGTTTAACCGGTTACCTGTCTGTACCTGTTTACTTTTTATTTATAGACTTATAATTATTTTACCTACATATAAAATATCTTAATCATCAATTTTAATTATTTATTTATTTATTTTTTTTTTTAATTTATCATTTTATTTTTTTTTAAAAAAAATGTATTTTTTTTTACTCACTCAGTATGGGGTGATGTCTAAAGTAGAAGTGGTAAAATAAATTTTTAAAATCTAATTTTTCAATAAATTTTTTATTGAAAACATTAATAAAATTTTTTTTTATTATTTTGTTGTATTCTGTTGTCGTTGCGCGCTACAAAACCTATCAATAATTTTTCAAAGACAAAAAAAAAAAAATAACTAAGTTGCTTTAAAGAAAGAAACAAAAAAATTAAAAAAGAAAAAAAGAAAAATTTGTAAGTAAGTTAGGCTTAAATTTAGTATTTTTTCTGTCGGATTCGAATGGAAGATTATTATTGAGTATTCTGTTTTTTCGTTATACATACTATAATGATGACGTATGGATACAGAAGTCTTTAAATTATATATATAGCTATGTACATATCTGTATATAAAATAAAAAACGATTTATAGAGCATTATGTGGTAGTGGTTTGACTGTTATATATATTTACATCAACACTTGTATTAATTTATTGTTTTTTTATTGTATATTTATTTTATTATTATATTATTGTTAATTCAACTTTTAATTGTTGTGTTTGATCTACATAAGACACGACACATCATTTAAATTACTATTATAATAATTATTATTATAATGTTGTTGATATTTTAAACATTTTGTGTCTATAGCTACAGGTGAACTGTTTCTTAAAATACGTATTCAATTAATTTGATTAATTTATTAATTTTTTGTTGTTTTTCTTTTTTTTTGCTGCATTACATTTTGCAATGTGTTGCAATTTATAATAATTCAAAAGTAAAAGAAAGAAAAACACATAAAGCTTTCAATTAATAATTTTATTTAAATAATAAATACAAAAAAAAAATAATTAAAAACGATAATTACGAAATTTTAAACTAAAAAAGAAAAGAAAAATTGTGTGAAAAAGTGTGACATTCCATTCGCATTCTAGAGAAAGTACACAGCTATCTTATAATTACTTAATTCCTAAAATGTTGTTTTTGTTTTTTTTTTTTTTAATCTAATAATCTTTAATTTGGAAAAAAAAAGTGTTTAAAAAGAAATATATATTTTTTTTTTTTTTGGTAAGTTTAATAATTTTAGAAACAACAACCAAAAAAAAAAAAAAAAAAAAATCATTTGTGTTAACATAGGTGTGGTATGAACAGTTTTGTTATTTCTATTTAATAAAGTAAATATTGAAAATCTATAATGGGAAAACCAACGACAAAACTACTTAACTGTCTGTAAAAGAACATTCTTTTGGAATTTTTATTATACATATATGGATGTTTTTTTTCTTTTTTTTTTTTTTTTCAAATTATAAGATGATGTGGAATACTTTATTCATTTTTAAATTTTCATTTCAGTCATATGTGAGATTTTTTTAAAAAAATATAAATATGTTTTGTATCTTTTAAATTTCTTTCACATAATCTTTAAATTAAAAAAAAAAATTTTTTTTTTTTTGTTTATGACTCAATGGAAAATTAAATTTGTGCGTTATTTGTGTGTTCTGATAATTAATTTGTTGTTGTTGTTACTAATTCTTATGAATTATTATTATTTAAGTGATATTGAATTGAATTAATTGAAATTTTGTACTTGAAAGTGATAAAAAAAAAATAAAATAGCTATGTGGAGTGATAAGAATTCGGTTTGTAATTATGTATTAAAAAATTAACAATAATTTGAATTAATTTAAGTTGTTAATTTATTGCTCATGTTAATTTAAATGTTTTTACATTTTTATTAATTTACAACTTTCAATTATGTACTTACAAGTTATTCTATTTTATTTGAAACACAAACGATAATTTTATGAGAAGAAGTATTAAAAAAAAAATGTGTTGCAAATTGTAAAACAAAAAGAGGATTTTATATTAATTGCTAGTGATAATTTTGTGAATTTATATCGAAATTAACTGAATGTTTGTTATATTTGAGTAATATATTGGGTATATGCTTTCCAATGAATTAGTATTTTCAAAATTAATTAAAAAATCATATATATGCAAATTGACTACATATTTTCTGTTTTCTTCTTATTTTTTTTTCCTCAAAAAGCATTGCTTTGTGTTTATAGTAATTTCAAAAAATTAAAATAATAAAAAATTTAAAAAAAAACAATAAAAAAAAGTAAATTAAGATTTAATTTCTTTGCGAAATAATACCGAATCTTTTTTTTTTTTTACAATATGAACGCATATTTGGGTGGATGTGCTGTCTAAAATGAAATTTGAAAAGAAAACAAAAAAGACTATGAATTCATTTAAAAAGTTTTGGCGGGAAATTAATGACTCTCAAGCTTCGATTTAATTATAACATAAAGTTTTAAAAATCCTTTAATTTATAACTAATTCTATATTCAAAATTGTTAACTTTTGTAGCCTTTTTCTTTCCTTTAGAAATATCATTTTTGTAAATTGTATTCTGCATGAAATAATTCGAAATAATATATTATACCTATACTATTTTTCTTTTTGGATGTCAGCAGGGTCGTATTTAAGTATAGGCTATGTAGGCTATAGCCTAGGGGCCCGCACCACAAGAAGATTGACTTTTTTTTTTTTTTTTTGCTTGTTAGAATTACAACCCCGGTAGGGCCCGCACCACAGGTCTAGCCTATGGGTCTACAGATCCTAAATACGGCCCTGGATGTCAAAGATAGGCATACTTTTCTATATTCTTTCAGAAATTGTTTGAATAAATCTGTCTCGTGTGTGGGGTGATCAGATCTCAATTTCAATCGAGGGAAATCTTTTAAATTAAATATTATCAAGGCAAAAAACTCATCGGGTACATGCCTCCATAAGCACAATATTGACTTCCAAAAAGAAAAATACTATAGGTACTTTTGATATTCAAATAAGAATACATATTTACATGTTTAAAATTAATATTCGTAAGCATAATTTGCATATACATATTATTATATAGATATGTGATATTCAATTAAATAAGCACATTTAAAAAATAAGAAGAATAAAATGTTTATTTTACATTCGTATGTAGATTATAATAAATAAAAAAAAAGAAGAAAAATATTCGTAGCTTTCAATAAAATAATAATATGTAACAATAGTAATAAATAATTTTTATCTAATATTAAATTTATATCTGTATATATCTACATATGTATATTCTCGTACAGTATATTTTTCTTTTTATTATTTATGGAAATTAATTATTTTCTAATATCTCATCATCATCATCATCATCACATATGTACATGTGTATATACATACATACATATATGTCATTTAAGTTTAGAATGTTAATAAATAATTCATTCAATCAAGCAAAACAAGACCTTTTTTGAGTTGAGGTCCGATGACATATCCACCACAATTCATTGAAAGGAAAGTTGTTAGAATATATCGCACATATGTACATACATTTAACTTTAAGAGCCTCATATAAATTATTCACATTTAAAAAATATACTTACATACATACTACATACATATATATAGGTACGTATATAGTACAACATTTCTATATACATAGATATATTCTTCATTAGTTTTGTAATTTAAGATTCAGTTTAACAACAGATATACTTGTTGTGGTCAATTTTTTTTTTATTATTATTATTATTATTATTAAATATTAAATTTGAAATATTTATATTTATGTATATTAATTGTATGAAGGTGGTGATTTCAATATAACAGCAGCAGTAACAGTAGCTTTTAGCGGTAGCAATATAATTTGAATTTTTCTATTTCTTCTTCTTCTTTTTGATTTACATTTTAAAATAAAATTGAAGAAAGAAAAAAAAAATCATCATATTTTCTTACGCCCTTTTATAGAAAATATTATAAACTTTCATCATCAATAATTTAATGACCAATTTTGTTTTTATAATTCAAATGTGGTGCTTAAAAAAAAAAAAAATTATCATTATATTTTTTTTTTAATAATTTTTCATTTATTTTTTTTTTTTTATAATTTCATGACATTTGATAGATGGATGAATGAATTTTAATTGTAAATTCCATCTTTGGCGGAGATTTTGTAAACGCATTCTGTTTACATAAATAATTTTTTTTTTCTCTCTACTATTTTGAATTTTTAAAATTTTATTGTTATTACGATTTTTCAATTGAAAAAAAAAACAAAAACAATCAACTTTTGTGGTTGAATAAGAATTTCTATAAATTAAATTATTATTTTTTCAATTAATTGATTTTTGAATTTCATTCCGTTAAAAACTTACTATAGTTATAATTCGAATAAAAATATAATTTTATTTCTTGTTTTTATATAGCTTTCTGATGGTGAAAATTTCTACACTTGATTTTTTATAAATTTAAAAAATAATAAAAATTAAAAGTAGTTTTTTTTTGTTGTTGATTACTTTAAATAATTTTTTTATTTCTGTTATTACTTTTTTTCTTGTTTTTTTTTTGCTATAGTTGGAAAATCAACCAGATGGTGTTAAAATTTTACATGTATTAGGTGTAGAACATAAACACAGTGGTGAAGTGAAAGTAATTATACAACATCCTAGTACAAAAGAAGAAATAATTAGTTATACAAATTTAACAGTACTACCAAATAAATCAGAATCAATTTATGATTTTGAAAAAACATCAATAAACGAACATCCAGATGTACCATCTTATATAATAAAAGGTCCAGAAGATTGTGCTGTTTTAGTTGGTGGTACTGTTAAATTAGAAGTAATATACGGTGGATATCCCATACCAACAGTTAAATGGTTAAAAGCTGTAAGTATATGTACATCTATAGTAATTTTTTTTTAATTGCAAAATAAATTTTTTCACAGTTTTCACACTAAAATAATTATCAAATAATACATTTTTTGTTGTTGTTGTTTATAATATTTTTTAAATTTTAAAATAGTATATACGAGACAAAATATAATTGAGTAAAATAATCTGTATTATGTGGTAAATTGAAAACCAATATTTGAATTTGTGGTTTAATGACTTTTTTTTTATTATTATTTTTTTTTATTGCTAAATATTATAATATTAAAATATGAACTCATTTTTACGAGTTATTTATTATTCACACGCTATGTACTTATATAGCCTTCTTCGCCTCTTAATATATGGATCACATTTAATATTTCTCTTGTTATATTTTTTTTTTTTTTTTTTTTTTTTTCAATTAAATATTAATTTTTAATTTAATTTTTTTTTTTTTGCTAAAAATTATTTCTTCAGGGTCGACCGATTGTACAAAATTCGAATGTAACAATTAATACAACAGATAATCAATCAAGTTTAATTTTAACATCAATAACAGCAGATGAAAGTGGAAAATATACTGTTGAAATAATGAATGAGCATAGTAGTGATTTTGCAGCAGCATCAGTTGCTGTAGAAGGACCACCAGAACCGCCAAGTGGAAAACCGAGTGTTTCACAAGGACCAGATCGTGTTGCAGTTGCATGGTGTGGACCACCATATGATGGCGGTTGTATGTTAACTGGTTTTATGTACGTGTGAATAATCTTGTATATATTTTATTTCGAAATCTTAAAATATTTACAAAAATAAAATTACATATTATCTATTTTTTTTTTTTATTATGAAACAGAGTGGAAATTCAAGAAAAAAATAAAGAATGGATTGAAATTGCAACTGTAGTTGATTCATTAGCATATACTGTTAAAAATCTAACACCAGGATTAACATATAAATTTCGTGTACGTGCTGAAAATATTCATGGAAGAAGTGAACCAAGTATTCCTAGTGAAGAAGTGACAATTCCAATTAAAAATAATTTAGAAAAAGGTAAAATAAATTTGAAAAAAATAAAAAAAAAAATAATTGTAGATCAAAATTTATTTTTACAAAATTATAGATTCACAACAAAATTTAATTTGTATACAATCTGGTGGTGATTTTAAAACACGTTTTGAAATACTTGATGAACTTGGTAAAGGACGATTTGGTATCGTTTATAAAGTAACTGAAAAAGAAACACAAAAAATATTAGCTGCAAAAGTAATAAAATGTATTAAATCAAAAGATCGTCATAAAGTTCAAGAAGAAATTTCAATAATGCAGTCTTTAAATCATCCAAAATTATTACAATTGGCTGCTGCATTTGAAAATCCAAAAGAAATTATTATGGTTATGGAATAGTAAGTTGACATTTTTGTTTTTCCAAATTAAAATCATTCTATTTTTTTTTTCTCTCATAAATTTACTTAATTAGTATAACTGGAGGTGAACTTTTCGAAAGAGTTGTAGCTGATGATTTTACATTAACAGAACGAGATTGTATATTATTTCTAAGACAAATATGTGAAGGTGTAGAATATATGCATAGTCAAAAAGTTGTTCATTTAGATCTTAAACCAGAGAATATAATGTGTCATACAAGAACTAGTCATCAAATAAAAATAATTGATTTTGGATTAGCTCAAAAATTAACAACAAATACACCAGTACGTGTAATGTTTGGTACACCAGAATTTATACCACCAGAAATTATAAATTATGAACCGATTAGTTTTCAATCGGATATGTGGAGTGTTGGAGTTATTTGTTATGTTTTGTAAGTATAGAATTTATTTAGATATATAAAATGTATATTTGTAATTTTTTATATTTGAAAAATTCATAGATTATCTGGTCTTTCACCATTTATGGGCGATTCAGATTTTGATACATTCGCGAACATAACACGAGCTGATTATGATTTTGATGATGAAGCATTCGATGCAGTTTCAGAAGAAGCAAAAGATTTCATTTCAAATTTATTAATTCATAGGAAAGAGGAACGATTAACAGCAAAACAATGTCTTGAATCAAAATGGTTATCACAACATAACGAAAATGTCAGTAATAATAAAATTTGTACTGACAAGCTTAAGAAATTCATTATTCGTCGGAAATGGCAGGTACTTTAGTGCAAAAAAAAAAAAATGTTTTTTAAATTTTCTTTCCTTGTAATTTATGCATGATGTTTTAACATTTTTATAAATTTTATTGTTTCATTTTTGTTGTGTGTTTTTTTGGCTTTTTCTAATTTGAATTAAAAAAAAAAAATTGAAATAACGATAAACACAGAAAACTGGAAATGCAATTAGAGCTTTAGGAAGAATGGCAAATTTATCAGCATCCCGACGAAATTCAAGTGCAACATCGTTACCAAACAGTCCTAGACCATCAATATCAGCAGGAAGTAGTCTTATGAATCATATGATCATTGGTAATGATCATATGTCATCTTTAAATGAAGAGGAAGATAATTTTGATTCTACATCATTTTTATCACTTGATAAAAATAAAACATTTGGTAAAGTTCAAATGTCTGTTAAAATAAGAGATAAAACACAATGCAGTGAACGAAGTGATTCTGGTTTTAGTGAATGTTCAAGTTGTAGTGGAGGTGGTAATATTCCATGTATGTGTTTACATTCATTTACTTCTAAACCACAAATAAATCGTGATTCATTATCACATCAAAAATCTACATATTTATCAAATGCTGTATCACATGAATTATTAAAATCAAAATTAGAAGAAATTGCTGAAGCACAAAGAACTGATACCATAACACCTGATAATTTTGATAATAAAATGATAACATCATCTTCTACAACATCAGAACATAAAGAATGTTCAAGTCCTTTACAAAATTTTACAATTGAAATACCATTAGAGCATAGAATTAGTGTTGCTGCTAATTCTACAGCATCAACAGCTATACCAACAGTTACAACAGCTTCAGTTACAAAACTTTCAACAATTGAAACTCCTTCACTTAATAAAGAGCCTATAATGATGTCAGATTTTACAAATACAATAAAAATGAGAAAAAAATCATTAGAAAAAAATATTATTCGTGAAAAAGTTGTAGCTAAAACAATTTTTGAGCCATCAGGAAAAGTATCAATGTTAAAAAGTAGATTTAATACAAAAAATCCAAACAATAATAGTAGTAACACTCCAAAAAATGTAACAGTAAGTAGTCCAGCGTTTGAACGTAAAATTAATGCTTCTATTACTGCTACTAACATTCAACAACAGAAGCAACAACAACAGCCGCAGCAAAAGATAAGTAGCATGGATTTAAATGCTTCCCCTTTAAAATCAAAGAGTGTTTTTGATCGTTTGGCGAATAATAAGAGTAATTAAAAGCATTTTTTTTAAAATTATTTTTAATTAGATTCTTAATTTTTTCTTCTTTCATGCCATTGTTATTTCTAATTAACGGTTTTTTTTTTCATTTTTATATTAGCAAACGCCAAATTTGGATCAGTATCGACATCTCTTCCCGCATCTCCTTTACCAACAAGGTCGGAGATGCGGCTAGTAGGACGTGTTA
This sequence comes from Bombylius major, assembly GCA_932526495.1. Classification (NCBI taxonomy): domain Eukaryota; kingdom Metazoa; phylum Arthropoda; class Insecta; order Diptera; family Bombyliidae; genus Bombylius; species Bombylius major. Next base: position 36,946,677 of record OW052046.1, read on the forward strand.
AAGAAGTGACTGAACGACTTTCAACGCCAAAAAAGAATTATTCAACAGTGACAGCAGCAGCAGCAGCATCATCATCAACATCATCAACAGCAATAACAACTGCTACAATAACATTAACACCAGTAACGAAGACGACGACAACAACAACAACAATAACAGCTGCTCGACGATTAGCACAAAAATTAGAAACTGCATCATTAATTACACAATCATCGAATAATAACAATAACAACAACATTTCATCATCATCAACAACATCAGCATCTTTAAATAAAATTGGATATCATAGTCCAAAAAAATTACAAACATTACAATCAACAACACAAAGTAGAAGTTGATTTTGTTTTGTTGTTTTTTTTTTGTATCTTTACAAAAATGAATGTACACTGAATTTTTGTTTTTTGATGAACTTTATATATTTAGAAGAGATTTTCTTAAATAGAAAAAAAAAACCTTTTTTTGTTTTTAAATTATCATTTTCATTCTTAAAAACAACAACAACAATATTAATTAATTTTTTAATACTTTTTTGTTTTTATTCTGACACATAGTTTGGACTGACAACAATTTAATTTAAAATAAATTTAAAAAAAAAAAAACAGAATGTTTAGCGTCAAATTTTACTTTTTTTCATACAAGTTTTTTTTTGTTTTCTTTCTAGAAATAATTTAATTTTGTTCATGTTTTATTTTATTTCTTTTAAATATTTATATAAGTTGAAATTAAAATATGATTGCGCTATGATTATATTATTATGTATTTAGTTGTTAAGTGTTTAAATATTACTTGTTTTTTTTTTGTTTTTTTTTTTTTAATTTATATACGTAAGACATAGATTTTTTTTTCTTTCAATTAACGTTTTTATTTTTCTTTTAAAAATATTCTTTTCAATTTTAAAGTTTAATTTAATTACTTAAAAAAAATATAAAGGATTTTTTTTTTTTTTCGAAAATCAATTAAAGAAAAAAAGAAAAACGAAAATGTTCTATGATTTCGAACTCGAATAATATTTTATTAAATACATTTATATAATCTCACTTTTTATTTAATATTGATTTAAAAAAAAAAAATGTAGTTAAATATTGAATGAACGAGATATTTTAGAAATAATAATAATATTTTTTTTTTAAATTTTCATTCATTTAAAAAAAAAAAAAGAGGAAAAAAAAAGCCCAAATTAAAATCATAAACATATGCGCACATACATTACAATATTATATTATACATATACAATTATATAAGTTTGTGCACTTGCCTTTCTTCTTGTAGTTTGTATATATAAAAAAAAAAACAATTGAAAATTATAAAATTAATTCAATAAAAATTATGTTGAAGATTTTAGGATGATTGTTTTATGTCTGGTTTGTCTTTATTTCCAATTAGATGAGGAGGGATTTAGAGTTGAGAGTGGAAGAGATGCAGATATCTTCGAGACACCGCATCTGAAACACAGTTCCTAAACTTTATTCAGGAAGAAATTTCCAAAATTCAATGGTGAGATTCGATTTTCTGAACCAAAAAAGTATGTATATGCATAAGCAAAAGCTTGCTCAAAGCTTATAAAAGCGTTTTCTCTGAACGTTTTGTTCAGAAAAACCTATGTTCCGAAATTCATCTAGATCGCTTGATATATGTATAACGGAAGTATCACAAATTATTGATTTTGATAAATTTCTTTATCATTTCTATAAAGTTGAAATTAAAGTTTTCATTTCTTCAGTGTAGAGGGTGGTATTTTTGCTATATATGTATGTACATAACAGATGCAAATTTTTATATATCAGTTAGTTGGCTTTGATGGTTAGCTAAAAGAGTAAGAATGTAGTCTTCAAGTATTAACATCGTTTGGACCTCTATCTATAGAAAGCTTTTGTGGTGGAATTCAAATAAAGCTTTTGTCAATAATTTTGAAAATTGTTTTTCAATATTTTCAGAGCTGCCGTTTCAAATGTTTGAAAAACTAATAATTTGTTTTAAAGAGCTTCGGAAAATCTTTTTTCGAAAACTTCAAATACTGAAAAATAAAACAAGATGTTAGTCACCTGAGTCGTTATAAACCAATTTTTTTTCTAGGAAAGAGATCTGAGAAAATTGTTGATGGTGGTGTGTTTGTGGAAAAGCAGTAGTGAACGGCTTATTTAAGTTTTGTTCTCCCCAAATTTGTCGATAATAATAAAATATCATGAATGTTTTGAAACGAAACACAGTTTAAAAAAAAAAAAAAAAAAATTCAATTTTGTAAGAGTAAAATTATTTTATTTTTTCTATTTTTCACATTTGACAAAAGATTCTTTTAATAAAATTTTATATAAAATATTTTAGAAAGTATATATATGCAAGGAACTATAATATAATTTTATTTTTACTCATTTATTTTTTATTAAAAGAATTGAAATAATTAACACACACATAACATTAAAACTAAAAACCTAGGCAAAATAAAAGAAATATAAACTAAATGAAAATGTATGAGAAGAAATTTTTTTGTCTATAATTACAAGGAAAATGGAAAGAAAAAAGAAGAAACAAAACAAAAGAAAGAAAAAAAAATAAGCAAGATACTTAATTTACAAAACTAACATGAGGCTTCATTAATTGTTTCTATTTGTCTTTCTTTTAATTGTATCCAAAGACCACCAGATGCTCTTAATGTTATTCTAAAAATCTCTTGAAATTTTGTTCTACCTGGTACTGGTAATAATTCATAATTTCTTAAAACTTTCGATATAATTGTTTTCATTTCTAATATTGCCCATTTATGACCAATACAATTACGTGGTCCAGCACTGAATGGTATATATGCATATGGATGACGTTTTTCACAATTTTCTGGTGTAAAACGTTCTGGTATAAATTTTTCTGGTTCTGGATATATATGTGATAAACGATGTGTTGCATATGGACATACAAATACATTACAACCAGCTGGTAATGTATATTTACCAACATTAATATCTTCACTTACTTTACGTGCAATAACTGGTACACTTGGATATAATCTTAATGTTTCTTTAATACACATTTCTAAATATTTCATTTCACGTAAATCATTCATTGTTGGTGGACGATCATCATTACCAAATATCATATCACATTCATCTATACATTTTTTTTGTTCTGTTTGATTTTGTGCTAATAAAAATAAACAAAATGCTGTTGCTGCACCAACTGAATCCTGTCCAGCTAACATAAATGTACATGCTTCATTTATAATATCATCTTCATTAAAATCTGGATATGTTTCTGATATTTCTAACATATAATCAAGTAAACATTTACGTCCAAGATCTTCACCATTTAATTTTAATTCTTTACGTTTTTGTATCATACGTCTTGTAAATTCATCAAGACGTCTTTTTTGATTTAATTCTTCGGCAGCAGTTTTTGTCATTTTATAAATTGCATCTAATAATAGCCATGGATGTACAACACGATATGGTGCAACCACTTTACCTCTGGATTTTAAGAAAAAAAAGAAGAAAAAAAACAATTTGCATATTAAGGTTGGTATTTTTCAAAAGAAAAAACAAAAAATCTTCTTTTCTTAAGAGACATGAAAGTAAAGTGCAAGAAGATGAAAACTTACTGTCTAAATGGAGATTCAGTCATATTGAAACGATCTTTTTTCTTAACAGGTACTCCTAGTACAGCCTCTGTCGTAACAAAATAAAATTAAATATTAGAAAAAATTTATTTTTTTGACAATTCTTTTGTTTTTGTTGAAAAAAATCAAATTACCATTCAATATGTCCATAACACAATCATTCACATAACTTGCAATATTAATTTCTTTTTGTTTTGGATCTAATTTATGAAAGAATTCTTGTGATGCATCAGCAAATGTACCAATAAATTTTTCTAATATACTTAAATGAAATGTTGGTTGAATTAATTTACGATGTACATTCCATTTTTCACCGCTGCTCGTTATTAAACCATTACCAAGAAAATTATGTAATAAACGATAAAAGAACACTTTATTTGTATGCTTTTTTGATGATAAAATAACTTGAAGATCTTCTGGTTCTAATACAACAAAAAATGGAAATAATAATACCCAAATACGTATTAATGATCCATAAAGATTAAATGCTGTTGTTGCTCTATTTGTTAATACTAGAAGAAGAAGAAAAAAAAAACAATTTAAACATATACTAAAGTACAGTTTTAGATATATGTAATTTACTTACAATCTCTTTCTTGTATTAATAAACAATTTCCTAATAATGGTAATGCTGGAGGTCCTGGTAATTTAAATGATAATACAACTGATTTTAAATAACTAGCAAATGTATATAAAATGACACCTAATATTATTAGACTTGCATAACTCCATAATTCTGCTGGTGAAGCACGTTCTATCTGTAATGTATGATAGAAAAAAAACAACAAATTAATTGAAAAAAATTAAGAAAAACTTCATTGAAATAATTTGTTTTTTTAAAGAAAAATTTAGATCAATAACAGGACACACACTGCAGAAGGTCGAAAAAATAATGAGGAAAAAAGAGCAACTTATCAGATCCTAGGTGTGTTGTATTGTAAGATGAACCAAAATAAAAAGAAGGGTTTAGAAAAATCATGTGAAAAGAATTAACGACTGTACCAGCTGGCAAAAATTACCAAAAACGGAAAGTTGGACTGCGATTACACACGCATGACCTCTACAGCGATTGTACGAAAATTTGGCATAAGTATTAATAAAATTAGACACTGTTCGAAAACAAAGAACCCATTTCTAATGCAATTATAGAGAAAGTAGAACTTTTGATTTGATTTTCAAATGTTATAAAAATTTAAAGGTTGAAATTTTAAAATGTGGTTATTGGGACCCGATTTTTTCAAATTTGCAATATTTCAAGATTATATCGAAATTGAAATTTCATTTTTTTCAAAAACACAAATTTTTTGGCCTATTGCACAAATTAGAATTAGAGCTGCATTATGTAAATTTTTTTTAATAACTTGTAAGCTCAATGTTATAGATGTAAGGAAGCAATCTGTAACCTTTAAGCTGTAAAATATGAAATTATCTTTAAAATAATTGTTTTAAAAATTCTATTTTTTTTTTTTTTTTGCATTTCATATTTAAATCTTAATTACTTTTTCAAATGTGGCTGTTAATGAGTAAATCATTACTTTTTTTTCTGCTGTATTATTAATAAATCATTAATTAGTAAAATTGAATGAAATGTATTAAGTCATCAACGAATCTTGCAACTACCTGTGGAGTCAGATCATTCTCAATATGCAATATTGTGCAATATGCATCAATTGTTTAAGTATTATTTAGCGTCATTTAACAATTTTATTTATTTTAGATAAAATATAATTTTTTTTTTTCTATAAATTTTCATATATAAGTACCTACTACGTATATATAATATTGTATGAGTGAAGGATGAAGGGAAGATGATATTGAAACTTACGATACAAGTATGCAAGAAAAAAGTGCTAATTAAATTTACAATATTTTCACTTTAATTATTTTTATTTTTATTTTATATTTTTTATATATTGTATATTGTGTACATATCTACATATGTATACATAATATGTAAATTTTAATAATAAAATAATGATCTTTAATCTAAGATCATCATTAAATTTTTGAAAATCACATGAATGAAAATTGCAAATCAATATGTGGTCTATGAAAGTGATATAAATTATTATTTATTATTTGCATTTTATTTTTCATTTGTAAATACTTCTAATATATAAATATTTGTTTAGAAAATGTAAATTCATATTTCAATGAATGATGCTAGAATTAATGTACATAAATTTGATTTTTTTTTTCATAAAAGTGATTTTCTAAGAATTTTTACGTTTACTTAGTATTATTTTTTTTTTTTTTTGTAAATTTTTAAATGTAAATATAGAAATAGATATTACTAATTATTTTATTTTTCAATTAACACTGCATATATACTTCAAAAGTAAATTTTATTTTTGTAAAATTGTTGAATAACATCCTTTTAGTCAAACAAATATTCTAGATAAGTAGTTTGAAGAAGAAAAAAAAGCATACTATACTTCTAGAAAATTCTTAAAATTCAAATCAGAAAATTTCATTAAAATTAACTTAAGAAAATTTGTTCAGTTCTAATTACACTGAAGACTATATAAAAATTAATTTTTCGCTTAGAGAAATTTCACTTTAATTTCTACAGAATTATGTTAAATTAGTAATTTGATTTTTGTACTTTCAAAGTCTTTTTTTTTTTTCAGAGACTATGAAAAAAAATTTTTCTTCTAGGAGTATCCAGTCAAATAAACTTCAATTTATAATTTTACCAAAATAGTAAAATTGAACAAACAGAAAATGATTTCCTAAACTAAAAAGTAAACAATGAATCATTTTTATTTTAAATTTTCCAACAATTAAGTTTACCTAATTTTTCACAGTTATATATTTTTTCTAGACAGAAAAAAAAGATCAATTACGTGAGATATGACATATTGTAATTTTTTATCTTTTTTAAGTAAATTTCAAAAAAGTAATAAAAGACCTCACGAACTTTTAATATTCAACTGTCAACAAGTCAAATGGTCTCAATCTTTCAAGTTCTTTTTCTTAAAAAAAAAAAAAGTGCTATTTATTACAACAAAAAAATTATTATTATTATTATTCATAATTTTTTATTGTTAGGTAGTTTCTTTTTTTTGTTCATTTTTGAATAAAAAACTGAAGGTTATGCATTATTATTTTTTATTTTTCTATTTTTGTCAAATTTTTAACCTTTTTTTTCTTTTTTGAAGTGAATATTAAAAAGAAATTCACATAATTTTTTATGAAATAAATAGAATTATAATCATCAATTATTCATGCTTATGTACATTTTTTTTTCCTTTCAATTGAAAGTAATTTTTATTTTTTTTTTTATTTCAAATATCATACAAAAATTATCTTTGTGACGCACATATCAATTAGAAAAAACATTTAAAAAGTCACTTAAAAGAAGAAAAAAAAATCTTTTTTCTCTTTTAAGAAAATACCAATTTTTTAATTAATTTTTACAATAGTTTTTTAAGCAGATTAATATATTTTAAAATCAAAAAAAAAAAATGAATATTTTGCAAAATTGCCTTCTTTGTGACTTCCTATGAAATATAAAATCTTTAAAGAATCGTTTTTTTTATTATTTTTTGTTTTTATCCAAGTGAAAGTAAACAACTAAGGTCTCTGTACTGTGTATATACAAGGACTCTGTATAAATAAAAATTGATTTGCACGTTTTGAATTTCCCTTTACTCAATTGATAGCCATCAGTATTTCCATCTACAGATAGAAAAGTGATGTGATTTATTTTGTGGCTTGAAAGAAAAAAGTGCACATGAATAAAAAAGTAAAAACACAAATATTCACAAAATACTTCGAATCTCTACAGAACTTCCTGATCTCCTACAGAATATCGAGGTTTGTGCTTTTTCGTGCAAAAATTTATATCCTTTATTGAAAAAAAATAAAGAAATAAAACGAAATAATCTTTTTTCATTTTTATACGATCACTAACGCTCTTTGAGACTGGTTATTTAAATTTCAATACATTTTTCATATAAAAGCTGAATTTCTCATAAAAAATTATATGGAACAATACTATGTACGCATAATACAGTAACAGGATGTCGAGCAATAGATAAATCAGATTATATTACAATGTTACTTTTGTATAAAATTAACTTTAAAAATTCATTTTTCACTAAAAGTGGACTTACAACCATCTTTCATAATAAACAATTATGGTATTTTGAATATATGTATGGATTTAGTTCTTAATTTTTTGGGCTTTTAATTTTATTCATTTTTTTTTTTTTTATTAATCTAAAAACATGAATTTTTCAAAGTATATTTTACAAGGATAATTTTGTGATTGAAAGCATTTTCTGTTAAAAAATTATTTGTTATATTTTTTCTTGGTGATTTTTCAATGTAAATTAAAAAATATACCTATAGATACTTATACAAGATACAAATAAATAATTAATAATTACCAATAGTATGATAATATGTTCAATTAGAAAAATAATGTCAATTGAAATCTATTGTAAAATTTAGATAACAATATACATAATTTAAGCATGTTAGGCATTTCTTATACACGAAAACGTATATATGTATTCTATTATAAATATTTATAGGTAAGTAAATACCTGAGGAATTTTTTTTTTTTTTTTTTTTTTTGTACATATTTTTAACCTTAGTAAGTACGCAACTATACGTACACATGAAATTTAAATGATATGTGCAAATATTGTAGATAGAAACATAGAAAACCATTCATTTTATGTATATGAGGCTTTTTAACTTTTGGTTATTGTTTCTATTTTGAATAATTTTTTTTTTTTTTTACTATCTTTTTTCTCCTCGTTTATTATGTTTATATATACATACTTAATATGTAATGATATTTGTTGCAATAATCTCTTTATGTTATAATATAAAATATTATAAAATAAAAATAACATTACATTTTATATAATTTAAAATAGAAAATAAAAAAAAAAATTAACACCCATAGGTATGATTATCACATACACCTGAATGTTTAGTTTGGCATGCAGCCTGCACCTTATTAAAAAAAAAAAAAAAAAAAAAGAAAACAAAAACAAAAGTGAAAAAAAAAATAAATAAAATAAAATTGAAGATTAGATAATTCGCATATATGTATATGCAATAATGCATAAGATTTTGTCATATATATGTAATGTATGTATCGAAGACATGTTAAACAGTATTTTATATAATTTATGGTTGTTTTGTTTTATTTTTTTTTTTTAAATTTTGTTCTAGTAATTTCTAATGCATGATATGTTTTGTTTTAAAAATTTCGAACATTGAAAAAAAAAACCCACAACAAACACGTTTCAAGCTTTTGTTTTGTTTTTTTTTTTCAAAATATTGTTTACATGAAAATGAATTTAAAAAAAAAAACAACAACAACAATAAAATTTAAATTTCTAATTGAAATATTTAGTGATATACATTTCCCGTTAGATTTTTGATTTTTCAAGTAATTAAACGTAATTATTAAGATTAAGAAGTAATTTTCATTAGATTTTTAAAATAACTTAAAATGAATCCGCTTTATATACATATCAAGAAAAATTGAAATAATAAATTATAAAATACAAAATAATCGACGTAATGATGTAATAAATGTTAAATATACACACATAATATTTTAAAACAATTGTATGTGATAAATTTATAATTATAATTTTATTTTCATTTCAATTTATTATTATTCAAAACTTGTACATTGCGTATTATAAAAAAAAAAAAAAATTGAGTTTTATTTATAAAAATATAATAATTAAAACTTTAACAGTATCAGAAATATTGTATCTATTCTTTCTTGTGAATCTTCTACTAATAAATTTCATTATAATAAATTCGAAATATTTTTTTTTTTTTTAATCTATGATATTTAAAAAAAAAATAAATAAGTAAATTAATAATAATTCATTTTTCATAATTATTTTATTATTCTTGTTTTTTTTTTCCATTTATTTATCCAGCATTTTTATGATCAGGAACTAAAATTATTTTTATAATAAATCTTTTTTTTTCTGCAAATCTTTCAACAATTGTAATAATTTTATTAATTGATTATAATAATTAAATGATATGAAACTAAGGAGAAAAAAAAACATATAGTTTAATTCAAATTGAATTTCTATAAAGTTTCATGATAGAATCCAAGGTTAAAATAATTAAATTATAATTTGTACATTATTTTTAATCATAAAATTTTCTTTATTGTTTTTATGCCTATATCGATAAAAATTACTTTTTCAATTATTATTTGATATATGAGCGCTTAATTACAATGTACAAGATATTATATACACAACAAACACACACAACCATATCACACAAAATCACTAATAAAACAAAGGATTTTTAAATTTTTAAATAAATAAACATTTTTATTTTTTGTAATTAATTTTAAAATTATTTCCTAGACACAAATCAGGCACACATCAAAATCAAAAAAAAAAAAAAAAACAAAAAATAAGTGCTTATTAATAATCCTTCCTTACAAATCCTTGAATCAACAACTAAAAAACAGAACAGAACGCATAAACTAAATGAAAAAGTTCAAATTTAAATTTCTTTTTCAATTAAGTTAATTATTTTTTTTTTAAATTTTCAATTTGAATTATCAACGGAAAAATTTAAAATCCTTCAACACAATTATTATCACTGTACACAAATTAATTTATTTTAATTTTTTTTTTATCTCTTTTTGTAATTAATTGTTTTCTATTCTAACAAAAACAACAAAAAAAAAAACTCACCATTTTATGTACCATCATTTTTGCAACTATTTATAAAAATTATAAATTCACACTCAATTAAATATTCCTTTTATTGAAATTATCCTTTTTGGATAAAAAAAAAAAATGTTGAATGTATTATATTTTTTTATTTCCGTTTTTATTTTTAAAAATATTCAAAATTCGTCGTTGTTGTTATTATTATTTTTTTTTTTTTTTTTGTTATCTTAAAAATTTTTGTAAGTTACGTGAAAAGCTTCAATAACAAACTTCAAATGATTTAAAATAATTCCTTGTTCTCCTATTTATAATTATTTTAAAATTATCATCCTCTGAATTAAATATTTACACATATGTATACGAGTATGTATAATATACCATGAGTGTATACTCTACGTATGATATTTGAGTGGGTTGACGTCAATATTATATTCGTTTTTTTTTTTTAATTTTTTTAAATAAATCTTTTAATAAAAATTGTCATTATTGGTGAACTTCTCTTCAACTAAATAATAGTAGTGTATTAAAACAACTAAGTAACTAAAGTACTATATATTCTGATGATGATAATGATAATTGTGATTGATGATGGTTGATGTCGATCAGCTCATCATTTGGTTAGACAAATCTATAATAATACATCATTACAGAGATATTGCATATAAGTATGTACATAATATGTATGTATATTACTGCAAATAAGTTCAAGCGACTTTTTTATTTTTAAATCATACATATGGCGTGCGTATTACAACACAGAACTTTTATACACAGGTAAAGCTAAGTACAGATAGACTTACAACAGGTATAAATATCTGAATGTGGTAAAATAAAAAAGCCAATTTACACCAATAACAAAAAAATTTATTATAGGTATTTATATATTGTTGATGCTTTTAAACAGTCAAAAGCTTTATAAACATTATTGGCCACTTGCGCTTTCAAGTATTTACCTTTATTTTTTTTTAAATAATTTTTTTTTTTTTTTGATTTTTCTTTTCAATTTAAACTTATTTTACGTGTGCGTATTGTACGAAAGATTTATTATTTTTTAAAAAAAAAAAAATTCATTTTATATATTCTTGTATTATGTGTGGATTTTGCATAATTTAAAAACAAAGAAATTAAAAATAAGATGAAAAAGAAAATCATTTTATCATGTATGTATGTTATATTATGTATAGTACATGTAGAGGCCCTCTGTCTTTTCTCGAAAATTATGAATATTCTTCAGATTTTGTTTGTTTTATTATTATTATTATTTTTAAAATCTTCATTCACCTACATAATTAATGTCCGCCAGATGCCCTTGACACTGTCACGTAAATTACATATTATGTATATATGTACATACATAATATAATGAGACTTAGGATATTAAATCCTGTCTCGCACGTAATCACTTATTCATTTCATTGATAATACGAGTATAACTATGGTGGATTTCTCAAAAAGAACGATAATTTATCTGAATATTGTTTACTTAATTGAATCATGTTACATAATAGAGGTTTTGATGTTTGTGTTTGAAAATCTAAAATCTTAAGAATTCATTTTGAAAAGAAAAAAAAAAATGAAAATCTACATTTTTTTTTTTTTTTTAGAATTTCTGATGAAATTAAATTTCAACATTTTAAAGGCTTAAAAATAAAATGGTACAAGGTAAAATGAAATTTTTTTATTTTCATTTTTATTTTTCAAAAAGTATCCAAAAATGACAGAGATAATATTTAAATGTTCATCTGGTATAGCGCATAAATTTTTATTTGTATCATTTAAGAATGTAACCTTTTTTGTTTCGTTTAAAGATTAAAATGGGAACCGCATGAATAATTACAATTAAGATAAATTTGGTAATTGCATTTTATTGACATATGAATGAAAAATTGTATTATGAAGTAAATATACGAGTGTGGAGTATCTGCATTCTGCAGCATTGGTTTTACTCTTAAAATTAACATGGCCGACCGCCTGGCCGAAAGTTAGTTCTTGAACTTTTCATTGTAAACATTTAAACAAGTCTGTGATCTGTTCATCCATAACACATAATATAATAATTTTATTAATGTATATAATACGTGTTGTGTTGTGTTACTTTAAAGAAAAAAAAATTGTATTTTTTAAGACCATTCAGTAATAAAATATTATTTTTTTTGTGTTTTAAAAAAAAAAAAAAATGACACATTTTTGTTCAAATTTTAAGTTTTATTTTATTTTCATTTTTATTCCTAATTTTTTTTTTTTTTCTTCAAGGATAAAATGATATTTTTTTTTTAATGATCTATTATTATTTTTCAAGTTCAATTATTTTTATTTAACATTTTTATTATAGATAGGTAGTTGTTTTTATTTTTTAATGGAATTAAAAAATAATTATAGAACACGCTATTTTACTTAATTTTTTTTAAAAGTAGATTCAATAGTATTTCTTTTTTGTTTTAATTTATTTGTGGTCACAAAAAAATAATAATTATTTCGATTATCTTTATTGTTTAATTAAATTTTGTGTCATATTTGAATGCGATTAATTAGCTTTCTTCTATTTATATAATTTTTTTCTATGAAATTTTATTTAAAAAAAAAAAAATAATTATGTGTATTGTGAAACATAGTTGGTTTTAAATTTTAATTATACTTATAAGAAAATAAAGAAAATTTATGTGCATATTGTGAATTAATGGATTATTCTGGATTATATCACACGATATGACTTAAGACACACGTTATGTATTAGGAAGGGAATTTTATAGAAATTTGATATTTTTCTAGTATTTTGTGTGTACATATTTCCAAGATATATTCCAGAAAATGACAAAATGAAAAATTCAATGACATAAGATACTGTAGGAGATTTGAGTACCATTACCATTGTTTACGTAGTAACTAAGAAGAACAGCAAGCGAGGTATGTGGTTAGATTCCCAGCCGAGTCGAATGTCGTATTTTCTGTTCTTAGTCTTACTACAATACGGACTTGGCTGTGAACAAACTATTTTTATTCTTCGTTTCTCCTGAAAATTAATCTTTTTTATTTACATATGTACATACATACATATGTATACTATTTTTCTATCACTTTTCTATCTATAAATGGAAATACTGGCTATAAATTGAGTAAAGGTAATTTCAAAAATACTACCCTATGGATTACAAATAAATTTTGAATCGAGGTTCAGATATTTTTTTTCATAGATTTTTCTTTTTAAAAAACGTTCCATTCTTTATAAAAATCGGTCAAGCGGTTCTTGAGAAAAATGTCCTTATAATGTTAAATGTATTCAAAATAGCTCTTTAAAACGTCTTTTTTTTTTTATTTATATTTATGTGAAAAGCCTTTATTATTCATTGGTTTTCCTTCGGGATGAATTTGGTCAAAAACTTAAAGACAAAATTTAAATTTTAAATAACTTTTTTTCTTCTGTTAGTTAACTGTAAGGAAAACTTGAAGTATATTTTTTTCAAACAATCCATTAAATTAATTAATTTACATTTGAATTTCACACTTTTTTTTTGTTTTTCGTTTGAATTAATTAAATTTATTGTCATTAAATTACAATATTTTCTGACATCATCGTTTATCATTATATCTACTATCTATCGTATTTAACTTAACTAAAATATATTTGTTAGGAATACACACAAAATAATTGAAAAAAAAAATAAAGAAACAAACAAAAAACATTGTTTTTTCTTTTCTTCATAATATTCTATGTAAATCTTAATTAAATTGTGTACATATTTGTAAAATAACGTAAAACGGAAGATATTCTCATAATATGATTGATGTATTTTTGTATTTTTGTTTTTAATAAAAAATCAATATAAACGACAATAACAATACATTGATACATAGATATGACAATTCGAATTTTTTTTTCATACGGTATGTGATAAAGTTAAATAGAAAATTCTATAAAATAACAAGAAAAAAAAAATGAAAATTTTATTCAAAGATTTGTACAAATACAATTAATAACATTATTAAATAATTTACATTTTATATTTACACATGTACAATAGTATATCATTTTGCGGATGTTAATTTAGAATTTTTTATTTTTTTTATTTAAAAAAAAAAAATAAATAAAAAAATTCTTAATAACGTTGTAAAAATATTTATTTTTGTTTATATTGGCATGCACATTTTAATTTTGTATGTATGTACTTTTCCGGTATTCAAATTTTTTTTTCTTCTTTTATTTTTTTTCCTATGCAATTTTCAGTTACGTAAAATATTTAATAAAGAATTTTTTTCTTTTGGTATCGAGAAAAAAGTCATTTATTTCGAAGAATTTTATCATTTTTTATTGTTGTTTTTATTAATTAATTTTATTGAAAAAAAAAGGGATTTTATTTAAATATTAAATTTGGGAGAAAAATTTAAATTACAATAACAGGGGGAAAAAATAGAATTGTACTTACATATATGAAAAAAGTGAAGTTTCTCAAGAAGTTTACATACTATAAAAAAATAAAATTCAAATCTTATTATGCCCTTTAGTCGCGAAGTACAATGATCAAAGTTCATATTTCGTACATAAATATTTACGTTATTATTGAATCAATAGTGTATTAGGAGTAGCTATATTTTTTTTTTATTTTGTAATGAATTTTAATTTTTACATAAAACTAAAACTAACATATCTGTATGTAAAATGTACATATATGTATGTATGTAGATATGAAGATACATAGGTGGCTAATAAATTTGTCAAATATTGTACTAAGTGCTTATTTTCATGATGAAGTTTATTCAAATATCATCAAGTTCAAGAAGTTTCATAATAATAATAATAATAATATTGTAATTGAAGCGGAACAAAAAAATGAGTTATTGAATATAAATTTTATGTAATTTAAATTCATTTAAGATTTTTGTTGAGTAGGTACTATAATATACGATAATATATACATACTTATGTACGTATCAACGGCGGAGGGTGGTATGGTTCAAGACGTTCAGTGAACACCCTAAAATTATTATGAACGTGATCATAAAATTTTCTAACCAAATTCAAAAACAAAATTTTTCTGATAACAACAAGAGTAAATGAAAACAATAAAATTTAAATTTTAAACTCTTTTTTAATTTTGCATACATAAATCATTATATCATATGTTCATATTTAAAAATGGATCCACCGAAGAAAATTACAAGAGAATATTATTCGGTTACTTTGTTTCGTTTCTCTTTTCTTCTTCATATGCAATATGTACAATGTATAGTATATGACCATGGTGTTCACATTTTAAAATGAAAATTAGAAAAATCATAGTACCTACACCATTTGAATTGCTTTATATTTTTCTCTTTTCAAATTCGTTTTTTCATACATCAGTCAGGTTCATAATTCATATTTAAAAGTGAACCATCTACACTATAGTCTACTAAATCTCCATAGAGAGCTAAATTCATCCACGGACATTGTAATTTTTGAATGGATAAATTTTATATCAAGCAGCATACTAGAGTTAAAGTTAAAAGTTAAAGCATAAGTAAAAGATTCTATATGTACAGGGTGGGCCAACTTCGACTGACTGATTTTAAAAATTTGTAACTTTTGAGTTTTTAACTTTTTTTAATTTTTTTTTTTGCAGAATATAGAGAATTTCATAAAATTTTATAATGCCTACATACATAGTGCAAGAACAAATCAAAATTATTAAATTTTATTATTTTTCCCGACGATCTATTGTCACAACGCAAAGTAAATACCGTAACCATTTTAATTCTGCAACAGCTCCCAGTGCAAACATGATTAAAAACTTATTACTGACCCGTTTTGAGGAGGGGAGTGCAGTATATGATCAACCACGACCAAATTTCTATCGACCTGTTCGCAGTGGAAAAGCTATATACAGGCTGTACGACAGGGTGTCAACGATGATCCCTTTGTCGACGTGTTACTCAATTGGGCATCTCCAGAACATCGCTAAGAAGATGATTTTTGAAACTTGATCTCAAGGTATTATTTTTGTCACAAGCAATTCAGGGGCTTAAGCAAAATATTCGGGCAGAAATAGCAAATTTAAAGCACGAAACAAATGCAAAATTCTTTAAAAAAGCAATTTATTGTTAGAAAGAAAATAGAGGTCATTTGAATGATATTATTTTTCACACATATAGTAAAAATTGATGATTACAAAAAACAATTGAAGAAATACTCATATTTTAAGTATAATTTTCCGTTACTTATTTAAACACTTTCAACACTCATCAAAAGTCATGATATTCAAAGATAATTTTAAGCTATCATTTATCAACAATGTTTTCGTGATGTTATACGATTTTCAATTTTATAATCAGGTTAGGTTTTGTTGTTTAATCTTTAAGCCAACAATTGATGTTTACGTTTTTTACCAAGATGACGCAACTTATCCTCTTGCAGAGATATACTTCCATTTCCATATTCATTCGGACGACAAACATATTTAGGGGATTCACTCTTTGGTGCAAATAGGTATTATTAAAATCTCTGTAATTTCTGTAAAGTATGTCCCAAAAATATTCCACAATTTTTATTTTTATTTTTAATTTAATGTTTTTTTTTTCATTTCACACACTCTCACACACACACACATCCACCCACACAGACTGGATATTATAATTTATGCCCTGATATGATATTTTGTGCAACACCACCATATGATGGTAATTTAACAAAATTTTATAAACATCCAGCTGATTTTTGTTATAAATTACCATCACATGTTAGTATGGAAGAAGGTGCACTTTTAGAACCATTATCTGTTGGAGTGCATGCTTGTCGTCGGGCTGGTATTACATTAGGTTCAAATGTTCTTATACTTGGGCTGGACCAATTGGTTTAGTTAGTTTATTAACAGCACAATCAATGGGTGCTGGAAATATTTTAATTACGGATTTCAACAAAGATTAGACGTTGCTAAATCTTTAGGTGCAAAACACACACTTCTTATAACAAAAAATACAAAAGAAGATGATATTGTTAAACAAATTCATGATACTATGGGAACTATACCAGATAAAACAATTGATTGTTGTGGAGCTGAATCAACAACTAGATTAGCAATTCTTGTAAAAAATTTCACTTTTTTTATTTTTCTAAGTTTTTTTCTAACGTTATTTTTCTTCATTTAGGCAACTCAATCTGGAGGATGTGCTGTATTAGATGTGCATTTGCATTTGCACGAATTTGCAACGACACAACAACAATTCGTGCTACGATATGCAACGATGCAATACCTATTTGCACCAAAGAGTGAATCCCCTTATTGTATAGTTACCATAGTAGAAAATTATGAAAAAATATTTTTTTTTTACTTTCCGTTTCGTTTGTCTTTTATCCTTCAAATATAATGCATTGTGTTCATATTTTGAAATCAACGTTGTTGTTTTCCTTTCTATTTGTTAACTTTTTTACTTGAAGAAAATTAAAATTAATAAATTCAGTTTGTTTTATTAGAGAATATTTCATATTTTGTGTGTTGTGATAAAAAATTTGTTTGAGTTGAAGCTGGACGGTAAGAAATAAATATACCGTTTTTCTGGGGCTGAAAATAAAAAAATTGTTAGAATTTTAAACGGATTTTTAAATTTTTCTTTCTATTGTTTACACAATTTTCTCTTTTGGGAAACCGACCAATTTATATCGGTTAACGCTCCGACAGCGATACCTCTTAGGTGAAGTGGAAACTCGTGTTTTAAATTATTTTGAATAAAAATAAAAAATTTTAACTTTAATTTCTTTTAAAAATATGAACATCTGGAAAAAAACTACTGGCTCCGCCACTGGTACATATATGTACAACAAAGGTGTGGGTAAATAGTTTACCTTTAAAATTTTTTGTCATTTTTTAACAAACTATTTTATGGACTTTTTACATATTTATTTATTTATTTTGAGTCATACTTCATAGTAACTCATTATTTTCCTCCCCCATTTATTTTCGTTCTTCATGTGCTAGATCTGTGCCTATTAAAGGTACAATAAAGATATATTCCCTACAATTTGGCTCATTATTGGAATTAAATTATTTTACAAAGAATCTCATGCCATTTTTTAAATGTTCTTGAAAAATATCCTATCAAAATTCATTACAGACCCAGAAAAATAGCAGTCCAATTTAAAATTTTGAAAATAAAAAAAATTTCAATCACCAACATTTCAATTCAACATTTTTGGCAACACTTTTACACTCCAAATAAAATACGTACATAGGTACATATAAGTAGAATAAAAAATGTTTGTTTTTGTTGCAAAATTATACAATTTATTTTCACAATAAACTTTATATACGGGAAAAAAAGCTTATTATAAAACAAAATATAAAAAAAAAACTTAAAATTTATAACACATATTTGAATTTATATTTTTTTTTAAAAAAATATTACAAAAAATAAAAAAAGATAATAATCTGCAAAAATTTCTTGTATTTTAAATACAAAAACAGTTTACATATAAAAATATGGTTTTAAAAAATATATATATATTATATAAATTGTAGAAAAACCGATAAACGCGTATTTCCATATAGAAAAACTAAAAAAAACACACAAAAAATAATTTCATTATTTCGCTCAAAAAGAGTATATAATTATACAAATGGAAAAAAATATACATATATAATTTTAATCCTTAAAAATAATAATAAACGAACACATTATAGTTATTAAAAAACTTTTTTTTTTTTTTTCATAATTGCATTTTCTTGATTTCTGTTTTCTTATTTATTTTTTTCTTGGTGCAATGAGTTTAATGTTTTACAATGTAAATTTAAAAAAAAAAAAAAATGTATTTTGTTGATTTTTTTGTAAATTGTGAAATAGATTTTAAGAGTATTTTGATTTTTGGTACTGGTTGTTCAATCGAAAAATTCTTTAAAGAACATTTCACATTGTATTTGTTTTTTTAAAAATGTTCTTATAAGCTTGAAAATTAGAAAAAATATAATTTCTGGCTAAGTATGTGAAAAAAAAAACAATATAACATATTGAAGCTCAGGTGCCCTATTGCACCAATCACTAATCACTTATTACTTATCAACATTTTAAGAATTTCAATAAGTTTGTGTTGCACCAAAACGAAAATTGATAATTAAATTGAAAAGTCCTTAGTACAACTTTGAAAAGTGATAGCTAACTGGGAAATTTTTCAGTTTACTGTTGCACCAAACATAATTTGAGTAAGTTTTTACTGTCTTGTTGCACTAACAGTATTTTTTCATTGCTTATCAATAATTAAATTGATAAATTAAGCACAATATTAACATTTTTTTAAGCATACTTGTATTGGCAAAAAAATGTTTCGTTTTGAAAGGTTATACGAAGAATCTGAAGAGTTTAAAAGTCGTCAAGTTAAAATAAGAATTAATTACTCATTGGAGTTGGAAACAGTGAAAGATTTTCGTTTAACGCGTGTTTAAATAGAATATGTACTTTCAGAGCTTAGAGCAAATATGCAGTGATTCATTTTTTAAGAAGCACTATTGCACCAAAAAAATTAACATGACTTATCACAAAATGATAAGTTTGAATTGATAAGTGGTTTGTTGTTTTTATTATTATGTCTACAGAATATTATATTCTACGGTGTATGTTTATGACAATTTAATAATTCGTTTGAATTGTTGACAAATAATTATAACTTAATAGTTGATTTTTACGAGTAGTGTATTTCAGTGATTTTTTGTAAAACGGGCCAAGACTAAAAACAGAAAAAATTAGCTGTTTTGCAAATGGTGAAAAAAAAAAAAAGATTAAACTTATTTAAATTTGCTTCTTTCCAAAATAATACTGTAAGTATAGAGTTTGTTAAAAACTATATAAACCAAATTATATTTGGTGCAACAGTAAACTGAAAAATTTCCCAGTTAGCTATCACTTTTCAAAGTTGTACACTGAGGACTTTTCAATTTAATTATCAATTTTCGTTTTGGTGCAACACAAACTTATTGAAATTCTTGAAAAGTTGATAAGTAATAAGTGATAAGCGGTTGGTGCAATAGGGTCCCAAATCCAATTTATGTTTTGTTGTACAAAATTTGCATATAAAAAATTAAAATTATGCACCTTTTATATTTTTTTTTATAGATATAAATTTTTTTTTTTTTTTTTTTTTAAAAAAAGAAGATAATACTAAAATTCAAATTTATACTGTAAGAATTTCTGATTCATATCCAATAGCATTTAAGATTCCTGGAAGAATTCCTGTTCTTTTAAGGATCCAATAAATGAAAAAACCAATTATCAATACTTTACAAACACGATCAAGGATATAGAGTCTAAAATTGAAAAAAAATATATATATATTAATAAAGTAGAATAATTATTCAATTGAACAAGGATTTTGTAAGAAAAAAAAAAAGAAAAATAATTACGCCATCAACTGCTTTCTGGCTTTTGGAATTGTTGAAAGAGGTTCCTTCATAATGAATTGACGTCCTCCGAATACTCCACTTTTCATGTAATCATAGTCATCAATTTCATCCATATTCATGTTAAATCTACAATAACAATATGTCATGATTTTTAATTTAATCAATTTAAAAAAAAAAAAACAATGTAAATGAGCTATTGTAGTTGAAGGATACAACTAAACATTTCATATAAAAAAAAATTAGGAAGTAAGTAAACTATAAATTTTCAAAAAAATATTGAACTATGTGGACCTAGGTTAAGTTAGATAGGAAGAAAGTTCAATCGAAGGGCCAAAAGGCCCATCGCAATTTTCGAATAAATCTGTTGAGGTCTACTAGTGTAATCTCAGCTAAATTGTCCAGACTGCTGAACATTCATCACACCACACAGACCGACATGAAATATTATTTATTGATCGTGTTCTTGAGCTGGCTGAGACGACACAAAGATTTTTTAAATGCTCTTACAGTGAACTATTATTGAAAAATTCAAGATTAGTAATTAGTATTCAATAGTAGTTGGAATAAGCTAAGTTCAATACCATTTCTAATAATAATCTTTGATTTTTATGAATGGAATACATAATAATGAAGTAGATATCTTTATTTTGAAAAAGTTCCAAATCTTCCAATGAACAGAATTATAATAATAACGTGAATACACTTTATAAAAACATGTCTACACCATCTATGGTATATCTTAAAATTAGAGATTATGTTTTTTTGTACACATTGTCTACTACTTACATTTTTTTATCTTCATTGCTTAATTTTTTCCATATATTTTCATAATTATCAGATTTAAAGTGCCATGAACGCATTGTAAAGAATTGTAATACTTCTAAACCTATTCCAATTTTATTTTGTACTCTCACCATACTGAAATTTTTAATAATATGTATTTTTTTTTTTTTTTTAAGAACAATAATGAAAAACAATGAAAATATTCTATAATTCTTACAATCTTTTTTGTCCTGCACACAATAATAGTAAATCAATAAAATAAGCCGGTAATTGCATGAATAATAAAACATTAAGTTTATGCCAAAATTTATTTGTTGTTATATTTCCATCAGGATACCATAATCCAGCTTCAAGTGGATATTCATAACCAATTTCTTTACCCATTTCCATAATTGTTCTCCAATTCGGTTTACGTCCTTCACATGCAGTTATATTATAAACGGGAATTTTTTCTGGTCTAAAAATGAAATTTAATAAGAAAAAATAAATACATAAATTAATCATTTAAAAATTTTGCAATTTTTTTAGTTTTTGCAACGTATTAAAATTATATATAAATAAATTAGAATACAAACTTTGTTTTTGCAATTCCTATTTCATATGCTATCGTTATAATACCATTTATTGCATAATCAACTGGTATTAGTTCTGATTGACAATCACCATCACATAACATTGATCGAATAACACCTTTAGCAGCACCAATCATAACACCTGTTGGACCATTCAAACTATCAACCCATCCTGGAAGTGGCTCTTTAAATGCTGGACAAACTATTTTTTTTTTTTTTTTTTAAATAAAAATGAAAATATTGAAGAAATTTAATAATTATTTATTTTTTTAATGTGATTTTAATGTGTGTGTGTGTGTTTTTTATTTAATTTTTTTTTTTTTTTTTTTGAGTAAAAGAAATAATAATTTAGAAGGCAGAAGGAATCTTATAATTTATGAATGAAATTTATGAAAATATATTTCTCATTATAAACTAACTTAATTTTTTTCTTCTATTTACTAACTTAATTTTACTTTTAAAAAATATGTAAGTACATACATACATATGTATATGTATACGTATTTAAATTAAATATAATTACCTTATTAGAAAAGAAATAAAAAATTAAGACTATATTTTTATATACAAATATTTTTTCTTTCAAAAAATTAACTTTTGCTGTTTTTTTTTACAGTTTTTTAAAAACTTATTTGTTTTTTTTCTTCAATAACTTAAATTATTAAAAATTATATAAAAACATATTTCATTCATTCATATTATTTATACATCATACACCACAGAATTATACATAAGATACGTCTTTTGTATACAATATTTTCGAAATATGTATGTATTATTTGAAAACAGAAAAACGAAGAAAATAAAAATTTAGGTAATTATTAAAAAAAAAAGAAATTCATATGTAATAACTTTGATTTTAAGAAACAAAAACACCTTAAAAAATTAAATCAAAAAAAAAAGTTATAGTGGATCATGTATTTTACACACATGGAAAGTGAATTTTTTTATATTGATTACTCAATAATAATAGATGAGTTGATAAAAACTGCAAAAAAAAGAAATAAAAAAAAAGTTTAACATTAGATACAGTTGAGTAGGTCAAGGTCATAAATGCAAAATTGATTTGTGTATTAGATACAAAATTTCAAAATTTATTTTATTTCCCACAGGCGTGATTTTTGCTTGAAAAAAATATATATTAAGAATTCATGAAATTTAATTGCATTTGAATATGGGTTGTTTTTTTTTTATATCAAGATAACTAAAAAAAAAAAAATAGATTAGGTATTCATATTTGTTTATGTCCTTATTTTGTTTTTATTTGTTTGTTTTATTTTTTAAGTAGTATATACACCGCAACGCAACACATATTTTCGAAAAAGAAAAAAAACATAGACATTTTTGGGAATAAAAAATAATACTTGGTGTGAAATTTATATTTTTTATTAAAAAACAAAAAAAAAAAAAAATACTGTACTATAAAATAAATTTGTATAGATACATATAGTATGAGAATATAAAAAAAGTATATATATATATAAAGTATATGTATGAATATATATAAAATATCCTTAAACTAAGAAAATAATAATAATAATCTAATTGTAAATAACATTTCTTAACCCATTAGAAAAAAATTATATTCATTATAAAGTATTTTGTTGGCTTCATAGAATATTAGAAGAAGAAGAAGAAGAAGAAGAAGAAGAAAAAGAAAAAAAAATCTGCAGTACATAATTCACATTTATTTTGTTAATTCTTTACTGTTTTCCTGCAGTATTGCAAAATCCACATATTATTATTAATTTTTTTTCTTTTTTTTTTTTTTTGTGTGTATGTATGTAGGTATATATTTTTTAAGCAATCATTTCATTTAAAGTTTTCCAAAGTCCAGTCCATTTAAATATTAAATAAATAACATAACCAAGAATCAAAATTTTACAGATACGATCAACAAAATAAGCTCTAGATAGAAAAGAAAATAAAAATAAAAAAAGAAAATTAATTAGAAATGATTCGTATTTTTTTTTTTCTCGTTTTTTATCTTACACCCAAAGTTGTTTTCTTGCTTTTGGAATTGTTGATGGATCCTCTTTAAGAATATATTGGCGTCCGCCAAGTAATGAATGTAACATGTATTGTTCGGTTGTTAAATCTGTGTACATGTTCTGATCAAATCTGTAATAATATTTTTGGTTTTTTTTTTTGTTTTTTAAATTTTTTGATTGATTTTATCTTAAACATTTTTGAGCATGCATTTTATAGTATTAAAATGAATCTTACATTTTTTTATCTTTATCATTTAAATTATTCCAAACGGCAAGATAATTATCAGATGTGAATAACCATTGTCTCATTGTGAAAAATTGTAAATATTCTAAACCAATTGATACTTTTTTTTGTATTCTTACCATACTGTAAGAAAATTTAATATAAGAAATTTATTGTATATATTATCTAAGATTTCTTGATCTATCTTATATCTTTTTTAATTTTTTTACTATCTTGTATATTATATAACTTACAATCTTTTTTGACCAAGTAATAACATCAAAAAATCAATAAAATATGCTGGTAACCAATGGAATAGTATTACATTAATTGTATGATGTAAACGATTTGTTGTTGTTGTACCATCAGGATACCATAAACCAATTTCAGTTGGATATTCATAACCAAGTCTTCGACTTAAATCAATAACTGTTTTCCAATTTACTTGTCTATGATCAGCCATTGTTATATTATAAACTGGTATAGTTGGTGGTCTAAAATTATCATCATTTTTTTTTTTTTTTAATTCAGCAACAAACAACACCAAAAAAAAAAGTAAATAAATAAATGTATAGAAACTTTAAGAAATTAGGAGAAAAAATATTGTAGGTATATCCTTTATTTTTGTTATATATAAAACATGCAATTTACACGTATATATAACTATATAATTTAACTCACTTTTTTTCAGCAGTTGCAGTTTCATAAACAATTGTTATAAGACCATTTATAGCATAATCGACTGGTATTATTTGTGATTTATAACGATCATCAACTAACATTGATCGTATAACTCCTTTACCGGCTCCAGCCATAAGACCGGTTGGACCATTTAAATTATCGACCCAACCGATAAGTGGCTCATTAGCCGCAGGAGATACTGTTTTTTTTTTAATAGGAAAAAAATTTAGAAAAAAAAAAAATCAAATTAATTCACCATTATTCTGATTTTTAAATTTAGAAAAAAAACAAACAAAAATATGTTTATATTTCATTTTTACCATTATTTGCATTCTCATAGTTTTTTTTTTTTTTTTTTGATATTAGAACATTTTTTCCACAACAACAAGACAATATAAACAACAACGAGCAAACGAGCACTATTAATTTCGAGCATATTATTTTAACTGTTGACATTCACGTAAGTGTATGTATGTAAATTGTGTATAAAAGCTACACATGAACATATTAATTATGTTTATGTTGTTATAGGTAATTATAAATGTCATATACATACTAATTAAGCTGACAATGTATTTAATTATCCCTTTTTCTTTTTATGTTTCAATTATTTTTATTTTTTCATGCCACTCTGATTGCATACTGTGTGTTTTTTTTTTTTTTTTATTAGTTGATGTTTTGGATCTGGTAGGTATCTTAATATTTTTTTCTTGAATAAAAACATTAACATGCATTCTATAAATATATATGTATGTATATTAATCACATATTTAAATGTGCATATTGTATATGTATAAATATTTTATGATAAGATATATGAAACATATCCATTTTGTTATCCTTTATTCTGTAATAATAATGTTGTTGATGAAGTAGACCTACATATTATATGATATTATATTGTATTATTAATAAATTTTGTTTTTTCTTAATTTTTTTTTTTTTTTTTAGTAAAATTAATATTTTAGTAAATAATTTTTTTTTTTTTTGCAATTACATACATTCAAATTTTGTGCATAAGATGCATTTAATTTATTTTTTGTTTTAAATTTTCCATTCACTTAATAGCTAATTTTTTGCTAAAACATGAAATTTCATTCCATATTAATTTCGTTCTAATATATAAATTTAGTTCTAAATTAATATAAACATTCAATTTAATTGTGCAAAGATGCAATTATAAATTAAAAGCGCATACAAATTAATTAAAAATATATTTTCATTATGTAAGTATTTTATTTATAATTAAATAAAAAAAAATAACATAATTTTAACTTAAACATAAATCTTAACTAAAATAAAAAAATAAATAATTATTTATGAATATAAACAAAAAAAAAAAAGCAAAAGTTAAAATTTAAATGCAAAATTCTATGATTTTTTAGTATTATCCAATCTTATTTTCAAAATAAAATTTATAAGAGAATTCATTTTTTATTAGATATAGAAAATTATCGTCATTATGTAAAAATTCACCAAGTTCAAAATGACTCTTTTGAGATAACGAGCTATAATGGACTTAATGAATTTCATAGAACGATGACGAAATGTTAGATTCTTTAAAAATGTTTAAAATTATCAAATTAAGTTATACATATATTATAGACTACATAAAAAATTGAATGCATTCTTCTGGAGAAAACAAAAATATAAAAAGGTTTTTTTGCACAAAGAGATTCTTATTCATGTATCGTAGAAACTAATAGGAGTTTTTTTTTTCATTGTAGAGGGTAGGGGTAGTTTAATATCAACTAGTAATATGAACAGAATTCAAGTATAAAAGTATGTGGTAGCTTAAAAATAAGCAGTATACTCAAGATATTTAAAAAAAAAAAAAAGCCTTAATATCTAGTATTTTAACATTTCTGAGTAGAGTCGGTTCATATATCACTCCTTGTATATAGGATCTGAAGCTGCTCTTATATAACCAAGGATTAAATACGAAGAGCAATAAAAGCCAGACAAAGAAACCAACACACGTTAAAAGGCCTAAAAACAGTAGCAAATGATTAAGGAACATTCTATGGCAAGAACTACTGAAATCATAAAGTATTCAGGTAATATTTGGCTTCTTCAAAAGACATACAAATCTTAAGACTCAATTATATAAAATGGGTAAGGTAAATGAACCAGTATGTAGAGTATGATAAAAATGAAAACACTTAAAAAAATCAGAGTACTGCACCTTTCAAGAAAGGTAAAGATTTGAAACCAGAGGAAACCAAAAGCCTATGGAACTTTTAAATAAAAATCTAGTGAAATTTTTGATAAGACTTTTCCGTAAATCCAAACTTTTTAAACTTCTAAGATTAAATAAGATCAATAAACTTATTAGTTTTAATGCCAGGGAAAAAAACCACACCATTCTTTTCTTTTAAAAAAAATATCCTTGAAGAATTTGAGAGACTTTAATTTAATTTATCATTTTAATAAATAATAAACATCCTTCTTGGAGTAAAATGTGATCAGTGTTTTTCAACGTTTTAATTTCCTATAAAAAAAAATTAAATAGATAAAAAGGAGTATCAAAGGAGTAAATATGACATTCCTTATTTTTAATCGCTAGAAAACAGAAATTATCTTTTAGAAATTTTCAGTTTTTTTAAGTAATAGAATATAAAAAGTAGCTGCAAGACGATCTTGTAGATAGATGTGTTTGTGTAGACTAGTTTTTATCTTCTTATAGAGTCAATTTAAGTTAATCAAGTATTTGGTTTCAAGTTTCAAGTAATTATATAATTTACACACATTCTAAGGTTAAGTATATTTTTTCTCAATCATTGTTTTTTATTCTAAGTTAATATCTTTCAGTATTTAGTAATTTAGTTCTTCTCAAAAATAATCATTGAAGATTTTATTCATGCACCAGGAAATCATTTATATAAGAACAACTTAAAGACTAAAGTTTTATGTTTCACCTCTGAATTGATGTGTATAGTGTATAGCATATATTTTGTTTCAGTTTTAGTTTATTAGTATCAAATACTTTATTTCTTAGTCTATTAGATTTTTGTATTTAAAAAAAAAAAAAAAAAAAAAAAAAAAAAACCAAAGATTAGAAGAATAGCGTTATGTTTCAAATACATGCAAATCAGTAAGGATAAATAAAAAAAGAGAAAGAATTGATAAAGAAATTAAGTCAAGATTCTGAGTTTTAATTTGTAAAATTGGCAGAAGAAAAATCAAAATCATATTTTCGTGATTAATTTAACTGAACAAAGTCATAGAGTAAAGCTCAAACAAATAAAAAATATATAAAAAAAGACTTATTATAAAGAATTATAAAAATGTAGAACAAAAAAAGTACAAAAACACACACAGAAGCCAAAAAAAAACAAGAAGAAAAATTCATTTATTTACATTTTCTTTTTTAACTTTAATTTTAATATCTAATAAGCATATCATAGCTATAATATCCTTAGAACTATAAATACATATATGTATGAAAAATAAACAAATAATATGAAAATTATTACGTTTAAAAAAAAAAAAAAAGTTGGAAAACAGAAATAAAAAAGGAGAAAAACAAAAAAAAAAAACAAGGATAACGTTATTTTATTTGTAGATATATAAAAAGTAGACTTTATGATCGTTCAAAATATTTAGTAATTAGGTATGTAGGATAAATTATTTATTAATTTATTTATTTTTTTTTTTCTTAAAAAAGATACAACTTTCTATTCATATAAAAATACAAAATTCTAAAGAGAAAAAAATTATATAATATATAGAATTTGCAAATGCACCACAAAAATTTTTTTTGAGATAAATCACCCATTATTTTTAATTTTATCCTATACTTATGTATATATACGAGTATACATATATAATATTTTATTTTCGTGTGTAATGATGTAAATATGTATGTATTGTGATTAAAGAATCTTGATGAAATGATGTTTAAATGTGTTTTAATTTTTTTTCTTTATTCATATTTAACTTGATTATGTCCAATAATTCCAAAAATGAAATTTAAAAGACCAGTTATTTTTAAAAGAAAATATAAAATATAGATACAAATTGTTATTTTGCAGAAACGATCAATTATGTATGCTCTATAAAAAAAAAAAAAAATGAATAGATACAAAAAAAGAATATAAGTAAAAGTATAATAAAAATTAAAATTATGAATAAAATTATTGATTATTGACATTTTACATACATAAACAATTGACGACGTGCCTTTGGTAATGTATCCAAAGGTTCCTTTAATATATATTGTCTTCCTCCTAGTAAACATCTTAACATGTATTCCTCATTTGTATGTTCAGTATCCATATTTTGATTAAATCTATTAGATACAGTTTTTTTCATAATAGTATTTTCTCTTATTTTATTTTATTTTATTTTTTTTTTTTTTTTGAAAGAAAAAATTAATTTAATTTTTTCTTTTTTTTTTATTCTGATTTTCCTTACATGTCTTTATCCTTTTCTGTAAGATTTTTCCAAACAGCAATATAATTTTCAGCTTTAAAATGCCATGAACGCATTGTAAAAAATTGTAAAACTTCAAGACCAACAGAAATACGTTTTTGTACATGAATCATACTGTAAAATTATTGTAAATTTTTGTTTTGGTATGGTTTTTTTTTTTTTTTTTTTTTTGTTGAGATGGAAAAAAAAAACAAATTGGAAATTTTATAAGAAAAACTTGAAGATTATTGTGATACTCACAATCTTTTTTGACCCATTAACAGCATTAAAAAATCAATAAAAATAGCTGGTAACCAATGGAATAAAATTACATTCATTTGATGATAAAATTTATTTGTAGTAACACAACCATCTGGATACCATAAACCAATTTCGGCTGGATATTGATAACCTAATGTTTTGCTATATTCAATTGCAACTTTCCATGGAACTTTTTTATGTTCAGCAACAGTTACATTAAAAACTGGTATTTCTTTTGGTCTTTTGAAATTTGATTTTTGTTTGTTGGTGTTGTTGTTATTTTATTTATTTTTTTATTTTTTCAAACAATATTATACATGTATGGGCCAATAACGAATAA
Organism: Bombylius major; assembly: GCA_932526495.1. Taxonomy (NCBI): domain Eukaryota; kingdom Metazoa; phylum Arthropoda; class Insecta; order Diptera; family Bombyliidae; genus Bombylius; species Bombylius major. Next base: position 36,976,586 of record OW052046.1, read on the forward strand.
GATTAAAATAAAATAAAAAATAAAAATAAAAAAATGAAAGAAAAAGAAAACGAAAAATAAATTATATATAAAATTGTTAAAAAAACACACATAGAAAACGTACTTTTTTTTATACGTTGCTGTTTCATATGCAATCGTTATAAGACCATTTATTGCATAATCGACTGGTATAATTTCGGATAAATAACGATCATCGATTAGCATTGATCGGATAACACCTTTTGCTGCACCAGCCATAAGACCAGTCGGGCCATTTAAATTATCAACCCACCCTTCTATCGGTTCAAATGCTGATGGTGTTACTGCGCATATACATATTTTCACATACATTATGTAAATGTTATATTAATTTGAAATTAATTAAAATTTATCTTTTTTTTTGAATATGAGTTCCAAAAATATTACACTGTTTTTTTCACAAAAAAAAAAAAAGAACTTATCTTAACAAAAACCATCAAAATTTTTACAGAATTTTACACAAAAAAGATACAATTTTGAATTTAGACAATCCTCTTCAATCGCAATCTCAGACCTAAACAAATAATGTACCTTAAACTATTCAAGGGAATTAAGTGTTTTTGACTCCAAATTGTTGAAATTATGAAATTTATTATGTCTTCAATTTTAATTATTCGCATAATTTACAAAAAAAAAAAAAATAATAATTCATAAGTCCATTCATCTTATTTGTTCCATCATACAATGATTTTTGTTTCTTCTATTGTTATTTAGATAGTTTGTTGAAATGTGAAACATTGAGAAAGGTTAAATTGTTTTTTTTTTTTTCAATTCAAGATCGTTTGCTTTTTTTTTGTCATTTTTTAAAAATTTGAAAAAATTAATTTTTCACAAAAATTTGTCTTATTTTAAATTAAAATTAAGTTTATTGAACTTTAAGTTGCTGTTTTTGTTTTTTTTTTTTTTTGCTTTTAATTTTACAAAAATTTATTCAAAAATTAATTCATATATGTATATTGCATGCGAAAAAGTCAAAAATTTGAAGAAAAAAAAATCATTGATTAAACTGAGAAAAAAAAAGTATTTCAACCTTTCTATTTGTGGAAAAAAAAATCCCACTGTTGAACTACCTATGTACATACTCGAATGTATCTCAATTAATATGACATAGGAAGTCAATAACATACTCGTAAATATATATATTTTTTTTTCTTAAATAAAGTTAAATTTTAAAAGTCGTTCAAATAAAAACTTTATGAATTTTATAAAATCAAGCGTGTAATAAAATAAAATAAAATTTTATGCGTGGTAGAAATTGTGTGTGGGTGTGTGTGTGTGTGTGTGTTTTTTTTTTGTGTATGCAGAAAAAGTATATGTATAATTAAAATTTATCAGCCCATTATGTTTTTGTGTACTCGTATTTTTGTAGTAAAAGCATTCAAATATCATATATAGAATTTCATGCAATATAGGTAGGTGGTAATCATGCTACATAAGAATATGGTTAAAGTGTATTTCATTAAAAAACAAAGATAAAATAGTAAAAAAATAGAAAAAAAAGGAAATTTTAAAAAACAAAAAAAAAAAATAAGAATTTTTGAATAATAAATTTTGTTTTCTTTATATTTTTTCTTATGTTAAAATTTAAAAAAAAAAACATGCTCACAAATTAAATTACAAAAAATTTTGCTGTCTTTCTTTTTTTTTTTTTTTAATGCCAATTTATAAAATAAGTAAGTTTAATTTAAATAAAGAATAAATAAATAAATAAATATAGAAATAAATGTAAAAAATAAAAAAAATAATAATAATAAAATTAAGAAATAATTAGAATTAATTTTATAAATAATTTTTAGAATAGTTAAAATTACATTTCCAATTATGTATTTTTTTTTTTTTCAAATTAAATTCTTTTTTTGTTAAAATTACAAATAAGATAAAATAAATATTATATCTAAATATTAAAATAAAAATAAAAAATGCTTAATTACAAATAAACAAAGAGATAAGCCCCAAAATAATAATTTGTTTTTATTGTTGTTGTTGTTGTTTTATAGCAGCTATACACATATGTACGTTATTTTAATTAATTAATTAATTAATTAATTAATTTTTATTGTTAATTGTAAAGTGCATGCATCAAAATTCTGGAGGTACAATTATGCGATGTGAGGATAAAGTTTTTTTTTTAATTAAAAATTTTTTGATTTAATTTTGTTTTATTATGTTTTTTATGCCGTCATTTTTATTGTTTGTTTTTTAAAACCAATGATGCTTAGTAGAGGAGTTAGAATACCAGTTGCAGACATTAACCAGTAAATAATGAAACCAATAATAACAGCTTTACATAAACGATCAATGATGTACGCACTAAATACAAGAAAAGGGTAAAGTTTTTTTTTAAATTCTGTTTTTCTTTTTAACATAATTTTTTTTTTTTTTGACGAAAAAATGCAAGAAAAGTGAAAACAAAAAACAAACAAAAAAAAAAAAAAATGCATTTTATAATAATGTCTTACATCCATAATTGTCGCCTTGCTTTTGGTAAAGTATCCAATGGTTCCTTAAGTAAATATGCTCGACCACCAAGTAAACATACTTTCATGTATTCTTCATCACTTTCATTAACTTGCATGTTCATATTGAATCTGTAATATTTTTGTTTTTTTTTCGTTTTTGTTGTTTTTTTCTTTTGTAGGTTTTCTTTTTTTTTTTTTTTTTTTTGAATTAAAAATTTTGAGAACAAACGATATTTTTTTTTTTTTAGAATTTTAATGGAATTATTCTTTTTTTTCTTTCCTTTAACATTTTATTTAAGCGATTACACGAAGTTTCAAGTACTAATTCCAAGAATTACTTTGTTTTTTGAATTAATTTCAGAATAAACAATAATTTAAAATTTCTCTACAGTTTTACGTGGATTGTAAACGATAAAATCGCACTTAAATATAAAAATAAATTTTATTTTAATTTCTTAGAATTTAGATTTCATTGAATTTAAATAAGCATAATTCCATTAAAATTTAATTTAAAAAAAAAAAATTAACTAGCCGGAAATAAAATCAAAAAATATTGTTCTTAAATCAAGAATTTTTGTATTTTGACAATATTTTTTGACATTTTAAATATATATATATTTTTTTGCTTACATGTCTTTATCTTTTCGAGTTAAAGTATGCCAAAGAGAAGAAAATTTATCAGATTTAAAATTCCATGCTGTCATTGAGAAAAATTGTAAAACATTAAGACCAACTGAGATACGTTTTTGCAGACGAACCATACTATTCAACACAAAATTTTATAAAATTTTTATTTAAATAAAAAAGGACTACAAAGTCGAAGATTTATTTCAGAATCACATTTACCGATTAAACAAAAAAATCTTATTACCAGCTATCTTAAATTTATTAAATTTTTCAATGAATAAATCCTTTGAATATTTACTAAATGACTTTTTCCGTGCATATTTTTTTCAAATTAATTACATATAAAAAATACTATAATTTTTCATAAATTTCAAATAACGAAATGTATTTTAATCGGTAAATATGATATACTTATGTATGTATGCAGATAAAAAGCATTTACATACATATTCCATTTTCTAACACTTACAATCTTTTCTGACCAGACAATAACAATATAAAATCGATAAAATATGCCGGAAGATAATGAAATAATATTACATTAATTGTATGATGTAAACGATTTGTTGTTGTTGTGCCATCAGGATACCATAGACCAATTTGTACTGGATATTGATAACCAACTTTTTTACTTAATTCAATTACTTTACCCCAAGGAAGTTTTTTATGTTCATCACATGTTACATTATAAACAGGAATTTCTTTTGGTCTTTTTTTTTTTTTTTTTTGCATTTTTTTGTTTTTTTTTATTTAAGAAAAATTGAAATAAGAAAAAAAATTTATTTTAATTAAGTGAATATTTAAAAAATTTCAAAAAAAGAAAAGTATAAAATTAATCAAATTTCATTTGAAATTAATTTGAAAATAATTATGAAAAACAAAAAATACGAAACGAAACTGGTAAAAAAAAAAAAAAGAATGATATATATTTTTAATTACTTTTCTTTGGCTGTTGCAGTTTCACATGCGATCACAATTAAACCATTTATAGCATAATCGACTGGTATCACTTCAGATTTATAACGATTTTCAATTAACATTGACCGTATAACTCCTTTACCGGCTCCAGCCATTAGACCGGTTGGACCATTTAAATTATCAACCCAACCAGGTAAGGGTTCATATGCAGCTGGTGATACTTAAAATTTAGAAAATTCATAATATTTTTTTTTTTTAGGATTCTTTACAAATTCAATTAAATTGAAGTGTTAAAAAAAATGATTTTTTTTTTTTCAAAAAAGGAAACAACACAAGAAAATATTTTATTTTAAAATTTTCACAATAAGAAAACGTGATAAAATTTTGTTTTTCCAGTATAAAACAGTTTTTACAGCACATGAAAATATTTCATGCATTCTTTACTCGCTTTTGTAAAAGCATAAAAGCAATAACGAAATTAAATTAATTTTTTTTTATGTATAAAACAAATTATAAAATAAGTAGTTCATGATGAAATTACACCAAAAAAGGGTATATTTAGTTCGAATTTTTAATATTAAAGATACAAAAACAAAAAAATATTAGAAAGAAGAAGAAAAAAAAACAGAGAGAAGAGAAAATTTTAACTTTATGCTACGGAAAATCTCATTATGTATTTAGAAAAACGATTTAGAAAAAAAAAACAAAATATCGAGAAAAAAAAAATAAGAAAAGAAGAAGAATATTTAAAAAATTGCGAAAGAAGAGTATTATTTATTATAGGTAACCTGTAAGTATACGAAAATTAATTAGAATAGGTTTTAAAAAATTTTTTGTTTAAATATAAAAAAAAAAATAGAAAAAAATTATCATTTATTCCAAAAAAAAAAAAGCCACAATGAATTTGAAAATTTAGAAATAAATGTAATTATTTTTTGTTTTGTTTTTATACAGAAAACATAAATGTGTGATTAATGAACATAAATGGAAGAAAAAGATTTTTGTTTTTTTTTTGTTCCTATAGAGAGACATAGTCCTAGATTTTGTCTCTTAAAATATTTTAAATGGAAAAACAATAAAATGAAAATATATTTAGTGTGAATTTATTTGAAATATTTGTTGCACAAGAAAAATTTTAAATATTGAAGTGAGAAAAAAACAAATAAATACAAATTCAAGAGAAAATAAAAATAAATGATGTGATTGTGAAAACATCGGTACTCATTCTGTCTTTAATGTGAGTACAGGATGTATTGAAAAAAAAACAAAACAAAGACAATATAATGAGTATGATAAAGTATAAATATGTTAATTTTGAATATCGACCATATTTTAAGTATTTTCTTTCTATGGTCTTCATCATGTAGATATTCTAAAAAATATATGTATATCTTAAATTAAAAAAACATCACATAAAAACATAATGCCCAATCAAATCATTGACGTCCCGAACATAATTAAATTTTCTTGGATTTTTCTTTAGGTTTTTCTTTAAAAAAAAAAATCACATATCCTTTAATTAATCCGAATTAAGGACTCATTTTTAATTTTTGTATTCCTTTAATAAGAAATGAACAAAAATCAACTATTAGAATGAATCCTTTGATCAATATGCAATTTTTTTTTCTATTAAAAATTCCTTTTAAAAAAAAAAAACATGTTGATGAACTTATCACACTTTGTGTGTGATTTATTTTGTTTTTTGAAGAAATTTACTTTGTTATTGGACATTATGTAAAAGTGATAAAAATAAAAGCCTTGATTTACTCGTATGTTCAGAATGCATTCAAAAAAAAAAAAAATAATAATAATAATAAATAAATAAGTGTCTTATTGCTAAATAAACTAAAATATATATTATGTAATAAACATTTTGTAAAAAAAAAAATCTAATAATTGACAGCAATAAAAAGTTAATAGCATGTAAATTATATTTTACTAAATAAATAAACCAAAATAAAAATTTGCAAAAAAAAAAAAAAAATTAATAGATACAAGCCTTAATTAAAAATATCCATAATTTATGTACATGCTTAAATTCTATACAAATAAAAAAAAAAATAAATATGATTAAAAAAATATACTTATATAATAATAAAATTTTACCTATACGATATCACAACTTTCAATATCTATCTACAGATACATAATTTCTTTTTATAAGTATCTTTTTGTTTTTATATATATACCTATATATATATATATATTTTTTGTATATTGTAATTTTTAATTGATATCTTCGATGTCTTCACTTTTAAATAAATTTTCTTTTTTTTTCTTCTTCTCTTTTTGTTGCAAAACTATTTTTTTCTTCTTTTATACAAGATACTTTTTTTCAGATACATAAATTTTTTACACTTACAATTGAACATGAACTTTAAAAGTTAAGATGAAAATGAAAAAAACAAAAAAAAAAAAAACAAAAAAAACAAACAAACAAAACAGTAAATAAGTAAATAAAACGATAAGAAATGCATGGAAAATGACCATGACCTAATAAAAGTAAAATCATATATAATAAAAAAAAAAAAAGTAGACAACATACATATGTACATATCATAAATACATAAGTATGATGAATATACACCTTTCTTTACTTTTTACACACATATTATGTATGTAGATTTTTTTTGTAGATTTTGTTGGTTGAGTGGTAAATTCGATGTTAAATGATTGAAAAAAAGAAAAGAAAAACAACAAAAATTAAAATGTTAACACATTATCAACAATTAAACAAGAATGCAACAATATGTATTTGTATATATGTATACGTAAATATACTTGTGTAATAATTTATATACAACATACAATAAATGTGCTACTAAAATAATATACCATAGAGATTTGTAGTGTGTATCTCACTTGTGCTTAAAGAAGAAGAAAAATTATAATGATAATATGTAAAAATAAAGAAAAGGTTATTATGACCCTCATTCATCTTCGATTTTATAAATGCATTCAATTTTTGCATACATCTGAGAATTAACTCTTTTTTTTATTTTTTTTATTTCACAGACAGTTAACCTGATTTTTGTAAAACGTTCTTCAAATCAACATGGAAAATAATAATAGTAAAAAAAAAAAGAAAATTAATAAATAAAGTATTTCTCGTGTTCAATTTCAATATTTCATTATTTGAGTGCATTTTGTAAATATGTACATAACTACAAACATACATATACACATTATGTGTATGTACATTATGTAATTTTACAATATATGTATTTATTTATCTGATATAAAATAAACTGCCCCAACTAGTTTAATGTCATCAATCATTGAAATTGTTCGCGCAGATATTTTTCCTGTATTTTTATACATAATGTACTCGTATATGTATGTATGTTTAGTATCTCTATTATGCGTATACATATTCACTTATCCAGTATAATGTATTTTTAATCATTTTTTCAGTTATTGCAATTTTAGTTTTAAATTATTACTTAAATATCATAATTGCAATTGTAACTATACATACATATGGTATTGTATCAACTTACTTACGTACATATGTAAGTATACAAAATTTATAGATACTTACATAAAATGTGTATCTGAAATGTATATAGATACATTTATTTATTAACAAACAGTTATATGTATTAACTAATAGTAACAGTTATTGGCGTTACAATAAATTTTTCTATATGCTTCTGTTGTTAAATATGATTACACACATTATCTGTATTATTGCAAGATCCAAGAATTTTTTTTTTTTTTACTTTTGTTTTACAATGTAGATACATATAAAAGCATTAACCAAGTATCTAATATAAAAACGAAATAAGAAGTATAATAAGAAAAATAATGTTGTACCTATATTTTGATTATTATTTTTTTTTTCAAAGATACATATTTTGTTGTTGTATGCTTTACAAAACCAAAAACAATTTTTTTTTTGTTTTTTGAAAAAATCAAAAAGATACAACAATGTGCCTATCTATCTATCTACTTTGTTTCTGTTTTTGTAATTACACACTAGGTACAGGAAAATAAAGAAAAATTTAAATATTCTATTATGAAAATTGGTGTCAAAAAAAAAACGTACATGTTGCACACTTGATCAAAAAAAACTTGATTTTACGTACATATATATATAAATTACACATTACAAATGCATTCAAACTAATTGGAAGTGAAAAAAAGGTGTTGGAAGTTGCAAAGATAGATTCATCATGACAACAAAGAAAAGAAAAAAAAATACATATAATTGTAGTTCGAAACAGCACTTTATCATGTACATAGGTAATTCGTGTTTTTTAAAATTTTTTTTTTTTAATTGCAAAGTTTTCACTTTTAATGTTGATTAATTATAGAAGAGTTAACTATAGAAGGTGTTGGTGTGTATTCTGTTATTGTCATCAGGACATATTTCCTGTAAATCACATAAATTTTATTGTTGTTTAATTTAAAAACTTTCATTTTGACTTGGTGGAAAAACATAGAGGAAATAAAACTTGAATGTTTTTCAAACAATAAGCGAATATTCGTCACATGTCACTTCTTTTTAAAATCATAATATATAAAAAATTATTGAATTTAATCAAACTTTCTAAATTGTTTAAAGCTTTTAATTCAATTAAAGACCAGTCAAAAATGTCTTTTGTAAAAATGTTTATTTAATAATATTAAATATTCCATGGATTATTATTTTCCGAATAATGATATAGAAAAATATTTAAAAAAAATTATGATAAAACTTCTGAAAAAGTAGTATCATCTGATTGAAAAACCATTTTTTAAGGATGGTATATGTAATTTCAGCTAAGCGATTAGTGGCAGAAGGGATAGAGTGCTGACTTCTAAAACTAAAGGTCTCGGATTCGAATCAAATTTAAATACACAAATATCAGTGTCAGTCTTATCATACGAACAAATTCGTTCATTATCAACGAATTCAGTGGTTCGCATTGCACTTGAAACTACTATAGGTATAATACATATTATGTAACAGAAAAATGGTCACGAAAATTCGAATTAATTTGAGTAGGCTAGGCAGACTCTCATGGTTTGAAGAGACATAAAGGAACGAACGATGATTTTAGCTGTAATGAATGACTTTAGCAAAAACTAATTATTAATTAATGTCTGTCTTTAAAAAATTATATGTGCATTATATTCAACCATACGAGTAGATGAACCACTTTTCAGTTAATAGTTCGTGAGATGAACGTTATCCTTTAAAGAATATTAAAGTCAATAATAAAGGTCTGTTTTTTTTTTTTTTTTTTTTTTTTGAAATTTACAAATTTGAAAACACACATAAGCATCCACTTTAACTTGTATGCTATAGTTTATCTTTTATTGAATGAACCAATTGATTTAACTTTTTCGGGAATATTATCAAAAACCAGTTCTGATAATGAGAAAAGATTAACCTGAGCATGCATATTGATTGCATGATATTTTTTTAGAGTTAGTAGATACGGTAATAAAACTAACTATCTAAAATAATAATATAAGAAAAAAAAAACGGTAAACAAACGATATACATATGTATATAATGATGATGATGTTGATACGCATATAATATATAAAAATGTTGCATATTTCTTGTATGTTTTGTATTAAAAAATGGTTAACTATGATATTTCTTATTATACGTATATATACATATACGTTTTATTTTGTAATCTTCATATAAGTATTTTTGGTTTTGTTTTTTTTTTCTATTTTGTTTTTTTTTTTTTCATTAAATGTTATGTAATTATTTTTAATATGAAATCGAAGCCATAAACAAATATAAAAATAAAAAAAAAAAAATTCAAAAAGAAAACGAAAAGTAATATTTATTGCAGTATTTTGGAAAATTCCTATATGAAAAAAAAAACAACTAAGTAATATGTATGTTGTTGCATAATTTTGATATATTTTTTTTTTTATTTCCTACTTTTTATATTATGTTTGTTTATAAATGGATTAGAAAAAATTAATACATATATATATATATAAAGGCTTATTTTGCACAAAAAAAAAACAATAGATACTTTTTAAAAGTTGTGATATCGGGAAATATATACTTTATTGTAAAAAAAAAAATAATAATAATAATAATAAATGCATTTCACGTGCAAGCAAAATAATAATGAAATTAAAAATAAGTTTTTTTTTCTTTATATTCCAAAATAAAATATGATTTTTTGAAATAAAACATGAAAAAAAAATGTAAAATACAAAAACTGTATGAAAAGTAAAAGTTAGAAAAGAGAAATGTGAAGGAAAAAAAAAAACACAATTTATAATAAAATTAATAGAAAAACTTACCAATACTGGGCCGTGTTATAACAACTGGCATATGAGGATACTGATCACGTACTAAAATTTCAGCTAAACGTTTTGAATATGTATAAGTATTTGGATGTGGTTTTAATAATTCCGGTGTTATTAATTCTAATGTTTTTGCATCCATCCATTCAGCCATTCTCATTAAATCTTCTGGTTTATGTTCAAATTCATATACTTTTTCATACATTATTTCTTGATCACAATTACAAAATGCCGTTGATAAATGTATAAATGCTACCAATTTTTTCATTTGTTTTGCAATATCAAGTGCACGTTTCGTACCTAATGTATTCATTTGTATTGCATCTTTTAAATTTCCTTCCAATTTTAATGTTGCTGCCATATGAAATACAATTGATGTATTTTCAATGACATGTTTTAATGTTTCACCACTTAAACCAAGAGCTTAAACAACAACAAAAATAACAAAAGTAAGTTTTTAGTTTTTTTTTTTTTTCAGAACAACAAAAACAAAAAAAAACAAATTAAACTCACAATCCAATGTAACGTCCCCTTGAACTAATGTCAATTTTTTCCAAACATGAGGTTTCTCATCACGAATACGTTGGAACATCTAAAAAAAAAGTGTTTAAATCGAATTAATTTGGAAAAGTACGAAAAACAACAAAGAAAATTATTATGAATAGGTACATATGTAATTTTCCCAATTTTTCTGTTTTGCTTTTTAAACTTACTGGAAGACGATACATTTCTTCTAAACGTGTTTCTGGTACTTTGCCTTTTTTAGGTCTCATCAATATTATAACTTCTTTAACTTCAGAACATGAATAAAGTAATTTCTCAATTAGAACTTTACCCATAAAACCTGATGCTCCAGTTATAAAAATTGTTCGATCTTTGTAAAATTCTTGAACTGGTGTTAATCCTTCCATTTTTAAATCTATATGAGAAAAAAAAACAAATAGAAAAATTTAAAAATTAATTTTTATTCCTTTTCTTCAAAAAAAATTAAATCAAAAAATTTATCAAGTTTCAATTTTTATTTTTAGCATTTTTTAGTTAAAAGACATGTTTTATGATTCACAAAAACAAGTATTTTTTTTTTAAATTAATCAAAATTACAAAAGTATGCCAAAAAATACATGAATAATTAGAGAGAAAAATTGATAACCATAAAAAAAAAAACAGGTGTCGAGAATTTGTTACAAAATACCCAGTTTTAATTTGAAAAAATCAATTAATCACAAAAAAAAAAAAAAAACAAATAAGAATACTTGACAAATTAATTTAATTACATTTTAAATTTATTATTTATTTATTTCTCCAATCAAACTAAAAAGAAATAAAAGAAGCTGAAAAGGTGTTCAAATTTTTTAAGTAAGTAATTAAATTTTTTGAATTTAAAAAACAAATTAGAACACTAAATTTTTCTGCGTAACATTAATCTTGAATAATAAATATTTGAACTTATGTACGATTTAATTGAAATGTAACTCAAAACATTACATGGCATTAATTTGCCAGACTGTTTAAAAGTTCAAAAAAAAAAAAACGTAATAAAATTATATTTTTTAAGTTGAGTTTTTCAAGAGTCTCAGACTCAAAAAAAAAAAAAAGGGCTACTAGCTTTTTATAATGTATAATAAAGTTAATTATAAATAAAGATAGTTAGATATTCAAATGTATTGGTTTTTCCTTAATTTTATATTCGAATGAAAAAAAAGGAAAAATTGAAAATCATAATAATTATTGATAATTTATTACTCGTGCTGCACAAAATTTAATTGTTTAATTGAATTTGACAAAAAAAAAATAAAAAATAAAAATAAATAAAAACGAATAATGACGATGACATAGTAAAATTTAAAATAAATAATATTTAAAAAACATTAAATTTTTTTAAATTAATTACACGTTATACGTTTTGTAAATTTAAGAAATTTAATAAAATCATTCTGTTCAAAAGTTCAATTTATGAATTTTTATGTTGTGAAGAGAAAATTCTAATTAAAAAAAAAAAAAAACGGCAAATACACAAAAATTATGGATAAAATTAATTAAAAAAAAAAAACAAAAAAAAAATACACTTTTGTTTAAGTATATTTTTATTGCAATTTTTTAATTGAAACATTTTATACGTTATTAATATTATTTTTAGAGTGAATGGTAACAGGCATATCCGCTTTTGTGAAAATGCAATATCAATAAAATATTTTTCAAATAAACACTTATTTTCAATTCTTTCTTTATTTAGTATCTTTTTTTTTTTTTTTGCAAAATAAATTTTCGCGTAAACTTTGTCATGATTTTTTTTTTTTATGTGCAGAAAGAAAGTTGAAATTCAAGTTCACATTTTCTTTTTGTCTGCATTTTTATGGTTTTAGTTCGAAATTTTATGTTTTTTTTTTTTTAAAAAAAAAAAAAGTAAAATGTGTCTGCATTCAAAAGTCATATGTATTTAATTTTTATGTTTGCAACTTTACGAGGAGAAAAAAAAAACAGGAATAAAATTCAAATCGATATTAATTTCTTCTTATTTTCGTTTTGATAATAAAAATTTAAAAAAAAATTTTATTCAAGTTTTTCGTTACATTAATAAAAAAAAAAAAAAAAAAAAAACAATAGAAACATATTCGAAATGAAAATATATTCATGTATTCATACATATTTATTTTTACCTTTCTTTTTAGAGTGTAGGACGTATACAAGTTGCAATTTTTTTTTTTTTTCACTTCTTTCTTTTACTTTTTTTTTGCATTTTATTTATAAAAAAGTGAATGTGGAATATGTGAAAAAAAAAAATAAATAAATAAATAGATACAGCTCATATGTATTATTAATAAAACTTTCATTATTCAATATACTATAAATTATAATACGCTTCGATAATTTAAAACTATTTTAAATTAACTAGAAAAAACAATTTCACACTGTCAATAATATTTCATTTAAAATTTGCTATATTTGTGCAAAAAAAAAAAAAAAAAATCGAAATTCACCTACATAATAGGTTGAAAATAAAATAATATCAATAATTGATCACATAATATGGTACATAACTCTTTATGCCTCTTCGCTGTGTTATATCTTTTTTTTTTTTTTCTTATAAAATTAAACATCGTGAAACTATTCACATTGCATCTGAATTAAGTATTAAAACTAGTGTTAATCCTTGTATACACGAGTATGTTAGATATATACAATTAAAATATTGAATGAAATTAACATCATCATCACTATAACAACGACATACATATGAATATGCCATGGTCCTTAGTATATCTTTCTGTACTAGTAACTGCAATATACACACCTTCAGTATCTTATTATTTTCTGCAAAATATATATTTTTATTTTTTTTTTCTATCTATATTATGATGAGAATATTAGTATGATATATGTACACGTTATAAATATACGGTACTTTGTACTTTACTTTTATATATTACATACTTATATTTCCGATCGATATTGATCACAAAAACATTTCATTGAATTTTCTTTTAATATTTTCATTTAACCTATCTGATGGCTGGATGTTTTTTTTTTTTTTTAACATAAGCATTCATATATGTTGTATGTTTGAATACATGTATGTAGTATGTTTATAAAGTGCACAAGAATGACTTGAAAAAAGTGCATAATATTTTATGGTTAATATTGTTGCTGTTGTTATGTTTAAAAAAGATCTTCTTATATGATATGTATAATGTATATATAAAATGAATATAAAAAAAATAAAATATCTTATATGACGTTATGATTGATTGTTGCGGTTGAATGAATATAACATTGATTTTAAGATACTGATACATAATAAACATGTAATAAAGATTTTATTTATTATCTTATTTTTTTTTACATTTATTTATTGTTTGTTTTACTGTTTTTCTTGTTAATCTGATTAATTTTAATAAGAATACTGTAATAGATTGATAAATCAGAGATAAATATGTATATGAATAATTTTTAATTATTCAAAATAATTAACAGCTTTTTTAATATGAGTTTACTTTGATAAAGTTATAATTAAAATTTTCTTTGATTATTTAAAATAAAAACACGATAAATTAATGAAAATAATCACAATTACAATTAATCCTCGAGTTACAAAGTATGAAACTGTTAAAAATGTTGATCCAATTTTAATCAAATTTCAAATGACATAATTATAAAATCCCATTTCAAATTCACATTGAAAGAGTCAAGAGTCATAAATTCCTGACTTACACACGATATACAGCACGTAGTCAATTTACAAGGAATCTCAAATTACATAATTACAAATTTCGACAAAATGTCTTTCACCACTTACAAAGTATCGAATGGGAAGAAAAAAGAGTGAGACTGTCTAGATTCGAACAAGGCAAATATAAGTTATTGAAGAGGGGGAAAGGATAGAATGACCTCAACTCCTCTGTCAATAAAAAACGTCAAAAATTTTATAGAAGAGTTTTTATAACTAAACAAATTTTTTTTTTCTCTACAGAAATACTTGGAACTGAATGTCCTTTTTTTCTCTCCTTCGAATCTAAAATTTTTCAAGTTTCACAACTTTGAGCTATAAATGATAGATTATTAGATGTTTTCGTTGTATTTTGGCCTATAATGATCCTGCCGCCCTTTCTTCTTATAATTTTAGACTTTCGATGAGTCCTAAAATACTACTAGCAGGTACGTTTAAAATTTCCTCAAGTTTAAGGAAGAACTGATGCATGTACACCACACTCTTTTACAAGACAATGTCTCACATTCGCATAGAATATGTTTAAGGGTTTCCCTGCTTCTTTTTTTTTACAGAACCTACATATTATATCATCCTCTCTCTACCATTGAAAACTAGGTACATATATTCACACAGCCAATATACACTCCCACTAGCAAATATGTTTTAAACATCCAAATTACACCAATTCGATTCATCAGATCTCATTATCAATTTTCCGTGTAATTTAAAGTCTATTTGTAAGTTTTTCACAAATTATATGGTGTATTCAACTTTGATCCTTGACTTATAAAATATATTCAAAAAAAAAATAAATAAAAAAATAAAAAATTATTGTGTTATGTAATAAATCAGTTATACTAAAATTGCATTAAATTAAATTATATAAGGTTTCCTCCAGTAAATTGAAAATACACTATTCATAAATGACTAGTAAAAATAATTCAATTTTATATACATATGTATGTATGGAAAGAGAAAAAAAACATTGAATAAATGATCTGATGATAAATAATATCAATTTAATATTAGGATTCCATATTCAACACCAAGTGTAAATAATAAAGTAATAATAAAAAAAAAATTTTATGAATTGTTAAACGCGAGCTAATTCATCAACCTTTAACTTGACATTACAAAATTTTTGATGTTTTATTATTATGATGAGTTCAATTAATTTCCTTAACTTGTTTGTTTTTTTGTTTGTTTGTAGTTATAATGCATAACATATGTGCATCATCATGGTATTTATGTCGTTAAATATGTAGGTAAGTAACTCATGTATATTGTTTTTGTTTGTTTGTTTGGTTTTTTTTTCCATCTTTCATCGTATAAACAATTTCTTTAATGATACATAATTTTTATTTTTCTATTTAACACTTAAAATTAATGTTTAAATGAAATATGTACATTATGATGACTTTTTGATGAAGTTTTAATGACTTTTTATACATGTGGATGTGTTAAAATAAAATTGATTTACAAAGAATGAAAAAGAGAAAAAAAACAAACTGTCAACTTTATCAATACAAATAATTTTTATATAAAAATATGATGATCATGTTATAGTAAGTAATTGAATTATGTATATTATTAGTACTTGAAGATCATTAAGGTGTATAAATTCATGAAAAATATAAGAAGGAGAAGAAGAAGAAAAAAACAATTAACACATTAAGTAATTGTAATTTGTGGAAAATACATTTTTTTTCTGTCTCATTAGGTGACATATTTTTCACGTTGAATAATTAAAGAGAAGAAGAATAAAAAAAATACAAGCAGAAGGAAATAATTTTTTTTTTTTGTTATTTAATTCGAAGATCCAATTTATGAATTGAGGGTAACGATAGGAAATGTACATACATGTATGTTAGTACATACATATAAGTAATTATATTGCGTGTATATTATATAATTATGTTTTTTTAAATGGGATAGATACGTATTTTCAAGTGGAATCGGTCAAGGATTTTGGTATTACGAAACAATATTTTATTGAAAATTTAAAAAAACAACACAAACGTTTTATTCTTTATGTAGAAAATTTAATGGAAAATTCGAAATAAAATAGATTTTTTTTTTCGATATATTTTATTTTAATGGTGTTATTTAATTCTGAATCGAAATTGATTGTTTTTAAATTAGTTCAGTCTTTTGAAGTGAAAAAATTCGCTTTCATTCATTGCAAAATTTAAATACTGTTTTCTTTTAAATACCAAAAATATTTAACAATTAAGTTTTTTTTTTTTTTTAAATAAAATTCATAAAATGCATCATCAAAAATCTTTCTTAGAAATATTTTTAAATAATTCTTGTTTTTATTTTGCAGAAAATAATAATTAAATATTTTAAAATAAGTGGTCTTATTTTAAACAAGTTAGATGACAACATTTATTTTTTGTTCTTTTTTTTTTTTTTTTTCAAAAATCCCATTATTTTTAATGGTGTTGTTTATAAACTGAATTATCATATATAAGAATAATGGCTAATAAAATTTTTATAATTAAAAATAAGTTTTATAGAATTTAAATTTGCAGGTTTTCCTTGAAAATTTTTTATTAAACAAAACTAAGAATTTATTACGTTTTAAACAAGATTTGAATTTTTGTTTTTAATTGAAAGTTTTATTGCAGATTTTATTTTGTTTTGTAAAAATGTTTTTTTTATTTGAAAATCTGTTTAAGATTGAAAGAGCTATTTTTATCTTTCAAAATAATAATAATAATGAAAAATAAAAATTTTATTTAACACGTTGACGCTCACTTTTTAATCAGTTCAGAAATTAGCAACAAAAGTACAAAATGTTTACTTTCAAAATTTTCTAGTTTTTAGAGAATTCAATCAGATTATTATTTTTTTTCACTAATTTTTTCAAAGACGATCGGACGTCAACGTATTAAAAATGAAAATTTATGTCCTTTTAAATTGAAATTTCTTTTTTTTTCTTGTCAGTTAGAAAGAAAAAATTTACATTAAAGGAATAATAACTTTTACAGTTCGAATTAAATTAAGTTTGAAATAAGAAAAAAATAATAATTATAAAAAGGATATTTTTATTATTTCTTGAAAAAAAAACAAAAATTATTCTTGATTTTTATTTTTAATGAATCAAATGGTGGCGCCCATTACTATGTGCACTATAAAATATTTAGCAGAAGAACAAAAAAAAAAACGTAATCTGAAAACTTAAATTTTTAAAAATTAAAAAAAAAATACAATATAATTTTTACACTTGATATTATTTTTACAAAAATTATTCTTCGCACTTAATACAAAAAAAAAAAAATAAATAAATAAATAAAAATCTGTTTAACTTTATTTTCTTTTGAAATTTCTAAAGAAGAAGTGTAACTCTGTCACTGGTAAAATGACAACTGTAATAATAAAGTATTTGTCCAGCCGCTTTTATCAATTTTTCCTTTTCTTTATTAAATAATTATTACCATACCGATGTTTATTTCTTTAAAATGTAGTTAGATATAAAATATAGTTACATATACTTATCTATATATGTATCTTATATATGATCTAATCTATAGTTTTATACCGCAAGTGTATATCACATATTATATACAAAAGATAAATAATCACAACTTATTCACACTACAGGCACAGATCAACTTCCTTTCAATACCTTCTTGAATAATATAGCCATCAATCTATTTAGCAAAAAGAAAAAGATTACAGGTACTCGATATTTTTTTTTTTTATACAATGTGAGAATATTAACCTACACACCCAGAAGTCATGCAATTATATATGTATGTATGTACGTACAACGAATTATCTTATACATACTTTTAGTACTAACATTATATTATTATATTGTTTAATAGAAAATGAATGCAATTTTATGCTTCATTAATAAACTAAATCAAATAAAAAAAAAACATTTTTTTTTTTAAAATCAGAAAAAGACATTAAAATTATTTATATACTAATAAAAAAAAAACAATAATTGTGTGTATCTTTTGTAATTTATATACATATGTATAAATGTAGTAAAATTTAGAGGAAAAAAAACATATAATTTGTCTCATTTAAAAAAAAATTGCACATAGTACATATTTTGTTAAAATTGAGTTTGGAGTTTGAACATAATTTTGCCTCATAAAAATAAGTAAGACACTAAACTTCTTTTTTTTTTTTTTTTTAATTTTGTTGTATTTATTTCGAAGTTTTAAATACCATAGATTACATTCACTGTGGATATATGTAGGTACCTTTATTATAAAATTGAACAAAAAAATGAAATTACTTTCAAACCTTTCCTTTTCAATTAATTTTTTTTTCCTTCTAAACACAAAAAAAAAAGTATTCATTTTTTTTTTCCTTTTAACTTGATTTTTAAGAAGAAGAAAAAAAACTTTGTATATTTTCAAACAAATTCCATTAGAAATTGTGTAGGCATACCCAATCAATAATCATTTTGTTCCAATATAGCTACATACATACATACATACATATGTATGTATGAAATTTGCAAAATGGGGGTAGTTTCGCATGTTACATAAACTAATATTTCAATAGATCTTGCGAACAGAACAAAAAAACTAGCTTTTTTTTTTATTAATACATAAAAAAGAAAATTGAAATACCAGAGTAATTTATGTTTTGTTTTTTTTTTTTCTTCAAAATTAGATATCTTGAAATGTAGGTTGTGTGAACGTCTATAATTAAATAAAGTCATAAAATTCAGATATATGAATTGTATGTATTTGAATACAAAATTTCAATACATAAATTGAATTTACTGGTGTGTTTCTTTTTTTTTCTTCTTTTTAAAGAAACAAAAAAAAAATTGAAATTAAAAATTCTTGTTTTTGTGTTGATTTTTTTTTTCTTAGTGGTTGTTTTGATTTATTTTTCCTCTGAAGGTACAACAGGAGAAGAAAAATAATTGCACTTACGGTAGTCCGTACGTAATATCAATATTACAACTACACATTATTAATAGATGGGAAAACAACTGTGTAGGACTACTGAAAAATATTGTGCAAATTTCGTACATAATATGAAATTTTAAGTGTTTCAAGTGTGAGCTTTAACTATAGATTCTGTTTTTTTTTAGCTCAGTATATATACACACACTAACATATGTATTGTTGATATGTGCCATTCTTTCTAATTTTTATGATGAAAAATTATATACATACAACATAAAATGATTAATAACACATTACATTGTATAATTCATATAAATATTATAATTATATAATAATTGCAAATTCTACTTCTTTTTTTGTGTGTAGATATATGTACATAATATGCTCATAAAAATTAGTATCTATATATAAAAAGATGAATAAAAAAAAAATTACTATGTTGATTTATGTCTAATTTACTAGAAAAATGTAATTAATTAACGTTTATAATTCAATAAAAAAAAAAAATAAAATAATAAAGAAATATAATGTGTTCAGATATTTTGAAATTGTGTGTAAAATATTATTTTACATGCAATAAAAAAAAAAATTTAAAAAAGTGCATTTATTATGATGTTTGTGATTTTATTAGATATACATGTATATTTTTTTCAATGCCGTAATTAACGATAATGGATCGGCTTTTTTTTTTTTTAATTTTTTCAATTATTAAAAGAAAAAAACACTAAATTTTTTTTACAAAGTAAGTAAATTGCTAAAGAAATATAAATTTTTTTTTCTTCTTAAAAAATACTTGATTTATAGAAATTATTTTAACATTAAAGCAATGTATGCAGTTCATACGCAATTTCGCTGCACTGAGAAACGAAAATTAAATTTGACATTTGTTTGTTTTCACGTTTTTACGACAAATTAACTCCAAATTATCAAAAAACCATCTGTTAGTGAATTGAAATACTATAATATTCTTCATTTGTTTTTGGTGCTCAACAGAGTACAATAAAACAAAAAGTATAGCTGGACAAATGTTAATACGAAATTTTCTTCACTTTTTTTGTTGTTGAATGAATTACAGAATGCTGCATTAACACCATACTAGGCTAAATCACCATTTAAAAATATGATAAATAGTAATTTTTGTTTTGGTTAAAAATCAGGATAATAATATAATTTAATCAAACAAGTTTATTGTTTTTTAATTAAAAATCTGGAAAATCTTTTTCAATTTGGAATGGCTAAACATAATAATTGAACGGAAAAGATCGTTTTAAAAGTTCGAAAGTTGTTTCGTTGTAACTTTGTAAGAGACATAAGACATAAGGATTGTAAGTGGAATACACAATATATCCTGTTTGTTTTTTGTTAGTTTTTTATTAATTTTCTATATCTTTATACTTAAGAAATTCTTGTACAAAATTTCATTCGAAAATTAGAATGTCTTCTATAAATTACATACATAAATAATGTGACATCCTTTTTAGAATATTCGTGGATGATAAGAGTGGGAGGCATTATGGAAGTGTAATAAATAATATTGCACCTACTCTGGCTTTTTTATCCTGTAAGTTTTAATAATTAAATTTTCAAGTTTTATTTGCATATAATTTGTTCCTATGGGAGGACAGATGGATTTAAAATTAGTTCATCGAACTTTTACATTCACGTCATTTTAGTAAAACAAAAATTCAGTCTTACAACAAATGTTGTAAAATAAAAATGTTAAAGAAAAAAATCACACACTTTGAATAATTTTTTTAAAATATGGAACATGTAGGTATATGCACTTTTTGTAGACCTTTATGCATCTGAAGACTAAAAATTATTTAATGAATAAATATTTAACTTTCATATTAAAAATTAAATAATAATTATTATCTTGTTTATTTATTCGTTTTTCTCATTTGAACTTACACAAAATCAAATGAAGAATATAATTATCTGTATAAGATAATTCATAGAAAATGACAAAATACAATAATTTATCATTATTACATATATACATACTATATATTATATATATTTTTTTTTCATGATGTAAGTAAAGTATTTTTAACCGCAAAAGATTTCAAAAAGAAAAAATTTAAAAAAAAATGTATATTTGTAGATACATATCATACAACACACTTATTAGAGTTATGTGAAATCTTGCGATCATAAAATTAAATCAACCGTTCTCAGTGCGTACGTAAAAATTACAAATTTACAATGTAAGTAGGTACTTTAGGCAATAAAATTTTGAAAAATGTACCAATTATGATGATGAATATATATTTTTGTAAATAAAAAAATAACATAAACAGAAAATACAAAACAAAAAAAAAAACAAACAAATTACATATTTGAAGTCTTTGGATAAACTTAATTAACCATCAGGTAAATGGTATATTGTGTGGTTTTAGACGTGTACCAATAACCTATATATACGAGTATAGAAACCTGTTTAAATTGAAATAAAACAATAAATTTTCAATACAAGAATATTTAGACTGGTTCTACAGATTTTTCTTTAACTACAACAACATTTTATGATATTATATAATATTTATATTACAAAATTCGATTTTCAATTAAGTATAGTAGAAAAGTAGTAAATTACTAAATATTTTATGAAATTACCAATAAACAAATATCTTACTTTGCAATTTTAAATACATATATTCCAACAATATTTATAAACATAAGTATAAAGTATGCACTTTACTTATAGATACAAATATCTAATTTATTTATTTTTTCCACATATTTCAAATTTTTTTTTTCCTTAACATGAAAAGCTTCATCCGAAAATTATGATGTGAAAAACAAAAATTAGAAAGGTTATACCTTTTCTCATTTACACAATTTCGTTTATGATAATTTTTTTTTATACATCATTATTTACTAATTTTGTTTGTTTGTTTGTTTGCCGTTTTTGTTATTTTTTCTCACATATATTCGATATATATGTTAAATTTTCCGGTGGATTGACTTAAATTTACTGTGATGATATTATTTAACTTTTTTTTTTTTTATTGTTATTGTTAAATAATTTCCATTTTCATTAGTATGCTAGAGAAAAAGATTATTTTTTAATTATGCAAATAAGATACAAAAAATAAAAAGTTTATTTAACAAAGTTTTTTTTTTCGGAAATTTATGAATAAAATTATAATAAGTAACCTTAGTCCGCATCATCATTAAATTTTTTTTTTTTTTATGAAATGAATATTCTTCAAATTTGAAAATTCTTTTATTTGGATTTTAGAATTCGAAATATGCTTTCTGTATTCTTTTCAGTCTTCTTTTAGAGTACAAATTTATAAATATTTTATGAAATATAAGTAGATAGATATTAGATAGTTAAGATATTTTTTTTTCTGCTTTGTTATAGGTCATTGTATCACATGAAGTAACACAAAAAAAAAAAAAAAAAATCATCTTTTACTCTTATTTTTCTATTTCATTTTTTAAATAAAAAAAAAAAAAACAAAGTAACAAACATAGTATTGTATATAGTAAAACTGCAATATTTTTGTATGTATGTGTGCATATTTAAAACAAAAAAATAATGACTTACCAAACAACTTTCATTTTCATACAACATAGTAAAAGAAATTGTTCATTTTTTTTTTTTACTTATTAAAAATTTTACGATGTGGAACCAAAAAATGAATTCATGAACAAAAACATAATATTAAAAAAAAAAAAAAAACAAAACAAAACAAAACAATAACAAAAAATAATGATAATAATAGCAATATGTTTTTTTTTTTCAGTAAATAATAACGGTAATTTATTAAAAGAAAAGATACAAAAAAGAGAATAATAATAAAAAGTTTTTTTTTTTATTTTTGATTTAATTGTCGTTTTAGTAATTTCAGAAAATTGTCAAAAATATTAAGTTGTAATTGTGATCATTGATAAAAGAAATTTAAAAAAAAACCAACAACAACAACATAAGAAAAAGATAAAAACAAAAAAGATAAAAGAAAGCATAAATTAGCTTTTTTTTTCTGCTCAATATTTCCTGAATTTTATTGTTTTTGTTTTGTTTTATTTTTTTTTTTTTTTATTGTATAAATTTACTTTTTGGCCATGCTTTTTATTTAACATCTAAAAATATCTTTTCGGAAGTTATGTTTGAAGAAGAAGAAAAAAAAGTTACATGTATATATTGGAAGAAAACTTGTATCTATTCATTTTATGTGTGAAAGTATTAAATTGCTTTTGTTTTGTATTTCATCATGACTTTTTTTTTTTTTGAGAAAAGAGATTTTGTTTTTAATTTAAATTTTTAACCTGAAATAACCTAGTAACCTTCTTAGGTTATAAACCTTATTTATAATTATTTATGATGAAATTTTATTTTGAAGAAAATAACATTGAAAACATTATATTTTTTTTTTTCCTTTTTCTACAAACAAACAAAAAAAATAATAAATAAATAAATCGAATTAATATAAAATTTATGATTGAAATAAGCTACCTATCAATCGAAATTTTTAAAAACTACCTAATTAAAAAATTATATATATATTAATTAATTAAAGTCTCGAGAAAAGTTAATGTGATGACAAAAGAAATAAATGTGATATAAATTTATTAAAAGAAAAGAGAAAAGACAAAAAAACACAGTGTAAATAAGGAAGATAAAATTAACATATTGCATAATAGCTCCATTAAGATTTTTGTACATAAGTATGTCGTGTGATAAAAAATTTATGAAAAAAATGAAGAAGAAAAAAGAGAGTAAAAGATTTCTTGTTTGAATATCACCTTGAAAAAAACTAAAAACAATAAAACAAATTAATGTTTTATAGGTTTTATTATGCGTGAAAAATTTTTTATCATCATCCCAACGTCATATACCTTACTTACTGATTTTAACCAGTATTTGACGTCAATGTCCACATAAATTATGCAGAAAAATAAAATACATATCATTGAACCATAAATCAGAAGCAAAAATTATCAAAACAGTTTAAAAAAAAAAAAAAAAAACATAAAAATTTAAAAATTAAGAAAAATAAATAAATAATTAAAACAAAACTTGAATCATCTTGAATACAGTGAATTTTGTAGCAAAATCTTAACTTATTAACTTCAACTTAACGAACGTTTTCTTTTCGAAGTTCTATAGTTCAAAATTGATAGAACCAACTATGTATGTTTGTTTTTCTTCATAAATGTTTGAAAGTCACCGATTTTACATTTTAAGAACTGCATTAATTGCATTCCATAACTAATAGGAATGAACGCTTTGTCTTTCGGCATACTTTTTGTAGTTTGCATTTTTGCACGAAACCAAAAATACCTAATTTTTTTTTTCATTTATTTTTTTCTAATAAAAAAAGCCTATTATTTATCTACTTCCCATATAACATATAACCACAAACTCTGTCAAATAATGTTTAAAAAAAAAAAAAAAATCAAAAATACGTCTTGTAGGCGTAAATAGCACAACAACAACAAAAAAAACCGATTTATGCGTTGATGACCTTATGCATTATCACACGACATTGGACTTTGGGTCATGGTCGATTAAAAAAGGTTTGAGAAGAAAAAAAAAATAATGTTGCGTGGTTTTATTTTATGATTTCCCTTTTCTTCCCTCTTTTTTTCCCTTTTTTTTTTGTAATTAAATTTATCAGACAAATTTTCAAGTCAACTTTTTTATCAAGTCAATAATTTTAGCAATTTTATAATGCAGATAATTTTTTTTTCTTCATTTCTGGTCAATTTTTTTGAAATGTCGTTTTGTAACTTACACACTTGACTTAAATCATACAAAATTAAGCAATAATATTTTTTTTGAAATTTTACAGAAATAAAAAGGTTATGATGACCTATAAATTAAGTAAAATTGAATGGTTTAGGTATTATTTTAGAAAGTACATACATTCATCAAAATATTTTTTTTTTCTTTGAATAAATTTAATTGAAAAAGGAGGAAACAATAAACTGTAAAAAAAATATTAGGTACACGCTTATTTTTTTTTTTTTAGTAGCAAATAAGTAGCTTTTTAGTAACTTTTTATTTTATCTAATGGAGGTTTCTCACAGACGAAAATAAATAATAATAACCTGTTTTTCTAATTTCACTAAATTCAAATGAAGAAGGAATAAAAGGGGTAATAAAATAATATGCAATTAAAACATAGAAAGTACATTTAATTATTATTTTGACATTTATGTATGACACCACCGTAATATATGTAATTAAACCATAAATGTATGTATGTATGCATGTATTTTAATTTAATTTTTATATAATTCAGTACAATTCAGACATTTTTGAAATATGACATACATACATATTATGTATGTACCTACATATACATATGTATGTATGTATGTAATATAATAATTTTCATGTTATACTAAATATTTTAAAAAAAAGAAAAAACTTGAATATTCGGCAAAAAAAGAGAAAGATAACAGAAGAAAAAGTATAATAAAATTTAGAAGAAAACAAAAAAAAAAACAATAAATTTAAAATGTTACATGAAATTATTGGCATTTAAAATAACAATGCATAATTTTTCATATTTTATTTATTCATTATTCACTGTTTTTTTTATTTTTTTTTTTATAATTATTTATCTATTATTAAAGAAAGAAAAAAAAATATGTTATGAAATAAAAATTATAATTTTTTTTCCGCTTTTTTATTTTTTATAAATATTTTTTAAGGTAATAGATACATCGATACCCCTTTTCATTATGTAAGGTAAAAAAAAAACAAATTTTTAATAAGTTGCTTCTTAATGCATGCCTGACATGAACAAAACTATACATATAACAGACGTCAAAGTAAAATATTTTAATTTTAAGATGAAAATAAAACATCTAACACATGTACTTATGCATGTACCTACGTATGTATACAATGCACATGTGTAGGTATCTATCAATTTTTACTTTTTTTTTTGTTTTGTTTTTTTTTTTTAAATTTCTGTTTAATAAATAATTTATTGTTTTAATCACGATAGTTTACTGTAATATACTTGCTACAAGAAATATTATTTATTAACTGTAGTTTTCATCTGTTTCTGGTTTTTTTTTTCTCTCTATAAAAAGATATGTATAAATTTCCAGACTTTTAATGTATCTACCACAGACAAAATTTCAATACTATAATCATTATTTTTTTTTCGTGTTCAGTATTTTTTAATTTCATTTTTTTTTTCTTCTTTTTTTGCAACTAATAAACCACGTTTATTTTATTAGTCTTAAGTTTTTATCGCATACGTTTTTTTTTTTTTTCAAATGTCATATGCATATAATTTATGTATGTATCTATCTATATATCATGTTTTATTTAAGTTAAAGTATTTCTTGATCTTGAAAAAAAATTTTTTTTTGTAGGTATTTCTATTCATGTAGGAAGATAAACAGTATAAACTTATATAGGGCTTATAAATTTCTGTATAAAATATTTTACATAAACCGAAAAAAAAAAAACACAAACAAAAAACTTTGATCTGCAGAATGGAATGAACTTTTATTCTCAACCTTCAGTCACTTTTCAAGATGATTTAAAAAAAAAAAAAACAAATGAAAAAAAAAATGTGTTAATAAACATTCGAAATTTTCAGTTTTGAACTTGAATTTTTTAAATTAAAAAAAAAAGACGAAAAAAGGTGTGGGAAAGCTGTTAACGAATGCAACAGAATTGAAAAAAAGAAATAATAAACAAATAAACTGAAAGTCTTCAATATTTTCTTATGGTTCAATAGCTCCGGTATTTGAAATTTAAAACCTTCCCCAATCTATTTTCAAATAGGCCAAATTCTTAATAATTCAGGTTTTTAATTTATTTCTAGTTTTAGGAGTTTTTTTTATTTATTTACTTGAATATTTAATTGTTATTTCTGTTTTTTTTTTTTTTTTTTTAGAATAATATATTCTAATTTTTACATATTAAAACAGAATTAATTAGATATAGCTAGTGACAATTCTCTGTAAAACATCGCAATAATATAACAATTTTTTATTTTAATTTTGATTCATAATTTAAAAAACAAAAAGGATTTTAAAAAAAAATAAAATTAAAAACAAGTGATACAGGTTTCTCATATTTTACTTAAGTCTCAATAAATGGTTTTTTAATTATGTCAGGAAAAAAAATCTACCCGTTTTTTTTATTTTTTTCAAATATTTTTCAGTTATATTTTTTGTTTTTTGGAATTTTTTTGAAATTTTATCATCATTCATTCGTGTGAAACTCATTATTTGCAAAATTTAAGCATATTTTTTTTTTTCATTTTGATTATCCAAATATGAATAAAAATTTTAAAAAATTTCCATGGAAATTTTTTTCGGTTTATTATTATTTTTCTACACAATAAAAAAAAATGCAAATAGTATTGTTTTTTTTTTTCGTTATGTAATTTTCAAAATAAGAATTCAGAGGTGTGTATATTCTTGATCTTAAAAAAAAAAAAAAATCAAGAAACATAACAAGAAGAGATAAAATCGTAATTTTCAATTTAGGTTAATGGATTTTAAAAGATCAAATATCAATATACCAACCCAAAGTACATAAAGCAAAAATATTGTAAATGCTTTACTTTAAGAAAAGATTAAGAAAATAAAATAAAAAAAAAGTTTTACTTACTTGAGAATTTTAAAGCCAAAACAAAAACAAAAAAAAAGACATTAAAATAATGTATGATATTTATCAACTGAATCTGCATACGAGTAACATATATGTATGTATATTTGTATTTCATAAATTTAATGGATATTCTACAGAAAAGTAAAAAAAAAAAATCTTTAAGATACATTTATTTTTTTGCCTTCTAGATTGTATCTTTTGTATATTAGATAAATAATCTTCATGTATGCTTATTAAAATTTTTTTTTTTTTTTAAATCTACAATTAAAAAAGTTTCACAAAAAATTCTTTTAATTATGTATTTTTTCTTTATAACGATATTTTAAAATTAATTATTAAAAAAAAAAAAAAAAAGAAAAGAAGAAATTAAGGAAAAACAAGTTTATTGCATACATGAGTGAAGGTCGTAATTTGAACACATAAACTGAATTTGTCTTTTTTTTTCGTTCATTTTTTTTTTGTATTTTGTAATAAAGTAGCCGAATAACTTCAAAGTTTAAAAGAATAAATAAAATAAATTTACCACACACAAAATAAAGAATAAATAAATCTTGGAATAAAAAGAAAAGAAAAAAACATTGAAAAAAAAAAAGAGCATTTAAACCAAACAAATAACAAGTTCACAAGGTCAAAAAATAAGTATGACATTTTCATTAAAAAAATATATTTTCGTATTATTTTACTTTACTGTTTTTTTTTTTGTTTTAATTATTTTAATTTTTTAGAATTTTTTACGCTGTTTTTGTAACGAAAATAACTTGTTTATAAAAATGTATTTTTTCATTCCTCTTTTTATAATTTAAAAAAAAAAATAATCAAATATTTTTTTGAAAACTTTCCATAATAAAGGTGAATTAATTAATTTTTTCTTGGAAATTTTATTATTTAAAAATATTTCGTACTTGTTCTATTTATAAAATTTGGGAATCTAAAAAAAAAACGATTTGAAAAACAAACAACATTCAAAAGTATTGAAATGGAATATATCTCGCAAAGATACATTTTGTATCTATTTTTTTCTCTTTTTCATATATTATATTCGTCCTGTAAACAAAAAATTCATGTAAATAAATAAAATTTTTATTATTTGAAAAAAAAAATGTTTTATATTCGTTTAACGTTTTTTAAAAAACAAAAATTTTAAAATTTAGTTTTTGAAGGGGGAAAAAATTAACAAAAATCGCAAAAAAATTTAACGAAAAAAAAGATTTTTCAAATATTTTGTTAATGTCTCTTTAAATAAAAACAAAAAAAAAAAAAGTATATTTACCTACTTTATAAAACAATTATGTGATTAATATATATATATATGATTTATTATAAGCAATCAGTTAATCCAATGCAAAAAATAATAATGAAGAAAAAAAAAAGTGCATGATTAAGATAAGCAAGAGAAAAAAGAAAATGTATCTTATTTTGTTGTCGTTTGTTTTAAATGATTTATGTTTGTATAAGCATTACTTGAAAGAAAAAAAATAGACATTTAAATCATATTTTTTTATATATTTTTTTTTTGCAAATATAATACTTAAGTATGTTAGGTACCTATTTATATAAAAAACAAAACAGAATATGCATTTATGTTATAATAAATTATCACAAAAAACAAAAAAAAAAAGCTTTAAAATTTTCTTCTCTCTTTAGGTGTAAAAGATAATAATCAGTTGCCTTAGAGAAAAATAACTATTATTATATATGTAATCGTATACTAACATATAGTATACCATATAAGAAAAGATGTATACATTTTTCACTTATGATAAACGTTATGAGAAAATATAACTTTTGCCTTTTATTTATTTTTTTTTTGTTGTTGTTTTGTTTTGCAACTATGACAATGTAATATTGTACAAGCATAAAAAAACAAACAAACAAAATATAATATACTTATTTGTATAAATTATGATCATTTTGAAATGTATTAAAGTGTGTGAAAATTAACTGTGTAATTGATATTACTTGCATGTAAATAATATTTTATTGTTATTTGTTTTTCCTTAAATATGATACGGTAAATTTATTAGATTGAAAAAAAAAAAAAAAAAATAACGTTTGTTTTCACTATTTTAAAGAAGAAAAAAAACATGTTCGTGTATCTTTTATTTTATTTTAAACATGCAATTTTAACAAGAAAACCAATTATATGTACAAATAATTTGAATTATGCGTACAATAACATATGGCGGTAGATATGTACATATTTTCTTTTTCGAAAAATAAAAAAAAATTAAAAATTTGTGCAGACATAATTAACAGTTTATTAAGAAAATGATCTATTTTAATTACAGACTTTTTTTTTATATCCTGATTTAAATTAATTAAATTTTAATAAACATCAATAAAACCAGGGTTTTAATATATATTATTTTAGCTTTTATGTGTTACGCAATAAATTTTATTAATCATCCTTAAAAGAAACTTCATGTGTTTGTTAGTATACATTATTTTTTTTTTTTGCTTCCTTTTTATTAATCTCATTGTAACATAGTTTATTATTTTCTTATTTTTTGTTTTTATAGTTAAATTACATGTTTATTAAAAATCTATATAATTTATTAGAAACAGATACTTTATGGTCTACTGATTTTTAAACGTATATAGTACATGCATGAAAAATAAGCACGTGTATCATCACATATTTCCTAAAAATAATCGTGTTAGATAATATGTTTAAAATATTAATGAGAAAAAAAAATGAAAGAAAGAACAAACAAAAAGAAAAATGACGTTTGTAATTTATCATTATTTAATTGTATCTTTGCTGCTAATGAATGAGTATAGATAGGTACTTTTAATAAATGAGAAGATCGATGTTTTTTTTAATAATATAATGAAATTTTCTTAATGAGCAATATGATGAATTATAAAGAATTTTTTTAATAGAAACGTTAGTAATTGAAAAAAAAATATGAATTAAAATTGTTTGAGAAAAGAAAAAAAAAATACAACAAAGAATACGATGATATCACACACAAAAATCGATTTGTGTCGAAGTACTTTTATATCACAAATCATTATCAAAATTTTCTATTATGTATAAAAAAAAACTTTCATCATATTTTTCAAGTTTAAAAAAAATTCAAGGTATTATTTTGAATAAAGAAAATTATCATTATTTGTTTTCTTTCAAAAAAAAAAAAAAAAAAAAAAAAAAAAAAAAAAATGCATATTTGTTAATATTCACAGTTGATAAAGATATCATTGATTTTACAAAATCACAATTTCCTACCGGAACAAAATTTTATCTTTTGAATATTAATTCAATATCGTTAAAATATTATTTAAAAGGAAAATGATGGAAAAACAAACAAATAAACAAATATTCAAGAAACAAATTTCATTTTTCTTTTTATCTTTAATAATATCATTAATTTCTTAATACACAACTTAATTATTTTCTTGAACCTAAAACCTTGATATTTTATCAAAAAAAAAATTATATGTAATCTTTTATTTTGTTTTTCCTTAACAACAACAACAAAAAAACAATACATGAATAAAAATAATATACATATTACGTTTTATGTATGGAGAGAAAAGAAACAAGAAAAAATAACAAATTATAAGGAAAACTTGAAATTTTTGAAGGACTTTTTTTTTAAAAACCAAAAACAAAAAAAAACAAAATTGCAAACAAAAAAGGTAGACTGCAGTTTTATTAAAACAATTAAAATGTGTCTATTGCATCAGATTGAAATTTGAACTTTTAGTTTTTTTTTTTTATTTTAAATAAGAAGAACATTAATTTAGATGCTACAAAAAAAAGTGCAAATTATACATATTAATGATAATAATGTCAGTTTTTATTATTATTCTTTTTTTTTTTTTGTTTCAATGCAAACACATGATTTTTACTGACCTTCATTATTGAAAAAGTATTAAAGTTCATTTCTTACATTATGTAAAAAATATAGTCAATTATTTAAATTATAAGAGAGAGAAAAAAAAACAAGTATCTTATAATGTATCTACAGTTAAAAATACATATATATATTTAATGAAAACAAAACAATACAGAAAAAGAAGACAAGAAGTCAGTTTTTTTTAAGGATATTTAAATCAATTCCTGTATAATTTTCATGAATAAAAAAATTACTTTTTCTTTAACTGACAAACTCATGAAGATATTACAAATAATTAATAGATACTCCTAGTATAATTTTTTATTTTTTTTTTATTAATTTTTTAATTCAAGTTTCAGGTATTCTCATATGATAAATTGATCAGTGTAACAATTAACTTATTACATACTTTTCTTTTATTTTTTATTCGAACATGTTCAAATGATTTATTAGTATTTTTTTTTTAGTTATTGCTGTAATTAATAAAACTAGTATTTAATAATAACATTGAATTAAATTGAATTACGCAAATAAATTCACACATCAAGAGATTATCTAATTTTCTAATATGAAATTTTTTGCATTGTGAAATTTATAATAAAATCGAATATATTAAGAAAATAAATATGTATAGGTATCTATAGTTTTCATGAAAATGCACATTTGAAATTTTGAAAATTTAAACCAATTTTTAAAAAAACAAAAAAATCATGGAATTACGTTATTTATTTTCAAATTTTCAAATTTTTATTGCGTCTTGTTAATTTTTTTATTTGTTGTTGTTTTTTTTTATGAAGATCATAGAGAAAATTTTAATTAAAAAATTAACGTTTTAGAAAACTTGTTCGATTGAAATAATAGAAATTTTTTTTTTCATCTTTTTGACAGATTCGGTTATTTATATCTTTGTTGTTTGGAAAAATCTGACTAATTTTTCAATAGCATTTTAGAATTGTTTAGAATAAGTAAACATAATTTTTTTTACTCTATTACTTATCAAATTGAAGGTAATTCAACAAATCTAAATAACTAGTTTCAAATTGAAAATTATAACAATTAATAATTAAGTATATATGTATATAAATTATTCTTAATTTTTTGTCTTTTCTTTCTTGTTTTTTAAGCAAAAATTGTACTTGACCTCAAATATTTTTTCACAATCATTTTCATTTTCCCCATGGTCAAGATTAAGAATTTGAATATTTGAAAAGAAAAATAAAACTTGAAAATTAAAAATTCTAATGTATTTGATTTAAAAAAAAAAAAAAAAGAATTATGTATTTTAAATAATTTTAAATTTCTTCTCATCAAGGTTATCAAGACATAGAGTTTGAACTTTTACAAAAAAAAAAAAAATATATATATACATATGTGGGCAAAGTATAATAATCAAAATTTAGATATGTCATTAATTTTGTTCATTTCAATGCAACTATATTTTTATATAATCGATTATATGGCCTAAAAAAAAAACAGTAAAATGCATGATTGATTGATTTTTTTTATCTTCAAAAATTAAAACTCTTCAATTTTTATTTTTTTTTAGAATGAAATTTTATCTAAGAAAAATCTTATTTTATTTTTTCTCTAATTTTTGCTGAATCAATTATAATATAAAAAAATATATAATTAAGTATTACTTACCAGAAATTAATTGTTTTTTCTCGAATAAATCCTTGTTTATATATACGAAATAAAAAACCAAACCCAATTGAGTATCTAGTTTTATTTAAAAATCACTTTTGTTTTTGTTTTTTGCTTTTTTTTCTTCAAAAAATTATGTTAATTCCAGAATTTTATGTTTTTTTTTTTTAATAAAACTTTAAATTTTTGTTTTACGTTTTTTTAAGCTTTTATCACTAACCAGCACTTTTTTTGAAATTTATATAAAAAAATAACTGAAATAAAAAATCGAAAAAACAAAAAAATAAATCACTATAGTCACTCGCTATATACATAATCATAATTTCATTAAATTCAGAATTTATTTCAAAGGAGTTTTCAAAAATCGTTGTAAAATGAATTTAAAGATTTAAAAAAAAAAGGATAAATGAAAAATAAGATGGTCTAAAGGGAGAAAAACTAAATAGAAATGAGAAAATTCTTACATAAATTGAAATTTAGAGAAATACGAGCAAAAAATAATAGAAAATAAAAAGGAAAGTATAAGAAAATTTAAAATAATTGCCATAAAATTTCGTTTTAAATTAAATTCACGCATAAGCTACATATATGATTCATATGTGCATCATATGTTAAATAACACGAATGAATTTTTACACGAATTTTCATTTTCAGCTTTTCTGCTGCATAAATATTTACTTTTATTTTTCTTATTTTATTTAAAAATTTTGTGTTTTTTTTTCCCCTATTTTTTTATGCTTTCTGATTTATAACTTAGCGCTAAAATTTTATAAATTATATTTAAATACAAAATAAAAAAACAAACAAAAAAAAAACAATAATAAATTATTTACCGTGATTAAATTTTAATATGTGCTATTTTTTTTTTTAAATTTTTCTTTTGATCAATTGTGCTAGAAAAAATTTTTTTTAATGGAAAATAATAAAGAAAATTATTAAGATGAAAAATAATAAATACTCTGAACAAATAAATACACAATATTATAATATTATATATACTCTGTTGTTTATATTATATTATATACCTACTTAATAATATTTATTAAGATAATCAACACTGTCCGATATAAGACTGAGTGATATTTCTGTTTTACTTCCAATTTTGAACGGACTCCCCACTTATTCAATATAAAAAAATATTATTATACTAAAAAAAAAATGTAGAGAATAAAAATAAAAACAATAAACATAAAGCAACACAAATAATATATATGTGTATATATCTTAATATATACAAAACAACAACAACAAGAATTAAACTGGTTGCGTTTTTCTTATATTACTTCTTATTATTATTATTTTTCTTTTCTTTTCTTTTCTTTAATTTTAAATACTTTTATAATTATGTTTATATATTTAATAATACTTAACTGATGATTTGAGATACGATATAGAAAATTAATTTTTATTATTTATTAAATCTATAAAAAAAAAGATTTATTCAGCAACTATGAATGTGTATGTCATGTCTTATTGCTGTTTTTTGCATCGATAATGCAAAAAAAAAAAAAAAAAAAACTGCGGGAACAAAAATATTGAATTGTGTTGTTAAATTGTTTATTTTTTCAAAAAATAATAATAAAAAAAAAAAGATTGAAGAGAAAAAAGAAAACATGTAAAAAGATTAAATGAAAAAATAAAATCTTCATACAAAAATGACAAAAAAAAAAAAAAAGAAAAAGAAAAACAGAAAAGAAAGAAAGATGAAATAAAATATCGAAGAGCATATAAGATCTCAGTAGAGTATAGTATTTTGTATCTGAATAAATATCAATGACAATCAATTGTAGATATCATTAATAAAATGACTTTTATTTATTTTTTTTTTTTTTTTCATTACAAAACAAAATAATATGATGATCATATTCATAACATGAAAATAATTATTATATACGTATATTATCTCGTTAAATATGACTACTTATTGAACCTCTTGAATATTGTATAATGTGTATCTAATAATGTACTTTTGAATTTAAGATACTTTAAAGTTTAAACATGTTGTTGACATATAATGTAAACACTTTTTTGTTTTTGTTTTGATAAGAGGTGATTTTCAAGATGACTAGTTAATATCAAAACTAATTTTTAAACTAAATTATTGAATAATGAAAACAAATTTGATGAAATTTTTAAAAAATTAATGAATGTTTGCCAAATGAAAAAAAAAAAACAATACTTTCATAAATTTGAAAATGATTTGGTTCACACAAAGTGATAATAAAGGTGTGGTCCTAATTACTTAAAAAAAAAAAATTATTTCGACTAATTTAAACATAAAGGTTTTTTTTTTCTTCTTCAAATTAATGACAACGATTAATCAGACATCGAAAAAATTATGTAGGTATTTTTTTTGTTGTTGTTTGGGTTTAAGGTTACTTCCTAAAATCTAAAAATCACAATGAGTTTTAAGAAACTTTTAGACTTTTAAATTACATAAAATATTCATAATACATTATTTTTCTTTTCCTAAGTCATATTTTATCACAATAATCTGAATTGCAAAATAAAAGAAAGAAAAATATGTATTTTTTTTACGCAAATTTCATTTAGAAAACTTGAAATTTTATTCGGCAGATATATCACAGATGATTTCGTCATTATATCAAACACACATCACATACATATCCCACTTCAAATAGTGCTAAGTCATGAGTTCAAGCTCTTCTGTAAAAGACACACCAGAACCATTTAATGACTTGATTGTGCTACTTTTAGATATTATGTACACTATGATAAAATTTTTGGCCCCTAACTGTTTGAACCTTCAAAACAAAACAACAAAAAAACAAAAACAAAAGTTAGAAAAAGAAAAAAACGAAATAAATTAGTTTTTTTATTTTTTTACATAATTCCAGTTCTAAAATCAATTACACAATATGTCATGTGAAAATTGAAACCTCTTTTTTTTAGTTTTTTTTTTTATTTTGTTTTTTAGTAATTTTCTGTGTCAAAAATATAATTCTCAATATCACTTTGGGTGCTATTATATACTTTTTTTCATTTTCTGTTATGTCTTTTTGTTTTTTTTTTAAATGTTTTTTCTTGTGAAAAAAAAAAAAAAAAAATCTGTGGTAATCGAAAAACCCATTGATTGCATTTTTTTTTGTTATCATTTTATTTATTTATTATTTTGTTTTATTTTCTATGCCAACATTTTTTTTTATTTTTAATTTTCTTCCTTTTTTTTTTTTCTTTTTCATGCTTTTATTAAATTTTCGATTTATGAAATAAATAATCATTTATTTTTCTTCTTTTTTTGCCCAAAATTAAATCAAGGTTTCTTTTGAACATACATATAATGTCTGCAATTTTATTGAGATCATAATAAGTCACAGAAAAAATTATTTTTATATCCCTGACACAGAAATTGAACCACCGTTTTTTTTCTGAAATGACATATAAGTGAAATAATATGTTTGCAAAAAAAAAAAAGAAAAACTTTAAAAAAGATAAAAAGAAGAAGAGAAAATTAATTACGAAAAAACAAAATTTTCACGGAAATCACGAAAAAAAAAAAGATAAATAAATATTTATTGCACATCACATATAATAAAATTTTTAATGTAATTCAATAACAACAACAGCCAAATTCATATAAACTTGGTATACTATACTTCCCACCTCATTATTAGCCTCTATTAAATTTAGCAAAGAAAAGAAAAAAACAAAGCACTACAATGTAGGTGTAAGTGCAATGCCCTTAGTCTCGTTTTTTTCTCTTGTAAATTTCGTTTTTAAAGGGCCTATAATTATAATTTACGTTGCCTACATTAGTTGCGCCTTGTTTATTTATTTATTTATTTTTTATTTTTTTGTTTTCTTTTAAACTCACTTTGTTTTGTTTTTTTTATAGGATAGTTTTTAAATTTTGCCCTTAACCTACTTTTTAATATGGAATTTAATTTTGGGAGGTTTACGTATATTCATAATAATTTAAAGTAGGAAACATTTTTTTTTTTTGCTTACTTTTGGCACATTTTGAAGATCAAAATATGGTTTATTTTGTCCGTTTTTAGAATTTATTTCGGATTAAATGTGGTTTTTTTTGTCGATGTTATTAATTTTAAAAATCATTTAATAAATTTCAAAAGGTTTCGTTTTTTTAAATTTTTCTGTTCCTCAAACTTCACGTTAATTTGTTATCTAAAAAAAAGGGTAAGATTTTTTAAACTTAAAAGAAAAAAAAACAGGAATTTTCTGTTATTTACGTACAAACTTTATACAAGGATAAAATACTCCCTTGAAATGATTTCAAAAAGGCTTTTATGAAAATTTACAACATTTTTTCTTAAATTATAAATTAATTTTTTATTTATATTTGATATAAACTTGAAAAAATTAATTATCTGAGATAAAACCACAAAAAGTAACTCGCTTAAATCTTTTGTTTTTTCCAACAAATTATTTTTAGAATTTTTCTTCTTTTTCATGGGGTTTTTCTGTGAAAAATAAAATTGTATAAGGGGTGTTTCCAAAGTTTTGAAATTTGTAAAAAAACATATGAACTAATTTTTATTTTAGTCATTTTCATCTGCATTAGTTTTTTATTCAACTCTAAGCCAGCCTGAAACTATTTAGTTCTTAGACCAACACAGAAAGTCGTGAATTATTTTTCCTCTTCGATTGCACTACACAGCTAATATCATGCTAAGGCTTTCTTCAGCTTTGTTTATCAGATATACGTCGTCCTCCCACCTTGATCTAGGTTTTTACTACTATTATTGAGGTCTTTCTGCTATTTTAGTTTTTTCGTACATTTGCAACACTAACGCAAAGCATTAAATAAAACAAATTGAAAATAAATACTTAATATTGCTGAGCTATCTAGACGCATCGTAATTTCCACAACTTTGAAAACACACCTTGTAATAAGCTCCAATTTAGTTTTATTTTTATTCAAATTTCCAGCATGTGTCGTACATAATTTTTAAAATATATTTTTCGATCTAAAAGTGATAATTTGTTCAAAATAATTCGATTAGAATTCTGAAGGTTATTATTTTATTAAACTGAAAACAAGAAGTGCAACGAAAACATCATTAAAATTAAGTGGAAAAAGAAAAAAAAAATATTCTCAATAAAATTTCATTCACAAAAAAAAAAAAAAAAAACAAAAACAAAAAAAATATTTTAAGACAAAAGTGTAAAAGATCAAACATAATTGATGATTTTGAAAAATCCCACAACAACAACAAAAACATACGAAAAACAATTTTTTATTTTTTTTTATTTTAGTATGCGGTGAAAAGTCATTTTATATTTATTTAAAAGTTTCAACCATGACTGGTAAGTAGTAAAATTATAATTATAGTATTATTTTTTTTTCTTTTTCTTATTGTTGAAAAAAATAAAAAATTATATAAATTTAAATTTTTTTATTGATGTTTTATTTTAAGCCATTTATCATGTATATGTGACATTAAATAACTTTCAAATATGTATATACAAAAATAAAATATAAGCCTTTAATAAAACTACCAGATATTATAAATTTGCATTAGTTAAGTAGATATAAGCGCATTTTTGTTGAAAAAACGTTTTTTTTTTTTTTTTTTCAAACATACTCGTACATATGTACATATAATTTACAAGGTATCATTGTTAGTGAACTTTTTGTTGATATATATTTAATTTTAAGTAAAAGCTTTAATTAAAACTGCTATCACTTGAACTATTTAACATTTTTGCCCATTATTTTGTAATTAAAAATACTGTTATACATATTATTTTATTTTTCTTCTTTTTTTTTTTCAAAAAGAAATTAGTTTTAAAAAAATTGTTCAAAACAAAACCCAAAAAAAAAAAAAAAAAAAATACGTGAAATAATAAATCTATAGAAGAAAAATTGTATACATTCATGATATACATAGCTTCCTACTTTGTATATATTTTACATTATTCCTTTTTCAAGGATAAGGTCGTAATTAATTTTTTTTTCTTTTATTTAATTCTGATTTTTATAAATTTTTGCATAACAAATATAATTAAAAATTAAAAAAGAAGGAAATTGTTTAAAATAAAAGTAAGATTATGCGTAAAAAAAAAATAAAAGTCAAATTAATATTAATATTGACAAATGGACAAAATATAAAAGAAGAAGAAATACAAAATGTAAAATGATATACAAGCAGGAAAGAAAAGAATGACCTAATTACAAAAATAAAATTTTCATTGAATAATTTTTTTTTTTTGTTAAACAAAATATATATGTGCAAAAAATATAATTGTAGTTTTAAAAAAAAAAAAAAAATTAACCCTTGTTATCACACTAGTCTACTTATACTCGACAGAAAATATAGTGATTTTTAAGACTAATTTCGTGGCAAAGAATAAGGATATAGATCTTCCTTGAGTTGCACGGTAAATTTGTAAGACTCCAACGAGCTTACATGATAAGCAAACTTTTATTTTGTATAATACTAAAATTGAGTTTTGATTTACACAGTCAAATTGTACAGTTTCGGAAAATTAATCGCGTGGAACTCGACAGAGATTTGTATTTTAAAGTTTCATAAAGAATTAATGTTTTTTTTTTTGTTTGTTTGTTTTTAGTTTAGCAAAATTTTATATTGGTAACAAATCAAGAAATATATGGAACATCAGGTATGCAAAACTATGTATGCACTATGAATTCTATAGGGTTAAAATTAAAAATTATTTACGAAAATGTTTTTTTTTTTTTTTGGCACAGAAAAAATTTTTTTATTAATTTATTTTTTCTCCTTTTTTAATTTTTTTTTCTTTTCTTAATCTTGATAAATAAGACATCTCATTTTATAGAAGATTTCTTTCACCTTCTTTATTTTTTATACACTATGTATATAGATAATATTGAAACTGTTTAACTTGTGAAAGGATGAAAAATAATGATATATTATTTCCACATATGTACAATAAATGTAACTTTTTTTTTTTCTCTCTAAATGTTAAACTTTTTTGTTACCTACTCTCAAATGTTTGCAACCAAAATTTGCAATTTGTTACGAGTGTGAAATTGCCCATGCAGAGAAGAAAAAAAAAATAAGCACATACAGAGTGATAGATTCATTTAAATCTGAAATATTAAGCAATAATTAATTATTGCTTCTCATTTCACATGAGCAAATCATATTGTTAAAATTATTACAAAATAATGCAATCAATTTGTATTCCTTTTTTTGTTGCCCTCTCTTTGGTTGTTTTTTTTTTTTGTTATAGAAAAAACTTAATAATCAACTTCATCACCAATTTAAAACAGAAAAAGGAAGTAAATAAAATTTTGTCATATATTCGATTGTTAAATTGTTTTTTTCTTTTTCTTATTTTTATATTCTCCTTTCAAAGTACATATAAATAATTTTATTGAACTAACTGCTATGTAATTAAGTTGGGTTTTTTGTGTTTAAATTTAGCTTAGTTAATCACAAAAGTAGTTATTAAAATAAATATGAAAAAAAAAAAGTAAAATAAAATAAAATATAAAAAAAAATTATAAGAATGTTGATGAACGTGTTTTTTTTTTCCTTTGATACTTTTCCTTTTCATCACTTCTATTTTTATTCAAAAAAATTTGTTTTTGTTTTTTTTTTTAATACACACACCAAAATCGAAAAAAAAAATTTACTTTCAATTTGTTCATTAATTCGAAAAAGGGGAAAAAAAAACATACATATTTGAAATCGATCGTATATTTTAAAGGTAATTAGTACATTGACCTGAATATGACCTCAAATCAAATCAAAATTTTATATATAGAAATTTTCTTTTGCAGATTACAATTAATAAATATTATCGCATATACATATAACTATATATATGTATATATATGCATATATGTATATTTAAATTTGTATTAAGTATATTTTACATTGGAACATTTTATTGATTTCACAAGGTTATTTATATTGAAAATACATTTTTTTTAAATGTATTGTTTATTATTTTTCATATATTCAGTATATATACGTTTGTTAAATTATCTGCAAAAATTTATAATTGATGGAATTTGAATGAAGAAATAAGAATTACGAAGAAAAGAAAAAAATATTATCATAAAAATTTGTTTCATTTTCTTCGATTCGGTATATGTACCTACTCGTAATAAAATGACAAAAAAAAATACAGTCAAACAAAAATTAGTGAACATAATTGAAATTAAAGTTTCAATTTAAAAAATAAAAAATAAAAGAGCAAGCCAATTTAAATTCTAAATTACATAATGTAAAGTAAATGTTTTAGGAAATCATTATATTTTATAGTCAAAGTAAATGGGTTCTTTTAACTCAAAGGACACAAACAAGGTTAAGCTATTAAGTGCAGATCTAAGTTGTTGGAAACAAATATGGATCTGACAAAAATAATAAAAATGCCATCTTAGTCTTTTTAGAGAAGTTTTTTAAAAGTTTTTTAAAATTTTGTTATGAAGTACCGAGGATTAAAAAAGGCAAAAAAGTCTTAACAACCTTTCAGAAGATAACAAAACAAAGTGGCGCTATAGAAAAAAAAATTTTAAGTGATTTAAGAATGAAAGCAAAAAAAAAAATGATGCACAGTAAGTGAGTAAGTACGCAAAAATAAGATAAGCGAGAAAAAATTAAAAATTTCTTAAGTAATATTATTTGTGTCCGTTCATTTTTTGGTCTGACTGTTTCTCAAAGAAATTTATTTAAGCTGTGAAAATCAGCAATAGAAAATTTTCTATTTAAAGTAATTATTTTTTCTAGAATAATAACGATAAAAGAAAGATTCAAATTTTATTGAAAAATATCGATAATAAATACATCAGGCTTTGACCGTACAAATATGTATAAACCTCTCTTTGAAAATCTACTCTTATCACTTCACTTTTAATTTCATGTAATTTCAAGAAAAATTTTGTATTGAAAAAATAATTACATATGTAAAAAGAAGCAAAAAAAAAAAGTTTTTAGGCAATGTTTCAGAAAAAAAAAAAGATTGGCTCTTGTAATGTTTTTTTTTTTTATTTGAAAAATTTTAAAGTTTTATTTTACTTAGAAAAAAGTTTATAAAAATTTTGACAGTAATAATTTTTAATTCATATATATTAAATAATACCTTGAACTGTTGTTAAATTCATTATATGTATGTACTTCCTGGTTGACATTCATTTTTAATATTTTGTGTACAAGATTTCATTTTTAATGTAATATACATTAATCAGAAGATAATAAAATGTTATATTATGAATTTTTAAAATTTTAATTGAAAACATAAATTTTTTATGCTTGCTTTTAATTTATATCTTTTTTAAAGTATGTATTTTATTGTTAACTTGAATAATAGAATGAAAGCCTA
Source organism: Bombylius major (assembly GCA_932526495.1). Lineage (NCBI taxonomy): Eukaryota > Metazoa > Arthropoda > Insecta > Diptera > Bombyliidae > Bombylius > Bombylius major. Next base: position 37,019,347 of record OW052046.1, read on the forward strand.
AATAAACAGCTAAATGATAAACAAAATATCAATAATTCTTCGATTTTTATAATTTCTAACAACAGACTATGATACTAAAACCTTTTCGTCCTTTTTTTATTATAAAGTTGAAGTTTAGATTGAAGTTCTCATTTTTTTTACAATATTAATTTTTTTCGTAGGGTCCAAATACGTAAAATACAGTCTTCTAGCAGGATCTTCGTGTTACGTGTTACCATCAGCCTCAGTAGAATATGCTTCGTCGTGAACATTCGAAAAAGCTTTTGTTCGGAAATATTTTTGTTTTTCGAAGTTTCGAAAAATTTTCTTAAATAATTTCAAAAACAAAAAATGAATTTCAAAAATTTCAAATAGAAAAAATGATTTTCCAAAAGTTTAAAAATTTTAATTTCAAATTATTTTAATTCTATTCTTTTCAATTTAATTGAACACACCCTGTACATTATAATTATATTTAATATTATTATTATGAAAGTTAATTTTATATTCACGTAAACATTTAGTTATATTAATAATTTAATTTAACCTTTCTTCCTCATTAAAAATAAATAAAATACGCACGTAGTCGAAAAATAAAAAAAATAAAAATAATAATAATAATAATGCCCTTTCGAAAAATATATACGTCGTTCAAAAGTGCGTATGTGTAGTAACTTACTTACACACAATTATTTTATTTAATTATCACTGTTTTATAGCTTATAATGTCCAAAATTATGCTCTAAATTATAGTATAGTAAGGTTATTTTTTCTTTTTCTTCTTCTTCTTCTTCTTCCATTAAAAGTTCACAAAATAGAAACTAAAGAAGAAAAAATATTACATTAATTTATTTATTTATTTTTTTTTTTTTGTGTTCTCAATTTTCTATTTTACATTTAATGAGGCAAAACTTTATTAAAAATTTTTAAAAGTCTCATCAAAAAAATTTTTACTTTGAATAAAAAAAATTTATATTAAAATGCATAATTACAATTTTTATACTTATAATTATTATTATAACCATTTCTGTTGTAATAATATTTTAGCCATTTAATAAAAAAAAAAAATAATGCAATCAAATTTTTGAACTAACTTAAAAGAAAAAAATAATGAACTCATATAAAACTCATTGTCGGTAGTTGAACTTTTATAAAAAAAAAAAAAAATAAACATTCATTATTATCACAGCAAGCAGTATATGATTTTATTTTTTATATAATATAGGTACAAGAGGTTATTAATAATGTATTTAGAGCATACATAATAAAACTTTATTCAACTTTATTCAGTTAATTAAAATTGCAAATTTATAATTAAATAGTTTATAAGATCCATCATGTTCTTTCAAAAAAACAAAAAAAAACACTAAAAAAAAAATTACTAACTTTCAGTTTAATTCTTGTGATTCAGTTTTGCATACAAAATCAAAAAATATATAATTATACGAAGTAATGGATTTGAAAAATCACAATGTATGTAACACACATGCATATATTCTTTCCCTATTGTCTTGTAAATTACATACTTCCATATTGTAGACCGTCCTTCAAGCTCAAGGTATAAAATCATCACCAACTGCTTCTTTTTTTTAAATTTTAATTTTTTTTTGTTTTTTTTTTTTTTTTTTGTTTCAAGAATTCATTTACCATACAGCTCTCTAGAAATATTGATGTATATGACAAAATCCATACATAATATGTGGATTTTAAAACTTGATTATATACATATTTACTGTCAATTTTAATCAAAACCTTTACCACTTGAATAAGTAATATATGGAGCATTACAATAAAATTAGCAAAAATCTATAAAAATTTTATTTAGTATAAGAAAAAAACAAACTTGATAAAAATTCAAATTAAAAGTACTGTATTACAAAATTTTTATTATTATTAGATATTTAATATTGTAATTTTTGCTTAATAATTGTTTTTTTTTTTTTTATTTTTTTTTTTTTAAAGCATTTGCAATTTTGTGTAAGGTCATTTATCGTTAAATTATGATTTCCAATTTTAATTAAAGTTATTCTTCAATTTAATTTTTTTTTTTTTTTTTTTTTTTTTCGTTTTTTCTATAAAAATTAGGAAATATTCTTGTTTTTTTCTAGATATACGTAACTAATTACGTAATATAGAAATATTACTAATTACTAGAAAAATTTCATAATTAATTTACAGTTATTTAGAGGGAAAAAAAATAAAAAAAATAATAATCAAATTGAAATAGCATATAAATTTTAGATTTTATTGCAAAATAGAAGTTATTTAATCAGATAAAGTTGTGGACAATTAAACTAAATAAATATTGATTTTGTTTAGCTTAATTTCATTTTTGTGTTGATTTGTTAACAGTTATATCAAGAACAAAAAACATTAATTTAGAATAATAAAAACAATAAATTCTTTCATGTTTTTTTTTCAATATCTGGTTTTCTTTCTTAATCTAAAAATTTAGAATAATCAAAAAAATGTTAATTCGACTTTTTTTTGTAAAGTAATTTTTTTTTACGAATTATTATTATCAAGTAAAACTGCTTCAAGAATTAGATAAAAAAAAATAAAAAAAATTCAGTATATTAACACAGGGCAGGGTGTGCCAAACTCAAATCGACCTTTAATGATTTCATTCATTCATTTTTCAAGTCTTTATGTCCTCTACAAAATTCATCATCATGACAATGTCAAAGTATTCATTACAAAAATAATTAATTTTCAAATTTCAAACACATTTAAATTCAAAAATTCTTGAAAGCTCAATCAATTCTTTACAAGGTCATTCAAGTATGTAGATTTTTCTGAAAAGGTTTAAATTTCATGTTGTTGTGACTTTGATCGTAGAAAACATACATATGTATTCTTTTTTCTTTTTCAAATCTTAGCAGTCGCCCACCCACCACCACTGTCTTCGTAAATGTTCTTTATTGTCTCGTTAAGTTCTATTTGTACGCACACCCTGTGTAAACATACAATATATGTACATACATATATTAAATAATCGAATTTTTAAATAAAGAATTCAATTTTATTCTTAATATCTAGTTATTGTTCAAATTATGAAAAGCTTTCATTTATTATTGTTCAGAGTTTTCGATGTAGTTGTACAAAATTATTATAAGTCCGATAAATTTATTACAATTTTATTTATTTTTCAAATAGTAAGATGATGCGTATGATAAAAAAAAATCATTAAAAATTATAATCCTAAAGTTTATGACTGGAAAAAAAAAAACTCGTTCAATAAAACAAATAACTGCTTTTCAAGGTTAGTTCGACGTATTTCATTGAGAATTTTTAAAATTCTCATCTTGTATCTAATTTTAAAGGTTCAAGTTCAATGATAAAATCTAATACCTATGCAATTTTTGAAATAATAAATGATGTAAAAATTTCGCACAAATGGATAATGGGGACATAGAAAATAATTTTTTTTCTCCTTATAAGGCAAATTGTACGAACATCCTTATATGAAAACACTGCATTTTATTTTTAAGCAAAGCTCTGACACGTATAGAAAAGAAAAGAAAAAAAGGAAAATTGTTAAGGCAAAGTAAAATCTAAACAGGTTGAGTTAAAATGAATCAAATTAAATTACAATAGGATATAACAAAATAACGCTTATTTTTAAATTTTGAATTTTTTCGAACTCGGGCTATGATATCACACCATCTTTTATCTAAAAGTGAAATGGAAAGTATGTAATTCGATTCGAATGCTAATTGCTAATTGCTAACTAGAGGGGAAAAAACACAATCCACAAAATACTTCAGGTTGACTTGACACTGCATTGTGGAACTAAAAAAGTAAAATATATACGAAATTTTTTGTATTACAAAAATAAAAGTCGAAATTAAATGTCAAATAATTGAAAAACATAGATACTTTTCTTTATTTATTTATTAGAAAAATTTAGAACACAGCGTAAATAAAAAGTAGTCCAAATAAGAAAACAGGAACGTGTACAATTTTATGCCAAACCATTGGTTGTGTTGTGATGTTGTGAAGTTGGCTTTCTTTTTTTACCACTTTGATATTCAAAAATCGATTCTTGTTTTTCAACTCAATTTCAAGTTGATTTAGTTTATTTTAAATTTGATTCTAATAATTTGAATTTGGCTTTTAGTTTTAAATAAAACGTGACGGAGTGTCTTCAATTTCTTGAATTTTTATTATAATAATCTCAAATGCTTGGGCAATTGACGTAAAGCTCAAATTACTTGTTACTATTATCATATTTTTCACATAGGTAGTTTGGACATTTAGAAGTGAATGACATTCAACGAACATATTTGAACTGCTTTCACGAATTATACTGTTCTTCACGTCTCGTTTCGTTACTTTTCATTTAGGGTCTATCTGTTTATACTTATTTTTTTCAAATGTAAAATTAAAATCTAATTGGAGTCGTCATGTGAACGTAGATGCTACTGTCAGTGTGGATTTGTGGAATTGTCATATTGTCATATTGGCTGTCATGACAATTGTCATTCTCATTCACATTCATTCACTCCAAAATCACTACCAACCAATTCTTTATTAAAAGGTCGGAAGAAAGTCCGCATGTTTGTAGTCCGTCGCGACTTTTAGAAAAATTTAATTCTTATTTAAGCTTTGATTTTAAGTAAATTTTAAATTAATAATAATAAAATAAAAACAACACTTCTAAAAATGTCTGATTTAGATGATTTTTTTGCTAAAAAAGATAAGAAAAAAACTAAAGGTAAGAAATTTTTAACAGCTGAAGAATTAGCAAAAAAATTAGAAGACACGTCAAAACGGGCTACGGAGCCTCCAAAGCCGAAAAAAGAGCGCCCAGTTTCAGCAGGTACAAGTAGTGCTGAAGGTGATGAGTATAATAATGTAGAAGAGGTAATTGATTTATTTAAGATAATAATCAAACAAAATAAAAACATTTAAAAATAGAATTAAAATATATAATAATAAAATTTAACGATCTCAACACACAACAATTTTTTAAATATAGATTGTTGAAGATGAATGGAAAGATTTTGAACAAGAAGAACGTAAAGATTATACCGGTTTGAAAATTTGTCAATTAACAATCAATGATGATGATCCAAATCAATCAAGTTCTGGACATGATGCTGATCTATCAACAAATGATTCAAGTGATGTTGATAGTTCAGCAAGAAGTGGAGAAAAAAAACAATTTGGACCATGGAAAAAAGTTCATGCTGATGAGAATGTTGCACCACCAGCTACTAATGTTCAAGTAATTGAACCAGAAAAGTGTGTTAGTAAAGTGTATATAACTCCGGCAATGAGAAATCAAGTAAGTGTTTATTATTTTATTTTAAAACGTTTATATAATGTTTTTTTTTTATTACTTCTTTTTAAAAATTATTAATTAACTAATTTATTTTTTTTTTCTAAATTAGCCTCTTAAAAGTTTAAAAGGACGCCATCGTGATGCTCCTGATATTTCAAATGAAGAATATTTTCCAACATTAGGTGCTGCACGTCCAGAAGAACAACGTAAAAAGAAAAATGAACCAGCATTCGAAGAAGTACGGCACGGTAGTAGAGTTACTCGTCTACAAGAAGTACAACACAGTGCTCCAGTTTCAGTAGGAAACCGATTTAAATCTCTTGCGGATGATGATAGCTAGATTGTCATGTAAAACACCTTTGTATTATTCATTTTATTTGTATGTTTATGCGTTTTTCCGTATTCACAAAACAAACAAAAAAGAAAAAAAACAAACGATAATTTTGTATTTAAAGAATTTTTGTTATAGATCTGTAAAATCATTGTAAATTCTATAACAAATTTTCTTTTCTTTTTTTCGTTCTTTCTTTTTTTTTTTTTTTTTATAATTTTCAAAACACTTAATTTTTGTTTCCTTTTTTCTTTTTCTACAATATTTAAATACAGTGAATTAGAAATTATTAAGGTATAAAGTAACAAATTTTTTCTTAATTTTAAGCGTAAACGAAATATATAAATTTCAATTTTTTTTTTCTTTAAATAAATAATACTTTAATTTATATTTAATGTTAATTAGGAGAAAATTTATTCCGGGAATTCATGATGTCGTGAAAATTTGAAAAAAAAAAAAAAAATAGAAAATAAAAACGGTAAAGCTAGCCAACACGTCTAAATCTCTAATTTAATTTATTTTTTTCTTTTTTTAAATACATAACTCATTTCCGTTCGAGAAATACCTATTTGTTTCTTTTATTAAATTCAATAAAAAAAAAATACCTACATTTTTTTAAGAATTGAATTAAAATGTAATTGAAAAAATATTTGCATGGAAATTAAGTAAAAAAAAAAAAATTAAGATTAGAAAAAAATAATCTAAACAAAGGATATTGTAATTTCTTTCTATTTTCCAAAAAGAAGGAAGAAATAAAAAAAAAATTAATGATAAATTTTATTTCTGTATAAAAAAACAAAAACTCATTTTTTTTTTTTTTTTTTTAAATGATAGGGTGGAGTTTTCATCTGTGACAAAAAAAAAAAAAAAAAATTTTGTTATACAAAAAAGAAAATATGAAAAAAAACTTTTTCACAACATAAAAATATAAAATTTGTCTTCCATTTTCTTTAATTTTTCTCTTACAGTTCAATCAAAAACAATTCAAATCGTAATAAGATGCGTACGCTTTGTGAAGGATTTTGAACAAATTTAACATTCATGATTTTTTTTTTTTTTTTCAAAAGAAAAAAAAAAATTAGAAGTTCTTAGTAATCTGTAACTGAGCAACAGATTTTGTTCTTGATTCAATAATCAAAACGAATCAAAAATGAAAAGAAGAATGAATAACTTTATCAAAAGAAAAAAGTTTATTTTATTTTTCTTTTTAAGAAATTTTAAAAAAAATTTTTTTTTGGAAATTTTATTATAAAAAATTGTTTTTTACAAGTATTCAACTACATTCGATTTAATTTTCCAGAATTGTAAAAAAATAGAATATATATTTATACAATTTTCTTAAGATATATGTATATGTATATCACAATTTAATTTACACACACACACACACACACATACATACAATAATGTGCACAAATCAGTCGCTGAATTTTAAATCATCTTTAGCTTTTAAATTTTCATCTCTTTGATGACTTTCACAATATGGCTTTTCTGGTGTATTCTTATATGATTCTAAATATTCTTTTGACAGCATTTCATCGGGAAATTTACGAATTAAATACACCCAACAGGAAACTAATCTGAAGAAAAAGAAAAACAAAAAAAAATGTTTTTGATTTTATTTTTTTTAAAATAAAAGATTTTTTTTTTTTTTTTTTTTTGGTTATTTTCAAACTTACTCAGCATTATTATTTTGAATATCTTGAATTTCACGATCATAATAATTTGGATAATCTTCGAGTATATCTAATGCAGATAACATTTTTTCATCAATTTCATATATTTCACCTTTAATATGATGTCCAATACCATTTTTATCTAATAAAAATGGTATATTATATCTTGTACCAATTACTAATGGATATTTTTTTGTTGTTAATCCTTCTGATAGAAATTTTGAATAACCATTTTTTGTATCAGTTAACCAATAATTATTTGGTTCGCCACGTTTTAATGTACCATATACGAATACACGTAATAATTTATTTGGATTTGTCATCTGGAATTTAAAAAAAAATATATATGTAAAAAAAGAACAAAAAAAATAATAAATAGTTTCTCAAGAAAATAAATATAACGAAAATTATTCAAACTCAGCAATATGAACTTCAAAACAATGAAGCATTCATTATTAACGTCAGGCAGGCAAAAGAAAAAGGAACTTTAAAGTATTTATTTTTTAAATAGAACGCTAAATTAACATTTTCATGGTTTCAATGGTATTGTTTATTAATTTTTGATGACAAAATGCTGTAGAAATTTAAAATTGGACCACCTAATGGCTGCTTGTGAGGTATAAAATTCAAATTTTTTTTATATTCTTAAATTGTTTAGTTGATTTTTTTTTAAAGCTGTGAAATCAAATTGTGTGTGTATTGAGAGCATTTTTGAACATTTTTAAGAACTTGAATGAATGGTTCAATTATTCTATTTTTATTTATTCATTTTTTTCTTTACTTTAGGTTTAAGATCGTTTTTATAATTTTTTGTTCGAATAATAAACAAAAGACCAAAAAATCACATACGAACAATCTAAAGCTAAGATTCAATACAAAAAAATTGTTATGAATACAACATTGATAGGATAAACAAAAAAGAATAAGAAAAAAAAACGACTTTTCATTTGGATAAATACTTAGATTCTGAAATAATAATAAAATTAATAGCAATAATAAAAATCGTTCATTTATAAAATGTATGTATGTACATATGTGAACAAATTCAATCTGGATAATTTCTCTGAAAAAGATATGTTTTATTGAACATTAAAAATTCTGGATATCAAGGTAATTCAGTAGTAGAAGCTTAATTTTTTTATTATTTTGTACAATTTTATGTCATATTTTCACGATTTTACACATAAGTCTTTATAAAATTATTCAATTTGAATATTTCTATAGCTCAACGGTAACATATGTGTTAAATTTTTACTCTTCATTTACTACATTCCAGCATTAATACTCAATTTTATTTAGAAGAATCTCAAAAATTTCATATATTCAACTTAAAAATTTCAAAAGAAAATATAAAAAATTTGCTGTTCGAATTTATATCCGGGTACCAATGTGTGAATATGAACATATGTATACCTATAATCGCTATTATGCCTTTTTTGAATAGCTTTATTTATTGATTATTATCCTTGTTATCAAAATGCAAAACCTCTTATATAAAATATCTAAATATTTTGTTACTTAACAAATTTAAATCAATTATGTATATCATATATGAAGTAGGAACCTTCACACAGGTATCTCAAGTGAATCTTTTTTGGAGATTTTACATTTTTTAAAAAAAAAAAAACACAATGACGACACATAAGCTTTCAGCGTAAACACACAATTTTACATTTTTATTAATTTTTGTTTTTCATTGATTTTGTTGTTATTGATTTAAAACAACCAACAACAATTAATGTTAATTGCTAATACACGTCATCTATGAATAAAAAATGATTTCACACACATTCAAATATCGTTTTGTTGCGACAAGTAAAATTGTTAATTAAAATTATGTAAGTAATTAAAATTAAACTTTTTAAGAGACCGTACAATTAAATATTTATTAAAAATTTTTCAAAGTAAAAAAATTAAAATATAAGCTTTTTACCTTTTGATTTATTTAAAGAAAAACTTTAATAAAATTTCTCTTCCTAGACTAAAAAAGTTGAAGAAAAAAAAAAACTATAGAATGTATATAATATCGTTTTCACAACAATATGATAACTACATATGAAAATCGAAAATTTTTTTTACTGATAAAAAACAATAGATATACATATTTGAAAATTGATAACAGTTTTACTGATAAGCTCTACACAATAAAATTTACTAGAAATTTTTAGATTAAAAAAAAAATCAATTGACAGATAAAAGCTTAAATCTTATATATTATTTCTTACAGTTCTACACACAATTAATAAAACATTACCAACAATTATGAATGCACATATTTTAATAATGAAACATTCTCAAATAACAATCATAGATATACATAAAGTCAAGTATTTTCTATTAATAACTTTAGTAACATTTATATTGGAAAATTTTCTATTACAAAATCAAAATAGTTAATGTGACAGCAATTTTTAAATTAAGGTTTTAACCCTCATATCACTACTTTTTACTACTTCCCATAAACTCAGTTCAACTGATTGCTTTAAATTCTCTGAAATGAAAAGATTGTTTTAAAATATTCGTATACAGTAAAATTCATGAATTCATAATAAATAAATATTCTATGGAGATCATACCTCCAAAATTTGTCTTTCCAGGAAGCCAAGTTGATCCAGAAAGATTCATATGAATTTTATCAGAAGTCACTGTCTAAGCTTATATTGAAATTTTTCAAATCTGCAAAAATTCAAACAGAACATTCATTACTTATTTATCTTTCCCCTATATACAAGTACAGCCCAATAAGATTGGCGAAAAGTTGCGCAGGTGGGAGAAATTTTAAAAATATTAAAAATATCCTTTCATTTCCCTTTTTTTTAAGAAAACTGCAAAAGAAAATAAAGATTAAATCTTCCACTCCACTGGTAAGGCCCAGTAAGTATAATGACTAGCGATTATCTATCGCACACACAAGGCATATCCTCCATATCCGCCATACTACTGAAAAAAAATTTAAAGGAAAGTGAAGAATATACAGAATAACAAAAACAATATGAGTGATCAGTGATTATAAGTATCCTTTTAAAATAGGAAATTATTATGAATAAGAAAATGAAAATACATATATGTATGTGTGTATAATAAATTCCTACTAAAGTAACAAAATGCGAATTTCTCTTTCCAAGAAGGATTTTTTAAAAATGTGATGCTTACATCACAGTGAAATTTCAGTGGAAAGGATACGCAGATCCTACTGCGCATGGTTCCCCTTCGCCAATCTTATTGGGCTGTACTGTAACTTCCACTTTTTCATAAAAGTACAGTAAAGGGTATCAAAACGGCACTCTTAGTGCTAATTGGGTATTCGAAAGATTTCCAAAACCGTCACGACAACAGTAAAGGGATTTTCTTATATTTTGGCTCATATAGATTATAGGTCTATAGTTAATATCTAAATAAAATTTTAACTAAGATGAAATTCGTCCTATCTAAACATGAAAATTCGAATTTTGTTCCGATCTGTAATAAATTAGCTTAATCACACACAATTTTTGTGTACGTGTTAGTATTAGGTAAAGAGAAAAATGTATCAGTATCAGTAGGGAAAATAAAATAAGTTCCAAGAGAATCAGTTCGGAACATATCGTCAAACTATAATCAACGTACATTTAAGGGTTAATGCCATCATCATTATCATGTCGTATATGTATTCTGTTGTTACAGCATGATACATACTTTTTTTTTTGAATATTAAAAATACATATATGTATTAAAAACCAAACAAGGTTGAAGCGGAAAGCTGAATCTTGATCTCTACTTTTTGCCAGTATTAAAAGAAAAAAAAATGCAAATAAATTTGAAAAAAAAAATAATAATAATAATAAAACAGTGACGAAATAGGGAAATGGAAAAAGAGAACAATCAGAGAATGTTATACTTTCAGTACGCCCATATAATGTGTATTTTACAATATATTACATATGACTTAATACAAAGTTAAAAATGTCATGAAACTTTAATATTTGTGATATTTTTAAACGAGCTGTTCATCAAGAATTAGAATTTTTGTATATTTTATGAAACATTGTAGGTACCTATACTTAGTTCAAAATTTGAATTACAGAAGAAATTAGGCAGATTTTAATAGGAGGTGATTAGTTTTTCGAAAGCGTTTACTTCAAAGAAAAATTGTATTTTTTGTTTGTTTCAATTACATAATTGATGGAATTTATAGAGAATTGATAATATCACGCTAAATTGTAAAGATTTTATGGCAATTATGTAATATTCATTATGACAATGTTTATCACATCACTGATAATTTGATAATTTTGAAGGGAAAAAAAACAACGTACATACAATGCAGTTTTTACAGACACTGAGTAAATATATTTCCTACATCAAAATGTAATTATTTTTTTTTAATGTTATCTACGAGTAAATACTTGAGAAGTGAAGGCTGTTTTATTAAATATCTACATTAAAATAAACTCGAGTTTGATGACAATCATACAATAATCATTTAGTCTTAATTTATTCAGTATAATTAATAAATATATTTTTTCAACTTATTAATGTATTGATATAAAGGGTGTCCCATTTTGAATTTTTCGTATCGTTTTTAAAACTCCATAGGGGACGGATTGATTTTTTATTATCTTTGTTTTTTTTTAAATGCTTGAGTAAAATTTAATAAAATACACAATAGTTTACTATTAATAGGTGCGTTAGTGCAAACAGAAAAAAAAAACATTAATTTTAAACGACACCCTGTAAACTTTTTCCAAAACATAAATTTACATGATCCGTCTTAGAAGAGAGGTCTTAAAAAACTTATAAATCTACGTAGCCCCCATCCCTTGAGAGTTGAAATTTCTATTCAATTTCGAAGCTATTTTGTTGTCCTTATAATGCATCAAAATTAACATCACACGATTTAACAGTTCAGATATTCTTTTCTTCGAAATCTTTGTAGAAATCAAAAATCCAGGAGAACAGTCTACAGAATATCGAACAAACTGAAGGAATGACCTTTTTCGAGTTATTTTTGTAACTTTTTTTTTGTATATCTTTAATAGTATCTATACATATGTATATGCGAACTGGAACATATGTAAAAAAATTTTCAAATGTGCAAATGTGAAAATTATTTTATGTGAAAGGAAAAATCTCTTCTATAGTCATCATAAATAATTTTAAATTTTATTAAAATTATGTGTGTAAAGATGATGTCCATATGTTTGGCATTCGTTGCATTAAAAAGACATGTCGTTCTAAGGTTTTTACACGTGATGAAAACACGATTTTCTGTGATAGGACTGAATTGCTGTTTTAGTTCACAACCCCAATAAAAAAAATAATATAGTACGTCAAGAAGTGAATGCAATGTGTAAAAGAAAAGGAAAAAGTAGCTGTCAAGAAAGCTATATGTAGAAGAAGTGTACCCTGATAGTGAAGTGCAGAGATGTAACTTCCATTTAACACAGTCGTCGTACAAGAGAATTAAAGAATATTTGAAGATTTAATATCAATAAAACCATCAAGCGAAAACTTTGACAGATTTTGTGATATAGAATAGTGGAAGTGGAAAAATACATAAGTGAAAAAAGTACGTCAAAAAAAAAAATTTAGTTTAAAAGAATTTCAAGTGTCGTATTAGTAAGTAAGTAGGTATAACAAAGTATTTTTTTAAAAAATTACATTTTTAAACACACCAACCATTGTAGGTTGCCAGTCCTAAGTCTGGATAAAGTGTGAAGGGAAATATAACCATTATTTCAGTTTTCAAAAATCTAAAAATAAGCGAACCATTTTTAGGATTATTTGTATTATTATCGTAAAAAAAAAAAAAAATACAAGAAAATTGAAGTTTTATTTGCGGAATAATAGTAAAGTTGTTTTGGCGAAAAAGTGAAGTATTTCTCTGCAGTTTTATCTACCTGCTGAAATTTTGACGAAAACGATAAAACCCAGTTTAAATATTAGTTTTCTACAACAGTAAAATGAAAAGGGTAGAGAACTGGAAAATTTGAAAACCGTATTGGAAATATTGAAAATGATGATACACCCTTTATTTCAATACCATGGATATGAAAAATTTTTGCAAAACCTCCATATTATTTTACATATGTAGTACGTGTAAAAATTTAATAAAATGAAACTGGGTTGTCATAAATGAAAAACTTACAAAAAAAAGAATAATAATAATAAAATTTTATAAAATGAATTAAAAATAAAAAGAAAATTAAAATGACGAAAAAAGTAATTGTTGAATCAGAACAAAAATTAAACAAGGTAATAAATAATAAAATACATAAATAAAAATTAAAAGAAAATATGTATTTTCTTGAAAAACTGGTATACATATAGGTACATAAATAATTTATCATCAACTTTTCTTTTTCCTCTATCTATAATTTTTTTTTTTGTTTTTTAATTGAAAATTTCAAAAAAAAAAATTAATAAATAAATAAAATTCATTACAATTACAAATTGTTGTACATGTGTATGTCTCATAAAATGCAGTTACACTTGAATTTTCTTCTTATCAATATGTGTTGTTGTTATTTTTTATCATATGAACAAAAATATATACATACATATTATATGTATGTATATTCAATTGAAAATATGCTGTTTTTCCTGTTACTTTTTTCTATAAAGATATTTTCATTTGAACAAAAAGAAAAATCATAAGGTATAATGTAATAATTATCGTTTTGTCTGTTAAAACACTTTTTTTTTTATCTGTGAAACAGCAATAAAATATTTGCACATTTAATTTCAAAGAATATTTATTTGATTTACAAAACACCTGATTCTGTTTTCAACAATATTGTTTAATTTGTTTTTTTTTTTTTTAATCGAAAAATATATATGTATGTTGAAAAAATTATCTGTACTTTTTTCCAAATTGAAATGAAGAACAAAAAAAAAAACAGATATAATTGGGAAAGTACCTGACCATAAGGAGGACAACAATTTTATTATCTAAATAAACTTCAATTAAAATAATAAATCATGTATTTTTATTATCGAAAAAAAAAAAACATGCAAATTCATCACTTCAATTCAATCGAATTTCTACACTGCTGTTTAATTTCCAGTCAATCTAATCTTTAAAAAGCAGTCATGAAGATTAAAATTTATAATCAATTTGAAAGAAAAGAAAAAACCCAGAAACACGAAAACAAAGAAAAACTCATGGTTGGTTGGTTGGTTGACGTGGCGGTTCTTATAGATTACTTCGAAGACCCAAATAGCACTTAGAGTTCCGTTTTGATACCACACACCTTGCAGTTAGTTGTCGAGTCAGAGGGTTTGTAAAGCACCCTTCTGTTATATATGCACCTATAGTTTTAAGTGGAATGTGAACCACTAAATTCGTTGATAGAGAACGAATTTTATTCGTATTACAGGATTCAGGTTAGTACCTGAATATTAGTATATTAATTTTTGAGTTGGTTTGTGGAAGAAAAAAAACATACAAATTTGTTTTTTTTTTACTACTTGAAATTTTCATTTAATGAATTCCAGTAGTTCTCTGATGTATAATATATGTATGTACTATTTCTTATATTCTGTATAAATTTTTTTGCATATGTATGTAATTATGATGCATATAATATGACTTATTAAGTATACTACGTACAATAAAAACTTTCTTCCCTAATTTAAAAAAAATAATAATAATCGAAAGCTTAAATTAATCAAAATTAAAAATATTGTTTATTTTTTTGTTTTTCTTTTTTTTTTTTTTCACAATAAATTTTTCTTTTTTTACAACTAAATTCTAAATCTTATTATTATCATTTAAGTCTTGTTGATGGTTAATTGTATTTTTGTTTTCATTTGTTTTATTGTATCCTTTTTCATTAAAAAAAAAATATTATTGTATTTATTGTTCTTTTTGATTTTGTTGAAAAAAAAAAAAATTATTAAAAAAGAGAAAAAATGCATTTTCTGCAAATGTCTATCAACAATATTTTGACATTATTTCTTCTTTTTTTTTTTAAGTGATGATTGTGTTGGTGATGATATACAATATAATGATAAGTTTTTTTCTGGAGCTCCTTATACCTTTAGATAATGTTTTGTTCTTGTTAAAAAATAATATGGAAAAAAATAATAAAAGATAAGTAAAATAATTATAAAATGCTCCATATAATTAGTTAGCTTCACTGTTGTGAAACTGAATATGAAAGATCCTCATGTGGTGGAAATTTATGTGTACGTTTATTTCTTATAACATATGGATGATCACCACTGTTTTTATAATGTGATAAATATGGTAATTCAAGAAGTTGTTCTGGATATTTTTGTAATAAATAAACCCAACATGGAACAGTTCTGAAAAAAGAAAAAAAAATGAAAAGAAAAATAAACATGATTTTTTTATTAAAAGAAAATTAATTAAAATAAACAATTTTTTTTTTTTTTTCTTAATAACTTACCCTTCTCCAACACCAATATTCATATCTTGTATTTCTCTTGTATAAATATCTTGACAATCTTCAAGATTATCTAATACATTTAACATTTTATTATCAACTTCATATATTTCACCAGTAACATAATTTCCAATTCCTGGTTTATTTAAAAGGAATGGTATATTATAACGTGTCGCAATAACTAATGGTAATTTTTGTGTTGTTGTTGCACGACACCAAAATTTTGCATAACCATTTGCAGAATTTGCCAATATTGAATGATTCGGTTGTCCATATTTAAGTGCTCCACAAACGAATAATTTATTTAAGGCAGATGAGACTTTCTTTTAAATTTAAAATTAATGAAAAAAAAAAAACAAATATGTAATTAAATAATTTACTTTTTTTCTTTTTTTTTTGTTTTATCAAAAATTAGGACAAAAAAATATAAATAATTTAAACAAAATTTTTAAAAAAAAAAATCTAACCCTCTTGCGTCTTTTGGATCCTTTTCGACCAAAAAAAGATGAAAATTATTTGTTTCATTTGTATACAACAAAAGATTCAAGTTCTACGACTTTTATAAATTTACATTCCTCTATCCTTGATAAAAGGCAAGCTCTAGAGTTTAGTTCAATTTTCCAATCAATAAAAAAATTAGACTTAAAATATTTTGTGTTTAAGTAATGTAAACAGCGTATAGAAGGGTTAATTTTTTTATTTTCATTTTTAAAAATCATTAAATTTAAACAAAATCTAGAAAAACAAATTACATCTTTTGATGAGCTTAATTATAATAATAAAATTTAAAAAATAAAAAAAGTCGTAAATTTTTAATTTGAAAAAAAAAAAATCAAGGAACAAAACAGAAAATTCCAAAAAAAAAACAAAACATCAACAAACAAAACAGAAAATTCAAAAAATATGTAAAAATAGAGTAGAAGAAAAAAATTGCCTGAAGGGCAGAATTATCTTCGACATATTATAACTAATGTACTTTCAGTACAAAATTAACAAAAATATTTTTGTTTTGTCAACAGATATTAATGTTTTTTTTTTTCAAAAAGACGCCTTGAGCAAATAATAAATTTCACAAGGTTTCGAAAAATAAATAAAAATGCCTACTGAGAGATCTAATATATTTTTTTTAAATCTGTTTTTTTTTTGTCTTTCTTTAAGTTTTATTAGGTAATAAAATTTTAAATGTTGTTAAACTTTTCAAAATTATTTTATAAGATTAATTTTTCTTGTTCTTCCAAAATTAGAATTCCATATAGTTTCAAGGCCATTATTCCATTGTTGAAAAATTCAAATGGAATAAGTCTTTTATCCATTATTTCCAACTATGTTAACTATACAATTGCAAATTTATATAAACTGAAGAGTACACAGTGTGTATAAATATAGAAAAATTCTAAAAATACTTTAATCTTCTTATCCTTCAATATCCTTTTTATAAGACGATTTACCTACGTCAAAAATCATAAAAGCACATTATTCTGCTGGAGAATGTTGTTAATCAAGAAAAAAAGCTAATAAAAATACAACAAAAGGACTCAACTTTTACGTCATTGTTCGTTTTTTAATCAATATCCTGTCCCTTCCCCCCTGTAGAATCAATATCAAGATATCTACATACATTTTCTAAAAATTTCCAATGAAAGCCCATTCAATAGTTTTCACAAAAATAACATTCAAATGAATTTTCTTCAATTACATAATATTATTGAATTTGTTTTTTTTTTATTCTATTTTTGTATATTATCTATACGAAAATGCGTCAACGCACTTCAATTCACCTACTTTTTCCATCTACCTTGAATTTCATACGATTACGTTATTTTATATAATTTTATTTTTTATCTTGTTTGCTTTATATTTTTTTTTTCGTACGTATATAAAAAAAATAAATTCAAGATGCAAAATAGATTATGTATTTTTTTTTCCATTATCATTTTTCTCTTTAGAATTTATTTTTAAACATTTAAAATTGAAAATATACAAAAACAGTGAGTGAGTTTGGCGAATTTTAATATTGCAAATAGTCGATGCAAACATGAACAAATAATAGTATCTATCACAAAGTAATATACCGCCCAACGCCCAAAAATAAATGAAAAGAAAAGAAAAAAAAAACATTATGTTCCATTATCAAATGCTTGCTACTTTTTTTTTTTTTTTTTTTAAAAAATTTTACCGCATGTTCACCGCTAAAACCAAAGCCGCCACGACAACAATTTTACATATTTTTTTTCTAATAAATTAAGAAATCAAAAATTTTCATTTTCCCATCAGAAATTAAATTGAAATAAATTTTCTTACTAAAACTTACCCTGAGATTGCACATTTTTGTTTCCTTGAGTTTTTGTTTCTTGTTTCAAAAATTTTATAAAAAATTTTTCCAAAAATATTTAAATATTTTTTTTTTTTAAATATTTTATTTATTGTTTAAAATAAATTTCTGTGTTTGATTTTATTTTGTTGTAGGGTTTATTGATTATTATTGATTTTTCGTTAGAATCAGATTATTTTTCCGAAATGCACTTTCAAATTTTTGAATTTAAATAAACAAAAAAGCCTAAGCTAAATAAATTTTTAAGTTTAAAAAATAAAAAAAAAAATTTAAACAGTTTAAACGCAATTAAAAATATGCCAAATAAGAAATTTAATTATTTTTTTTTCTAAAATATTTTTTATGCAAATTTTAAAGGTAAAAAAAAACAAGAAAATCACTGATTTTTTTTCCAAAAAAAAAAAAATTTATTTTAAATAAATTGTGAAATGAACGAGAAATTTCCGCTATAAGCAATATCATGGAATATCACAACGCAAACCTATTCAAACTGCAAAAACATACTAAAACATAAAATTATTGAAAGTATACCAAAAAGCAGCAGAAAAGCAAGAAAATAAATATACATACATATATACCCTGATATAGGTAAATATATGTATGTATGTAATGTTGTTGTTATTGTGTTATATAGAGACAGCTGAACAGCAAAAGTAATGAAGAAAAAAAAAATTTAATAGAATAAAATGAAATAGGTATAAAAAAAGACAAACAGAAAAAATAAAAATCAACTTAAACAAAATACAATTCAGACAAAACAACAGTAAAACCTGGTTTTATTGGATTCATTAAAAATTTATTTTGGAAAATTATAGAAATGAAAATTCACATGTATGGCTAACTTTTGAATTATTAAAATGATCCATAATTGAGGAACAATTCCAAAAGATACAAAACCAAAAAACAAAATGTAGATACATGATACATCGATGTAATTTAAATAAATCTTTAAGATTCAGGTAGAATTAAATGTAACTTGTTTTTCTTTTCTTATAAAAACACATGAATATCAGCCATTTGCTTGTTCCTATCCCAATTTTTCATGGATGTTAATCTTTTATTTTTTTATCATAGAAGACCGTCTTCGGGATTGAAAAAATTTAGGCTCAAGCGCAACATAAAGAGAATAAAATTTATCTAGATAAAAAAAAAAATTACATGTATTAGTTTCTCTTTCTATCACAAGTTCTCCTTTAATATTTTTTCCCCTTCTTATTAAAAATTTTCATGCTCTTCAATTTAAACTTGGATACTTAAACTTAATTCATTTTTATCTTTCTCGAAAATTTGCATTTTTATTTTATCCTATATTTCTCTGAGATTACTTGGCATCATTTTTTTTTTTAAATTCAACATTGAACAAATTCGTAATTGTTCAATATTGTTTGTTCATCCTGTTTGTGTCCTTGTTTAAATTCTACAGGATTTTTAATGGAAAGTTTTTCCTCTCTCTTGAACATTTAACGAAGAGTATATCGACATTCGACAGCATTTATACTCATGGTAATTATTTTAATTCAATTTTTACCTGTTGATATTGTATTGCTACAAAATCAACAATATTCTACGCTTCATACCTTAAATGAAATAAAATGATATTCCATCGACAAAATCGACATTTCACATGGAGACAATTTTGTTTTTACTATGACCTTGATAATGTATTTAAAATTTTGTTATTGTCCAAAAAACTTCAAGAAAAAGAAAAAAAAAAAGAAAGCAATATATACTTTTTATATCCCCCACTTTTTTATTTTTTTCAATGCTACCAAAATATACCATTATAAATATGTATATATATAAAAAAAAAACTATAATATCATGATGATGATGATCCGATCCGATTCAAATGGAGTCAATACACTTTCATCACGTACTCATTTAAAAAAAAATAAATAAATTTACAGTGGCGTTTTTAAAATATTAAAAGTAAGAAGAAAAACTTGTTTTAATTATTGTTTTTTTTTATATTGAAATAAACAAAAATATAAACATGTTTGCCTTTTTTATTTATGAGTTTGCAATTTAAAAATAAATTAAAATAAGAAAATGAATGCTTTTAAATTTAATGTTTTCAATACTATTCAGAAGAAATGAATAACACGTAAATTGTTCAAAGTATTTTTTTGTAATTTCTACATTTTCTTGGTTTGCCATGAATTGATTAAAAAACATGTTTAAAATTACTTTTTTAAACCCTTAGAAGTGGCCCCTATTTGGCGAAAAGTGGTAATTTTCCATGAACCCTGATTATTCGACCCGATAATCATCATCTAACCATTATCATTCCACGAAGAAATATAGACGAAAAGTTATTTTTAAACTTATAAGTTTTCCTAGACCATTTTTTATATCATATATGCACTTACAACTTCAAATAGAATGTAAACCACTAAATTGCTGGCACAAGACGAATTTATTCGTATGATTTGGCTGGCACTGATATTTGTGTAGTTGGTTTTGTGTACTTGCTCATATGGTCAGTAATTAGAGCAGCCAACTATATGTACTTGGTACTGGTATTGGTAATTTAAAGCTGAGTAAATTTGGGCGGATTCGAATCCGAGACCTTCAGTTTAAGTATCATTGTACCATTTCGACCACAGACCGCTTAAATCTTAAAATAATCTAATTACAAAAATAATACAGTTTATGTAAATTTTGTGTTATTAACTAAAAAGAAAATCTTGTCAGTGGACTTTAAACCTTTAAAGTATTTTTATATTTCTGAACTAGAGAACCGAAAATCTGAAGGGATGGGAATCTGGATAAACTGAGTTTTACTTTATCGTTAAACTTTTGCTATTTTGAAAATTTCAGATACAGTCGTTTTTCAATTCTTTAATTAAAATAAATTATTAAAAAGTTTAATTTGTAAAAAATTAATTCACTTAGTATGGATTCTCTTGTAAGATGCTGATTATTTGAATAAAACTAAGTAGCATCAATTTTTCGTTACTTTGTAATTTTTTGAAACTTTCGTACTTCCAATGTTTTTTTTCCAGAAAACTCTTTTAATCAGAGAATTTATTTTTTATGTATTTTATGAAATTTTTTTGTTACGCTACTGTGTTCAATTAATTATTTAAATAAAATTTCTAAAAGGGGCTCGTCATGTGGGCCTATATCTACTACTTAACAACAAAAAAGTTGCAATACAAGTATAAATTGTGATAATCATAAACAACACAAACACAAAATCAATAATTATACTATACGTTAGATACAAACATATATGCAGTATGCACATAAGTATAATATTATATACTTTTAGAGCTATATGTATATATTCTTTTATAACACAATATATGCCTATAGGTAGACATTTACAAAATTATAAGGTAGATAATATTTCAGGTAAACGGTATAATATTTAATTCATCACATCATACACCTAATGAATGTTTCTTTGGATTATCTAGATCTAATAATTTATAATTTAGCGAAAATGTTGGAAAATATTATCGATAATCGATATTCGATAAACAATTTTTTTTGTCAACCGGAAACTGAATATTAAAAAAAAAACCTTATCGAAAATTGTTTTTTTTCTCTTCTTAATTATTTTTAAATTTTGAAAAAAAAAAGTAAAAAATAAATAAAATAAACTTGTTTACTTTTAAAAAATAAAATTTTAAGTTTAAAAAAAAATAGGTATGTTAAAATTTAAAAAGAAAAAAAAATTCTGCCGATTTTTTTGTTGTTGTTTTGTTTTAATTTAAATTTGTGTTTCGTTGTTGAGAATTCAAATAAGAAGTCAATTGATGTTTTTGTCCTATTTTTCATGTAGAATTGTTTTTTTTTTTTTTTTGCTTTTACTTTTAAAATTATCATTTCTTGTTTATTAATAGCAACATTGAAAGTTTTTTGTTTTTTCTGAGATAAAAGTAAAGTAGACAAAAAAATAAAAATAAAATAAAGAAAACCACTAACATTCTTCATTTTATTTTCACATATAGATAAACAATTCTGACAGCAAACGGAACAAAATAAATCCACGTCATTGAATATATTTATCATATTTTAAAAATATACAATATAGGTATGTGAATATTTTTCGTATTTATGACTTCAAAATAAATTTATACCTTAGGCACCTTAATGTACGTCTATACATAACTATTTACTTTAACAACAATTACACACAAAAAAGTAGTAATAAATAAAACAAACATGAAAAAAGTTTTAAAAAAAATCTTATTATGTATAATAATTTCACGTGACTTTTATTAAAATTTAGCTAAAAACAACAATTATTTTACAATTAAATTTAAATTGTATAACTTTTAAAAAATAAAATTGTCAGTTTGTAGTTATCTGACGATTTTTCGAGGGTGACCAGAATATCGTTTTTTTTTTTTTTTTTGTCAAAAAGGGGGCATGTTTTCGTTAGAGTCAAACAAGACGTTGGTTGATTAGTTGACGTAGCGGTTATCGGATACTTCCGAAGATCCAATTAGTATTAAAAGTTCCGTTTTCCTAGGAAAACAACGCGTTTATTTAATAATATTTCATAATAAGTATATCCATTCCTGACTTTTAATATGTCCTTAAAGAATGGACGTGCCGGAGCCGGACAGCTGTAGAGATGCAGTAGATGAAGTTAGTTTATAGTTTTCTATCTCATTGACTTCTTTGCAACTGTTGCAGCAACGGCAATTTGTTGTTAAGGGTATAGTTTATTAAGTAAGACGTAGTTGTAGTATAGACTAAAAACAAGAAAACGACATAAGTTTCGACTGGGATTCGAACCCAAGACATTTGCCTTGCCGGGGCACTGTTCTATAAATTAAACTATCGGATTCCATGTATAGCTCGCTGTTCTTAGTTACTATATGTAAACATTATTGATGAAGAACACTCAAATCTCCTGAATAGTCAAATTTTTTAATTTTACAGAAAAATGGTCATGAAACATTAAACTTGCGGAACTAGGTTCCCGCGAGCAATAATTAGCAAAGGTAAAATATTTTTTTTTATATTTAAATTAATTTTCTTGGATAGTGAATTAATTGAATGTTGTTTCTATGAAATATCCTCCGTATTTCAATTACAATTCTGGTCACCCTAGATTTTTTTACATGTTCTAGTACATAATTTTTTAAATTGCATAATGCTTAAAAAATACAATAAATAAATTTAAAATTTTTACTAAATTATCTAATTTGAAAAAACAAAATCGTTTATACACAAAAATAATTACTTTCATACATAGAATAGACTGACTATACACATGTATATTATATTATATTTATAATTCGAACTTTAGCTACTTTTTTCAATTTTTTCTTAAAATAATTGCTTTTTAAACCTGATTTTACTAGCAAAAAAAAAAATTAACAAGTAGTTGATTTTTAAAAAGTTGAAGGTAGAATACAAAAGCTAAAGATTTATTTTCTTCATTGGGAAATACCAAAACATGTTATACCCTGAACACAATACAGCGATTTTCGTTGTCGGTTGTCGGCGGAAATTAAATCTAACTGAACTGAACACAATCATGTCGGTTTTTCGAAAGCGATTTTACCGTCGCCGACAAGATAAACTTAATTTTTAAATTTGCCGTCGCCGCCCAACCTGACAGTTGGTGTTTATTTGTATTAAATGTCAATTTAAAGTTTTGTGTGTGATTTTGACATTCAAATAAAAAAATAATTTAAAGTTTTACCGCCATTTAGCAGTTGGTATTTGATGTGGATATACATTTTTTTACTTTAAAAAAACATTTTAGTACTTTTAGATAATTTCAGTGTGTTAAATAAGAATTTTTTTTACTTAAAATTAAAATTCAAACAAATTTTTTTCATTACTTTAAACAATTATGAACATTGTTTTGAACAATAAATTATATCTACATATGTAAATATCTTTTTTCAGCTGATATATTTGTAGAAAAAGGTGGAAAAACCTTAGAAACAGTTACAAGAAGAGTAAAAGACAAGATTTACCTTCTGGAAGTAGAGCACCAGATGCAGTAAGAAGGTAAAATACTACGATCAAATGCGGTTCTTGGACAACTTTGAAAATTATAGAGTGTAATGTAAGTAGAAAAAACCATGAACTTGTATAAGTAGTACATTTTGATTAAATTGAAGTATATTTTATATTAAAAATAAATATTTTTTCATTGCAGTACAATTGGGAATATACTACCAAAAGCAGGCACCAGTAAGGGAAGTGATGCAACTAATTATTTTGAAATTATAATGGGTGTGTAATAAAAAATTGTTTATATTTTTGTAGACTATTTTACAATAAAAACTATTTATTTTCAGAGGAAGATTATGAAATGAATTCAAATAAAAGTGCTAGCACTGCAGGTGATATTTCATTTTGTAATTTTCAAACTGCATCAATAACAGCATCATCAGCAATAAGAGCATCAACATCACCAGCAGCACCATTAGCACCACTACGACCACTACCACAAAGAAAACAAAAAAACCCAGAAGAATTTAAAGTTTTACTGGAGAGTGCATCACAGGCAATCAGAGCGATAGTGTCATCCACTACAAGAAGCCAATCTACAACTGAAGCAGTGTTCATGACACTTGCAAGGAAAATTGATGAAAAAAATTTACCACCGGAAGTTGTTGATGAAATTGAAATGCATGTGACTTCGTATGTATATGAAAAAACAAAAGAAAACAAAAAAATAATTATAATATAATTAAATTAAGTTATAATAAAGTTTTAAAAAGATACAATTGATGTTTTTATTCTAAACAACATTATTAAAGTAATCTTTTAATGATTCACATAATGCGAATGCGAGGCACGGTTTGCATGATGTTGTGGATTTCTGAGGTATACTCCTTCGTTTCTCTAAGTGCCTATGTACTGTTTCTCCATTAACTTCATGATCTACCAAAATTATTTTGTCAACATTTTTAGGATAAGCGTAGATATTTCGATGTAAAATTCTCCATCTACTCGCTAGAATTCCAAATGAATTTTCTATGTGCATTCGTGCTTTTGAAATCATTTTATTAAACTTACCCTTTGCAGGAGGTAGGTTCACACCAGGATTTTTTTTTTTTTTTTTTGTGCTTATTCATTCCTCGAAGGAACATAGCGCCTCAGCTCACACCAGGATAAGGTCGCATTATATTTTTTCTTAATGGAAAAGCTGAATCTGCAACAAAGTAGTATGGAAAAGT
Organism: Bombylius major; assembly: GCA_932526495.1. NCBI lineage: Eukaryota > Metazoa > Arthropoda > Insecta > Diptera > Bombyliidae > Bombylius > Bombylius major. The sequence goes on from OW052046.1 coordinate 37,044,502, forward strand.
ACTTTCTGTTCCTGGCAATGGCGGAGGATTAAGAAGTGGAAGAGTATTGTTGATAATTTGTTTTCCAAATTCACTCCGACTAAAATTCCACCATCACTTTGATTTCCAACAGCACCGAGGTGTATTAACGTGAATGTATAAGCAGAATCACATGCTGCTAAGAGTACTATACTATCTATGCTTATAATTATAGTATATCGATCCGCTTGAATTTTGACAAACTATATTAACATGTTTCCCATCGATGGCTCCAATACAATTTGGTACTCCTGTTTTATTATAGAATCTTTGTGCAATTTCTTGCCATTTGTGCAATGTCATTGACAAATACACCCCATTCAATTCATCCCAAATGGCTTCACATGTTTCATATATAATTTTCCTTATGGTGGATACACCCATATTACATATAAGCCCATGCCAGCACTTGAGGACGTGCTTGAATGATTTTTCATAAAAACCAAATAAATCCCACGTAAGATTAACTTCATGTACCCACCAACGCTTTTCACTCTTTTTCATAAACTTTTCCATTGTTTCATGTACTTTGAGTATGATATAGGTAGATAATTTTCATAAATTTTAAAATATCTTCTAATTTTTCAACTACTTCACAATTCATTTTAAAATTCTTGAACAATCAACAAAATAAACAAATTAAATTTACACAAATACGTCAAACTAACAAACTGACATTTATTGCCGTCGCCGACAACCGACAACGAAAACCGCTGTATTGTGTTCAGGGTATTATTCGCCTTTTTCACTTTACATACCTATATTTAATATTTTAGCGATGCGATGCGATGCACAATGAGTTGAGTACATGATTGCTTGTTTTTCAAATCAAATTATGCCAAAACAAATCTTAAACGATTCTACAAATTAACATTTTAAATTACCTGGTTTAACAAGTTTTTTTTTTTCTTTCTTAAATTTAAAAAAAAAAAATTAAGGGAAAAATAATTAGAATTATCTATTTTTCGTTATACTATTTGATCCTTTTAATTAGGTACACCGCATTTGAATGATTTTTGAATCTGAAAGTAAAATTTAAAAAAAAAAATTATTATTTGTCGAAAATAAAATTTATATTTATTAAAACAAAAAAACAAAAAAAAAAACAGTCAAAACAATCAATTATTTTCACATTTATCAAGAGAAACAAAAAAAAAAAGATGTCGTAAATAAGTTTGTTTTGACTGAAAGAAAAAAATTGTATTGGGTAATTGATACAAATTATTGACATTAACGGGCAATTTTTTTTTTGTAAATCAATAAAAACAAAAAATACGAAAAATAAAGTTTGTGATTATTGAAAATAAATTTTTTATTATTGAGCTAAAAGTAGAATTTTAAAGAATCTTTTTGAAAACAAGGAGAATAAGAAAGGATTGCAATTATCAACGAAATAACTATACTATACATATAATATGGTTAATACTTATGAATATGTAGTGAATACAAGGTAGAATGAAGACAAAAGGGGGTCCTCCATTTATTCTAAAGGTAGAAATTTCTAAAACATATCCATATCCACCTTAAAGGTGGAGTTCAAAAGAACACCGATCAAATGAGATAAAAAAAATTGTAAGAGTTATAGCAACAGATATGTACATTTAGGAGATAAGGTGGATCAACAGAGAATTTAGATGAGAATAAATGAGAATAAAGCACAAAAAAATATGTTAATGTTAGGCAAAAAAGTAGTTATGCCATATATTAAAATTTTATTTCTTATTTTCACTTTAAAAAAGAATTTACATATAATTCAAATTATTGTACATATTACACAATATTATTTAAATTAATTTTCTATGATTATTATCAAACGTAACATACTCCAAACTCTTCAATCAAGTTACATAAGAATATTTTTAAAATTAATGACAAAGCAAATTACATGCAATAAATCTATTTAATAATTCTGTATCTGATATCAATTATTTATTGAATAAAATAAAATTACATATTTTAAAAGAGTAATAATAATAATAATAAAAATTAAAATAATGATACTGGCACATGCAATTTAAAATGAATTATGAAATTTATTTTTTTTTGCAATTTTCTTATCAATTTTATATTTATTTACAAAATTAAAAAGAAAAATTACAGTAGAACCCCTAAAATTTATGACATTGGGCATTTTCGAAAATGTCAGATGATCGTTAATTGATGAAATTCAGCATTTCAAAGTTTTAAGCTGGATTGGATTACTTGACGATCATTTGTCGTTTTCGAAGATGTACATTCTCTAATCACAATCATGTCTAAAATTAGCCGATTATGATATCTATATGTACATATAAGTTTGGTTTTATATACGAATAGTTTTTTGTCAACGACACCAAGATCGCCCTAGGTTGAAATGGGAAGATATGACACGTGGCGTCTTATAAGACATAAAAAAAACTTCATTTAAGAAACTGGAGATCTGTTGCGATTGTCATAACCCTATGTAGACGAGGATCTTCAAAAGTCGATGGTATCAAAATAAAAAGAAGAAGAAGTTCTTTCGACAGTAACCTATCTACATACTTATGTACATATGTAATCGGAACACTTACTAACCAGGACAAAATTTTTCTGGTTCTATAACTGTTCAAATTAAAGAGGTTACACTGTATATATTTGTATGGGAGTAATTCCATCATGTATCCCATACATTTTGTGTGGGAATTTAATTTTTTCCTTTCGAAAAGCTGTATTTTGGGATGCCGTGGACCAAAAACCGAAACTTTTCCACTAAAGTATTTGTTAAAACTTGAAGTGTTCTATTCAAAATACTGTCTTTTTTTGACAATCTTGTATTTCATTTGATTTTCAAGATGAAATACCAGGACAACATTAAAAATTTGAAAAATGTTTATCATTACAAAAAAGTAAGAAAACAAAAAAAAACCCAAACTGATGACAATTTTTGAATGCAATTATGTTTCATTGACCACTAATTTGATTTTATCATATTTTTTCATTTCCTATTTCGAAAATGATAACATTTTATTTCTTCTTCTCTTAAAAAACGTCTATAAATCAGTTTAAATTATTATTTGAAAAATTTATGAATTTTTTTTTCGCCCAAATATTGATTATATTATTTTACACATAGAGGAAATGATTCAGATCCAATTAAGAATATATTTCAAGTTGAAAAAGTATAATTTATTTTTTTTCCCTAATAATTTTCAAAGAACAAAAAAAAAAAACGATTATAGTTTTGAACTTTCTCTTCTGCTTTTCGTTAATCATCAACTAAAAATTAAAAAAGAACGAAAAAAAAAGCGTTAATAAATTAAAAACTTTTTTTTTTCGTTTTTTCTTTCAAATGTTAATTTAGAAATTTTATATACAATATCATTCTGATAAATCTCATGAATCTTTACACTGGTACTGGTGTACATGATACATACACAAAAAAAAAAAAAAAAAAAAAGATATTGTTTGTTTAGTCCATGTTTAAAAAAAATGTAAAGCATGATGATAATTATTTTAAATTTTTTAATGTAAACAAAATTATAACACACGATGAAATGTAATCATATAATAAATCGTGCATTATTACATATATTGTACATAATATATGTATGTAAATAATTATAAAGTGTAAATGATACAACATATGCTACTAAGCACGTTTTATATACATTTTATATGTATCTTGATGATAACTTATTTTTTGTCTTGTTAATTTTTGTTTTCTTTGTAGAACTTTGAATATATCTTTAAAATTTTTAAAATTTTTTTATCCTTCTTAAAAATATGTATTGAATTTGTGAACGATTATAGTTTGAAAAAAAAAAAAACAGAACAAAAGGATCTTTACCACGTGGTATAAAAACCTGGTAGCCAAGCATCCAAAGAGAATTTAACAATATTTGAATATAGATTTCCATTATAGAGCCAAAGATGTAAAATCTACTTATATATGCAGAATTTTTATTTTATAAAATAACCCCTGAATACGAATCACAGGATAATGAATAAAAAGTTACAGATTAACACAGAAGCGCTGGCACATAAAGATAAAAAAAAAATGCAATGTATACGGATATATTTATGTATCTCTGTCGTGGCAACTTGAGGTAATCGTGGGTTATTAGTATATTTTTGTTTAATAAAAAAAAATTAATACGTGTTCGTGAAAGAATCTTGTAAACATTTCTTTGGATTTCAATCCTTTCAAGATAAGATTAAGTATAAAATAATAAAGTACTACTAGTTTGCTAAAATAATTATGTTTTTTTGGAATGTGAATGAATGAATACATATTAACTTTTCACACTCGTCATTGCCAATACCCAATGGCCAATAGTATTCCAATGTTTTTAGTAATGAAAACCCAAATAAATATACGAACAAAAATGCATAATATGAAAAAAGGGTGAAAATTATTAAAAGATATTTAAAAAAAAAAAAAAACAATTAAAATGGCAACTATACTTAAAATAAAATACAAAGAGGAAATGATTAATGCTCATTGCATATATGCATTTTTGATTACGATCTAGATACATATACATTCTTTGTTATTTATAATGTAAGCTTGATTATAATATATTTTCTACACATACTATATAATATACATAGTTATTATTATTATTAGGCTTTTTTTATATTTTTTTTTTGTAAGCTCAACTAGACAATCTATCTAGACAAAAGGTTCATTGACATTTTAATGCCGAAGTTATAATATGGCTATTGAAGTTATTTCTAGCAGTAACATAGCAGCAATGAATGTATCTGTTGGTAGCAGAAGCTGAAAAAAAGCCGATTACATGAAAAATACATATAAAGTAGACAAAAAGTTACAAAAAAAAAAAAAAAAAACAGATTTAATCGATTCATTCTCAAGTTTCACTTTCAAGGTCTCTTTTAAATGTTTCTTGCATATTTTTCTTTTATCTTTTTTTTCTTCTTCTTCTTTTTCTTAATCTTTTTTATTTTATATATTAATAATATAATAATGAAATGAACAAAAAACCAGTATCGTGATAATAGTAATCTTCTCTACCAGTAATTTTCAACTACCAATCTTTTTCAATATTTTATAATAATTGACGAAGGTTTAAAGTGGAAATTACATGTACCTATGTACAGTGTATCTCGATATTAAATAGATTTTTACTTATCTTCTGGATAATAAGCAAAAAAAAGTATATTTGTATTAAAACAAGTTTTAGATACTAATATTTGAAATTCTAAAAGAAAGAACAATGGAATAGAAAATTTAACATAAAATTCTGAAAAAAAATAAACAATAAGAACATAAAAGCAACAACAACAAAAAATTCACAGATATTGTATAAGATTCTTTTAATATCGGATCATCATCAAACAAATTTTAATCTTATACAATATGTATTCGAATAAGAATAGGTAGTTCAAATCATCAGATTGATCTTTAGTATAGTTTGTATGTACAATATATATACATCTTTAAAATAATGATGTATCATACTTACTAAAAGGGAACCAACCTTTGTTTGTTGATCTGTTTGCTACCGATTGCTGTCGTCGTCATCATCATCATCATCATCATCATCATTTCAATTGTTATTATTTTTGTCATTCTCTTGTTTGATTTTGTTATTGAATTTAATCAATACATATAATCAAAATTGATTATAAATGCATACATGAGAAGATTTTACAGAAAATTTAATTGAAGATCGAAGTCCAGAAAAAAAAATTTTCTTTTTAAGGCTACTGAATTGACTGACTGAATAAACGGTTCATCTGAAGGAAGAATTATTAAGAATATATGGATGCACATATGTAATGTAATGTACAATTTGAAAGTACATATACAATAAAAGATTATATGAAATTATTCAATTGATTGAACTGAAAATGATATTGGATATATTTTAATTCTGTTGTAAGTGCATTGTAAATGTATGTATGTATGTACCTATTGCTTTCATTTTATCAATGGTATGTTAATTGCAAAAATTTTGAATGATAATGTGAAAATTCCATAGTCAAACAGAAGTTATATATACGATATAAAAGATAAACACCATCCGATTGATGTATCTTTAAATGCCATTAAAATTTAAATACAAAGCAAATGTTGATACAAACATAGATATTTTCTTTAAAAAAGAGAATAGTTCCTACATAATATATAGGTATAATCTGGAAATTATCATTTAATGTGACTTGATGAAAATTTTCTAAAATAAAAATGTCTACAGCATCTCTGCGTGAGTTCCTCATGTTTATTTTTCTTTCTTACTTCATTCAAAAATTTTCTTGATCATTTCACATCTTAATGCCTTTATTTTATTATTGTTGTTGTTGTTGTTGTTGTCTTATATCATCTTATTTTCTTCTTTCTTCCGATTCATATTTCTTCACAATCATAATTTATTTTTTCTTCTCCTAATTTTCATTAATATATTACATTTCCTTTCATTATACATATATAAGTATTTTTTTTTTCTGTTAAAATGCTTTGATTATAATGAAAAAAATCGTCTTTTACCCTCCAAGTATCTTAGATATTAATTTTTTTTTATATTTTGAATTTTATATATGTATAACCGCCAACATATGGAATTGATTGAATACCTTTTCATTTTAAATACATTGTTGTATGCATGTTCAATGTATCTGTTCATTATGAATGTTGTTATACACATATATACTCTTTCATTCAATATAATGTATTATACAAAAGCCCATACATAATTTCGATAATTCTTTTAAACATTCCTCAATCCTCTTCACCTTAATCAATACCAACAGCCAACAGCAGCGGCACCAAAAGCAACATTTAATAACATACCATATGATTATCATAGTCTCGTAGTCGTTGTCTTTTTTTTTTTTTTTTTTCGTTGTTATATGTTCATATATACAGTATATATGATATATCATAAGTACCAAAATATATAATATTCAATAAAAACTGACTGAATATATACAATTTCATTCTATAACAGAAAACTCCTCTATATTCTTTTCATCATAACTAAATAAACTGGAAATGATGTCATCTGCTGGCGTTGGGGATTTGTAGTGTTGAGGTTGTTGAGAAATGAAAGAGAATCCCAAAAAAAAAGTAAAATAAAATAAAATACATATATATAATGTGAAAAAATAATAATAAAATATATACAAAATACACAAGATACAAGAAAAAAAAAAAAGGGTCATATGTATTATATTAACAAGACCCATGATAGTTAGGCCGCCACCAGGCTAAACTCTCTATGTTATAAGTTGGTTGCTTTGCGCTAGTAAAATCCAGAAGATCATCACACAAGTTAAAAAGATATGGAAGAGTCAGTTGTTTAATGTGTAAGCCAAAGTAAAAGTATTATAATATGAAATATAAACTAAATAACTTTTTTTCTTAAAAAAAAAAATACATATACAAAAAACAAATAAAAAAATTATGTGAATAGTTCATTAGAAAGAATCCCATTATCACTATTATCATTATTCTAACTTGTTTTTTTTTTTTTTTTTTTTTAAAAGAAGATTAAAGTATCTTTTTTATTTCATTTAAATATCTTTTTTTTTTTTTTTTTCTAACGTGAATCCGTGAAATTTGTATATTAAGTAAAATCAGTTTTAAATTTAAATATTTGAAATTTAAATTGCAAAAATAAATAAACAAGTAAAAATTTAAATAATAATAATAATAAAAAAAAGATAATTTTATAAATTATTCTGTTTTATGTATAGTTTTACTTGATTGTGGGTGGGTAGAAAAGTTAACCGATTTTGTAATATTTGAAAAATATTAAGAAAATATTTGTGTTTAAAAGTTGTTTTTTTTTTCCCCCGTAATTTATTACTTTTTAAAATTGAATAAAAATAATTGTGCAATTTGGAAAAAAAAAAGAAATCTATCTTATATTTTTATTTTATTTGTTTTTTTTTGTCCGTTTTATTTTATAAACGAAGAATAAGAATATCTCGTTTGTAATAAAATTTATTTATTTAATTTGTCTTTTTTTATTATTTTTTTTTTTTTTTTGTGTATTTTCTATACTTGTGTATATATCACATAAAATAGCAACAAAAAGAAATAAAGATACAAATTGAAAAAAAAAAAAAAAAAGAAGAATAAATAAATAATAATTTCATGATGGTATTCGGGAACTCCCGCTTAGTAAATTGAGAACATGTCTGGAATTTTTAATTAACAACATATATAGAACTTTTTTTTTTCTTCATTTTTTATTATCATTTTTTTTTTTTTTTTTTTGTATAAATTGTAATCACTTATGGACTATACATAGAATATTTTAATGGGATACTATATAACAATAATAATAAAAATTAAATTATAAAGAAAAAAAAAGAAAAAAGTTTGAAGAAGAAAAATAAAAGAAGACACTTGAAAAAAGAAAAAAAAAATTATGATTAATTAGAAAAAGAATGAATTTTATGTTAAATTTTTTTATTTTAATATAAAACTGTGTTGGCTTTAGTGCTTTTACTGCACCTTTTAAGTATCTCTATGTGTTTTAAATAATAATAATAATTTGAATTTAAAAAAAAAAAAAAATTGCGGATAAAAAAATTAAAAAAAAAAAAAGAAAACAACCAGCAACTTCTAAATAAGGAATATCATTTTATTGTTGAAGAAGAACGAGTATTCAGAATGTAAATTTTAGTTTTAATTCCGTTTTCTTTGATTTTATTATTATTATTATTTTTTTTAAAAACTTCATGTGAGTAATTTTTGTTTTAAGTTTTTATATTTTTGTGTTTTATCTATTTAATTTATGAAAATGGTGTCCTTTTTTAATAAATTTTTAAAATTATGATTTTTTGAATATTTTTTTGTTTTGTGATGAACTCACTTATTTGAAAAAAATAAATAAATGTGAAACACATGATTGCATGATAAATTTTCAAAAAAAAAAAAAATAACATAGGTAATCATTAATTTTAAAAATGTTTACGTTATCGTGGTACTTCTCAAGAAAAAGGCTATTCAATTTTTCAAGAGGATAAATTCGAAACAGAATATCGAGAAGAAAAAAAAAAATCTTTAGGTCATCACATATTCATTTCGATTGAATTTTGTAATGACTTTGTTTTAATGAAAAATTAAATTTCTTTTTAAAAAAGGATATACCTAACTACGAAATTTTTATATCATGTGAAAAGTTTTCTATTCGGAATATGATTTTTTTTCTATATGCGAGTTAATCTTATAGAGAAAATTCGACAATGGGTGAGTTCATGTTTGCAGAAAACTGATTGTATAGTACTTGTTATTAAGTTTTAAGTTAGCCGCCCTAACTAAGCAGAAAAACTGACTTTTTGCAGCTTTTTTCATGAATGCTCCTCTGTAAAAAGCAAGGAAGAAATTTAAAAAAAATTTAATTTCAATCTAATGTACAATTTTGTTAATAATTAAAATAATATCTGTTGATATCATCATTTTAATGTTTGACACTTTTCATTTTCTTTCTTTTTTTCTTTGCGGTCATAATTTCACAGCTAAGAGAACTGCTGTCAAACTTTTACATAACTGACAATATGAACTTACTGCTTTCGCGCAGAAAGTACCATGAGCACAATGCTTTTTTGAAGAACTAATTTAGAACTACAAATATGAACTCACTCAATCTCTTATTATCAAATTTATAAGATTTCAATTCTTTTTGAAAAGGAATAAGTATTGAAAATAAATTATTCTTCCAACTTGAAACCAAGAAGGGACAAAATTCAACATTCTTTATTATTAGTCAATTTTTTTTTAAACGTATTTCAATAAAACACTTAAAAGACGAAAAAATTTCAAAAATTTCTATGAGAAAGGATAATTGTTTAATTTATTATTTTCCTTTTTCTTCTTCTTTTTTTTTTTTCAGACATAATTTGTGGACGAAAAATTAGATGAAAAATTATAAAAATGTGTTATATGATAATAACTGGAAATAGTCTAATATGGTTTCTATTGACTGTTATTGCTGATATGTTAATTACATCAGCAATGGTATCACCAAAATGGTTAATTGGTCCAACATTAGAAATTGAATATTCATCATTAACAAATATAACAACATATAGACATCCATCAGTTGGTATTTATACAAGATGTAAAATAATTGAAAGAACTGGTTATTATCATTGCGGTCCATTTGATTTAGATGGTTTTGCAACAGATAGTAGTGTTTATCCAAATGAATGGAAAGCAGCTATGTTTTTTATATTTTTAGGTTTTGTTATATTAACTATAACAGTATTTTTAACATTAATAACATGGTGTCGACAATCATTTATGGGTAAAAGTATTCATAATTTAACTGGATGTATTCAAGTTATTTCAGGTAATTTAAAAAAAAAATTATTAATAATTTTGCTTTTCTCTCTCTCTCTCTTTTTTTTTTTTGTAGAGTAATTCAGTTTTAATTAATTTTATCTTCGATTTTTTTTTTTTTAAATTTCATTTTAAAGGAATTTGTGTTATGATATCACTATTTCTACATCCATTAGGATGGGGTGCACAACGTGTTACATTGCTGTGTGGTCCCGATGCTGAAGCATTTTATCCAGCCATGTGTACAATTGGTAAATGAATTTACATATTAAATTTTACATTAAAGATCAATTCAAAAAATTATGATATTATAGAATTGAAAGAAGTTTTGATTAGAAAAGGAATACAAAAATCAATTTCATAATTTTTAATACGCCCTCTAAAATATTCAAGTACTCAAATAACGACAAAACTAACAGTAATGTAAAAGTTAAAGGAAATATGTACATATGTATAATCTCATTACAGAAAAAGAAAAAAAAAATAAAGAAAAGAGTTATATTATATTCCCTTTTTTCTTTTCTTTTTAATTTGCACTATCATGTAATTTACTGATAAAAATTTCAATTATGAAAATATTTTTTCAATGTAATATTTCTCTGAACTTTTATCATGTTATTCTTTGAACTTTGCAAAAATATAAGAACAAATTTTTTGTCATTCAGTCATAATTTAAAATTAACCTAATTTCAATTTATAGTATATGGTGTATGTAAATGATGATCACAGAATCGTGATGATTTTAACAAAACTAATTTCATATTTCATTTAATTTTTTGAATTGATCAAATTCTTGTTAAACATTACTTATTCTTTTCTTTATAATAAATGTATATATACATATGTATATATGTTGGTTTTTTTAAAATATAGGTTGGTCATTTTATTGTGCTGTTTCTGCAGTATTTTTATGTTTCTTTTGTGGTGCATTTAGTTTAAGAGCAGAATCTGCAAATATGCGAACAAAAGTGAAAAAACGTGTTGAAGAAGGTGAAAGATTCATTTGTGTTGTTTAAAAGCACAATCACTCATTTTAAATTATGCATATACATACACACATACATACATACGAGTATGTGTATTTTTTTTAAAAACTGATTTACATTCTTTATTAGAAGTTTATTTCGTTTTTCTCATTATTTTAATCTTAAGAAAAAAAAAAAAAAAAAGAGAAAACCTTATAGTATATTTTACATTTTTGATTTTTGTTTGTTTTTTTGTTTTTGAAATTTGAAGCTTAAGGATGAAAAATATAAAATTTTAAAAATTGCAAAAGAGAAAAAAATAAGAAGAAAAAGAAATTAAGTATGAATGTATATTTAAGATATATCGTAGAAAAAAAAAATATAATTACTTAAATGAATCATTTTATTATTATTATTATTCAAACAATTTAAAATCCAAAGAGATAGGTACTTCATAAATAAATTATATTCGAATTTAATTAAAAAAAAACACCTAATATTATTATTTTTGTTGTAAAAAATATCAAATCACACAGTGGTTTTTTTTTTTTTTTACTTAATAATACTTTTTAGATTTTTACTTTTAAAATTTTTTATAAATGAAAAAAAAAAAAAAAATGTTTTTCATAAAATGGTGCCTCAATAAACAACAAATTTTATATTGAATAAAAAATTTATTATATTTTTATAGTTCAACATTTTTTGTTTCGTTTAATTACAAATTAAATTCATCTTCGAGAACATCAAATGATCGTCAATTGATGATATTCATCGCAATTTAACGTTTTAAGCTGAATTTCATCAATATATTGACGATCATTTGACGTTTTCGAAGATGCACTAAATTTCAATTTAACACCGTAATTAATTTTGAAGAAATACAGAAGTTTTTTTTATTTTGTATTTACTAATCATTACCTATTTTTTTTATTTATTAAAGAACAAACGTTTCTACAACCCTACATATATAAGCTCTAATTTTTCTTTAAAAAAAAAAAAAAAAAAAAAAAAAAAAAAAAAAAAAAAAAAAAAAAAAAAAAAAAAAATGAGTTGAAGCAACAAAGTAAGTATGTAGAATAGTATTATATTTTCAACAATTTTTGTATCCTTGAAGATATTACCATTTTTTAACTATACAAAAATTTAAATATTTAACTTGTTTTTATGTAAAAAAAAAAAAAAAAAGAAAAAAAAATTACCTATTTATATTTTTTTCCTTTTTTATTAGTTGTTGTTATTGGTTCATTTGTTGCAGATTTCGGAATATAAACTCCATGATTGGTTTTTTTCAAATGTTGAAATAATTTATTTTTTGATTCAAATGATGTTTTACAAGTAACACATACATGATTTATATCTAAATCGATATTTGTTTTTGTGTTATCTTTAATACAACTTTTTTTAGATGTTGTAGGTTTATTTTCAGAATTTTTTGTTATTGCTTCGATTGTTTCACTATGATTGTTAGTTTCTATTTGATTAATTTTTTGTTGATTTGTCGTTTTCTTTCCTTTTGATTTTTTAATTATTTTTTTATTATTATTATGCCAATTATCATCTTCACTATCTGATAATTTTATTATATTTGTTGTGTTTATTGAATTTATATCATCATCATCATCTTCAGAATCTTTAAAAGTATTTTGTATTCTTCTTGATTTTTTACTTTTTTTATTTTTTATTTTATTTTTTATCTGTTCATTTTCAATGTCATGTAAACTGTCATCATCATCTCCGTTTTCATTATCATCATCATTATCTTTGAGATCATATGATTTTTCAGTTGATTCTTGCTGTTGTTGTTGTTGTTGTTTTTCTTCTTTATACATTTCTTCTTCGTGATTAACTTTTTTTCTTAATTTTTCAATATTTTCACGATGTTTCTTAGATGCTTCATGATTTTGAAAAGCTTTTTCATTTTTAAATTCTTTATTACATGCAATACAATAATTTTCATGTACATATGATAATATATCATCTTCTAATTCTAAATCATCTATTGATTCAGCTAATGAATTATTATCTTCAACATCACTATAATCATTATTAATATCATATTCATTATATTCACTTTCATATTCTTCTTCATCATCTTCATCAGAATCACCACCATACTCTTGTTCTAGTAATTTTAATTGTTCTTCATAATCACTATTTAAATGTGAATTTTGTGATTTCTTTTTAGATTCTTCAATTTCTTGTTTCCTTTTTTTAATCTGTTCTAAACGATTCTGTTCCTGTTTTTGTCGATTTATTGCTGCTTTTTCTTCAAGATATTTTTTATGTGCTTGAATTCGTTTATCTCGTTTACGTACAAATGAAACTAAATTTCGTACCTGAAAATAATGATCAATAAAATCAAATACATAATCTAATTAGTTTGTAATAAAAAAAAAAAATTTAAATTAAATTTTAAAATTTAAAAATTTACCTCTTCATTTCGTTCACGTTTAGCTTTTTGAACAATTTTTTTCATTTCTTTTTCAATTTCTCTTAAAATTCGTCTATCTTTTATTTCATTTATATTATATGGACATAGCCAAGTATAACTTTTTTTTGTGCAATAACTTTGCCAATATGCATAAAATGGTCCAACAATATCTTCATAATTACTCTGTGAATTACCAAATTTTGGAATATTTTCAAAATCTTCTTCATTCATAAATTCAGCATCTTCATTGGCTATTTTTTCAAAAACATTTGAATATACATCATAAAATCCACCTGGATCATCACCATATCCTTTAAAACATGATACAGTAAAATATTGAAATACATCTAAACATGAATCTTCATAATCTGAATTTCGTCCTCGTAATATTTGTTCACGATGATTATCATACCATGCACGTTCATGTGGATCAGATAGAACTTCATATGCTTGCTGTAACAATTGAAATTGATCTTTAGCTTCTTCTGGATTATTTAAATTTTTATCTGGATGCCATCGTAAAGCTAATTTTCTGTATGCTGTTTTTATATCTGAATCACTAGCATCACGAGAAACACCAAGAATTTCGTAATGACATTTCATTGTGTAATTTAAAAATTGATTGAAAAAATTATCGACTTGAAAATTTTTAATCGACAGAGAAAAAAAAATTACAATATAATAAATAATTCAGCTAACAAAATTAAATAAGCACAATTTTATTCTTAATTAAATAGCACCAACTTTTTGAACTAATATGTAGAATCCACACAAGATAAAAATGGTAAAATAAAAAATACAATTTATTATCAGCTTTGCGAAAAAGTATACATATTTTCGATTTTTTTTAGAAACTTCAAAAATGACTTTAGCTAAACTAAACGTGCTAATTTCGATATTTTTTTTTTTGTATCGAATCGATCATTCAAGTCAATACTCGCTTGGAAGAAGAAGAATCATAGAAAAGTTGATAATACAAAACTAAAAATATTATAAGCAGATTCTCATTATTTTTATTATAGATTCATTCAAAATAACTCAATCACAATAAAATAAGAATAATCATTAATTACTACAAATTATTTATCAATATTCTTTAGTTTTAGAATTGCATATCAATATCAAAATTTTATTTTTAAATAAATAATTTTTAAATTTGTGTAACAAATCTGGCAATGCTAAAATGAAAATAATTTTCAAACGAGTATCGTTTCGTTTTCGTAGCGTTCGAATTTATAAATTTTAAATGTAATTCGATTTCGAAGTATGTATGTATGAAGTATGATACCCGCCATTCATCGTATCGTAAGCACATTATATGGTTAAACTGGTTATTTTACGCTGGTCTGGTTGTAACAATAATGGTATACTGGTTTTTTCCAATTTGACTAAATTGATATAATAATCATCTAAAATAATTTTAGCTCCACGTCCCACGATTGTAATACACTTACACCCTTACACACTCGTTACAATTGGTCGTACCATATTCAGATGTAATTTGAGCAGGTTGTAAAAACAGATTTTCAAATTAATGTGAGCTTCACATATTAAAAGAAACCAATCAACAATAATCGTGATTCATGACGAAACGTTTCATTTTTTCTTTTTGATTATCATTTAACGGTTATTTTATTTTTATAATACGCCTATTCCTATAGTAAAAGGAAAATTAAAAACAACTTGTTTATTTTATAATTATTTATTATGTATGTGGATAAATAAATTCAAATCATATACAAATATTTAGAATAAAAAAAAGTGCCGAATGCGGAGAAAAAAACAAAAATTCAAGAGATAATCCACACATCCATATAACTAATAATTTAGAATAATCCTTTAGTTTTCAAAAACTCCTTAGTCTGAATCATGAGACATATCTTCATATTTTAAAGGATATTTATAACGTTTCTCCCATATACCATTTTCCAATAAGGAAAATTTGAAATTTTCTCTTCTTAATTTCCAATGCCTTTTATAGTCATACGATTTCTCATCCATTTGAATTAAAGTGGTATCTTTTGCATCTTGTAGTTCTAAGTATTCACCAATAAGTTCAACTACGTTTTCACGAGCGAAATAGAAGTCCTCTTCTTCCATACCTTCATTGCAATACCAGTGTAAATATTTTTTTTCAAAAATCAATGAGTCAAATTCTTCAAGGAAATCTTGAAAAGGTTTTATAATTGATGTTCTATTTGCTGCCATGCAAGCAGAATATTTATATTCACTGATCGCAGTGTATGGCATTACACAAGGATAACGATTACTTATACCAAATTTAAAATTTAATGGACACCATTCAGCAAAATTACACAAACCTTTAGCCTTCCGAATTGATAATCTGTATTCATCTGCCGTAATAGTTTCACCTTGCAACATTACTATAGAAGAGAAGTATGTATCTTTTACATATGCAGTATTTACCACTTTATAAGATGGATGGCATAATAAGTTGGTAACATCTTTTAATGAAAAAACTTTTTGTTTATCGAATGGATAACAGCGTATTACAGGCGCTAATGAAATTGTTGGAAAATGTATACGATTAGTCGGGACTAAATGATTTTGAAAATCTTGAATGTTAATCTTAAGTGGACCATCATAACGATAAGATGATGTTATAGAAGATGCAACTTGAGCAATTAATTGATTTACATTTGTTAAAACTGGATATTCAGTACGGAAATTGTCACGACAAATTTGGTAGATCTTTTTGTTGTCCAATGGAAATGTACAAACAGGAAGATCAATTGTAGAATGTGTATATAAAATTGAATTATATGGTTCTAAGTTAACTGAAGAATTTGGTAATGAATAAACTGCAAAATCCAGAATTACTTTCTTTGGATATTCTTGAGATAACTCTTGCATTATTAATGAAGTAAGTCCACTACCAGTACCACCACCATATGAATGGAAAATAATAAACCCTTGCAGAGACTCACACTTATCGGCAGCTATTCTTATTTGATTCAATACTGTTGGTATTATTTTTGAACCATTTTGGAAATATCCACGACCGAAAATTTTCGAAGAACTTTGATCTCCATTGATTAGAAAATTCGAATTATATAAATTACGAAAAATACCACGACGAATTTTATTGATAGATGTTGGATCCAGATCAACCATGATACTTCTAGGTTCTAATTTTCCATTTTCTGTTTCGTTGAAAAATGGATTATAAATAGACGATGTTTTATAAAACTTGGCCGTAGATTGGATGTTATTGGCCCCTGGTGAACATAATGATCCATTTATAAATATGTCATGTTCATGAGAAAAAAGTTTCCAGCATTCTTTTGCCATTTGAATGCCAGATTCGCCAATATGAAGGAAAATAATTTCAGACTAAAAAGAAAGAAAAAAACCAGCAAGACTTTTGATTTCAAAAAATTTCAAATTTTCGCATTATTTTTCGTATTTTTAAGTAAAATTTATAAAAACAAAAAATTTTTATTCTAATTTTTATTTTGTCACATTTAAAAAATGAGAATTGAAAAATTCATTGAAAATTTTGTGAAATTCAAAATTTCGAAAATGAAAATTTGAAATACCCAATACCTATGTATTTAATTTTTTAAACTTACCATTTTGTATATTTGTATAATATTTGTATATTATTTTTATTATTTGTATATTATTTGTATTATATTTTTTATATTAATTGAAAAATAAAAGTACAATTATGTCTGATCCTGCCAATGACTGAACTAATAATATTAATTATTAATATTGTTGCTAGGCAGTAAGAAAAAACGTAAAATATTTTTCAATAATTACTCAAATTTGAATCAACTTCAATCTTATTTTTACTTCTATTGAATTCAATTCGACAATTATTTACAAATTTTTTTTTTAAATCAAATTTTTAATTGTTCAAGAGAAAAAAAAAACCGAGATTTGAAATTTTTTTTCAACTACTTTTTTAATTAAAATAATATAAAATTAAAATCTGAACAGACTTCTTAAACTGTGATCTGAATTCTGAAGAATTTGACATTTGACAATTATTGGGCCAAAATACACCGGGTAGAATTACAGCCGTCGGATCCAATTAAAACCCGGTTATTACAACTGATTTACCTATGAAAACGACAACCGGTTTTTAATTGGATTCAGACGGTTGTATTGTAATCATCCCCAGTGTATTTTCACCCATTGACATTGAATCTAATGAAAGAAAGCTCAAAGGATCATCGCTTTTTAAACGTCAGATGATCTTATTCATATTTCTACTTTCAAATCAATTTCAAATAGTCAATTAGTCACGTACTCGTAAAACATATGTTTTTTGTCCGCATTGATAATTTGTAAACGTCAAAAGGAAGTCAACGAACGCCATGCAAAAACAAACTCTCTCTCGATTTTTTTTTTATCTTTACTAAACAGTGTGCGTGTATTCAGTGCAAATTTGCAAAATCAAATTTGTTAAATTGTTTTTCTTTTAAATAAATTATCTATATATAAATTAGAGAATTAAAATAAATTTAAATTGTTTTTTGTTACACGAATTCAAATCGTTTCAAACCTACATATTTTCCGTTTATTTTTTTTCACCAACTTTAATCAAAAATCATGTCAAAGTTACAAAGTATGGATCTATTCAATTTTATAACGGAGTCTTAATTTCAATGTTTTTTTTTTTTTTTTTTCTTTGTGGTAAAAAGATGTGTTCAATGAATTTTATTGTTAACATTTAAAATAATTTAGAAATACAAAAAAAGAAAATTCTTATTATACGGGAAAATATCTTCAATGTTGTGTATTAAACTCAAATATTTATTTATAAAAAAAAAAATTCTTTTTAACAAAATTTATAACTTAAATATTAATAAAAATCGACACAAATGTAAATTTAAAATTAAAAAAGAAATTATTACAAGTTATACATTATAAATTCTATATAAATGTAATTATCAAAAAATGTCCTTACTATACCTATATATGTATATTTTTTTTTCAAGAAACATGTTAAACAAATTTTTTTTGATAATATAAAAAAAAAAAAGAACGGATTAAACGAATTAGCGATTTTATTATTATTTTTAATTATTCTAAATTTTCTGTTGCTGTTCAAATTTCATTATTGTATTTGTATTTAAAATACAAATTTTGTATAAACCACATATATGTGTGTACCTATAATTTTTTTTTTTTTTTGAATTTTAATTTATTTTTGATTTTGTGTTTTTTTTCTAGGCTTTTTTTTCTATTTGTATTTTATAATTCATCATGTTTTGGTCCAGAGAATTCATCATGCGAAATAAAACCATTTTTATCCTTATCTTCATGTTGGAATATTTCTTCAACAAGTTTATCATGTTCTTTCAACATATTTTTAAGTTCTTCAGAATCTTGTCCTTCAACAGCAGTCATTTGTTTTTTCAAATAATCGCTAACCTGTGAAAACGAAATAATAACATAAATTAAAAATGATTGTAAATTTCATGTAAGTATTCTATCATTCATTTTTTCTTTTTTTTTTTTTATATTAAAAAGTTATTTTTGAAAAAAAAAAAAAACTGAAATGAATTTATAAACAGTTTGAAGAGCAATATTAAAAAAATTTCATTAGGTCAAACAGAAATATCCCAAACAAGCAGAAGAATCTAATAAATTAACAAAATTATAAAAAGATAAAAGTGTAAGGAATAATAAATGTATATAATTATGTATGTAATATGTGTGAAAACATAAAAAAATTGATCCATACATAGAAGTTTACCTCTTCGCGGCTTAATTGATTATCTTTATTATCATCAATTTCTCTGAATACATTTGTTGTTGGTGGTGAATCTCCAATATTAATTAATTCAACATCAAATACAAGTGTTGCACCACCTGGAATGACATTACCAGCACCACGATCTCCATATCCTAATTCTGGTGGAATTGTTAGTTTTCTTTTTTCACCTTAAAAAAATAAAATAAAATACATAAGTATGTATAGTTGATTTTTTAGTACTTACAAAATTCATATACACTTAATATTAAAAAAAAAAGTTTTAATTGTTCACATTCTGACACTTATGTATATCTTCTCTTACCTACACACATATTCGTTAATCCTTGATCCCATCCTTTTATCACTTGACCAGCACCTAATTGGAATGTGAATGGTTGATCTCGGTCGAGACTGAAAAAATGCAAATAAAATTAAATGATGTAGATAATGCAAAAAAAAAAAAAAAAATGAAATTTTACAAAAATTCTAAAGTATCTTGTACTTGAAAAGAGAAATTTTCAGTTGATTTCTTTTTTGTATTTTAAATTTTAATTGAAATATTGAGAAATAAATTTGAAAAAAAAAAGTATGTCTGTGTAAACTTTACTATTGTAGTTTCAAAAGTTGAAAGCTTTTTATTATTTTTTAATTAAAAAAAAAAAAAACAGAATCTATTATAATAGACAGGGTCAAAAAAGGACAATACATAATAAATTGTTTTTCTAGCATTACAATTGCTTTATTTAACACAAAAATTTCAATATTTTTGTTATAAAAATCATGAAAAATTCTTATGGAATTTTTTTTTTCTCTTTTCTTTCTTTGTATATTAAATTTTTATCAAAGAACTATAAAAGTTATTTTTAAGAAACAAAAAATTTCTTTTTATGTACTTTTTAAACGCATTGTACAAGTATATGTCCTTTGCCATTTTAATTCTCGAGTGAATTAAACTTTAGATTTGAGTTTTATTTCTTTATTTTGTTGTTGTTGTTGTTGTTGTTATTTTTGTTAAATAATATGTATTATATTTTGTATATGTGTATAAATTTGTAAAATATATGCAAAATAATGGTGTTATCATATTGTCCCCAACAAGTTGTTGTTTTCCCTAAATCTCTTGTCTCTAGATATTCCATCAAAATGTTAAAATGTTAAAAAAACGACAAGAAAACAGTAAAAATAAAAGACAAAAGAAATAACAAAAACCAACAACATTAAAAATAAAAAATAAAAAAAAAAAATATATATGAAAATGAAGAAAAGAAAACTTTTTTTTTCCAGCATCGATAAATATTTAAAATGTATCTTCCTAAATGCAATGTAAAAACTCGTTCCTTTTCTTCATAGGATTATGCTATATTATACTACTGTTATAGTATGTATGATAAAAGCATCATTTTTTTAAAAACGGGATGAGAAAAATATACGCGAATTGTATGATACTATGACGGTTTTTTTTTTTTTTAAAGCCAACAGTAGCAATATTTGAAAGTATATATACGAGTACCTATATAGATACATATAAGTATATTATGTACCTACTTATTTTGGAATTTTGTACTTTTGCCTCTTGTTTTTTGGAAATGGTACATTGTTAACTTTACGTATATGTACATATTATTTTACTTGTATGTATGTATGTATTTTATTTTATAATAAAATAAATTTTTCGCGAAAAATATATAAGAATTTCTTTAAAAATCTTTGTTTTTTTCTTTTTTCAGATAACAGGAAAAGATACATGTATCCTCCGATGTGTATATAATACTTATGAAAAGTGTAAATACACAAAAATTTAAACATTTATTTATTTATTTATTTTGGAAAATATGAAATTTTCATAGAAAAATTGAAAGAAAAAAGTAGGTACACAATTTAACCACAAATTCTCAAGTGATTTTCGTTTGTGACTTTAAAAAGAAAAAAACAAAAAATATAAATTTAGAAAAACAAAATTGTAACAGTGAGAAGACAAGATATTGCCAATGATACATCATTTATAAACAGCAGATACTTATTGTGTTCAAGATACATGCGGATGGTAGGCATATACAATTATTATTATACATTTATGATTATTATTTTTTATTATTACAATCATGACATACAGGCACATTTTTATTATTAGAAAATATAAGGTGCGTTTTTTTCTTCTTTTTTTTTTCATTTTTGTAGGGTAAAATACGTACTAAAAATTATATGATATTTTATCTTTTTTATATACATATCTACATACATAATACACAACGGGAATAGACATATCATACGCCATAAATAAAATTAAAAAATGATGAATCGTGTGAAATGTTACTTTTGTTTATATGGTGTATTTTATCATCACAAATATTTTAAATTTACCACAGAAGACAACATTAAAGAAAAAACAAACAAAAAACCAACAATGAAAAAAAAAAAAAGAAAAAGAAAGAAACATTGAAGTGAAATTAGGTGACAAATGTTTACCATATGAGATAATGCATGATGATGATGATGATGTAGATGTTGATGTGATATGTATGTAGTACAATCAAGAGGAAACAAAAAGAAATAAGAGAACAACGGTAACATCAGAAAACAAACAAATAAACAAGACTTTTAAGATAAATATTATGATGAACAGGTTGGATGTTGAAAATCATTTTAATTAAAGGTATGTACATTTTCACTCTATACAACAAATATGGTGCATATTTACATATAGGTATTTCTTAACAATTTGAATATTTAAATTTTTAAAGAAATAAAAATTATCTAGAAAAAACCTGATTGTTTAGTAGTAAGATTTTAGGAATGTAATTTTCCAGTACATATTTCATAAATTTTCTTTTTTTTTATCTTGTAATGATAGTTAGTTCTTATTTTTTGTTACCACCGTTATCGGCCTATTTTATGTATACATATATGTACCTACTTTATTTATATCCTTGTCATCTTTGTGACACACAATTAAGTCATAAGACTCATAAGGCTTGATTTTTAAAAATATGTACAAGCAATTTTTTTACTATAGCTAAATCAATTTTGGACGGGCAGTTGACGAAGCGGTAGAGTGTTGGCTTCTGATGCTGAAGGCCTCGTGAGTCTTGATCGAGTACCAATTCACTTTGAGTTGAGTATTAGTGTTCGGTACTAAAGTAGTTTGGTGGTTCTGCTTAGATACTAGCTTAGCTAAGCTAAATCCAGAAAAAACTACAAAAAAACATTAGTACCGAGCCCTGTCATACGAATAAAATTCGTTCTCTACAGTCTACCAACGAATTTAGTAGTTCCCATTTCACTTTAAAAACTGTTTGTATGACAGAAGGACTGACTCAACAACTGCGAGGTGTGTGGTATCAAAACGGAACTCTTAGTGCTATTTGGGTCTTCGGAAGTAATCCAAGAACCACCACGTTAATCAACCAACCATTCTAAATAATTTTCACATTAAAAATGTACCTATTTCGATTTTGAACATTGAAATTATTTAAGTAATGTTTTTTTTTTAAATTGTTTTTCTCCCATTTTATATATTTATAAGAATTCAAATTAAAAGATACTAAAAATTCATAAAAAAAGGAAACAAGAGAAAAAATTGAATTCAGTTAAATTTCATAACGTAATTAAATTCAATATTTTATTTTTTATCACCTGTTCAATAATTTACAAAATATGTACACACAATCATTGAATATCCATATTCAATTTATGGGTTTTTTTTTTTTTTTTTGTAAATTTTATTGGTAAAAAAAAGTAAAACAAGAAAAAAAATCTCAGAAAAACAATCACAGATCAATTGTTAACTTGATGATTCATAATAAATCTGAAAAATGAAAAAAAACCACATTATATTTTGGCTTTCAGAAAAATCATCAGATAGAATAGATAGAATAAAGAATACAAAATTATATAAACATATATAATACATATGTGATGTGTCACCTATATACATATATGTATGTATATTAAAACACAAAAACCATATGTAAAATATAGTAAATATGAGAAGAAGAAAAAAAAAAAAGCAATCATATTATCATACAGTTTGGTACACATAAATATATCTATAATAGTTTTGGCCACCCTCACTTTTTTTATATGTATACTTTTTATTTTGACTCTCATATATGTTATGTGATTTCTCATATGTTATTTTTATGTGCTTTAATATATGTAAAATGTACACCATCCTCTGGTATACAACATTTTCAATGTGTGAATCATTTATGAGATCCCTTTACATGTTGCAGTCTTTCCGATTCCGATTTTTTATTTATTCAAACCAAAATAATAAAAATGAAAAAAGGATGAAAAAAAAAACGTATATGTACATGTTTTTTTTTTTTTTCAAATATTGAAAAAATATATATCACTATAGATATTTTACCCAAAAATTTAACTTAAATCTAAAAAAAAAAAAATAGAAAGAAAAAAAAAGATGAATAAAAAAGATTCATACGTACTCAAAGTTCTTTTTTTTTTATCATTTTGAAGTCTAAATAATGGATAAAATCAAGATGATTCTGGATATATGTACATGAGTATTCGATACAACAAAAAAAAAAAAAAGCATAAAATTTTGTGGATAGATACTTTTGATTTGATATTTTACCCTACATAATGTAGATATTATCAAGGGATTAACGAAAAAAAAAAAAATATATGCGAAAATAGTTAACAGAAGAAGAAGAAACAAATTTAAATATAAAAATCAGGTGTCCAAAAAGTATATACGTACATACTTGAATTTTCATTTTAGGACTATATATAAGTGACTTTTTATGCAATCGTTATACATTTAGTGATGGCTTATATTATACATTTAACATACAGATTCATTTTCAAGAAAAAAAAAAAAATGGTTTTAGTATGACTTTTAACCCTGTTGAAGGTTTTGATAGAAAATTCTAGGTAATTTGAAATTTTTAAACTTTAATTTTCTAGGTTTGTATAATTTCGTTAGTTTTGATCAGAGTCCGTCCTGTCGACTGTTTTGTTCATTGTTAAATTATTTTTTTTTTCTACGATTTAAATTCAAATGTAATATGTTAACTGTAAAAATAATTTTTTTCCGAAAATTTTAAGTCAAGGACCTAACTTTGTCATTCTTTTAACCAGATAAAATCAATAAATAATATTGAATTAAATCTGTTAAAGCGCCCACATACAATCAGAGTTAAAACAAAATTTCAATGAACTTTAAAATTACATAAATAATTAATTAATTCATATTTAAATATTTTATTAAGGATTTTATCGAAATATGTACATATTTTGTTTTTAGTTTGTTTTATTTAGTAAATAAAAAAGTTTTCTTTTGAATATTTTCGCGTTAAACCTAAACAGTATACATATATGTATGTATGTATTTATACTGTTACTAAAACTTAAGTATCATTTTGTTAATTTTTTAAACATAATTTTAACATATTTCTGTTTTTTTCTTCTTACTTTCTTTCTTTCTTCTTTTACTCAAGGGAAAAATATTTAGTCATCTTCATTTTTATCATTATTGTCCTTTTGAGTGTGTGTTTATCATTTTTACTGTATCTAATAAACTTCTATTAAAAAATCAAAAAGTTTTTTCCTAGTCAAAATTTGTTATAATGTTCAACAAGGAATTTTAAATTGCAATACAAAAAAAAAAAGTACCTATACCTACTTGTGTAAAAATTTTGAAAAAAAAAAAAAAATGTAAACTTTTCTATGAATTCTATTTTGTTTTTTCTCTTTTTCGTTGAAAAAACAAATCGACTTTGTATAAAAATGTGTATAAAAATTTATTATGAACTTTTGAATAATATTTGTTGGCATCTATTAATATGTACATACATATATGTATGTACATGACCTCTTTCATATGTAGAACATTCATTTAAATTGATATTTCTGTTATGTTTTTTTTTTATTTTAAAACTATAACGAATGTTGTCGTTTTTTTTTTTTTAAAAACCAGTAATATTTAAAACTTAGCGACAAACAAAATCCATTGGAAAAGGGGTAAAAGAAAAAAAATTTTAAAATACATGTGAATTTGACTGAATTTTTCACACTTTAGAACAATTTATTTTCTTTAACATGTAAGCGTAAATATGTATAAAACGACACTGATATAAAAACATTTAGAGTATTAAGTTTACATGGTTTACTACAGGATTGAGAAATGAATGTAAAAACATCCCTGTAGAATTGTGAAAAAGTAGACAGTATGTATGTTCATTTTTTGTTTTTTAAAGCAAATTTCAAATGAAACAGAAAAAAAAATACTGAAAATTTACCTCTAAATATACAAAACACGGATGTGAATAAAAAATAAAAATAATAATAATAAAGATTACATATTTTAGATATATTATGATACACTACATATTCAGATGAGTCAAAAAAAAAAAAAAAAAGATACATTTTAAAGATGAGTTGAACAATAAAAAAATAAAATAAAATAAATAGGTAACGTATTTTTTTTTCGTTTCTCTTAAGACAAGAGTTAGAGGGTTGAGAAGAGAAAATGAACCATTATGGTATTTGGTAATATTGTGGAAAAACTCTGATGGTATGATGGTATAATATTTAATGATGGAATGTGAAGTATGTAGATTATGTCCTCTATTTCTTTTGCAACCAAAAAAAAAAAAAAAAAAAAAAGTTGAAAATAACCTTTATACAGTATAAGTACAATTGTGTTTAGTCATTTGTATGAATTTTTATGAGATCATATGCCATGAATATCTAGTGAGGTACTGCTGATGCTGTTACTTCTGATGTTAGCTCATAGAATGTACATATATGTATGATGGTATATACTTTAAGGATTGTCAGTTTTTGTTTTTTTTTTTTTTATTTTAATGTTACCTCCTTCGAAGCATCATATCTTTTATCATCTATATATTATCCTTTTATTTTTTCTTTCTTTTTCTTTTTGATATATCAATATTATGTGTTACCGTTAATACATACATATACAAAAAACATTTATCCGCGCCAATTTTATACTTGAACAGATGGAAAAGTAAAGCAATAATAATAATAAGAAGAATTGAGAATAATAATATAAAAAAAAAAAAACATATGTTAACAATACATAAAACCGCATAAATAAATATGTTATTTTGCACATATATGTACATATATTTATAAAACAATATAAAATGAAAATATAAATATTTATATAAATTTTATAAGAATATGAATTTGTCGTAAGGTGTTTGTCGACAAAAAAAAAAAGAAAAAGGATTTCATGGATTTATGAGAGAATTCTTTAATATTATAGAAAGTAGGTACGCGAGTCGAGTATATTGTATTTCTTGTTATTATATAAGGTGACATGATACGATATACAGAATCAACATTAATACAGTCATTTATCTGAAATTATATCTTAGTATGTACATATAAGTATGCGGTTTTCATATATGACAGGAAGTACATCATCATATCATAAGTATGTATGTATGTAGAAAAATGATAGAGACAAAATAATATATGTTTTGTTTGTCTGTTTGTATATTTATTTATTTATTTGTTTTTTTTTTTTTTAATAAGGATTAGGGGGTTAGGCTTTTTAGACGTGCTTTGAAAATTTAGTGTAAAATTTCTGTTATATTATTTTTACTGGTTGTTCCTTGTTATTTTTTTTTTTCCCAAAGAGAGAGAATTAATTGTTATTTTTATTGCAAGTTGCAGGATGAATAAAAAAAAGTTATTTATGAGCTATTTCAGTGGATTTGAATATAAACGTGTACATAATATTAATAATCATAAACGTGTTGTCAAGTCTTATTATTTTTTTAAATATTGAATAAACACGAGAGAGAGAGAGGAAAAAAAAACAGAAATAAAATTTAAAAAAAAATAAATAAAATAAATAAAAAATGAGACATTTGTAGTAATTTGTTAATCTCAAAAGAATTCTTGTCCTTCGATAAATAAATGTAAATTTTTTGGACTTTTTACAATTTTATTTTTTATTTTTTTTAAATATTCAAGTGTCTTGAATTGAATTTAAAATGAAAAAAAAAAATTAAAAAATTAGCATGGGAATTCAATTGTTATGTTTGGATTTTTTAGTCAAAAATAATCACCTGTTAAACCTGTGTAATACATATATGATTTAAAATTTGTAGCTTTTAAGAAAATTAAGAAAAAAAAAACTAAAATTTTACATATACATATTTTTGAAATAAAATCTTTCAGTATATGAGAAAATAATTTCATAAAAATTAATTTCTTGTGAAATTTAAATAGGGCAAAAATTTATTGTATATTACATTGTCCTAAAATCAGTGATGGATTTTAGGGCGGCAAAATTTTTAGGGGCGGCAAAACAAAAAAAAACCCTCATTCGCCCATCTATAAATGTAAAATCTTTGTCTATAACAAGCAAAAAAAAAACCTTACACTTATGGTACTAGGGCGCCATATCGGACGGGGACTAGGGCGCAGTCGAACTTAAATACGCCACTGCCTAAAATGTAAAATATTTTACACACATAAATTTCGTATCTACGTGATCTGAATATATTCTTTTTTTTATACATACATATAAATAATCAACTAACATCAAATCAACATGTCAAAAGTTTATCCTTTTTTTTTTCTCCTCATGTTTTTATCGTAAAAAATTAGAAGAAAAAAATAGAAGAGAAACAACACCAGGCATTAAACTTTCACTAGAGTTTATAGTAATTTGATGCCATCGCATCAATGATATCCTTATAGTATTTTTCTGTCTAGAAAAAAAAAGGGAGGAAAAAAAAGTAAATAGTTTCACATTTTTAATCATTTTAGTTAGGCTTATATGATGATATTGAAGATTTAGTACAACAAAAGATACTGCTTGATGATGAGATTAGTTCATTTATTTACATCTCGTTTAATAATAAACAAAGATTACATGTCATAATAGGTACAAGTTTAAATTCTGAAGTTTGTATATACATATACTTATAGTTCAAAAGTAAACTATAGATAAATTTAATGTTATAAAATTATAATCCTTTATCAAAATTGAATTTATTTATCGAATAACGCATTTGGGTAGCTCCAATGGAATTGTTCTATTAAGCATTTAAAGAGAAAAAGCTTGCAATTAAATACAATATTCAACAACATATCGTTTTTAAACATCGTCTGAATAAAATTAGATAAGAATTTACCCATCACATTAATTTCTAATTTCACAATAAATTCGTGTTTTTTTTACTAAAATTAAATACATACATACTTCTATATGCTAAAACTATTGAATTAATACTGTTACCCGTTTTATCTATGCATCCTTCATTTCAAGATTCATGAAAAACCATAAGGAAAAATTTATGTGTTTATTCTTCCTTTTATTTTCACTTAAACATTATTATGTACCTACTTACTCATTGCATTAAAATATGTATGTACTGTATGTTATATGAATGAACATGTAAAATAATTTCTTATAAGAAAACAAAAATTTATTTAGTTCAAAGGACGATTGAAGAGAGTTGAAAAGGAAAATATATATATATATAGTTAGTTTTTTTTTCTTCTTCTTTCAATGAATAAAAAGGAAAGAGTTTTTGCAAACAAAAAACAAGAAAATCTCTTTTATAATTAATCAGGCACGTATGCAAGTTATATGTCCGTACCTGACTGATCAAGGACATATACATTATTCCAGTATACGAAAAATTATATTGCTGTAATAGAAATGAAATAGTAATTTGAATATAAAAAAAAAAAGAATTTTTTGTTTGGTCCTTTTTGTCAAAGAAAATGCTGCAAATAAAATTAAGAAGAAAACAAAAAAAAAAAAAAAAAGAAAATTTCCATGCGTTATATAATAATAAATATGCTTAAAATATATTGTATAAAAGTAATTTTCATGTTTTTGACATTTTTTATTGTTCTCAATATTATAAGATGTATCTTAATATATAAATTACATAAAATGGGTATATCATATAGAATCCTTTTTTTTTTTTTCAATGAAAATTATGATGAAAAAACAAAAAGAAGAAAGAATTGAATGAATTTTATGATAATGAAATTATGTTTGTACAAATTTTAATTGAAAAATTTAATATATATTTTTTTTTTCTGAAATTTAACAAAGATAGAAAAATAAAAATTGAGTCACGTGGATATCATCAGGTTCTCGTTCGATTTAATAAATTGAAAAATACACATTTTTTGTTTGTTTTTAATTCAAAAATTTTATCAGACACGTATTACATATATTTTTTTTTTTTTCATGTTTTACCTATACCTATATGTACATACACTACATACACAAACATAATTTTATTTGGTATATTATTATAATCATTTATTCTTACCAGACACTAGACACTCTAAAAATTTTCTCTCAATTTTCCGGAAAAAAAATATACATTTATACTTTTACTTTTGTTAAATTTTTAATCGCGTATTTTATGTAAATACACGAAACACAACTGGTGTACCTTTTTTTCTCCTATATGTGTGTTTAAAGAAAATTCATATTTTTTTTGTTTTTGTTTTTGTAAATATTTTATTTTCTTATATCCTATCTTCTATCTACTTTAAAATAATGTAAATTTTTATGAGATTAAGGAAATGTATTGGTTGATTAAGGGTCTATGCGAAATTAAAATGATCCTTTTTTTTTTTTTGTTTTGTTTAAATAAAATATGTGTTTGGAAATCTGAAATAGTCATAATATTTTTTTCTAAAAAATTATTTTTCATTATCCTTTGGCAAAAAAAAAAGAAAGGAAGCGTACATTTTAATAAGCTTTTTAAATTATTATTTAAACATGAATATTGTCTTACTGTTGTTGTTTGTTTTGATGACCTAATTTCGAAAGAATTCAGATTTAAGAAAATTGACTCAGTGATTGGTTTTCAAATTATCGACCGAACGAAAAGTGAAGACATATATTTGTATGTAAATTGGATCTTTGATTCCGCACACTTTACATCTAATTTTTTTTTTTGGTTAGTTAAAATTATTCGTTACAAAATTATAATTGAATATTTTGAAATTTTCTATCAGACGTGGTTTTTTCTTCTTTTTCTTTGTTTTTATTTTTTTTTTCTACTTATTTCCTTTTTTAATTTTCAAGTAACTGTTTTTTTTTTTGTTTTTCTTTTATTTTTTCTATTAACAGTTACAAAAAAAATATATTGCAAAATTATGTGTAATGACTGAAAAATAGACAATTGAATTAAATCAGAAAAAAAAAGAAAAGAAAATCAGTTATATTTAAAATCAAGATTGAATAAAAATGCACATTATTATATGAAAATGCAACGTGAATCTTATATCAAATTGAATTTTATACTCGTAGTTCTTCTTAGCTATATTGTTTTTGTTTTTTTGTTTTATTTTGCTTTTTTTTTGTTTCATTATTATCTTTTTTATTTTTAATTTTTTTTTTTTAAAGTTTATGTAGGTGTACATGATGTACATTTTTAAACAATTCAAAAAACCGTGAAATGAATCTTCATGGTCTTTTTTGTTGAATTTTTATTTAAGATTTATGCATGTAGAGATAAATACATATGTATGTACATAGAACAATAACTAATGGTAAAATCTTTTTGTTTTTTTCTTTTTTGTCTTTTGCCTTCGATAACACTGAAAAATTTGAAGAAAAAAAAAATGAAATAAAAAAAAAGATTTTATTGTATTCATTGTTTCATTTTTGTTTCTTATTCAAATTTAATTTTTTAAATTTCGAAAATTGTTTAAAATTCAAATAATAAGAAAAGGCTTTTATTTTTTCACACAGTATTTTTTTTTTTAAATTCAATTACAATTCACAAGTACATTGTGAGTAAATGTCTGTGCTGAATTAAAAAACATAAATCATATTATTCATCATATATGATGCATAAGAAGTTCATAATTTTTTTTCTTCTTCTAATTTTTTACCAAAAAAAAAAAAAAAAATTCAAAAAAATATCTTTTTCCGTAAATACATAATGTAAGTCCTATATAGTATCATTTTCAACTATAGTCATGTATGTATGTACATATACATTGTATGTTTAATGAAATTTTCTCACCTGTCTAAAAAGGACGTTGTATCTAAGAATTATTATGCTACATTTTATCTCGTCTCAAAAAAAAAAAAAAAAAAAATTAAGTAGGAGAAGGAATACAAAATGAAAAAAACAAAAAAAAATAATAATTTTTTTTTGAAAAAGTTGGTCGGTGATAAATATTTTACGCTGACATAGAATGAGCAGTTAACAACTGTTATAAAATATCTTTTATATTCATGTTTTTTTTTATTTTTTTAATTTTTTTTTTTTAAATATGTTCTACCTTATTTTTGTGTACTTTATCTTATGGACCATTTTGCAATTTAAAAATTCACTTCACCTAAAGTAAATCATATAATATGATAATACAAGATGATAAAATAAAAAAGGATATGCTTTTTTCATTCAGAATGGGTAACAAATAATTTACAAATTTTTTTTTCCAAGTATAATTGTGTTTTTATATATGCTCGATTAAGAACATGTGTAGCAATTCATAGAAATTAATTTAAAAATAGGATATATGATAGGATAATAGGATATTCTCAGGATTCTTAATGGAAATGTATTCACATAAATTCACCGTTATAAATAATTATTAGATACATTCAATTTAATTTTTTATCTCTTCTAGTTTTGGGAGTGGTTTTCTCTTTTCTAAAAAAGCCTATGAACATAATTCTCTTTTTTTTTCCCCAAATACATATCTGAATCTAAAATTTTACAACTTCATCACTATTAAAAGATTATATAGAACTCTGTCAAAATTTCTACTAATATATACGATAACATAACTTCAAACAAATTATTACTATATACCTACTTTAAAAAAAAAAGGGAAAGAAATTTAAAAAAAAAAAAATAAAGCATGAATATAAAATCGCAATCCAATCACTTCTTGCAGATATTTCATGTTACATTGCTATAAGTTTGATTTCCAGTATAATTTATATCCTTTTTCTAACATATTTTAACAGAAAAAGTTAAAAACATATATGTACATAACACCACCAACAACATCATCAGTTGTACCATATAAATTCCTTTCTTATCCTCATCTTCTCTATGACTAAAAACCAAGAAAACGAAAAAAAAAAAAAACACACACAATTTCTTTAATACTGAATCATCGACCTTCGAGACCGATAAGCTATCAAGTCAAGGCGAAAAACGACTCACATTTCAGTCATTATTTATTCATTAGGTCAGTTGTATATTTAGAAGAAACATTGGGGATACATCCATCTATGACTGTATTATTATTTTTTTTTTTTTTTGATTTTTTTTCTTCCCTGTTAGAAGGGTTTTTGTATATACATAATATGTAATGGGTGGTAGTCTATATATGTATGTGGTAATCGTTCTAAATTTTACATTGACTGTATACGGAAAAAAAAAAAAAAAGTATCATTTACCTTTCATTTTTAATTCTAGGAATCACATCATGCATACATTCAAGGTAGAACTTTAAAAGGGTAATCGGTAGCTGTATATATACAAGAAAGTAGAAGACTACATAATGTTTCAAATTTAACATTAAAAATCCTGAACATCAGTTAATATGCCTTGTTGAATCAACAAATTCAATGAAGAAATGGTTCACATTCCACACAAAACTTTTGAGATACATATTATAACGGTAAGAAAAATATCTGAAAAACTTTAAATTTATAAATTTAATATGTATTTAATTGCCAATATTAATATCGGTTTGTTTTTCCTTTTCAATTTTCCACCCTTTTTTTTTCTCAATCTTTTAAAGAGAAAGGCCAAATTATCTTTATTCCACAAATAAGATTATCTATTGAAAATTTTATCAATGAGACATGGAAAATGTCTGACTGAGATGTGACTTTTTTAAAAAAAATAAAATTCTTAAAATTTTCTAGTACAAATCAAATTGTATAGAGATAATATAAAATTTGTATGCATGCATGAAAACTAGGAATTTAAGTAATAAATGAATTCTATGGTTAAATTTTCACATATAAACGTGAATTTGAAACAAATACATAAAATTTTTTATTTAACAAAAAAAAAAAAAAAGTAAAATAAATAAAAAATACATGAAAAAAGTATATACATTTCCGAAAAAAAGTAAAGTAAAGTAAAAAAAAGAAATCTAATGTATAAATATTGAAGATTCAATGGGGTTCAAAATAATTCCTTTTCTCGATGCGGTTTTCATTTTGTATATATGTATATGCATTAGGGAATTTTATTGCTTGTACTTGAGCCGCTTTCTTAAAATTTTCGGATTCAAAGAAAAATTTAGAATATCAAAAAGTTAAAAAGAAAAAGAAAAAAACAAGTACAGAACACATTTTCTATCTATAGGAGTTAGTAACTACATAGTATAATTTTATGTTACATTTATGTTATATTATAAAATATCAGACAGTATCTAAAAGCAATGAAATCTTAAGAAACAGGTGATATGATAGTATTTATATTTTGTATCGATGTATATTCTTACATATATATATGTATTACACCTATATATCTAAATTTATATCGCTAAAACAGAAAACTGTTAAGAAATTTTATTATTTGACATTTGAATCTAATGTTTGAATGTTGAATGTAACGTTACAGTACTTTTTTTTTTTCACCGTACATAAATGAACTGAAACAAAGTGAAAAAATAAAATGTACAATATACATGTACCTAGTAATATTGAAAGTTCTTAACAAAAAAAAAAAGAAAAAGAAAAAGAAAATAAAACATATAAATATGTAATTCAGTACAAGAAAGAATAAAAAAAAAAGTGTATAATAAAAATGTCGATGTTCCTTTTATTGTAAGCATCAAATTAAAATTTAATTTAACGATGTTTCACATTCAGTCAACACTACGTTACGTTATATATAATATACCATGTATAAGAATGTTATAGCACACACAAGAAAACAATATTACAAGAATAATAATATTATATGACCAACCAAACAATAAAAAAAAAAACAAGAATAACCCTTTCAATTAAAATTTCAAATATTTACTTGAATGATTTAAAATTAAAATAAACGATTTTTTTTTTCTTCTATAAAGTTTTCACAATAAAAGTTAAATTTTTTTTATTGAAAAGATAAGTAACTACTTTAAATTTTTTTTTATATAATTTTCTTTAATAATAAAATGATAAATTATGATAAATTTAATTTTTCTATCTTAATAAATTGAATCCATTATTTTCAATTTTTGCAAGAGAAAAAAAAAACATAACATACAGTGTGTTAGGTAAGAGTTTCCGCTTCCTTATTTTTAAAGTATAAATAAAAGCCATTATACTGTTTTTTTATAGTAAAATACTCTTCATTTACAACTTCGCACTATATTCAGTAACATGTATATAATCACCATTATTTTCTAATATGAACCTACATCGTTTTGTCATTCTTAAGACTAAATTGTTGGCATATACATAGTCTTCAGTCAAAGTGTCCATATTTTTTTTATTTATATTTTTAACTTTCGAATTGATGATATATTTTTTTTGTCTGAGTTTAGTCTTCATAAATGCCCAAACATTTTCAATCAGATTTGTATCTGGACTTTGGGAAGGCCATTCCAGCATATTAATGCCTTGGGCTACTTTCCATTGGATCGTTATTTTCCTTTAGAACAAAATCACGATTTCCAGTACCAAACCAAGAATCTGTTCCACTAATAAAGCACAAATGAAGATCTAATTATACTTCGTAATAGGTAACAGTATAATAGTTATTTTGAGCGGACGCTCTTACCTAAAACACTGTAAATCTAAAAATTGTTTTTTTCTTTTTAAAAAACAAATTATAAAATCGAAGGAATATGAAAATAAAAAGGTTTATGATTTATTATCTGGTATGTGTGTGCGTGTGTGTATGTAGGTTTATTTAAATATAATGCTCAAAGGCAATTATGATGCACTTAAGTTGACTGAAGAAAAATAAAAACATGACAAGTGCAGCAAAAAAAAAAATTATATCCACAAAGTGGATGTTATCCTGAGGGTTGTTTTATAAAGCCATATATACAGTGAATGTCAAGAGATAGGTAACACGATGACGGTACTTTTATATATTTTCCTTCATTTTAAGTATATTTAAAATTTTAATAAATAGTTATTCTTCCTCGTCAACCCACAATAATTTCTTTCTGATGTTTTGTATAACCAAACCAAACCAAAAAGAAAAAAAACCATACTACATGATGATGATAATGATGATGATGTTGTTGTTATTGCTGTTTAGCTCAATTGCAACTTATTTATGGTTTAAAAAAAAAATATATAAATAATATATAAATAATTTTAAAGCTTTGATAAGTGAAAAATAAAAGAAAATAATTGTACATCGGTGGTAAAAGCGGCATCACTATCACCCGCAGCATCATGCAACAGCAGAAGCAACAGAATCATTAGTATCATCATCATCATCATCATCTCACCCTTATGGTACAACATTGCGTTCATTTTATATAATCATCATCAGGTAAAATAAATTGTAATAATAAACATACATGAAAATAGTATGAGTATGTTTTTAGTATACGGTATTATTAAGGCTCTTCTATTTAATATCCGGATAAAAATTATCATCTTTTTACCTTTAGCATTTGACAGCTCTTTTTTGCGCTTGTTAAAAGAAAAAAAAAATATGAAGATGAAATTAAAAAAGCTTGAAAAAATAAGAAATTAAGAAATAAAAAAAAAACGAAATGTGTAAAATATAGAATTTAAGATTAAGGGCTTTTTTTAAAAAAAAAAAAAAACCTTTATGAACACAACTAATATGAATGCTAATGTATTTGTAAAACGTAAAGTGGTTGCTGATCAGCACATATGTAGGTGCAAAAAAATAATAATTTCCTTTAGAGAGGAAAAAACATTTAAAAAAAATAACGAATGGTCTAGACACAAGCATCCAAATTGTATGGCATGTATAAAAAAGTCTACATACACTCTTTTTTTTTAAAGTATAACTATTTTCTACACTTCTTTTTTTTTTATTTTTTTTTTTTTTTTTAAAATACAAATTTAGCAACTATCCTTAAATTAAGTTTATTTTGAATTCTAAATAATGAACCTTTGCCTGTCCTGATTTGATTTAATGCAGTTTTCTGACTTATATGTATGTATTTCATAAACTTATGTTATGTGCAATGAAAAAAAAAAAAAAAATACAGTTTCTATAAAGTTTCATCTATACAACACCAGTGTCATATTTATAAATAGATAAACATATATGTATGTACATTTAGTATATACATGTAGTACATTAAATATAATATACGAACAAATTTGATAAAATATACTAAGAAGAACCATTTACTCGACCGTCATTGTAATAAGGCCCAAGATGAAAAAGTTAAACATTGAATAAAATTCAAGAAGGATGCATAACGATGATACAACAAACACATAAAATATGCTTTCGCACTTATATATGATATGTGTGCATTATATATAGATATACATATATGTACCTACATAGGTATGTGTATATACAAATTAAGGTAACTTTAAAATGATGAAGATTTAAGGACATCATTTTGTTTGCTTCTTTTACTATACTTATATGCGCTAAAGGGAGTTAAAGAATGAAACAATTTTAAAAATATTTCGAGTAAATAAATTATAAAACAATTTCCGATAAAAGCTCAACTCTTTTTGAATTATTATTTTATTTTATTTTTTTACTTTTCAACATTTTTTTTTTTTTCGTTATTCTTTTTTATTTTGTGTTTATTATAAAGAAGTTTAAACTAGAACTTAATAAAATTGTTTTGTTTTATATTATTTAATTTTGTTGTGTGTGTGTTTTTCTTTTTTTAAGGTTCTTTGAAACCAAGGTTAATCGTCTGAGGGAATGGAATGGAAAATCGTGTATGTGTGTATATATATATATTTGATTTTTCTTAAAGATATATGTACTTTCTTCAGTAAAACTTTCTATAAAGTATAATGGAATGATACAACAATGTGCAACGTCAACTATAGCAGCGATGTTGATGATGATGGTACATGGTAACATAGAGCGGTGAGTATATGAAAATATAGTAAATTCATTATTTAAAAAAAATATATACATATATATTGTACCTGTAAGTATATACATATACTTATAAAAAAAAAGCCAACATACATAGACATTCTTTTTAACTTTGTGACTGAGTGACTGACTGACTAACTTTTTACTTTAACTACTCAAGTATTATGATTTAATTTATGTGATGAAATACCTTTGGACGATACAGGTATACATGTACATAAATATACTTATATGCATTATATTCTTCATACGTTGGTATACATAATTTAAAAGTAAAACAACAAAAAAAAAACAAACAAAAAAACAAAACAGATTGAGGAAATTGAGCTATAAAAGACCCTAAAATATTTTCAATGTTATTATATGCTCTGTTTTTTACTTTATGTAAAAATTTTGTAAAAGAAAACATCTTACCCTATTTTTTTTTTTTTTTAAATATTAGTAAAAATTAAAGATAAAGTAAATTATATATTACAATATATACATTATATAATATATGTGGTATATGATGAAAATACACAAAAAAATAAAACTTGAATAAGATTATACCCTTGAAAAGAGTTTAAATTTTATCCATTTTCTATTTTTTTTTCTCCTTGATTAATTCAATTTTTACTTTTACAAGAGAAACATGTATTTTTTTTCTTCTCTAAATTATTAATTAAAATTGAATTTAGAAAATTTTGAAAATATTTTTCGGACAAGATAAAACTAAAATAAAATCTTAATTGGTTGGTCCTTCAAATAAAAAAAGATTTAATTTTTTTAAATTTAATAAATTGTAGTTTCTCTGTGAGGCATAATCGCTTTTTTTCAAAATCTCATTCGATAAAATTAAAAAATCTTCACTTTAAAAAAATTTTTCCTTCGGAAAATTTTTTCATTTCTTTGATCCCTTTTTTTTTTTTATTTGGAATAAAAAAAAATAAAATATTCAAAATTAAATTAATTAATTACTTAATTTTACTCAATTCTTGCAGTCTATGTATAAACCTAAAACGTCTCTGCAGAATTGAGTAAAAAAAAAAAAAAAAGGATTTTCTTTTCTACACCTTTGAAAATTAAAATTATTAACACATATGTAAAATAATACATACCTACATATGTTATGAAGATTTTAACATGTAAAACAAAAAAAGAACAAAATAATTCATTATGGTGTGATTATGTAACAAAACACCTCATAGTAAAAATTTATTTCTTTATTTTTTTTTGTGCACCACATAAACGGTTATCTGTAATTTTAGTAGATACATAGAAGAGAAGAAAATGTATCTAATGAAGCTTTTTAATGCTAATAATAATTTTTTTTTTAGGATTGTATCATAACATACATGTTATTAAAACATAATATGAGAGTATATTTATCATATCTAGTCATATGTGTGTACCATATATGTATATAATTTTCAATTTTATTTTCAAAAAAAAAAAAAAATGAATGTTTATCCGCTTACTTAAAAAACCAAAAGATGAAAATTTCCTTACCGGTTATGATGAAGGTATCATAAGATTTTATATATACATATGTATAAATATAATATTTGTGTGTTATAAAATTTTGGTTAATTTAGGATTACTTGATGAATAGATCTTAGAATAAGATTCATATGAAAAACAACAACAGAAATTAAATTTAAGTTTTTCTTTTCGTATTGAAAAAGAAAAACAAAAAAACAACAACAACAAAAAAGTAAAAAAAGTACAAGAAGATGAATTTGAAACGAAACAACAACTAATTAATATCTTTATAAGGCATCCTGTTCCAGGAAGTTTAAATTAAGATTTTTGTCATTTTATATAATTATATACAGTATGTGTTTTTCTTTATTTCCACCCGCACTTATTCACATTTTCTCTATAATTTTATATTATCATATTTTCCCTAGAGATATAAAATAAAAGTTCAAACCTATAGTATAGTCATCTGGAAAACGATTTTAACCTCGAAAAAACAACAAAAAGAAAAAGAAAACAAAGAAAATATAAGCAATTGTAATACAAGTACAAGAATGTACATTATAGGTACTTTGCATATATGTATGTATGTATATATAGTATATTTAGAGGTGAGAAAACACTTAAAAAGAAACAAGGATCATGAGAGATGTAAACAAATGCGTTAATTTGTTTGAATTTAATTACGTTAAATCCTTTCGGGAGATATAAATCACAGCGGATCGTATAACGTTGTCACATAATTTCATCGTCTATGGAAAAAAAAATGTGAATAAATAAATAAACAAAAAAAAAAGGAACAACACTACGTATGTATGCATGTAAAGGTGATAGATATTTATTTATATAGAAGCTTGTATTAAATATAAGTAGAAGATTATTTTTTATCTTGTTACTATGAAATGGGTCATTTGGTCCTTTTAACAAAATTTTGAACTTATTTTTTGCAACAACAATATAAAAAAAGACAAAAAAGGCGGACAATAATAACTATTCAATATTCTCATTTATTCTTGTTGACAGTTTTTATGAAAAATAATAAACAATTGGGTGGGGGTGGTGGCAATTGGGGGTGGTGATAAATAATGTATGTACATAGGTACGTATAAAAATGTATTATAATATAACGGATGAATTTTAGTATCCTTATTGTAAATATACAAATAAAATTAAAAGTGAAAGGGAATAATGATAACTTACAATATTTTACACAATATTGTGTTAAACAAGCCTATTCAACTCTTTCACAGTTCAATAAGATTCTTATCAGTGTTTCTAATTTATGACCAACTGAGTGATTGTTGTTCAACAACAATAATACAATGATAAACCTGCATTGCGGCCTAATTATATATATTGTTATACATCGATTTTATACATATATACATATGTAGGTTTTTTATATAACAATTTTACAAACATATCATATATGTATGTACATATATGTACATATATATATGTATTGTATATATTCATACAATTAATTGCATCGAAAAGAAGAGAAAGTTTATTGGCGGTACAATACGTCTGCGGGTCATCGTTATATGTACTTAATGTATGTACGGATATATAAAACCTTTTTGTTACTTTAATATACACCTACTAAACATATATTATAACTTTAATATGTAATTATTATACATACATAGTACATACATACTACAATTTTATTTTAGATTTAAATTGTCAATTCACAAATATTTATGAGTATATCGTTTTTTCCTCTTTTTTATTTCGAATTTTCTTTTTATATATAAACAACAACAATTTTTCATTTTAAATACTAAACACATATGTATATTATCTACCAGAGATTTATACGTATATATACTCGTATGTACTATATAAGTATATTGTTTAAAATAAAATTTACCTGGAATCAAATTTTGTTCCATCAGTAAGTGTTCCTGTATAATGCATTGTTAACATATCACCACTTTTTGATTTTTGTTCACATATTTCTGGAACACTAATTACATCGACCTTAAGTTGATCACATCTTACAATTACAAATATACACGATAATATCGTTACTATAGATTTGAACATCTGAAATTGTAAAAAGCAAAAGGAAATGTTTTAATTAAATTTTAAATAGAAAAAAAAAAGATACAAATGTGTAAAATTAAAAAAAAAAAAGAAATTAAACGGGGAATAAAAAAGTTTAATCAAGTATTGGGTAGGTACTTAAGTATAAATATATGTAATTCAAAAAGTAAAGTTGTTCGTATATACATACATACATATGTATACATACATATATTATCTTATATGAACAATTTCACTGTAATTGATCATTTTTGTCACACTTATTACAAATAATATTGTAAATAACTAAAATTTTATGCATAATTATTTCTTACTATTTAAATTTTTTTTGAAATATTTTCGTTAAAATTTCTCATTGTAATTGAAAGAGATTTTTTTGTAACGAGTGTGTGCTTGTACTTAATGGAAATATCTATATAATGTAGATATATTGTATGTATATAGATTTCAAAGATAGATATCAAAGTAATAATGGAATATGTAGATAGATGTATGTATATGATCAGCGAAAGTTGGACCTTAACCTGAAATTTTAATGAATTTTAAATAAATTTTGTTTGCAAGTACATATGTACATATGTATGTATATTCGCGTTGTACACGGAAGACATTTTTTCTTGAATACCTGCTGTACATTAATGATCATTTTATACGAAAAACAATTTTTTTTTTTTTTTTGATAATTTTTTAATGACAAAGACGAGACGAAAAAATGAAATTAACTATTTTTTTAATTTTTTTATTTTTTTTCTTATAAGAGTTTTCAAGAGTATGAAGACGAAAAAAATGTGAAAATTTACATAAAATTGTTCCTTGTACATTTATAATTCATGACAGATATTCCACATTCAATATCCGTTATAGATGTGCATATATGTACATTATGTACATACATGACTGAAAACATGAAGAAATTTTATTAAATTTTATTACCTCATAAAATTGATAATAATCTAATAAATAATTTCATTTGAAATATCTAAATGTATAACAACAACAACAAAAAAACCCAGTTAAAATTGTCAGATTCATGTGAGTAAAATTTATTTTTTGTATTTTTTTTTTATTGCACGTAGATGTAAAACCATCAACAACTAATTAAACTTATTGTAAATTTATTAAATAATGGCAATTAAAAATTTTTAAAAAAAAATTGAAATTCAGAAAGCAAATAAAATTAAATCGAAAAAAATTTTTAATTGTAAAAAAATATAAATATTTTTTGTTTTTCTAATTTTTGAAAATACATATCGTCGGCTTACAAGAAAAACTGACCATCTGAAAAAATGAAATTTTTAGGAAACAGAAAAGAAAATCCTCTAGCGTAAAAAATATGTAAATAAAATCAGATGATCAAATTGGATTTGAACGAGTTATGCTTTTTATATACAATAATGAGATAGGCAATTAGTTTGGACGAAAAAGCAAGTGCTCACGGTATGTTCTATATATACATACAACTCTAAACGGTCAATTTTTCAGATGGTCAGTTTTTCTTGTAAGCCGACGATATATGTATTTGAAATATGTATTTGAATAATTTATTTTCACTTTTCAACAAAATATAAAAACTTTGAAAAATTCTTTTAATTTGCCAATTTATTGTTAAACTAAATGACAGGTAATTTTTCTTGTTTAGCATATAAATGAGAATTTAAAAAAATGTCTTTTTTTTTTTTTTTAAATAAAACTATAGACATTCATATGAATATTTAATTAAATTTTTATAATGCAGCTATTTTATATGTAAATAAAAAAAAAAGTAAAAGAAAATAAAATAAAAATAAAACTCTGTTACAATTATGTACTTGGAGAAAACTGGAAAGTTTTAAAATTATTTTAAATTTCTTAGATGTTAACTATCTAACTTTTTCGATACCACATTTTTTCCAATCTTGTGAATTATTTTAGGGGTCTTTAATGGGTATTTGCTTAACAGCTTAAAATATATACTTTGGAATTTTTAATTAATCATACTCTTGAAAAATTCTAAATTCAATTTTATATTTTATGTTTTGTTGAAAAGGCTTTGAAATTGTTTCAAAATTGAAATAGAATTTTTTTTCCCATACTTTCAGCTTTATCAAGTTTTATGAAATAATAAAATCGAACAAAAATACTATCGATTCCATCCTATTTTCATTTACATTCTCATAAAACAAGGCTAAATCGGCGTTATTTCTCTTGAAAAAATATTAACAAAGCTTCTTTTTTTTTATTTTGGTAAATGTAAATTAATTTCATTCAGGGTTAATAAAATTCAATAATTGTTTTTTTTTTGTAAATTTATTGAAATTTACTTGATTTTTAAATAATCAACATTTGTTTTTTTTTTCAAAATATTCAGATGTATGTACATTATTATGTATATACTCGTATGTGTCACAATTTTTATATATAATTAAATAGAATGCGTATTAAAATATCAAATGTATATATGAACTATATGTACAATCTTGTATTTCAATATTTTATCTTATCAGTTTTTATTTTTGTACTTAAACTTATTTGTGTTTCTTTTTTTTTTTTTTTTTTATAGAAAATGTCGAATCGAAATTGTATAAAGAAAAAGAATTGTATAAAGAAAAAAATAGGAAATCATTTTTGGAAAATGATAAGATACTTTTTAAAATTCAACAAACACAGATTTACCCTCATAAAAAAAAAGTTAATTTTTTTGTTTAAATACAAATAAAATTATATTTTTTTTTATCAATATTTAAAAAAACCGGTCGTCCCATTACACACATGAACATATGAATATGTGAAATTTTTTTTGCTCACATTGAACTTATATGAAAACACGAAATTAAAAATTCCGGTTATGAAACAAAGTAAAAAAGATTCGCGCCGTATTATAATATACTTTACACATTACATATTTTTTTTTGTATTACATAGATTATAAT
Source organism: Bombylius major (assembly GCA_932526495.1). Classification (NCBI taxonomy): domain Eukaryota; kingdom Metazoa; phylum Arthropoda; class Insecta; order Diptera; family Bombyliidae; genus Bombylius; species Bombylius major. The sequence continues at coordinate 37,088,362 of OW052046.1, forward strand.
ACATATTTATGTAAAAAATTAAAAATGGTCTTTTTAATTTGATTTATTTTCAATTACAGGAAATTTTAATTATTTAAATGAGAAGTTATTAAATTAAATACTTACAAAATTTAATAAATATGTTTTTATAATCTTTCAAGAAACAAAAAAAAAAAAAAAGAATATTCTAAGATTTTTTTTTATTGTTTTTGAACAAGTTTGACAAAAAAAAAACTAAAATTTTAATAAGAATGAAATGTGCAAAATTTAAAAAAAAATATTATTTTAGCAATTTTCGAATTGTCGACTCCCCCGGACCAATTTTAAAGAAATTATTTTAATATAGACGCTTTAAATTCATAAAAATTTACATTTCATTATTTTTAAAGATATATCACCGTCAATTATGTGAATTTTGCAAACATTCTCGTAATCAATTATGATTTTGAAACCACTACTATATTGAATATCTTTTTGTTTTTTTTTTTTTTTTTGTCTTTTTAAAGTATAATAAAATAAATCGTGACATACTTAAAATCTTAAATTTTATCAATTTGAAAGTTCCGTTTAAATTGGTTATTTTCAAAAAAAAAAAAAACAAAAAAAATTAAATTTGTAAATTTAACTCTTTCTTTCGGTCATTCAAATAAATATAGCTCAATTTCTATTTGATACATTTTTTATCCGGATATGGTTCATGATTCATATTGATTCCAGCACATATTATGACTATGAGTAATAGGACGTATTAGGAATATTAAACTTATTATTTTCCAACATAAATGTTTTGTTTTTTTCTTTATTTATTTTTTGTAAATATATAAAAAAAAATATATACTTGATTGTTGTCAATGTGAAACAAAATGTTGTTTCTTTATTTTGTATTTTGTTTCAGATGAAAAATTTCCGAGAGCAAAAAAAAAAAAAAATAGCAAAAAAAAAATAATAATGAAGTCATTGGGAGAAAATAAAAAAAAAAAAAACATCATATTGCAAATTTTTGCAGTCAAACCACTTTCGCTGGATTAAAATATGTATGGTACATAAGTACATATACATATACATTATACGTATATAGGTATGTAGCTTACTTGTTAATTCATACATTAATTAATTGTAGATACTCTTGATGATGTATCATTGATGATTTTTTTTTAAATTTATTTATTTAATGTTATTATGTATATGATTTATTATTACTTAAATTGAAAACCAAAAAAAAAATATTATTAAGCATTCATCCTGATCAAATTAAATTAACACATAGCAACAGATTTTTTTTTTTTTTTTTAAATTGCAATAATAATCGAATTTCTTGCACTGAGTTTTTTTTTTCGTGATTTATTTATTTGTTTTTTTTTTTATTTTATTTTTTTACCAATAATTATTATTGAAGAATGATAACAGGAATTTTTTAATTAATTTTTATATTATTTTTGTAATTATTTCCAAGAAAAAAATATATTATTTTTCATTTAAATCAATTTTGATATGACATTTTTTTTATATTTTCTTCAAAAAAAATATTCATATTTTTTTCGTTCTAATTTTAGAAAATAAATTTGTTGAGTGTTGGAATATAATATTAACTGCTAAGTAATATAATATTGCTAACATCATCAAATTTAATTTAAAAACTTGGCAAAAGTATCAGACATGAAACAAAAACAAGAAACAATTTTTTTCTTTCTTTTTTTCATTATTATTATTATTCAAAAAATTTATTATACCTGTTGGATTCATAATATGTATGTATATGTATGTGTGGGTCTTAAGAGGAATAATCGTATATATTGCAACATTTCTTTTATTATTATTCTGTTTGTATTTTTTTTTCTCTAATTATGTATATGAATGGAATAATGAATGAATGTAATTGTTATTATTTCATTATAGCTATATATTTTTTTGTTTCGGAGAATAATTTTAAAAAAGTAACGTTTTCTTTTGTATAAGAGGGTCCCCCCATTAACGGGAATAGAAAGTTCCATCAAAAAACAAAAAAAACCTCAACAAAATAAACAAAAGATGATTTTGATTTGTTTTTATTCATTAAAAGCAAAAAAAATATGTAAGTTCTTCAATTTCATTAAATAAATTAATAATATTTTGTTTTTAAATTAACCAAAATGAATGCAAGAGAGAAAAAAAAGACACTTTTATTGTCGTCGCAAAATAATGTCTAACTGTGATAAATAAAGAAAGAAATCAGAAAAGATTTTTTAAAAGAAAGCATTGTTTATGTGGGTGCTAGAACTAAAAATGATTTGAAATCATCTTTTTTTTTTTTTAAAGTAAACAATTATAGATTTAATATTTATTTGTTCTTTTATGTAGGTACTTGTAAGATACAAAAATCTTATAGTCTCATACAAGAAATATCTTATACTCCAGTTATAAGATAAAAAAAAAGAAAACAGTAAAATACATATCTGAATAGAATAGTAACAAAGAAATACATTACAGATACATGTAATTGTATATATCATCTTTTTATATAAAAAAAAAAAAAAAAAACATAATAATAAATAAAATGAGAAGAAGAAGAAAAATATATATATATGTACGTATAAGGCAGAGAACTTGTTTAAGTTTCTTGACCTCCGCATTCCGCACACTTCTTCTTGATCGTGTGATATCGTGATATGTTACTTTTTAAGAATTTTTTTATTTATTTTATTTTACGGTTACTATACATAATGATATAAAAATATACCCTCATATACCTGTTCAACATTCAAGATAAATACATAATTTTATTTTTATTTTTTAATTACATTATTGTATTGTAATACGTTTTTCTAATCTTATTTATGAAAGAAAAAAAAAAAAAAAAACGTTGAATTTTCGAAATAATTAATTCTGAAAAAATAAAAATACCCTGATAAATAAATGAATTTAATTAAATTTAAATGTTAATTCAAATATATAATTGAATTTATGTAAATTACAGTAAATATTGCAACATTTTTTTTAAATTTTCATTGATAATTTTACAAAATACGCGATAACATATTATTTGAAAAAAAAAAACACATGATAAGAATTTTTGTAGGTATATATGATATGAATTTATAATTCATAATTATTTTTTCTTTCTTTCTTTATTGAAATTTACAAGATCATTATCATTTTATTAATATTTTTCTTCTTCTTTTTTATTCTTAAAATCACCACATTTTATGAATCAATTTTAAAAAGAAAAAAATAAATTAAAAATTGCGGTTGTATGCAAAAAATTTTTTACAACACATGCATTTGCCATATATTCATTTTATAAATATAATAATAATAATTTAATCAGTATATATATAAATTTAATGACATCATATTACATACCTTATTTGAATTTATTATAGAACTATAAAATTAAAAAAGAAAAATAATTAAAAGTAAAATAAAAAGCAAATAAGTTTTTTGAACTTATGTCAATATGTAGATATAAAATGTACGTATGCGTTTATATGTCTAATTTTGTAAATTTAGATATATTAACACAATGTGTTCTGTTCTGTTCTTTTTTTTTATTTTTTTTATTTTTTATCGTAAACAATTCCACAACACTAGAAAATTTAATGTTTTAAAAAATTCAACCGATCGTGTAACATCGAATTTTATTTCAAAAAAAATTTTCAATCTTTTTTTTTTTGTTTTTAAATTTTATTTAAAAAAATTTCTCTTTTATATTTCCTGTGAAAATTTTACTTTTTTATTTTTTGTTAAAATTAACACGATAACAACACACAATATTCACACTGATAAATTAACTTTGACGACTATATGTGTAGCATGTCTGACTAACTAATAGTAACTAAATGAAAACGTTAATGTATAATTGCAACAGTACTACAAGCTAAAAAGTATATTATTTATAAGCCAGGAAAAAAAAAACAATCAAAAAAGATTTCTAACTTGTCCACGTATTCATTCATGTGCTTATAATGCTGACGACGACAATGTTGATGATGATGTTGATGATGATGATGATGATGATAATGATAGAAAAATGATATGACGAAAACAAAATATCTTTAAATAAACACTATATAACCACAAATTAAAAAATTTTCTTGCTAATTTTTAATGTATTTTTTATTACTATTATTATGTATTTGTCTGATTTCTATTGGTAAGATTCAAAAAAATCAAGAGATGAAAAAGTTTCAGTTACTATCTGTGAATATTATTTCTTAAGCTTACGAAAAGACCAGATATAACTTTGTATTACACAAAAACTTTGAAAATATACATTGAAATTATTTTTAAATTTTTAAAAAATACATACTAACATAATTTTTTTAAAAATTAATGTAAAAAAAAACTTGTTTTAATTTTCAAGTTTAATAAAAATGACGTTCTTGAATGGCTTTTAACGGTTCAATCAGTAAAAAATATTTAAAAATGAACTTTTCATGTGGAAAATTTATATTTTTATAAAACAAATTGAATTAAATTTGAATTCGTTTTCGAAAAGATTTTCAACAATTTTCGAAATTTTATGTTTGTTAATTTCAATTTTTAATATGTATTAGTTTTTTTTTATCTTTTATAATTTAAAAATTTACGCGTTTCTTGTTGAATATGTTTTATAAAAATGATAAACGAAAAATGTATTTTGTATCTTAGAGGTTTTATATTTTATCATTTTTATAAGCTTTTAGAAATATATCAGATTTTTTACTTAAATTTAACGGAACGTCTTTTATTTTTTGTTCTTCACAATTATTACGGGTACTGTTTTACGTACAGAAACCCAATAATGCAACATAAACTTTTGATAAAACAAAAAGCAAGAGCTTTTTAAACAGATCATAATATAATGAGAAGAGTATCTAGTATATCTGTCAGAAAACTCATTTCTTTTTCTATCTTACTTGTTTCAAATATGTTCTTGCTCATATAAAATATGAATTAATAATTAGAAAATACATATTTAGTTGTTTACTATAGTATATTAAACTTGTAAATCCACTTGTTGCATAGGTGACATACATTAATAAGTTCTATATTCACGTGCATGTACATTTTGTACAATGTATGTATTCTTTTTCCAAACAGTCAAAGTAGTAAAAAATGACTGATTGTATTTGAAAAATATTTTAAACGATTTATTAAAGAAATTTTGAATTATTCACAACCAAATCGTATTAGAGACATGTTTTATGCTACATATACTCAGGTTGTACGCTTTGTACACACGGTCCAACTTGGTTGTGCAATCTTTGCCACGTCCCCAAAAAATTCATAGATTTTCAATTAATGCAACCGTTCGACAAAATTGAATATTGGTCTGCCGACCAGACTACACATTATACAATCTTAATCTAATTCGACCAGATTGTACAATCAAGTTGGAGTGTATGTACGTAGCATTAGGTTTGTCATAAAAAAAGGTTGGTCCTCTACTGATGAATTTTCTGGTTCTCATCATCATCATCATCATCATCCCCCATCGGTACAACATCTCGATGTGAACTTAAGACTTATACAGCTTGCTAATTGTAGTGTAGTTCAGAAGTTTCATTTTTTCTAGAAAAATTAGTGTAACTTTCGTAAAAGAAATTATTCTCTAATTAAATTTTCGGATAACTTTAATGCTACATTGTTTACGCATTCAGTTTAGGTTTGTCTTGCGCATATTTACTTGAATGCCAAAAAATACATAATTGTTTCTCCGGCCGGATTTGAGGAAAACTAATTAATTTGTTTTCAATCGGTTAAATGTTAATTTAATTTTAGTTATCTAGACTATTTTTATTTGTCATACAAGCACCTACATTTCACAATCCATATAAAATTAGAAATGCACCTATGACAACGAAGAAAGTCAGGAAACCTATAATCTTTGACATATTTTTACCAACACTTTCGAATAAGCTTCTAAAAAATTTCTAGTATTGGGAAACTATAAAGTATTGAGAGTTTGATCAGATACATCAAAGGGAATAAAGAGGGTGGAAGAACAAGTGATTTCACTCATGATATTATTTTCGATATACATGCATGAATAAAATAAACGAATTTAAATTCTCTGGAAAAGTTAACAATTTTAGAAACTTGTGTTAAAACGTGCTTAGATGGAATTGAAAAAAAAAAGAAAAGAAAAATATATTTTGAGCTTTCAAGAGAAAAAGCATAACAAATTTTTTTTTTGGTTAGAAATTTAAAGATTACATATGTTAATAAAAGGATATCTTACATAGAACAACCTTCTTTCACAGTATGAAAATATCAAAATGTTAACTGAATGGTGAATTTTGGATTATGCGTAGTAAAATATTCAGAATTATATATTTAAAATTAATCACACGTTACTTCTATAATACACGTGGTTTTTGTATAATTTTATTTTTAAATTAATTTTTTTTTCTTTTAAATAAAATTGTATTAATTTTCTATGAATTCTTTAAAATAAAAATTCTACTATTAAATGAGAAAAAAACAATTATTTAAGGAAAGAAATTCAATTGAAAAAATTACATAAAATAACAAAATCAAATCAACAGGTGTTTTGTAAAGTCTAGAACCGCCTACTTTATATATGCTCCACCCTGTGATATTTACTACGCATTTTGCTGTGTGTAACAAAGAAAGGACCTTAAAATAAAAACAATTTATAATATTAAAAAAAAAAAACATTAAATGATCCTAAAAGTTTATTAAAAGATACTTAAATTTTTTTTTTTTTGAAAATTTTATAATTTCATTTTCAAAAAAGGATTCTCTGTATAGATTTTAAAAAGGGTATTCAATAAATTTTGTGGGCAATGATAAAGTATGGAAATCTTTTTTTTTTTACTGTTAAAAGAAATAAATTTTATGTTGTAACAAATTAAAATTTATTTTATTATTTTAATCACAATTATTAATATCATTCACTGTTTTTTTTTTTTAATTTAAATAAATTTTCCTACTATCATCGATATTTCGAAGAATTACCATTTCGCTTTTGTACCATATAGTAAAAAAAAAAAAGAAAGTAATACTATATTAAAAATGTAAAATTATCAATAATTAAATTGAATATCATTTGAATATAAAAAATATTGTCTATAGTTTGTAATAATTTACTTAGAATCGTTATCGACATTTTTTTTTATTTATTAATAATTTTTATTTTTACTATACCTACTTTTATTTTCTCTGTCGCTGTAATTAAATATTCGAGACTTAAAGCTTAGGTTATATTTACATTTTTTTTGTATAATTTCATTTAAATTCTTCTATTCTTAGAAAATTTTATCTATTTTTATAATTTATAAATATTAATTACCAATATCGCATGGAAAAAATAAATATGTACATAAAATTTCTATCATATTTATGTTTTGAAATATTTTTAAAACATCATATTTCCTCAAGGAATTTCTTTGATAACACAAAAAATATTTTTTTTTTATCATTTGAGCATTCGAACATTGAAAAATAAAGGTGATAAAAAGTGAATTATTTTATTTGCATATAAAACTGTTTCAAAAGTATTAAAGAATTTAAAGTAATTCAAGTATGTTTGACTTGTGTGATTCAGGAATTAGATTTATGAAGTTTGATAGTTAAATTGCCGGTATCCAATTCTTAGAAATAAGCTCTAACTCGAATGTACGAATTATTTAATTATGTAAAAAAACGAAACTATACTTAATTGATTAATCATCTTCTAGTTTTAATACGTGATCGCTTGTGTTTACACTTGGCCACAGAATAAAGTGGAAAAAATGTATGTACCTAATTAGAAGGCTTTTTTTTGTGTTGATTTCTTAACTTGATCTAAAAATTTCTATTAAAATCCTTAATACGCACGTAATTCGTTTGAAAAATGATACAAATATGAATCGAACAAGTTTTTGTGATCCTTAAATTACTTCAAGTAAGCTTTGGATCATTAGAAGATTTTTCAAACTGTTGTAGATCCTTAATTAGTATCCTTCGAGTTATATTATAATATGAAAATATCAAGTCAAACTAACAAGTTTTTTTTTTTTAAGTCCGATTTTTGTTTCTATATTTTATTTAACAATTAAAGTCAGTACAGGCAAGATAGGCATACTTTTCTATACTCTTTTACATTTCGTTTGTATAAGTCTGTCTCGTGTGTGGGGTGATCAGATCTCAATTTCATTCGAGGAGAATCTTTTAAATTAAATATTACCAAGGCAAAAAACTCATCGGGTACTGCCTCGATAAGCACAATACTGACTTTAATTGTTAAATAAAGTATAGAATCTTTATGAATTTTTAAGCTAAATTTCGTGTTTATACTACAATTTTTCAAAATCTTTAAATTCTTCAAAGAAATTACATTTTATAGATTTGAAAAAAAAAAATTCAAATTATCCGCTTTTCTGTAAAATTTTCAAGTGATAATACCTAAATTGACAAAATATGTGAATTAGATTTTGTCTCAAGTTCTCCGTAAGTGGTCGGTCTTCAATTTTATTTTCAAAAATTTTTATAAGTACAATTTGCTAACACAAATGTTTAATATGAAATAAAAAAAAAATTTTTTTAATAATATTTACATACTTAGAAATTTCCAAAATTAATGGTCATTTAAGATCCACTTGACATTTGATAAAAATATGTGATGATGATGTTGAAGATCATGATCAGCATCTGGTTGTAATATTTTATTATCTCAATGTTGTACTGTACCAAAAATAATGATTATCATTATAAATTGGAACATAGATGATTATATTACATCGTTTGTCTGTCACATTGTAATTATTTATCAATTTCCGCAATGCTGCAATAAATTGTATAATAATTTTATTGTTAATAAAAAAAAAAAAAACGATCACATTTTTTAAAAAAATAAAAAATAAATTGTATGTGCACATTTAATCACTTTAAAAATATATTTACATACAATCATACAAACCTAAAGCACCTACAGTACACATTTCATGTGTGTACATTAGACTGTCCCTTATTTGTTCTACAAAATTTTTTTTTTGAAATTCACCTCCTACCCTTTAATTTTTTTACTTATTACAAAAGTGTAATCGAAGTGAAATGCAAAAATAAGAGGGGTCCCAGTAGAAGGGAAAAAACGTTAATTTTTCGAAAAATGACGATTTCGTGCATTTCACCCTATAACTTTTGCCCTAGTCAACAAATTTTTTTGTTTAAACTTTGTTTAGAAGAGAACCCTTCAAGGAATATCCTGGCCATATTTCAACTTTCTACTCCTACAGGAACATACTATTTTTAAGAGACGAAAAAGTGTACAAAAACGTCCTTAACATAGATGGAATTAGTTTTTTTCTTTGGTGTCTTTTAGCTCGCTCCCTGTTGTAGGGATATTTTTTATTCAAAAGAAAAATTTCAAGATTTTCGGATCACGAGGTCCAGAGATATATAAATTTGAAATTTGATTCTTGACGAAAACGTGCTAACATACAAACTTATATTTTTAGTACATTTTCTTAAGTAAAAAGAACCCTTTGTCGGTACGGGTAAATGATTTTCTAGAGCTTTTAAATTTTGAGGTTTTTTTAACATCGTCAAGTACAAAAAATTTAGGGGGTAAGACACTGATAATGTGAAAGTTGATAAATAAGGGACAGTCTAGTATGATGTATCGTTCGTATTAAAATTTTCATATATTTTATAATTTTATTTTTAATGTGCCGTTTGTAACTATCGAACTTAATGGTGAATTGTCGTGGATTAGTTTTATATTAAATGTCGATATTGTTAGATCTGATGTGATTTCCAAACAAATTCGCAATATACCAAATACATATTTAATTTTTTTAGTTTAAATATTACAAGAATTTTTTGTTATAAATTCATTATTTAATTTTTCGGGTTTTTTTTTTGCTCACAGTTTAAAAAAAAAAGTAATTAATCAATTATTGCATTAATTTTTGTTTTTTTTAAAAAAAAAGTGTGTGTGTGAATAAAAATTCAGAAATTATTAATTTTTTCGTTTTTTCAACGGATTTAATTAAATTTAAAAATAAATTTTTAAATAATAAATTTTGTGTATTAGAAAAAATATTTGCAATCGTTTAAAAAAAAAAAATTTTTATCACTGTTTTTATTTTGAATATTTCATTTACCGGTGTTTTGAAAAAAGGAAGAAAAAAAAGTCAAAATTTAAAGAAAATATTTGAAAAAGTGAAATACTTAATATGAAGAAGTGTCAATTAAAATAACAACAACAGCAAAAATTACACCAGAATTTTGGTTTAGTTTAATTAACTTAAATTGTATGTGTGTGTGTTTTTTTAAATATTTTTTTAAAGGGAAATTTGTAAAAATCTACTATTTTACTTTCTAAACTTGATTTCATTTTAGAAAAAAAAAATTAGTAATTAGTTCTGTAATTGAAATTTAATTATGTATTTTAAATTTTTGTTTTTTTTTTCTCTCTCTCTCTATCTTAAAAAAATTAATTTTTTTTCTTCTTAAAAATTTAATTGTTAAAATGATTGATATCAATTGAAAAAAAAATATATACTTTCAATTTTAGTTTCGTAGGTGTTTTTTCTTCTCTTTTATTTAAAAAAAAAATTTCAACATTTAATTTAACACTTGATGATTATGATGTTCAAGTATTTATCATAAATTTAACCTTGTAAATTTCATTTTATGCTAAAATGTAAATTAATATTGAAGAAGACAAAAAAAAAAGCAAAAAAAAAACAAATTATGTGTTATTGATTTTGATGATAATTGTTTTGGGAATTACAATCAGTATTTATGTATTTGTAATTTCTTTATTTATTTTTTTATCTCTTTTTTTCATGTAATTTATTAAAAATACATAATCAAATTGAATTGAAGGCAATAATTAAAGTATTTCTATACTGTGAATTTTTTTTTTAAATTCAATTTTAAATTGTAATCAAAAATGTATGTACTTATGTACATACATAAAATTATTGTCTTTTTGATGTTACTCACATGTTTCATGGTTCATTGATTATGATGAATTGATCAATGTTATACATAATAAATACAATATTGAACCCATCCTTCTTATACATTATATTATTAGCACATGGTATTCTGTAATTATTTTATTATGTACTCGTATGTATGTATTATAATGTGTTTACATTTTCGATGTACCTATGTAACATCAATATCATGTATTATTTTTATAATTTGTGAAAAAAAAATTTTCAAAAATTTCTTCGTTTTGAGCACCCCCACCACCATCAATCAACTCATACACTTTTTTCCATGTATGACATTGAAATGAAAATCTCTAATTTTAATGAATTTTTTTTTTAAATTTAATTATATTTATTGAATTTGAATGCTTTAGTCAAGAATCCGATTGTAGAATACAGAATTTTAATAAAAATTACAATTTTATATGTAATTTGGATTGAGATCCTTAATGAGATTAGGGTGTCATTAATCATATCAGTGATCAAAGATTCATATTAAATCGATAAAAAACCTTTAATATAATATTTTTCAAAAGAACTCCCACTAAGTGAAAAAAAAAAACTTTGTTATCGTAAATAGAATAAAAACAAAGACACTTTTCTTATTTCTTTATCTTAAAAATGAATAAATTATTTTTAAAATGTGTGCACCTTTTTTGTTTGTTATTACGCTTACGCTCCAATTTCAAGGATTATTATAGCGACAAATGTTTCAATTCCAATTCGTCGTTTGGTTTTTTTTTCTAAACAAAATAAAAATAGGTAATTAAAATCATAAAAATAACTAACAGCTGGGGCTATAAAGTTAAAAAAAAAAATAAAATATTTTTATCATAATTGCAAAATGGTACACATAACTAATAAACAACTCAGTCATCTTAAAAATCTACTTTTTATTATGAAATTTGTCATGATTTAGATTATTTAAATTATACATAAAAATAATTATCAGAAAATATGCGTTAAGATTTCATTATTGAAAAGTAATGTTGCAATTTTTGTAAGTTTTGTTATGATACAAAGTCTCTTTTGAAAAAAAAAAAAAGATCATATAATAAGCTCACAATCTTTGAATTTTAAATATGTATTTACAAATAATGTAGATAATTGCACATGAAGAAAAATTTCATTAATTTTCCTTGTTTTAGTTTTTCGATTTATTTTTGAAAAAAACAAAAAATAATAAATCTGATTTTTAATTAATTTTTCAATTTCTATTTCTTTGCGAGCTTATTGCTAATATTTTACTCAATATTATTATTTTTTTTTTTAAATTAAAATAATAATGCATAAAAATGTTTGTACGTATGTTCAAATTCTATTTAAATGATATTAAATTTTCAGAAGATAAGAAAAATAATATTATTGTTTCACATTACAATTCAATGGATTTGAATTTTTTTTGCAATTTGATATTAAAATTAATCAGGTCATTGATGCTTGTAAATAAATAATAATTTTTTAATATGTTTTTTTTTTTTTTAAATTACTATAAATTTATTTAGTTAAAAGAAAAGAAAGAAAACAAATGTGAATATCACATTAAAAGAAAAATAAAAGAAAATTTAAAAGTAATTAATACTTGTGTATCGTTAGTCGTTACTCACTGGTGCCATATGATTTTTTGTTATGTCTTTAAAATCAAGTGCGTGACTTTTAAATATAAATTCAATAAAATAAATTAATAAAAAAAAAACAAAAATAATACAAAATATTTTATTAATTTTTTCTATATCAAAATATCTTTCATGTTCTTCTTTTTATTATAGTTATTTTTTAGTGTTATATTTTTATGCAAAATAATTAAAAGAAAGTTGGTGTTTATTTCAGAAAAAAAAAAAAAAAAAGAAGAAAAATCATTATTAAATCATTTGTGTTGGTTGATGTGGCAGAGTTATCTACTTAGTTAGCACTAAGAGTGCCGTTTTGATAAATCATTTATTTGTGTTATAATTTGAAAAGAAAGAAAAAAAGAATCTCTAAATCTAAAAAGAAATTCATATAATAAGAAAAAGATAAACACGAATATTTTTTTAACAGAAAATTTTTTAAAAAAAGCCATACTACAAAATACATAATTTTTTAAATTAATTATAAAATCATGACAAAATTAAGTGAAATTTGTAATAAACAATCAATAAATTCTAATCAAGAAATAATTATAAAACCGATCATAGAAGAAATACATCGGAGTATTAAACAAAATGAATTAACAACAAATTATTGTAGAAATTCAATAAATGGAATTGAAAATTATGGTTTTTTAAATGATTCTGGAGCATATGATGATATTACTGATAGTAAAAAATTCGAATTTGATCCTAATTTTTCGATGAAAACTGATTGGTAAGTGCGAATTTTTTTTTTATTTATTTTTTTTTTTTAATTATTTTAATTTTGGTATTATATAAGAAAAATGATTTTTATTGATTTAAAATTGAAGAGTATCATTCTTAAAATTAACAACAACAAAAAATGTTGTAAAATAAAATATGTAATTGTATAATTATCTGTGTGATAACAATAAGAATAAATTTAAAAATATTTTTATTGATACATAAAATAATTTTGATAAAAAAAAAATACGTACCTATATAAAAAAGAATTTTATTATAAAAATTGTAAAAATTTCTCACATAACTTAAATTACAATAAAAATTTAAGTTCTCACACATAAAACGGAAATAATTAAATAATTTTGTAGTATTTGCACAATTGAAAAAATATTAAATCAAGTTTATGTATTATTTTGATTTTAAATTAAAAACAAACAAACAAAATTTAATATGTAATATATAAGAAACGATGTTCACAGCACGTGAATGATAAACATATATGTACATACATAGTCAATTAATTGAACAATTCGTTTTGAAAAATATATTTAATTACATTTTAAATTTAAAAATTTTAAATTTATTTAAAAAACTTATAAAATTAAGCTAAAAACTCTATCTTGAAAGTTCAAAAAAAGTTTTATTCAAGTATATTTTTATTTATATATTAAAAGCTATTCGAAATTAAAAATAAGAACCGTAATATTTTGCACCATCTATATTGTAGATATAAAAAATATCAATTTAATTTTTAAGCTTTTGATTTTTATATTTAGTACGGAACATGGATAAATTGAAAAAATGATTTGAGTTCCACATGTATGTATTGTTAAATTATATTTCGAAAAACACACGTTGATTAACATATGTATTTTAATTTGTAATTAAATTGTAGTTTTTATTTATGTGTAATTTAATTGTAGAAGAGTCAATAATTGTTAAAAAATATGTATTTATAATTTGAATTTTGAATGATGTTATGTATTTATAAAAATGTAGAAGATTTTTTTGTAATGAGTGTTTTTCAAATGAAATCTGTTGTCTTCAGTTTGAAAATACTCAATGAATTTAAATTAATTTCGAATGTATGTAGTTTGTAATACGAAAAAAGAAAGAAAGTAATTGTATAAACTTATGTCACAATGTTACACGCATTGAGAAGACTTCAACTGCAAACTGCAACGCCAAAGCGATGTAAAATTACAAAATCACTTTCACCAATCACTATTTCACCAATATAGCAAATATTTAAGAGGTAAGTTACACGAGTTGGTTAAACCTGTTATTCAACGCTAGTTGTATGTAACAATTTTTTTCCAACTTGGTATAATAAGAATCATCTAAAATAATTTTAGCTGACGGTTGTAATACACTCATACTTCTTACAACTTGGTCGTTCCACCTTCAGATGTATTTTGAGCAGTTGTAAAAACCGGTTTTTAAACTGGATTGCGACGGTTGTAACTACTACCTAGTGTGTGATGAATGTAAGGTAGTAAAGAGTTGATGAAGTTTCCTCAAAATGAAAGGTTTAAGGTTTTTAATTTAAGGTTTTATAGATTTTTAGCTGAATTAAAAATATGTATACATATTGTATATACATATGTGTACATGAGTTATCTCTATAATGTGAACGATATGTTTTGCGTTATAGGGACTTGACGTTCTATAAAATCAAGGACTGAATAATATGTACCTATCTATGTATATCACATACATATATATATAATAAAAGAAGAACAAAAAAACGACATTCGACTCGACAGGATTCGAACCCAAGACCTTTACCTTTTTGGGGCACTGTTCTACCAATTAAACTATCGAATGACATGTTGCTTGCTGTTCTTAGTTACTACGTTA
The DNA here is from genome assembly GCA_932526495.1 of Bombylius major. Taxonomy (NCBI): domain Eukaryota; kingdom Metazoa; phylum Arthropoda; class Insecta; order Diptera; family Bombyliidae; genus Bombylius; species Bombylius major. The sequence goes on from OW052046.1 coordinate 37,103,444, forward strand.
CGTAAACATTGATGAAGAACACTCATAATCTTCTACATATATTTGTTTAAATATGAATAAAGTTTATTTATTTGGCGCAATTTTTCATTCGCGTTATAGGAGTATCGCATTATAGGATTACCGCGTTATACGAGGTTCCACTGCATGGAATAAAGTAGAAGTTGAAGCTCTAGAAATCTGGAAGTGGGACTTTAACAGCCATATTCACCAACAGGTAATAAGTTGGTAATAACATTATGGCGGTCATAAACTAGTCATAACTTGATTATCACGGTAATAAAATAGTATGGCGAATAGACTTATGACGGTCATAAAGTTATGACTTGATAGTGAATATGGCCGTAAGTATCAATTCATTGACACACATCTACTCCGGCTCTGTGTTCCGGTCCGTCCGATCAGATTTAGGTACTTTGGACATGTTTCGGACTTCGGTCACAAATCACATACAAACATGTAAAAATGTCTGAATCTAATCGGACGTAGGGAACCGGATAAAATAAGTGTGAATCGATCTTAAAAGTGAAGAAAGACTAATATTGATTATTTCTGTGTTGTATTGGAACTGAGATCTCGCACTTCTCCACATTATGGTGTTTTTTTCGCACTTTATTTCTTGTATGTAATTTAATTTTTTAACATGTTGTGGACACTTGAAGTGAGCCTATTCTCAAGAAAAAGATAAGTGAACTGATGTGAACACATATCACTTCCTCAATTCTAAATAACACATACTACGATGATATTATAGATAACATATTTAAGTTTTATTCATATTTATTTTGCTACATAATAAAAATTTAATAAGGTTTGAAAACAACTAATAACAATTAATTTAAATTTAATAAAAATTCTAATATTTATTGTGGAATGTATTTTTCAAGACTTATTCTGTTTTAACCTTTTTATTTCGAAATTATATTTCGAAAAGACTTTCTGTCCCTTTTTTTTTGGAAACAGTTCTTTTCTATATTATTATTGTATTATTTTGTGTAATAAAAATTTTTCTAAAGACTAAATATTGTCAAGACAAGAGTCAAGAAGAGTCATTTTGACAGCAGTTGAGATTTGAGAAGCATTGAATATTTTCTTGATTTTTTTGTTTCTTGTTTTATAATCAAATCGAAAGGTGTTTGTATCTCTTCTTATATATTTTTTGCATAGTTCGTTTTGTATAGTTATTCGAAGAGGGTGAATATTTTGTTAATAAGCAAGTAAGCAAAGTATAGTATACTTTCTTTTTTATTACATAGTACTTTTTTTTCTTGTGTATAGTATTACAAAACAGTAAGCAAAAATTATATTATAACAGCAGCTGCCACTTGCCAGTACAAGAGAAGTTATAGTAACAGCAAGACAAAAATTAAAAATCATCACTAATAAAAAATATTTAATATATTAAAAAATACGGTTGTAGTTTTATTTATTTTTTTTTTACATATTATTTTAATGAAAAAAGAGGTTTGTTGAAACGCGCAGTTCAGAAATTTAATGCAAAGAGTAAAAAAAAATAAAATAAAATTAAATATAAATAAATTTCATATTATATACATAGGTACCTATAATTTTCTTTCTTTCTTTCTTCCTTTTTCCTACCTACATACATACATTTCTTTTTTTTTTCGATTTAATTTGTGTATTGAATTTTTTCCTTTCTATTTCTTCAAAATATATTTTTCAATTCACACAAAAATTTCTACAAATTTACATCAAAAGACAAATTAAAAACGGAAATTAGTGTGCCCATTTAAAACTGCCATTATCCTCTATAAAAATAAAATCAATTAAATAAAATTACATACCTAAGTGAAAACGGTTTAAAATATTATAAAAATAAATTTTCAATATTATTTTTAGTGATAATTAAAACGCAAAAATAAAAAAAAATAAACAGTTTGAATTTGTTGCAAATCAAACATTTGGAAGAAAAACAAAACAAAAATTAATTAAATCTAAAAAGCGAAAAGTATATTATATACCTCGTATAATAAAAACAAAACAAAAAAAATTATTTAATCAAATAAAAAGTTTATATTATAGAACACAAAAAAAAAGTAAATTTTTCTTTCGAGTGTGAATTTATTGTTGTTTTTTTTTTTTTTTCGTTTTTTGTTTTCTGTTGTGTGAGAATAGGCATTTTCATCATCAAAACGCTAACAGTAGTTGTAGGGAATCTATTTTTGGGATTAAATACCATATATTATCGATTTTCCACAGTTCAACAAGGAAACTCCCTTACTCCTTTACACTTCATTTAAAAATTAAAAGACAGGTGAGCTTTGACAAAAAAATAATATTATATAAAAAAATATATTTTTAAATTCAAATTATATAGAAAAAAAACACACACACATATATATATTATCACCTTTCACTTTACTGTACCTACCTAATTTATTTTTTACTTCTTTTCATTCTATCATAATTCCATTGATTAACGTTTTTTCTTTTTCTTTTTTGGATATTCTAATAAAATAAAATAAGTAAAACCACATTCTCATTTTCTTCAAATCATTATTTTTCTATTTACTAAAAAAAAAATAAGTAAAATTAAATTTCACATTACTTAAAATACTTAATAAACATTTTTGTTTTCTTAATTTTTTAAATTTAATTTTGTGTCTGTTTTTATTTTATATATATATTTTTTTTTTTTCGTTCTATTTTATTCACAAATTTTCTGCTTTTCTAAGCGCTTTAAAAATAATTAGTAGAACAATAATAATGTAGGTGATGGTATTTTATTTAAATTGATATAAGTACGACTAACATTAACATTAAAGCAATAAAAAATAAAATTAATAAATAATAAGCTTTATTTACATTTTTTTTTTTTTTTACAAATTTCATTAGAAAGTCTGTCATATTAAAGTAAATAATATAAATTCGAAAAAATAAAATCACAAGTTTTCATTACTTGCCTGAATTTTTGTTATTTTTTTTTCGTCTTTTCTTCTATTTTTGTTGTTGATTTTATGAAGAAAAAAAAAAATAATAATAAAACAAACAAACACAAAAAAAAACATTGTCAAACTTGCTAAATTTTCATTATTTTTTTTTTTCAATTATTTCAAACAGAAAAAAAAAATAAACATATGTACTATTATATGAAAAATAATAAATTCGAAATTGTCAATATAAATATTTTTATTAAGCAGAATGAAATTTGCATGATTGTTCACATCATGCAAAAATCATAATTTTTGACCTTTTCTTTTAGATTTTTATTGTTTAGTTTTGTGCTTGCATAAGTATTTTTAAGAAAAATGAAAAACTTTTTTTTTTCTTTTTAACATTTTTTTACAAAAAAAAAAAAAAAACAATAATAAATAAAAAATCTTTGAAAAAAAAAGGAATTAGTTTCTACTTGAAGAATTTTACTTGAATATCGATTTTTCAGTCTTACTAGAAGCATTTAAGAAAAGAAAAAAAACATTTGTCCTGTTTCTCATCAACTTTTCTTATTTTTATTCCTTTTTATTTTTAGTTTCATTCTTTTTTTAAATTAAAATTTTTCAACAAGAGAACATTCCACTTTATTGGGTTTTTTTTCAATTTCATATTTTTTAAATGTTTTTTTTCGTTCTGTTATCTAACACACTCATAATCATAGTACTTAAAAAGCTGATTTTTTAAAGAATTTAAATATGTTAAATTAAATCCTTATTGCAATCAAGTATTAAGTACATAAGAAAGTCTGTTGTATTGAAAATAAGTTTAATTAAAAGTATATAATTGCATTCATTATTGAATATTATGAATTATAAAAATTACGCAAAAAAAAAAAAAAAAAACGAATACAAAATTCAAATAAAAAAAAATATATTTTCCATTCATTTACATTTATTAATCTTATAGCTGTTTTTTTTTCTTTTCAATTTTATTAAGTGAAAATTTCAAATCTGCATAAGGTTCTATTATAGTATCAGTATATTATTCCTAGTAATGGTAATTTATTTTTTCTCTCCTTTTTTTGTTTTGAATAAAAGCATACATAATCAATTTAAATATAAAACAAAAGTATAAAAGAAGAAAAAAATAAAATAAACTAATTTAAATGCATTAAAATCAACTTGTTCTAGTTTCTTGATCGATTACGTAAAAGTGTATAATTTAAGTAAAAAAAAAAAAAAAGAAAAAAGAAAAAAAAAATTAGGTACAACAAATTGCAGTTCGTGACGAAATAATTTAGGATACCTCTACATGTCTACGTGCTAGGAGTAATAACCTTGATATACTATGACAATTTATGTAAATTCAGGATTTCATTTTTATTATAAAAAATAATTAGTTTTTTTCTTTTTAACACAGAATAACAAGTACATGAGAATACTGAATATTATCATGTAAATTTCTCCATATTAAATATACATAAATGTACATACATATTAACATATTTTATTACAATGCGACTATGTAACAAATAAAGAAAAGAAAATATTGGGAAAAAGAGAAAATTAAAATACAAACAAAAAATTGAGAAGAAAATTATCTTATTTTGTAATTATTTCTCATTTGTTATCATTAAATTGACATTTGATTTTAATTAAATCAATGAAAATGAAAACAAATTATGTGATGAAAAGTAATTGAAACATTTTTCCTATATACCCTTTTTATGTTACATTTACTTATTGGTTTTTTTTGTTTTTTTTTTGTTGTTTGTTCTCAATATCTTTCTTTACATAATAACGGACGAGATTAAATAATAAAAAGTACGTGTCGTTTTCTATAAAATTAATTAATTTTGGTTTGTTTATTTTTCTTATTTTAAAACAACATAATATTCAAAGATGATGATGCGCATACAAATTAATTGTAAAATTTTAAAAAGAAAATTTAAATTTTAAAACGAATGTCCAAAAAATAAAACTAAATTGAAACGACATTTATTTTCCAAAAAAAACTAAATAAAAAAAACTAGTAAACAAAAATTTTGAAAAAAAAAAAATGATAAAATTATGAAATATTTTCTTGTTTTTGAGATTTTGTGCATGCATGACGACGTATTTTTTTTTTGTCAACTTTTTTTAAAATTTAAATTAAAATTTTAATTATGATTTGTTTTTTGTTTTTCTTTTCTGAATTTAAATTCATTTGTATGCACACCATGCGCATATTATGAAATATTAATTTTTTGTTTTTAAAATAAGTTAAATAAATAATAGAAAATAGTTAAAAAAAAATACTTCTTTTTTCTTGTATTTATTTTCTTAATTAAGAATGCTTTTCCAGACCTTTTCTTCATTAAGAAAAAAAAAAAAAACCTAATCATATATGTACATATAATATATAAAACACATTCTCAACTCTGATTATCTATAATAATGATGAAATATCGAACTTCAATATAGGTATCTGTTCATGCGAAAAAAAAACCAATAAGTGGGTTGATTATGTTATGTGGGTGTTAAAATATGAAAAAAATAGAAAGAAAGAAAGAAAGCGAGGGTGTATAGTATTACTATCACTATAGTAACTAAAATGTACAAAATAAATATGCTTGTTCAATTTGAAAATGCCAAGTTAAGAATTATTATTAGTCATTGCTTTTCGGTATCGATTCTGTTGCTTTTGTTATTCACATTTTATAAGATTGTAATTTTTTTTTTTTTTTTGTAATTCCAGAAGATTATTTTTGTTACTTGATGATTTTCCAGACTACTTCTGTACAGATAGTCAGAAAGTAATTATATATCTTCTAAATATGATATTCCCGTTGTAAAAAAAACGCATTTTGTTTTTATAAAATTTCCTATAAAATTCTCAATGAATTATTACTTTTCTACCTCACATGGCTGGAAGATTGTTATTCAAAAATTAAACTTTTAATTATAACTTAAATACAAAATGAATTCAAGATACTTAAGAGAAATTCAGAAATATCAAATTTAATTAAAATCGAAATTATCAATTCTATTGATTTCAATTTTTATATTATTTTTGAAATTCATTTTATCTTATCATTATTATTATTCACACTTGAAATTAATAAATTCTGAGCTGGATTATTTTTTTGTTTTTTCTTCGATAAAAATTATCGCTATATAAAATTTTATTTTATAATTATTCTGATAAAATAAATAAATAAAAAAAAAAAAATAGAAATACAGGGTGGGCCAACTTCGACTGACTGATTTAAAACGCTAATAACTTTTGCAGTTTTAAACTTTTATTATAATTTTTATTTTCAAATGAAAGTGTAATTTCTTAAACTTTTTTTGACTATATGTGTGAAAAATAATATCTTTTAAATGGTCTCCATTTTCTTCCTAGCAATAAATTACTTTTTTAATGCATTTTTCATTTGTCTCGAAAAGCTCTCGAAGGATCTCCATTGTCACCCTCACCATGGTAATAATATTCTTGTAAAAATTGAAACTTATATGGAAACACCTTGAGATCAAGATTCAAAAATCGTCTTAGCGATGTTCTGGAGATGCCCAATTGAGTAACACGTCGACAATGGGATCATCGTTGACACCCTGTCGTAAAGCCTGTACAAGTTCTCCATTGGGAACAGGTCGATGAAAATTTGGTCGTGGTTGATTATATACTACACCTTCTCCTCAAAACAGATCACTAATAAGTTTTTAATCATGTTTGCACTGGGAGCTGTTGCAGAATTAAAATGGTTACGGTATTTACTTTGCGTTGTAACAATAGATCGTCGGGAAAAATAATAAAATTCAATAATTTTGACCCTGTCTTTATATTCTGCAGAAAAAAAAAATTTAAAAAAATAAAAACTCAAAAGTTACAAATTTTTGAAAAAAGTCGAATTTGGCCCATCCTGTATTTTGAAATTTTGAAATCGAATAAATTAAAATTAAAATTTATAATAATAATAAATAAATAATAATAATAACGTGCATTGATAAGAGATACAATCGTCATACCCATATGTAGTATGTCTGTTAGTATTAAAAAAAAAATTAAAGCATATATTTACTAAAATAAAATGATGAATTTATGATAATCATATATATTTTTTTTCTCTTTCAAATACTTGTAAAATTTATGTGTTACAAATATGTAATGACAAAACAGTACAATTATTGTAATTATCATAATAATAGCGCGACAATATGACGTGGTTAAATGATTACGTACTTCCGGAAAAAAATAAACAAAACTATCCATTCAAGTTCATATATTTTTATGATTTTATTTATAATATCTAAACTTATATATCTTGTTTTTTTTTTTTTTTTTCATATAAGTACATGAACGTATTTTATATAAGTAAGTAATTTATAAGAAAACAAAAAGAAAATAAATATGTACATACATATGTACTGTACATATGTATATCTAAAGAATTACTCATAAAAATCATCTTAAATGGAAAAGATGTATATAATATACAAATTATAAATAATAATCAACAAAATATTTAAACTGATAAAATAGAACGTGTATCTAACTAAAATATTAAATATTTGTGTTGTGTGTGTAATGTGATATAAACATATATCGCAAAATTTAAAATTCAAATAAAGTTTTATTAAAAATAACACAAAACAAAAAATTAAAAACTATAAGTATACATATATACCACCGACTATACCATAATCATTCAATTTATGATGTAATTGTAGTAAAATAATAATCCAGTACGGATATACAGAAAGTATATATTTAAAATTCAAATGTGACGGTATTTCTTATATATTGTAGATAAGCGCTGTTAAATAATAATTATTTTTGTTGGCATTCATCCTCATTTATAAATGAATGCGTCGTCGACTGTCGTCTTCTTATAAAAATTTCTTTTTTATTATTATTTTAATTTTTTTTTTTCTACTTTTTTCTTTTATAAATTTTATGAGATAGAAATTAAAACCACCTATTGAATTTTAAAATTTTTCCCTATTATGCGTGTTTTTTTATTTTTTTTATTGCATTTAATTATTTTAGCATTTAATTTTTAATAAAGGAAGACAAAAACTATCAATTATTAACGATGAATTTCCTTTACTTTATGTAGAATAATTAAAAAAAAAAAAAAAAAGGAGGTAATACAGTAATGAATGTAAATTAGCATAGGAGCCAGCAGGATATATAAAATAGGGTGAACATTTTTTTTTTTTAACTTTAATATTTTACTGTTAAATTTTTTTTATTGAATATTGAAAAATTACTAAAATTACTTTTGAACCATGTTTCGAAATTTTTATGATTTGTTCTCTTGATAAAGAATTTTCTTTTTTCTTTTGGAGACGAGTGCTTAAAAGCCAAGCTTTATACCATTGCTTTCAAGTATCTTAAATTCGTTGTTTTTTTTAACTTTGTGAACACCTTTTTTTTTTTCTAGTAGACAAAAAATATTTATAAATTATTTAACATTGTAGAAGGCATTTAATGATTTATGTATATATTTGATTTTTGAAAGGGACTGATTAAATTGAAAAGAAGAAGAAAAAAACTATTAAATTACAGTATATTTCGATTGGTAAACTTTACATAAAATTTTTAAGAAAAAAAAATACTGTCTAAATTTTTAATTTTTCTATTTTAGTTACATTGTTATGGTACACGTCGTCTATTACAAGCCTTTTTTATTGTTTTAAACGGTTTATTGAAAGGTGAGCATTGAGCAGTGGCCAAAGCGATAGAGTGTTGGCTTCTGCAGCTTAAATAAAGGTCACGAGTTCACGTCCGATTTATGTCACTCAGCTTTGAATGAGTAACTATGTGTATTTCATTTGTGTTGGATATGTTGAATACTTGAATTAATTTGGCTCAGTCAGTCAGTAGTGGTTCGCAATTCCACTTTATATTGTTAGGCGCCATTGTATGACAGACCAATTTTTTTTTAACAATTATTGTCAAATTGCTATATTCTCCCATGAGGAATAATAATGCACAGAAAAAGTTTTTTTTTTTCAAAATTTTTTATTTATGCTTCTATATTATTTATCGTGACTCTAATGAAATATGTATTATGTACATTAAAAATGTAATATATGTAGAATAGGTTATTGACGATGTGTCGTGCTTTGTTAATAATGATATGTTCACGTTCAATTAATTTCTTTTGCTTGTATACTTATAATTATATAGCAAGCACTTACATATAGTTTATTGAATTGTGAACATTTTGTCGACAAAGAAAGAGGGGAAAAAAAAGTAGTTATAAAGGGAGTAAGTAAAAAGGGCGCCGACAAGATTATAGTATTTTACGTTTAATGTACATATTTAATACTCAAAATAATATAAGAAAAGGTAATAAATAAATTAATAAATCTATAGAAGTGTATGTATCTACATTTTTAATAAATAATACATCATTTTATGAGTCAAACTTCTTAGAAAAATATCTATTAAAACTTAGTTATATAGATGAGTTTGTATTTTCATATTAAATAATATTTTTTTCAAATACATTTTTCAAACCTAGGACTCACAAAACAATTTTGTTTGAAAAATTTATAAAATTTTGTTGTCTTTTTAAGATCTGAATCTGAGTCGATATTTTAGACTGAAATATAAAAAATATTGATTTTAAAGTCACAGTGAAACACTAAATTTGAGCTAGGACTTAAGAAAAACAGATTAGTTTCGTTTCGTAGAACTTTTCAAACAGAATGTGTTTTGAGGTCTCTTTGGCCTCTTTTCAGAACCTGCATTTGTCATCCTTTTTGAGCCCTATCTTGCTCAGGTGGTAGTTCAGTGGACAATGCTCAGTGATAAGTCCCCTGATTGTCCTTAGCTCTCTATGAGGGTTAAGTATGTATAATAATAAGTAAATGTATGTATGTTTAAACATACATATTACATATATGTACATATATTTCAACATTATCATTTTTCTATATACGTATGTATGTTCATATTTCGAATTAAATTTACAATAAATAAAATGATATTTTATCTATAATCTGGAAGAAAAAAAATAAATTACTTTTATACAAAAAACGTACATAATACAAAATAAATAAATAAATATATCTACATACATAAATTTGTGTGAATATGTATATAATTTTCATATTTATTTAGAACATGACTAAAAGAAAAATTACATAAGAGAAAGTAAATAAATAAAAGGAAAATAAAAAAAAATGAAGAAAATATTGTAAATATAAAACGACATTTTACATTTTTATTATTATTTGAAATATTTTCATCATCGTCGCGTGCTATTTATTTGATATTTTTATTTATTTTCCTTTTTCTTTTTTTTCTTTTTTTTTGCATATTTTTCTTTCTTAATGATTGTTTAATTTAGATAAAAAAAAAATAAAATAAAATAAAAAATGGTAAATATAGAAGGTCACGTACATAATTTAAAATGTCATATCTGTATGTACGTATACCTATGTATGATTTTTTTTATACTCTATTATGTACTCGTATGTACCGTACCTACTTACTTTATATCTTTCAGATTTAAAATAAAATTTGATTTGAATTATTTTTTCTTCCGAATAAATAAACAATTTTGAATTCAAATGATATTCTTTTGATACTTATGTGTTTCCAAAAAAAAAAATTATTCGATTATAAATATCGAAAACTGAAATTTCGTTTAACAATTCTTGTTATCTTCGAAAAAAAAAAATGTAATCAAAAGAAATGTGATATTATAATATCATAAAACTTAATATATCTTGAGTACCCACCCACTGACTTACCTATGTGTCAATAAATAATAATAATTAGATAAAATTGTACATACATTATTTATATCATTTTAAAATTATTCGCATTCATTTCAAAAATAGTATATAACAGGATATTTCTTCTGGTCGATCATCGATTAATATCCTAAAGTAGTAGGTAGGTGTTATCGGTGATGATACTAATCTTTTTCTGAAGTTCTCATATTTCTCTTTATGGATTACATCTTTTCCAGTACAAACAAAATTTCGATATACATGATATGCTAAATAAAACAAACACCCTGTACATACATATCTAATTCGATGAGTATATATTTTTTTATAGATACATACATAAATATATACTTATACATATTAAACACCTTCTAGTAGATTATGGTATATTAGGCCTAAAATTCAGGTTTTTTTTTTTAAAGAAAAAAAAACTGGAATATAAAGTTTGCGTGATCATACCTGACATAATTACATATGTATTTTTGGCCGCACCCTATCCCTTTTTTTTGGGAAACTTCTTGAGTAAATACTTATGTCAAAAACTGAAGGAAAAAAAACAAGAAGAAATAGAATACAAAGAAAAAAATTTAACAAAAACCTTGAGTATTATTATAATCGAAACGTATTTTTAATTCTGGTTGACCACTTTGACCTCTAGCTAATACAAAAAGAATTTGCTTTGTATATTTTTATGTAAGAAAACAAAGGACTATTTAAGGTTGATGTGCTAGTTTTCGGATACAATAAATTTATTTTCCAACAAATTTAAATACCTTATCATCAGGATCAGTTGTCATCAAAAAATTGTTTTTTTTTTTTATAATAAACCTCAATTTTTACAAGAAAATTTTCACGAAAGCATAAATGTTTCATTTTTTTTTTTAATCTGAATGATATAAATGTTTTCGGAAATTAGTACATTTAGCCTATATATTCAATATTAAAAATTATTTGAAACTTTTATCACCATCATGTTTTATAATATCGACCATTTTTAGTTTTTCAATACATATACAGAATGAAAAAAAAAAAAGGATAAAATAAGGTTAAAAAAATTAAAATAAAATATTGCGAGTTCATTTCGTGTAGGAAATTTTTGGAACTTTATTTTTGAAAGAAATATTTTTCAATGTTCGTTTTTCATTTTCGTTTGTGCCATATTTTACTTAGTATATCTAGTAGTTTTTATCAGTCTTATGTCATCGGCACAAAAAAAAAAAAAAAATATTAATAATAATTCAATTATATAAAATGATATAACAAAAAAAAAAAAAAAATTTAAAAAATTTAATTATTTCGTGAAGTACACATACACAGCAGGTATATAACTACATACATACATATATGTATCTATATCCATTTATGTATATTTTGAAATCAAGAAGTCTAAATCACCTTAATTCAAGGTTTCATCATACATTTTTTTTCCCGAAAACATATTTATTATTTTGCTGTATGTACCTACGTTTTTTTTCTTCTCTTCTTCTTCTTCTTCTTCTGTATTATTATAGTTTTTTCTCATTCGGATTTTCATTAATATTTTGATTAAATAAACTCAATTAATTTGAAATGCTTTTATGAGTCATACTTACCAATTTAATATGAGGAAAAAAATAAGTAACAGAGAGAAGAAAAAAATATAGATTGACTCATATTATTCATTATTATTATTTTTTTTTTTAACTAGGTAGTATTAACTTACTTAAATTGGAATTACACAACTAGAAAATCTGATGATGGTCAGATTTAAAAAAAAAAAAATAAAAAAAAAAAAATTGCTTGCTTTAATAAATCGTTTCAGATGAAATATCTTCAAGATTACGATTTAAGTAATATTGTTGAAAAGAAGAAAGAAAAACAGCAACAACAATTTTTAATCTGATGTTTAAAATGTTAGAATTAGAATTAGAAATTTTGCTTGATAGATACTTCTTTTTTTGTTGTTGTTGTATTCTTGTAAATTTTATTCTATTTTTTCTATTGTAATGAAATACACGTGTAACTTTTGAAATAATGTTTTTTTTCTTACTTTTTTTTTTTAAAACCATTAAAGTAAATATTTTATCTTTCAACATTTTGTTAAGAAATAAATTTCAAAATACCTTTTTTTTTTCTTGAAAAAATTTTGTGTTTTTTCTCTTAATTTTTTTTTAATAATTTCTTGTATACAACTTTTCAATTTTCACATCTAAACTGCTTTTTAGTTTTTGTTTTTCTTTCGCTAATTTCAAATTATTAAATAAACGATAAATTTATTATTTTTGTCGATTCCATTGTTACTGTTCTACACCACCCACAACTCTTATAATAGCATAGACATTTCAATTTTATAAAATAAATTGTTTTTGTTTTTTCTTTTTTTTTTTGAAAAGTTTATCTAATTAATATTCACAAAGCCTAAATTAAACAAAAATAATGTTCCATTAATGAAATTTTTTTTTATCAATGTGTAACAAAAAGATTTTCTTAATTAAACAATGCAAATTAGTTTAGAGAATGAAATTATTTTCATTTAAAAAAAATAAAAAATAAAAAAATGAATTATAAATTTAAGTAGTAAAAAGAAAATAATAGAGAAAAAAAGAATTATTAAATGGAAATTACAGTAATTCCAACAATAAATAAAATTTTATAATGCAGACTTTTTATATGTAATAAGTATATTACGTAATACCAGTAATATACTTTTATAGATACATACATATATATGTACATAATATTATCTTATACAGATGTGACTATTAATTTTACTCTTTTTCATTTAATTTTTTTCTTTCTCTCGTTAAAATGTACAATTTATCTACTTCGTAACAGAAAAATTTAAATCGAATTTAAAATTGTAGTTCTTTTTATTCTGCTTTATAAATAATATCTATACTTATGTATTCATCATCATTTTCATTTCTTTGAAATAAAATCTTTCTTAAATAAATTTTTCTTATCATTTCAAATCCTTTTAATGGAAATCTATAATTCTAATAGATATTGGAATTATGATCATATACATAATATATTCTTACTTATTTTCTTAAATTATTCCATTTAAAATTTAAGCATATACATATGTTACAATAATTTATTTTCTCTTAAAATTTTACTGTATATCTTTGGCAGATAAAATAAATATCTGAGGCTGCCATTGTTCAAACTAACGTAATGCAATATTCGAATGTAAAATATTCATGCATTCAATCAAATATGTAATTTTTATTACCATTTTTATTACTTTAAAAAGAAGTAAAATTTTGAAATGATAAGAAAATTTATATAAGTAAGAAAATTTTTATTAAGTATGCAATAATATTATTATATCATAACCATTAATAAAATTATGAATACATATTTATTGTCATATACCTACATAATCTATAATTCATTTTAGAATCATAGAAAAATTTATTAAAATGCATTGCATAGAACAGATTGTATAGAAAAGCTAACAGAACTGCTGTCAACTTCCTGTTTTCTTTCACAAAAAAAAAGGCTTATTTAAGTAAATTAAACTTTTCTTTTTTTCTTTCTTTACATATCAGTTAGATATAAAGTAGAGATACTCCTCTTCATTTTTCAAATCAGTGTCCGGATCAAAAGTCCCTATTGAATTACAAATGTAGTGTAATCGAGAATACGCATTTTACTCTAAGCATACTTGGAGCTCTTCATTGAACACAACTAAAAAAATAAAATGTTATTTTACTGTTTGATCATTCATTAAACAAACCTGTTATTGTAGGTATCAATTTCTTATATTTTAAATTTTCATATAAATTAACTGTATTTGTAATTGTAATTATAAAAAGAAAAACATTTGATGTGTGGAATTACTTTCTTTTAATTCTTTTAACGATTGAAAACTTTCAAAGTCAAATATTTCGACAAAAATATGAAAAATACAAACAAACAAAATGTCTTTGGTTGATTTTATTTCTGTTTCCAGAAAAATCTGCTTCCAACAATGATTTTATTAACTATGAAAAAAATATCTTATCGCTAAAACTAAAGAAGAAAAAAAGTTGTCTTAAATTGTCAAGATACATATACAGATACAGGTATACTGTATACATAGATACTTACCTCATATGAGTCATAATCGTTATTTTATAATATTAAAATAATAATTTTATTCATGCTTCATAAGAATTCACAAATGTTATTGAGAGTGTATGAGTTATATCATTACGAAATATTTGTATAATATTTACATGACCTTAATAAGTTAATGGAACTTTAAATCTAAAATTGCAATATTATGTATTTCAATGTTATTTTGTTTATTTAGAAATTGAGAGTATGTACTTACAAAATTTTATGGTATACAAAAATAATTTTTCTATTGTACACTATTTTCATAATAATCATATTTTAAATTTGTCCATCAGTAGAAATACTATTAAATAAAAATGTGTCGTTATAAAGGAAATAAAAAAGTATGAGCTGTTATAGAATTTCAACATTATCTAAATGGAATTTGTTTTTGTTACATTTCCAGTTTACACATTTATTAAATAAATACAATAAAATAGAATAAAAAAAAAATTAAATATCCTTGTTTATTTTCCTTAACAATATTTAGGGTCAATATTAAATTTCTCTTATACCTTAGGATATTTTTCTTTTCTTTTTTATTCATAATTAAATTCCTAGATAGAAATTTTGAAAAGGATATCACAGAGAAAATCATTATAAGAAAGAAATTATGTATCTCGAGATTTTATTTAATAAAATAATATTATTTTTTTTTCTTCTATGGAATTAACTTGCCTTTTTTATTGAAAAATATATACATATATAAATATATGTATGTAGGTATGTACATATATACAGTTCCATTCAGTTAATAGAATTTATTCAATTTGTAATAAAATAGAAGTATGTATATATTTATTTTATAACATGATTATATAGCACAAAATTCAATAATTCCATGTGATATACATAAATTATATTAAAATTATTGAAATGGAAAAAAATATCATTTTATTAAAAGTAAATCAAAATTTAATTACATTAAAATTAAATGGATTGTTTGTTTTATACTTTTTTTTCTTTCTTTTATTTACTGTTTTTTTTTTTTTGTTTTTCGTTTTCTTTCATTTTAAATTAAATTGTGACCTATTTTCATGAATGTTCATTTAAAATCAAAATGCCTCCTGTAGTATGGATTACTTTTTTTTTTTTTCATTATTTTTGTTTTTCTTATAAAAATTCATTAAATATTTTACACAATTTATCAATTATTGGTAATATGGATGAGTGAGCAGTTTTGAAGAAATATAAATATGTAATTCCCTTTTTTTTTTTTCTCAAATTATTATGTAAATACATACTACAGTGAAACCTCCCAAATTGGGACAGTCATTGGGACCAGCAAAATTATGTCCCAATTAATAGGTGTCCCGATTTTAAAGATTTTTTTTTTTCAAATTTATTAGTTGCATTTTGTATAGATATAACCCTTCAAGAGATAAAAGTGATTAGGGGTTGGAAATTAAGATGTAAAAAAAGATGAAATATTTTAATTATAGGTACTCTTTTTTTAAATCGAAGTCAATGTACATAATTTTTGTATGAATCTATCTTTTTTGTAGGGTGATCAGATATCAATCATAAGTTTACTCATTACTTTTTACGATTTCAGTTAAAAGAACAGCACATCTTACACTTTTTAAACTCTCTTAAAATGGTGTTTTGGGTTGGGTAGAGTACATACATAGCATATGTACATATATAATGTAAATACAACATACAAATATGTATGTACTACATACTTAAAAACAAAGTAAACACCTGCATATGAAACAACAGTTACCATGAATTGTATTTTCTTAACTCGCAAGTGTTCTAAGTTCTAACACAATATATATATAAAAAGTATGAAAACCTTCCAAGAAGAAGTTTTTGTCCCGATTACGAGGTGATTTTTTCAAATATAAGTACGGAGTACTACTGTCCCAGTCCCTATTCAGAGGTGTCCCGATTACAGAGATTGATTTATATGGCAGACCAAAGTATTTTTATGATAGTGTCCAAATTATAGAGGTTGTCCCGATTAGAGTATCCCAATTAGAGAGTATCTTAATTAGCAGGTTTCACTGTATTTGAATTTTCTTATTTATTTAAAAAAAAAAAAAAAAAAAAAAAAAAAAAAAAAAAAAGGAGAAAGAAACCCCAAAAAAAAATAGAAAATTTATAAATCGTGATTATTTTTAACATTTGAGAAAATAAATAGAATTTCAAACCTTTTTCTTCACCTTTTTTTTTTTACCCCTTATAAATATTTTATGTATCAATTAATTAAATTTTAATTAATAAAATCAATTTTTTTTTCTTAATTAATTATTTATTATGTTTTCACAATGTTTCATTTGAATATTAATTAAAATACTTTGTATTGATTAAAAATTAACAAACAAAAGAAACAGGAAATACTTAATTTTTGTTTTCTTTGTTCTTATTTTGTTTTTTTTTGTAATTATAACTTTACCACCCACCAATTTTCATTTTGAATTTATCAAAATTTATGATTCCACACATTAATTGTTCTTTTAATTTCTGTTTTAAAAAAAAACAAAAACAAAAAACCATGTTCCATTAAAGTATAACAATATTTTTTTTAATTGTTTACATTAAAAGTTTTCATTTTGTTTTCTTCTTCCTTTTGTTTAACTGAAAAAAAAAACATTTTCATTTTTTTTATGTTTTTTTTTATTTTGCGTATTTTCATTATTTATGTTCTTTTTTTTTTGTTATTTTTGTATTTATTATTATTGTTAAAAATAACTTTCTATTTCTATATATAATATTTTTTTGTTCTATATTTTTCTATTTTGTTTTGTATCATCATTATGCATATTGTAATTACTTTGCAAAACTAAAAATTATGCTGTAAACATAAAAATAAAAAAATAAAAATAAAACAACATTAGAAATATAAAATATAATCAAACAAAAAAAAAAGTAAAAAAAAAATAATAATAATAATCTTTGAAATAAAAATTCAAATTATGTTGCAATATTTTTTATTGCTATACTTTTTTTTCTTTTTCTTTTTTTTAAATTATTATTATTATTCCCACTTCAGGCTATTATATACATTTTTTGTTTGTTTGTTTGTTATGAATATGTAAAATAGTTGTAGATTATTACTTCTCTTTTATATCATTTTTTTTTTTATTATTAGAGTACATAGAATAATAAATTTCAATAGAATTTAGAACATATATAAAAGAAAAATAAATTGTTATATTACATGTATGTATATGTACATATGTATGTGTAGGTGTAGTAAATATAGGACAAGAAACAATAAAAAAAATAGACCTTAATTCTAGGTTCTAGATGAATTTTAATAAGATTAATAAAAAGCTTTTGTAGGCGAAGGTCATTCATGTAATTTTTTTCTGTCTTTCATGTTTTTTTTTTTTTTTTTTGCATTTGTTTTTATATGCTTGTACGCATGCATATATAGTACATATACGTATGTAAAATTTAATATACATAATATATTACAATGATTATATAACTTGTTTTTGCCACGACTAGAGTATTCACATACTCCCGAGGGAATATAGTATCTGAGAAATAGAATTTATATATAAAAAAAATATTGTCTCAAGAAGTATCTAGTATTTCACTTCAAAGAACATTTACTTGTACTACGTACAAGTTAATTTTTTAAATGTATTCATCAGATGTTAAAACACATATTTAATTTACGAGTATATTTTAGAACAAAAATTAAGGCTTTGAGATACTAATGATATCATGACTTTTGTTATTAAGATTTTGATGACTATTAAATTATAACAAAGCAAAAAAATGTTAAATAATTTAGCTTTGACTTATTTATACAAATAATTAGAATAATATTATAATAAATACTGTTCTGTTGTTTACTAGAATATTGAAATTTTAAAAGAATGCAGTAGTAAAAAAAAAACAGAAACAAATCACACATTTACATAATATCACAGATCACATTATTTTCCTGCTATTAAATGAGGACAAATAAATATAAAATTATTTCAAATTGTGAAATCTGTGATCTTATTATTTCATTTTTTTTTTTTTTTTTTTGTTATTTAGAGAGAGAAAAAAAATTGACGTCAATTTTCTAACATATATAAATTGAAATAATAATAGAATAAAATATCAAATTACATACATACATACATATTTATAAAGATACAACGTACATATATGTATATGATTTTTATAACACCTACTCATATTACACGTACTCCACCGTAGTCATTGTTCTATATAGTTGCATTTTAGAATATATCTGTCTCGTGTATATATAATTTATTATTATTATTATTAACGTATCTCTCAAATTTAACGCTTGAATGTTAATTGAAAAAACACGCTCTTATAACCATTAACAGAATTATACATTTTATTTTATTACGTATGTATATGAAAAAAAAAAACTGCCTATATGTTACTCATATTCTGAAATTTTTTTTTAACGTGTTAATTACGTGAAGAAAAAAAATAATAATGAAATGTATAATTGATAATTTTTTTTCTTTGTTATGACTTAGCACGACTGAGACGACGAACATTTCAATTTTAGATATTTTTAAATAATCAAATTAAATATTGCATTTCAATTAGATATGAGTACCTATTTATTTTATGAAAACAAAAAACAAAACAAAAAAAAAACTTGTGCAAAAATATAAAATTTGCTGTTTTTAAGAATATTAAGCAAAATAAAAATTTTGAAAATATATCTAATAAAACGTAATTTAAAAATGTAAATAATATGATAATTGAGTGAGATGTAGTTTTTGCCCCCTATTTAAAAAATTAAGGGGAAGGGAGGGATATTATAAAATTAGTAAACAAATTTACAAAAGTTTACTAATTATAAATTTGTTGTTTTTTTTTTTTTAATTTGGTTCATAATTAATTTATTAACGTTGAATCATTTTTATACAAACAAGATTGTGACTAAGTCTGGAAAAAATCTTTATTATATATTATATTTTTTTTTTTTATAATATAAAGTAAATATTTTGTATTGGAATTTATTTAATTTATAATGTTTTTTTAATTTATTCAAGATTAAAATTCTAAAGAATTCTCACAAACAATATAATAACATTCGCATAATTTAATAATAGAAATTTTAAGTTTATTTAGCTCTAGATATACTCTAGAAAATAATTTCATACAAAATTCATTTAAATTGGTTTACAAAATGAAAAGTTTTGAAAATAATCATATAGGAATTGATGATTAATTAATAAGTGTGATAGAATGAGATATAATTTGAATAAATTTTATTTATTAATTTTTATTTTATATTGCAAATTAAGGATTCATTTACACAATTTACTAACATAACTTTTTTTTTTTAAATTGTTTTATGGTAAAAGGTTACTTATATGTATATGTGAAACTTTATTTTTTTTTGGTTCAAGGAAATACAATGACACATTTAAATTTATATTTCGTAGTAAAATAAATTCAATTTATAATTAAATTTAGATTAAAATCACTCTAATTAAATTTAAATTTTTGCTAAGTTTTTTTTTTTCTTTTTTCTTTTTATTTTAAATTTTTTAATTCACTTAGTTTCGAAAATTCAAAAAATTAGTAATTACTCTTTTTTCATTTCTTTTTCTATTTTTTTGTGCTGTATCACATTTGTTTTTTTTTTCTTTTTTAAGCTATATATTTTCTTATAAGTATTTGTGTTTTTTTTCTCATTTATTCAATTCTTTTTTACATTAATTTTTTTAAATTATAAAAAATCAAAATATGTTTTTTTTTTCTCTTCACTTTTTTTTTTTTATTTTCAATTAAGAAAAAAAAAATTCGTTATAAAAAAAAGTAATTATTTTTTTTTTGTTTTTCTTTTCTTTATTTTTGCGTTATTTTGCGTTGAAAAATTAAAATATTAAAAATTGAAAAAAAAAATATACACACCAAAATTGAAAATAAAATTATATCATTGGGGTTGTTTTGTAAAATCAACAAAAATTTATAAATCGTCTCTAATGCAACACATCTACTACTACTACTACTATTACTACAAACTATTACTACAACCACTACAACAAAAATCATCAATATTGCAACCACACTCTACCACCAACCACTAAAAAAAAAACATAAATTACCATACAACCAAAATTTCGTATTTTTTGTAAAATAAAAAATAATCAAAATTAAATATTTTTCACCATTCTATTCAAAAATTAATTGAATTTTTAAAATGTGTAAAAAATTAATAATAATTTTTTGCAATTAAAAAAAAAAAAAAAAACAAACATATTCTGCAACTGCACAAATAATTCATAAATTTAATTATAATTAATTCGCCGTGTTTTGATGCCTTTTGCTGCTATATTGAATGCGCTTTTTTTTTAATTAAAAAAAAAACAAAAAATACGGATGATACACATATGCAAAAAAAAAAAAAAAAGTAGATATTAAAACAAATAGTAGAAAAGAAAAAAATATATAGATAAAATTAAAAATGCCCCAATCAGAGGGCGGATATATTTCATTGGGAAATGGTCCAAAAAGTGTATATAATGCAACAACAGAACCAACTGGACCACAATCTGTATTTGAATCAGTTAAAAGAGCAATTGGACAGGTTGTTGGTAATAGTAATAATAATGGATCACAGGATACAGCTCTACTAACACCAAAAAGTATGCAACCGTTTATTGTAGGATCAAGGTAAGGATGCATTTATAATTATTTTTTTAAATTTTTTTTTGTTTTTTTTTTCGATCGTTTTTTTTTTGTTTTTTTCAAATTGCTTTTTGTCTTTTTTTCCCCCAATTGTTTTTTTTTTTTAAATTAAATTGCATAATTTTTTGTTCATAATGAATTCATTTTTTTTTTTAAATATTTATTTTGTGATTTTTTATTAACTAATTTTTTTCTTTATTTTTTAAATTGAATGAATTACAATGACAATTAAAAAGTGCTTATAGAAAAAATGGAAGTAAAATTTGCAAACAATTTGGTGGTCTACTTTTTCTAAATTAATACTAATTAATTTTTATGGAATTTTGCGAAAATTAAATTATTAAATTAGAAATTTCGTTCAGAAATAGATTTCAAAGGACTTCAAATAAATTTCTTCGATAAAATTATTAAAAACTGCAAGTTAATTTCGTAATGAATTATAAGCGCAAAAATCTATAGAAGAATAAAATCGTAGTTATGATAAGTCTAAAATCTTTACTTAAATGTATTTCAAATTACATAAAAAAAAATGCAAAATTAATAGAAGAAAAAAAGTCTAAAATTTCGAATTTTTTCTCTCGTTATCACAACTCATTGTAAGCTCTAGTACTAGTGTCTACCAATGTAACTTATGTTATAAATGCAAATTCAATAAATTACTTTTCTTACATAAAATTTTATTATTATTTTCTTATAATTTATGAGTAAACACGTTGTACTTAAAATGTCTTTTTTTTTTTTTAAATAAATTAAATGTTTTGCTTCAAAGTATGTAATTGCTAATTTCACGGTTCGTATTCTACGTAAGCTTTTAATTCAATAACATAAATACTGACATCATCTTGAAGAAAAAAAATACCAATTTTATTTGAAAAAAAACAACGTTAATTTTACTTAATTTTAATTTGAAATATTCTCAATGAATTAGTTTAAAAAAAAATGGTGTTGTACATACAAGTACATAATGTACCTATATATCAGAATTGTATCTATATTATTACATAAAAATCTATATGAATCAAGGATGAATGAAATTATCAATGATATCGTATTTTATTTATTTATTTATTTTTTAATACAAAAGTAAAATAAAATTTAAAAAACAAAAAAAAAACAAAAAACAAACAAACAAAAAGAATTTAATAAGCTTAAAAGGTATTATTTACGTTCCTCGTGGAATTATCTTATTTAAATACAAAAACATATGCATAGGTAAATTCATTTCTTTTTTGTTTAGCTAGTTGTTTTTTTTTTTCGATTTGCTTTTTTTTTCTTTTTTATTTCTTTGAAAAACAATAACAAGAAGTTTATTAACAAAACTTCTTAAAGATGATATATATTCTTTAATCTTAGATATACACTTTTTTTTCTATATCTATACTTACATATTCAATTTGTTTGTTATCTTGAATGAAAAGCACTTTTATAATTTCAATGAAAATAAGTAATATTGTACCCGCTTTTATTTGTATTAATTAACTTACACTCGTAAATATATGCACATAATTTCTATTTTAATTAATTATTATTAATTTAATTATTTATGTTATTATGTATAAGGGTATAAAGGTACCTTTGTACCTTTATTAATTAAATATTTACGTATATCAATAAACAAAGCATAATTTAATGTGAGAATTTAAGTAGAAAAAAAAAAAAAAAGAATTATTTAAAAGAAAAAAAATAAATGTTGGGGCTTTCTAATTTCATAAAAAATATCGTTTTACTGAAAAATTATCTTGAAAACAATTAAAAATGAGATCTAAAAGTATGTGAAAAAGCAATGAAAAAATTTCATTATTAAAAAGTTTGATTCTTTCTTCTTCTTTTTTTGGGTTACATTATATTTTTCCTTGCACTTAACTCCTCATAATTTAACTCATTAAAAATTTAATGATTTCGTTAGATTGTCAATTATTATATAATTATTTGTACGAAGTGCTTTTAATTATTAAAGTTTTAACTTTTTAATGATATTAAAGACATCAATTATAAAATTTTCCTTTCTTCTTTTTTTTCTTTTCTTCTTCTCCTCTTTAATATCCTTATTATTTTTTGTTGTTTTTTTTCCCCTTCGTTTCAATCAATTATTCATTTACATTACATATATTAATAGAGTGTCCATTAATTTATATAACTTTGTTGTATTTATACATATTACCTTTCAACAATATAATATAAATAGTATAATCTAAGATTATCGACAATAAAAAAAAAATGAAATGGAAAATGAAAAAAAATAAGAGAAGACAAAAGAAAAATAAAACAAGGAAAATCGATTTTTTCAAGTATGTACATACATATCTACATATATGTATGTACATATAATTCTGTATTAGCACAGGACTTGAATTTCATTTTAAAATCAACAACAATTGCTGTCAGAAATTCTACAATAAATGTATAATAGAGGTGATTTTTTTTTGTAATAAAAAACAAAAACGGTACTATATATCTACATTTTGCCTTGTCTCTTCATTGGATATGGAAAAAAAAACTGAAGGTGAAAATTCAGTAAAACTATATCCCCAACCCCAATCCCCAACTACACTCAATTAAATGAAAACTACAGTAAAAAAAAGTTTTAACTAAAATATATATGTTTAAAAAAGGCTCCAGTATATTGTCTCCGCATTACACAGATAATATGTATATGATATGTGTGTATAGCTACTATAATATATGTAATATCTGTTATTATGTGAAAATATGTAAATGCATACATATAAACTTAAATATGTATATATCTATATATATATGAATAGAAAATA
Source organism: Bombylius major (assembly GCA_932526495.1). Taxonomy (NCBI): domain Eukaryota; kingdom Metazoa; phylum Arthropoda; class Insecta; order Diptera; family Bombyliidae; genus Bombylius; species Bombylius major. The sequence continues at coordinate 37,127,553 of OW052046.1, forward strand.
CACTTTTTTACATAATATTAAATTAGTTTAAACACGCAAAAGATATAGAATATGAAAAAAAAAAATGAATAAAATTTATCATTATTTATTTATAAAATGATGGAAGTTTTAGTGAATAAATGTGGTTTCTTGTAGTTCAATAAAAATACATATTATTTTTTGACTTTTTTTTCTCCATAATTTTGCCATTTAGGCAGAATAAATCTACAATAAAACGCAACTATTCTATAATAATTTTCTTAAGCATGGATTTTTCTCCAATATACTTGAAATTAAAACTAAAATTTATTCATATGAATCATCGTTTATTTTCCGAAAGATTTATTGTTTTTTTTTTTGGGAAAAACAAAATATTTCAGAATAAATAATTTACTCTTTTATTCAAATTAATGACAAAAATCAATCAAAAAATTGATTTGTCAAACACATAAAAAAAAAATTCATTTTGGATAAAAATTATTTTTCATAATGTGATGAATCGATAAAATCGAACACATTATCACACTCATATTTCTTTGTTAAAAAGAGCATCAACGGTTAGTTGTATCTTTCAAAAGATACCAAAAGACCAAAACCATATGACATTTTTACAAATGACATTACAGGTTTTTTTCATATGTGATTGTCATTGTATCTTTAAGGATTCAATGAAAATTTGTTTGAGAAGAAAAAAATACATAACATCAAAGATAAATTAAAACAATATATCAAGTATTGATTTCAGGATAATATAATCCTTGTATAAAATGTTGTTTCACAGAACAAGAAAAATATATTATATATATACAAAATACTGCATTGAATAAATTGCAAAATTACATAATATTGATTATTACAACAGAAAGAGTAAAAATTTATAAAATTATTAAAATAGCTGCAATGTTTTCGTCATTTGTGTGGTGAATTTAAAAAAATAAATAAAAATTGTGAGAAAGTAAAATATTAAATTTCTTGGACTTTGACATATACAAAATAAAGTATATATATAGTAAATTAAAAAATCAAGCTTAATCACGATAAGTAATTCAATTTTAATGGAGAAAATATGATAAATTTTAATTAGAGAATTAACTTTGATTTATTATTTTAAATTTTAAACTATGATTTATTAAGAAAGAGAAAGAAATTTAAAACAAAAAGACAAAAAAAAGATAACAAAATGAGAAAGTTTTGTAAAGAAAAGTCATTTAATGAAAAAGATAAATCTTATAGTTTTCATTAAATGAATCCTTTTTTATTTTAGATTTTAAAGTTCATTGTTAAAAAATTTGTTCATTTTCGATAACAAAAATAATAATAGATCATCACTGTAATTATCTTTTCATTTTTCATATTAGAAAAATTAAATGAAAAATAGATAATATAGAAGAAAAGTAAACTGAATGGAAAAACATATACCTATAGTATAATTATATATATCTATATACAGCATTTAGAAAAAAGGATAAATTTTGAAAACTTTATTTTTGTTTTTTTTTTTTTTTTTTTTTTTTTTTAAATTTTCTTCTATAGCTGTTTTTATATATGTATTTGAAAACAATTTGACTTAAAAAATAAATATGTACATATATGTGTTGTTGTAAAATTGTACTTTTCTATAGTATATAATATGCTGAACATTAACCCAAATTCTACGAAATATCCTTGACTAAGTTATATAGTCAAGTTAAAGTTATATAATATTTTATATTTGATTTTAAAAAGGATGTATACGTATTAATTTTCGTATATAATATATGTACTTGTATTTATTGTTGTATGTACATGGGAAAAAAAAGCTGTGTGTTTTTTTTTAGTGAAATGGGGTCATTTTTTCTTTAAAAAAAAAAAAGTATAAAAACAAAAAAAAAACGATTTTGTTTTTCAATGCACAAATAAAATACTTAGTGCACAAAGAAAGAAAAAAAAACACAAACACATATTAAAAAAAAAAAGTAATAATAATCAACTGACACTGTAAAAGCTAGATAAAATTTTTTTTATCATAATATTAATGCATAAAATATACAATAGAATTGAAATATAAATTGTGAATGAAGTGAAAAATATTTGTATGTATGTATAGTTTTATTAAAATGGCAATAAGTATGTATACTATATATGTGTGTAGATAAAAAGTTAGAAATGGTATGAACAATATGATATTTCTACAATATGCAATAATGCAAACGTACATGCATTCATTCTTATATGTATGTACCTATATCCTTTTAATAAACTAAAAATTATATTTTCAATTTATAAAATTCAATCTTATACAAAAACATATTTTCATTTCAATTTAAAAAAAAAAAAAAAAAAAAAAAAAAAAATTAAAAAAAATGTAACATGAGAAGAACGTCTGAAATTTCGTGATTAATTTATTATTCATTGAAATGTATTCATCAGGAAATTTGTCATCATTCAAGGGGAAAAAAGAAAAAGGGAGAAGAATTAAACATACAAAACGATAAGGGAAAATTTTCTACACATATACGAGTATGTTATATACATACATAATATTGAAATTTTATAAAATCCTTGCAATGAAAATGTGACAAAATAAAATAAAGGAAAAATTAATGGATATCGAACTTTACTGTTATACCATATGTGTAATTGTATACATTCATTTTATATACATATGTGTATGTTGTACTTTTCTACATGAAAAAAAAGGAAAATCTTTTACGTAAATATTTTTGATTTGAATTAAGTTTTCTAAAGAAAATGAAAAGATTTTTTTTGTTTTTACATCAATGAATTCAATAATTGGTAATTATAAAAAAAAAAAAAAATAGTCAATTCTAAGGAGATTTTGTTCTTTTTGTAAAGAAAAAAAAAGGCATGATATCTTTTTCTTTTTTGTTTTTTATTACATAATAAGATAAAATTTATTTTTTAAATATGAAATTTTTTTTTTCAATTTTCTATAGAAAAGATTTTTTTTGTATAATATGAATTTTTTTTTGCATTTGAATGTAAGTTAGTTGGAGCTGGAAAATATCTTTGAAATAAAAAATGGCTATTCTTGTTTATATTTTGAAAATAAATTCTTTTTTGATAAAAAAAAAAAAATTAAATAGTACAATAATTTGTTTGCAAATAAAAAAATAAACTTCCATTTTTATATTTGCATTTTCATTTTTTTTTTCCTTTTTAATAAGCATGTTTTTCTTTTTTTTTTTTTTTTTTAATAAAAAGAGGTTATTTTTCTATAAATTTATAGAATGGTATAATAATCAATTTATTCAAGGTAGGTAGGTTATATGTACTCGGTACCGAATACAACTTTTTAAAGACAAAAACAAAAATATAATAAACAAGGTTAAAGCTTGTGTTTTTTCTGTTAATTTTTTATACATTTTTTTTCTTATTCTTAAGAATTTTTTCTTTGATAAAATCAATTTTTCTCTCTTTATTCAGCTAATTTTTTTTATTTATTTTAACAAAAAAAAAAACAAAAAAATTGCTTAGATTCTTTATTCTAATTTTTGTATTTAATTGAATAGAAAAAATTCTTCAATTTATTTATTTGAAATAACAAAATACATAAAAAAACAATGTAATTTTTGTAAATAGAATTTTTTTTTTATTCTTTAAATTTTGTAAATAAAACAGTTTTTTTTTATTTTTATCAAAAAAAAAAAAATTATATCTGTATGTCATCAGATGTTTTATGGGAAAATAATAGATCATCTGTATATTGTAAATAAAACAAAGAAATTCATTTATTACGTATTATTTATAAAAAAATAAAATAAAAAAAAGATAAAACAGATGCAAAAACGTGTAAGAGAATAAAAATAAAAATACAGAGTGTTTCTTTAGTTTTTTTTTTGTATCACAATCTGTATAATGAAAATGATGTGCAGAAATTAGATGTTTTTTCTAGAAAACAAAATTTTATCATATTTAGATTAGCATCACTGCTAAATTTCGCCAATCTTGTAGACCACCTGGGGGTCTAATAACAATTTAAGCATACAATATAAAAAAATTAAAATATACTTGAAGTATATTTTCTGAAAAAATCAAAAGTCGATACTCATAATATACAATGAAAAACTTGAAAAACCACAGGTTGTTGATTTTCTAGTACTGTAAAAATTCTAAATTTGTTTATTTATTTTTGTCAAATATTTGAAATAAATAGTTTTTTTGTTTTTTTTTTTTTTCACATGAAATCCCTTAATTAAAAAATTATGTATTTACAAAATGTCTGTTCACATAATCACAATAGTAACAAAAAAAAAAAAAATAATTGATAAAATAAAACAAAAATATTTACATATAAAATTTATCATCAAAAATAATTTGTTAAATTATAAACTGTCATATCTGTAAATTATTATTTTGTTGAAAATCTTAATTATTTTTGTAAATTTAATTTTATTATTAAAAATTTTTCCATATAGGAAAAAAAAATTATGTACAATTATATATTTTTTTTTTTTTTGTATTCATAGGTTTTGTTTATTTTAAAATACAAACATACAAACATCCAATATAAAAAAAAATATAACCTTTGTAAATGTTTACTAGAGAAAAAAAATATATATATACGTTACAACATTACAAAAAGATAATATGTATTTTTTTGATGATAACATACATATATTTTTTGTTTTTCAAATATCTAATACACGAATACTGTCATCATCATACTTGTTAATATTTACTTTTTTTTTTTTTTTTCATTTTTTATTATGAAGCTTGTTTTTTTAAATATATTAAATATATTGTATATTCGAGTCTTATATAGAATACCTTTAATCAAAACCAGAATCAGGTAGTTATTATCGGTTATATCTAGCTTGAACAACATATTTTATTTATAACATTCGGCATATGAATACATATATGTATGTACATTATCATTCCACAATTAAGAAAAAAAAAATATACATATTTTTGAAATTAAAATAAAATAAGTTAGCTTTTGAAAATTCTTCGACCGACATTGAATAAAACTCTTTTTAGTATTTCTTATTTTTTGATAATCGTAGTCAATATATTGCTTCAAAGAAACAAAAAAAAACTAATTCACACATGCTGAAAATTCTACTACAAGTGTTGTTCTCTTTTTATTTATTATTATTATTATTTTTTTTTTTTAAAGAAGAGAAATTCAAATACCGGCTGCCACATTGTCTGAATAAAATTACATCATATTCGCGTGTGAATATTTCTTTTTATTTTTTTTTTTTAATATTTTGATTTTTATGATTTACAACAGAAATATTTTTTTTTAAATGTTGTGATTTTGTTTTTTAATTTTTATTTTTATCTAAATGCATTGCATCCCATTTAATCAGTATATGTATGTTTTAATGATAAAGAAATCTCTGATAAGAAAAAACATAATAATTTATAGAAATATAAACATAGGTACATACATACATATGTACATACATAATATGTATGTATATGTCATCTGAAAAAAATAAAAATATTGTTAAATGTATCATTCATTACTTTGACATTATAATGCCATGATTTAGTGATGGGAACAACAAAAGATACAGACATTTTTAATTGGATTTTTATGAAATTTCATGTAAAATTTACAGAGAAAAAATATAGAGCGGAAATTTTTTTTTTTTGTTTTTTAATAAAATCGATATCCAAGTAAAATTCTTTTTAAAGATATGTATTTAATATCAGAAAACACTGCATGACATTAACATAAATTCAATCAGAGAACATGGTGATTTACGTACATTTCATTGGAATATATCATGAATATGAAACAATTTTAATACATAATACCTTTTAATTATAATATGTTTTTAGAAAATAATTTCCATACTCCATAGGAACAAATTTTTTCAAAAAATGTTTCTTTACTATCGAGAATTAAAAAAACATATTTAATTTTAAATATAAACAAAAATTCAAAAGTAATCTATAAGATTTCAATTACAAAATTGATAACAAGAGAAAAAAAATACAATTTTTTTTTTTCACATAAGATTCTTAATTAATTTATTTAATTTTTTGTTATTGTAAAATTCAAAATACACTAAATACATACTAAGTAAAAAAAATATTTATTAAAAATATTACAATGATTCCTAATACAAATAACATAAGTGCACTCACAGTTCAAAATTCAGATAAGCAAAAAAAAAAAAAAAATGATTGAATAATTAACAGCTTTTTATTTTCTTTTATTTATTTACATATTTGTTAAAATATTATAATTTGTCAGTTATCACATAAGTGAAGCACCTGAAATTAAAAAGACAACAAATATATGTACTATAAAACATGTTATACATAGTTACCTGATAAATATTAAATGTATATTTTTTTTTTTGTTTCTTTGCAACGACAATAAAAAATTGTATCTTTCATCTTGTTGCAATGAACACATTATGATAATTGTAGATTTTTTAAATACTTATATGAATAAACAATAACAACAAAAATCTTGTAGAAAGTGGTTAAATTTCAGATTAATCTGGACAAATGCGAATCAATTCTAGATTCTACTAGTAATAAAATGATAATAATGTTTTAATTATATAAAGATATATATATACAATATTTTTTGTTTTCTTTTTTGTAATTATTAACAAATCAGAATTTTTTTAAACAAAATTTTTATATATTTATAAATAACTATTATTAGATTGTTTTGTGTAAGCAAATCATTAAGTACACTCTTACATATATATATTATTTTTTCATTTTCAAAGTAGCAAAAAACAAAATTAGTAATAATATAATTAAAGTAGGTAGAGTATAGATTTTATTATTCTTATCAGAAATTTAAGAATTTTGAATAATATGTAGATAGAATTTTGTTTATTCTGATCATAAAGTATCTTATTTCAGTTTAAAAAGTAACTAATTAATTGAAAGAATACAAACAACAATTATACTTATAATTTTTGTGAAAATAATTTCGATTTATAATATTTTTTTATTTTCTCATCATTTATTAATTTATAATTATTTGTTTACAAAATTCGAACACGTTTTTTTTTTTTTTCGTGCATTATTTTTATAATTCAGATACTTTAACATCACATATTCAATAAATTAAATTGATGAAATTACATTTTTTTTTTAAATACATACTTGGTTGCCCTTATTGGAATTTTTTATATTATTATACTTACAACAACAACAACAAAAAGTCAATAATCTTATTATTTTTTTTATTTAATTTTACACACCTCTTTTTTTTTTTTTATTTATCTCTACCAAAACAGAAGAGATAACATACTTGATTATTTCATAAAATTTTATTTTTTATAGTTAAACAAAAATTTATAATTCATACAAAATTAATTTTTTTTGTATTTTTTTTTAAGTAAACCAAAATTAAATTTACTAAAAAAAAAAACATCATATGATTGCCATTTATTCATTTTTCATATCACATTTTTTTTTTCTCTCAATAATTTTCATTTGAAATTTTATTTTATTTATTCATCCGACATATGTGGAACAAAAATTAAAGAAAAAAAAAAGTGGAAACATATAAAAATATTCTGTATTTGTAAATAAATTACTATTTATGATTGAAACGTCTTACATACAAGTTAAAAAAAAAAAAAAGATTGTACATACGTATATTATGTATATAAAAATAATTGAATAATTACAAAATGAACAAAATAACAATAAATTATGCAAGTTATTAATTAAGTATCTTTTTTTTTTAGTTTTCTAAAATTTGTGAATGCCTTTAAAAAAAAAAAATAAATAAACAATCAACTGTACAGTTATTATTTGTTTATCAATTTTTTATATTTTTATCTCATTAATTCTCAATAATTCTTTTCTATACTTTCAATTATAATTTTGTAAATGGTAATGCATTAAAAAAAAAAAAAAAAGACAAAACAAAATCAAAACATAATTTAGAAAAAAAAAAAAACACAAAAAAAAAACAATTTTCTTTTCTTGGCATGCATGCTTATAGTATTTATTTCAGAGACCGTGACAAAATTGGTAAGACACTGAACACAAAGATGCCATCAGCACCAGCACATACAGCCGAGGAGGCACGTTTACTTGGGTAAGATATAATTTTTATTTTTATTTTATTTTATTTTTATTTTTTAAGCTGGAAAATTATAAAAAATTTTATGTTTTTCTTTAAAAAATTTTTATTATCTTTTTCATTATTTTTATTTTTTTCAATTTTAATTGCTTGTAAATTTACAATTATTTATTGATTTTTGTTATGATTGATTTTCTTTTTCGTTTTTATTTTTTTAAATTTTTTTTTTATTTTTGCTGTTATGAATAATTGAATTTAGCTTAATATTTAACTTTGTTTTTAATTACATACAATAAAAAAACACACATTAAAAACAAAAACAATTAAATTATTGTTATATGCATACATTTTTATGACACACATGCACATAAATAATACTTTTTTATTTTTTATTTTTTATTAAAATTATATACTTATGAACTATAGAATTTTATTGTTTGTATGTTGAGTTAATTAATTAAAAACTTGCTGTAGAAAAAAAAAAAATATAAGTTTTCATATTCCAAACTAATTAAACTTTTTCCATTTTCAAAGATCTTGATTGAAATTTTCAGTATTTGCTCATTTCAAAAGATTTAAATTACAGAATAAAATTCATAAGAAACCTTTTATTACCTTTATTTAACATGTTATTATCCTTTGTACTAATTTGTAAGTAAATTCTATGTTAAAAGAAAATGATTTCAAATAAAAAAGAAAATTTATTTAAGTTTACTTCAGATATATCGAAATCATAAAACTGCAGGAAAACAAAATAATTAAATAGAATTAGTTTTAATTAAATTTTAATAACAGTTTTTATAATTAAAACAACAACAAACAAACAAACAAAATATTACTTGATGAACATTTAATGGGCTTTTCCGATTGTCATAAAAATTGAAATTTTTTTTAAAAAAAGAAAAAAATTAAAAACTAATGAAAATCGAACAAAGATTATTAAAGAAAACTCATATATCTCCAAGCAAAAAACAAAAAAAAATTGAAATCGTGAAAATTAAAATTAATAAAATGCGATTTGATTGAAAAACAAAAAAAAATGAAGAAAAAAAAGCTCAAAAATCTCAATAAAGTTCTTTGTCTTTATAATAAAGTTTTGCTTCCAAATTAAAAAAAAAAAAAAATAAAACAATTTTATTTATCGTTTCCAATGAAACACGAATAGGTGCAAATTGATTTTTAAAGAATCCATATAAAAAACATAAAATTACAAAAACAACAAAATAACACAAGAAGAAGAAAAAAAAAAACATGTAATATAATATTTTCATGGTAATCTTCGCAATTATTATAAAAATCTTGAATTTATTTTTTCAATAACAAAAAAATTAAAATCATGTAGATTGTCGGTAGAGTATGAAAAAAAAATGTTTAAACAAACAAAACCAGATAACACAAAAAAAAAAAAAAAAAACAACACGTTTTAATAATACATACCTGTGTACAATACAAATACAAGTAGACAAAACATAATTTTAATTCAAAGGTAACAAGAACATGTTGGATTTCTTTGATTTTTTCAGTTCATTTTTTTATTTTTGTCTTATTTTTGTTACTTACTTTATATTATTTATTTCTTTTTAGTTAAGTTTTAGTATTAAAGAAAAGCAAAGAAGTAAAAAAAAAAGTATTAACAAAAAGATCTGAAGGTCTAAGTGCCGCATTATTGTAGTTATAAACATTTTTTTTTTCTTATTAATTTATATTTTTTTTTTCTGTTCTTGCAATAGTAAAATATATTGTGAAATAGATATTATGATTAGTAAGTCAAGGGCTCAAATTGCAATTGTAGTTAGTTATATTTATAAATACTCGTATTATATTTATAGTTAATAGAAGAAAAAAAAGCTAAGTAAAATAATTGAATTTTAAAATTTAAATTAAAGTATCTAATAACAGCAATCATTTATGTTATAATAGATAGAAAATGTAGAATAGATAAGTCACCATAATATTCAAAAAAAATTAAAATAACTCTGCATGAATTTTAAAATTTAAAAAACAAAAAAAAAAATACAATTTATAAATATGGTAGGTAAAAAAAAAAACAGTAGCGGCGTAACTTGAAATGTTCGGATCCTAAACAAAAATTTGTTTGGTTATTTTTCTGAGCCTCAATATAATCAAAACTAAAATATTCAAAATCTTCTGACTATACTGCACAAATGATTCTTTCAAAATAAATTACTGTATTGGTAAATTTTAAGTACAAATGTCATTTTTAAAATCCTTTAAAAAAAAATTAAAATCAAATCAATCAATCTGATCGGATCAGACCTAATCCATCATATTATGCCTTAAACATTGCTCAATTTCACTTGATACAAGTTACGTCACTAGAGTAAATATAAAAATATATTTATGTTAATTTTTAAATTAATTTATTATACATTGTAAGTATGTAATTGATAATTTTATCATATTTAGCAATTCTTTTTTTTTTCCCTTTAAATTTATAATTAGAATTTGAAAAAAAAAATGTATAGTTAAATTTAAGAAAATTATTTGCAAAATTACAAATTATAATAGTTTATTTATGCTTTCAATTAAAATATGTATTTAGAAGATTGCAAATTTTTAATAAACGTAATTGAATTACTTAATCTTAAAAATAAACAACAACAATAATCAAATTAATTGTACACAAACAACACAACCAGAATCATTACTTTATTTTTCACACATACGTGTTTTTATTTTTCATGTGTTTTAAAAAAAATAAATGACTCATAAATCCTGTTTTTTTAAATTTTTTTCTTCTTATTTTTCATTTTCATTGAAAATTTTTTATTCTATTGAAAATATACTTTTTCCATTAATTTATTAATTGAAAGAAAAGAAAAAAAAACGAACATCAAAAGTACATAATAAAAATTTATTTGTATAAGAAGAAAAAAAGAGAATATCCTTTTACTTTGTATTTGAAAAAAAAAAAAAAAAACCGATAAACCAGGATATAAATAAAATATTTTATCCATTATTGTAATTGAAAAAGGGGTGGGTGTACGATTTAAAAAAAGAAAGGATGCAAAAATATTTGAGAAAAATTTTAAAATCGACTTGAAAATTACAAAAAAAAAAGTATTATCAAATTTATAAATAAAGGAATTTAAAAAAAAGGAGTTTTCAATTGAAATTAAGGATATATTGTGTAAATTTCCTAGAATAGATTAAACTAGAATCTATTGAAAATTTAAAGCTTAATAAACTTGGCAAAAAATAAAAATAAATTCAACTATGTAACTGAAATTTAAAAAAAAAAAAGGTATTAAGGATAACGAACATATTATTCTCATTTTTATTATTTTTTTTTTTAAGTGCTAGGATATGTCAAAGTCAATTTCTAAATCTTTTTGTTTTGGTTACAGAAAAAAATATTTTATTGTAAATTTTATTTATCAAATACAAACAAGAATCATGTATATTTTAAATTAATCCTTGTAAATAAATAATTTCTGGAATAAACTCACATCTTCGTTTGACGTAAATATACGTAATTGTTGGGGAAACAAAGAAATAAAAAAAACTTTTTGAAATTGATTTATTATATTTATGTAAAAATGTAAAAACAAATATGATTTCATTTTTCCTTTTTTTTTTTTTTTTTTTTTGCTTCAAGGAAGTGAAATCAATTTCCGTTAGCATATATCGATTAATATGAAAAAAAAAAAATAAAAAAAGGATCTATCATCATTGTCAGAATAATGTACATGTCATGTAATTATTAAAGCGTACGTTACGTACATATACACACAGTTAAAGTATACATAAAATTTGTGGGTAATATTGAATTTTTAAGAGAAACGAAAAATATGATAGGATTTTGAAAATGATAGAAAGTAAAAGTATATTTTAAAAAAAAGGGAATAAAAAGAAACTGGAGTATTTGAAAAGTGATTATGAATAAAAAGAAGAAAAAAACAATATTTTATTTTTTTCAATCATTGAAATTGATGATGATGATGATGATGATGGTGGAAAAATAATTTTAAGAATGAAATATTAGATTACGTAGAAAAAAGAAAAATTATGATGATTTGTGAATTTTACATATTTTACAAATGTTAGGGAAAAAAACAGTGAGTTTTAAGAATAATTTTTCAATTTAAAAATAAAAAAAATCAATTAATAATGAAAAATAATATTAAACAAAATAAATTGATAAATTTCAATTCAAGGACTTACATCATAGATCTCCTTTTATTTTGTGTGTGTTATTATAGAAAAAACACATTATTTTAAAAAATAATAATAATAATGGGAGGAGGATGATTTTAAAATATGTATGTAGTTCAGATATTAATCGTTAATAATTGATAAATTAAAAGATATAGTCATCTCTTTTCATATAAAAACAATTTAATTTAACACATAAATTTATAAATTTCCTTTTGTAATTTTCTATATACAAAAAAAAAAAATAAGAAAAAAAAATTAAGGACATGACTGTAGTACAAAAAAGTAATTTAAAAAAACATTCTTAAAAAATAAAGTAGGTAATTACGGTCAATTTAAAAAATAATAAGTGCAAAAATTCACCTTACATTTTAATGATAAATCATAATCGATATTTTATTTAAAGTTTAATAAATGAAATACATACTTATATATACATGTACTATGTAGGTATGTTTTTGTTTAAACATACATTGTACATGTACAATGTGTATTGTTTAATAGTAAATTTTATGTACAATCATTAAAATGATATTTTAAAACATGGTACATACATATTTGGATACATTATACATACATATGTACATACAACGTATAATTATCCTTCTAAGGACGATAGCAATTTTTCTTTATTATGTATATATGTATTTATTATTTATGTATGAATTTATAAGAACAATTTTTTCTCTAATTACAGCTTTTTGTATTTAGGTCATCAAATTCTGCATCTGAATAAAATATTTTATACAAAATATTTAATATGAAATATACACGATATCACAAATCATTAATTAATTCTAAATTGGGTTTAAGTTTTTAGAAAAAAAAAATTGACAGGTTATTAAAAATGGAAAAGAAAAAAAAGAAAAAAAGAAAAAAAAATCAACAAATAAAATTAGGTGAAAAGAAAATATTTTTATTTATTTATTTTATTATTATTAATTTTTTTAAGCAAAAATAATAGAAAATAATTTTAGGAAAATAAAAATAAGAAAATATATAATTACATATGTACAATATAAAAATAATAATTTAAAAAAAAAACATGAATGATACTCTTCAATATTTAAAAATAAAAAAAAAAAATAATCATTTTAGTGATATTTCAGCATTTTCAAAAATGGAAGCAAAAAATATAATTAAATTTTAACTTATTTTTAAAAAAAAAATATTTTTTTTTTGTATTTTTATTTTACTTCAGCACAATGCCAATAGATCCTATGGATGATATTGAATTGCGTTCTGTGCAATTACAATTTCCGAATTCTCAAGGTTCAATAATTGATTCATGTGATTTGAAAAGGGTACCAACAGATAAAGGTGACATTTTGGTTGCAATTCAAGGTGACACATCAAAACCGGCAATATTAACCTATCATGATCTTGGCCTTAATTGTTAGTATAATTTTATTTATTTATTAATTCCTTTTTTTTTTTTTTTTTTTTGTAAATATTCATTCAATTTTATTTTACTTTTTTTTTTCATGCATTTTGGCAGATGCTACAAATTTTGGAGGTTTTTTCAATTTTCCTCTGATGAAGGGACTTCTTGAAAATTTCTGTATATACCATATAACGGCACCTGGACAAGAAGAAGGTGCACCAACGCTTCCAGAAGAGTAAATTTTTATTTTTAATTGATTTTTATTTTTCTTTCTCCAAATAATTATTCAATTACAGAAAAAAGAAAATTAACACGTTTTTTTTTCTATTTTTTTTTTTTAAATTTTCAGTTACGTTTATCCAACAATGGATGAATTAGCAGCTCAATTATCATTTGTTCTATCACATTTTGGGCGTAAAAAGGTTATTGGTTTTGGTGTTGGAGCTGGAGCAAATATAATAGCTAGATTTGCTCTACAAAATCCTGATAAAGTTGCTGCTCTCTGCCTAGTTAATTGTGTATCAACGGCATCTGGTTGGATTGAATGGGGTTATCAAAGTTTTAATGCACGTTTCTTACGTACAAAAGGTATGACTCAAAGTGTTGTCGATTATTTGATGTGGCATCATTTTGGTAGAAATCCAGAAGAACGTAATCATGATTTGGTTCAAATGTATAAATCACATTTTGAAAGAGCCGTTAATCCAACAAATTTGGCAATGTTTATTAATTCTTATATACATCGAAATGATTTAAATATTGCTCGAACACCACCTGGTACACCACAGGCAACATGTACTCTTAAAATGCCTGTTATCAATATAACTGGAGCATTATCACCACATGTCGATGATACTGTTACATTGAATGGCCGTTTAGATCCTACAAATTCAACTTGGATGAAGGTAAACTTAAAAATAAAATACATACATTACACAAACACATAATTGAAAATTTTCAATATTAAATTTGATAATGTTTTTTTACAAAAAAAAATTTCAAGATTTCCGATTGTGCAATGGTGCTCGAAGAACAGCCAGCAAAATTGGCAGAAGCATTTAGACTTTTCCTCCAAGGTGAAGGATACGGTAAGTGTTAAATAAGACTCCTTTTTTTCTATTTTAGTACTTGATTTTCTTTTGTTATTTTTGCTCTTTACAAAAATAACATAATTCACATTATCCCAAATAAAAATAAGTTTAAAAAAAAAATTATTCATTAAAATCTAATTTAAAAAAAAAAAAATGAACATTATTCACACAAAAGACATTTCAAATACATCATCACTAACTAATTCACATACAATTTCCGTATCATTTCATTATAAAGTTTTTTTTTTCTTTTATTTTTTTCAATTTATTTTCAAATGCTGTTAGATAATTATTCAAATTTTAATTTGCTAGCAAATTAGCGCGTTTAGAAAATTTGCTAAAATACATTTTTTTTTTTGTTAAGTTACCTGTTTTTATTTCTTTATTTTCTTTTTGCGAATATAAAACAAAATATTTAAATAAAAAAAAAAAAACACAATTTGACCCCCTCCCAGTCTGTTTCCTTTTGTGATTAAATAAAATTTCATATGAAAATTTTTTTTTTTAAAAATTGGCATATGATTGATTCTTTTTTTTTTTCATTCTACAATGCAGTCCAGAAGTAGAGGAAAAAAAAAACAAAAATTTATACTGAATTTTTCTAAAAATGGAAATATCGTAATTTTTTTTTGTTTGACTTTAATTTGAGATTAATAACTTCTCAATTCGGTTAGAATACATCTTTCACCTTTTCATATTTATCTTTTTTTTTCTCACGTTTAGAACATTATTATTTTTACTGTGTGTAAATTAAAAGAAAAATTTAAGGTTTTCAAATCACCTGTTGTTTGTTTTTAAAATTTTTGTAAATTTGTTTCTTCTGTTTTGATCACACATTGCAATTAAGTTTTCATTAATTTTAGTGTAAAAAGAAAAATTTTTGAATCAATATTTCATTTTTAGGGGAAGAAAAAAAAACAGTGTGAGTTTGATTTAATGAAAAATTTAATTAAGTCACATAAATAATTGAAAAATAAGAAAAAAAAAATTAATAAATAATCGATTTCAATTTCAAGCATCAAAAAAAATCGTTAACGTATTGATTTTCTTTTTTTTTTCTTCTTCATCACATATTAAAAATTTAATTTAAATTTTTTTTAAATATTTGGCTGTATTCCTAAACGTCTATTTGCTTCGTGACTGCAATATGGATGCTTCATTTTCCAAATCGATTGACTCTATTTTTGAGGTTTTCTAAGTTTTAGTTCCAAAACTCGATTAATTCTGGGATTTTTTATATTCGAAGTAATTGGATGTTAAACTACTAAATTAAAAATATTTTTTCGGTCTTCTATCGGAGCTAATTTATTACTCTTTTAGACGATATTTATATGGAGTTAATCGATTTGGCAAGTGAGGCATCAATATGACAGTCAATATACTTACATTGCTGAAAAAAATTTGTGTTGCGTAGTAGCATCATAATTATTCATGATGCGCTTTTTCATTGTCAAAAAATCATACTTCATTTTGATTGACGTGGCGGTTTCCGAAATCTTCCGAAGATACTTGAGTTTTAAAACGGGATATTCTTTGTCATCAATGTAGATACATAGTTGACACATTGGAACTTTCGACGGTCGTAAAGACGTTTAGAAATTCAGCCTTTATCATAACAAAAAAACAATAATTTTTGATATTAAAAAGAAAACCAAATCATTTTTCATACTTTTTTTTCTTCACACATTTTTCTTTCTTTTTCATTCTTTCTTTTTTTTTTCTCACTTAACAAACAGCTGTTAATATCCGTAAATAAAATTCATTGTAAGAAATTTTTTTCAAATCACAAAAAAAAAAAACAATTCTTTTTTGTATACATTTTTAAAAGTCTGATTTAATATAAAAAAAATCAAGTTATATAAAATTTATTAATAAAATGTAATTAAAAACAACAAAATACGATATATACATACACACATATATACATTTAAAAAAAATAATAATGAAAAAGCTTAAAAAGGATTTATATAATCGTTTGAATAAAAAAAAATATTTATTGTATTTTCTAGCAATTGTATTTATCACTTGTAAAATTTAGTCACAAGAAAAAAGAAAAAAAATCATAATAAGTGTAAAATGATTTGCAAAAAAAAAAGAAGAAGAACCAAGAGAAAAAAATGTTAAACATAATTTCAAAAAAAAAAAAAAAAAAAAAAAAAAAATTGTAAATGCATATTTTAGTTTAAAATTTGAAAAGAAAAACCGCGAATTGAAAATTCATTTGAAACAATAAAAAAATAATTTTTTATGATATACATTATGTATGCGTCAAAATATGCATTTACATATATGTATGTGTAAATTTTGTAAATTATTATTATCTTTTCCAAATGTGTTGATTGAATTATTAAAATTTTAATTGTATGTTATTTGTTAAATAATAAATATTTTATTTAGGAGATTTTTTTTTTCTTATGTTTAATTTAAAATCAATTTTACACACGCGTTTTTATTTTTTTTTTAAATAAATATTTCAACTAATTTTAAGTTTTTATCGTTTTTATTAATTTTATTTCGTGGATAAAAATTTAAATTTATTGTGTAAATACACAACTGAGTATTTCAACAACAACAACAAAACAACAAAAAAAGTATTCATCAGCTGATAACAATTTTTGCTTACGTCTTTTTAATTTTTGCAATAAAAAATAGTAAAAGTAAATTTCCTCTAGTCACTCAAATTGACCTCAATTTTCAATTCAAAGAATATTTTTTTCAAATAATTTTCCAGAAATTTTCTCTTCTCAAAATTTAATTATTGAATTGTTGTTGTTGTTTTTCGCAAAATTGATTTAACAAAAAATGATGATTATAAATCTAGAAAAAAAAAATACTTAAATAATACTTAAACAAAAAAAAAATTACTATGTGTGATATTTGGGCACAAAATATTTTTTAATAAAATTTTTCACATTCTAAAATTTATTATCGCAGGATAATGTCTGTATTCAAAAACGTGAAATAAAAAAACACAAGACTAATTTTGTCAGATAACATTTTAACAGTTTAAAAAAAAATATCGAATTTATGTAGGTAACTGAAAAAATCATTTAATATTTTTTTTTTCTTTCTAAAACATCATCAACGAAAATTCTTTTTTTCTATAATTTTCTTTTGCAAGTAATATTTTCATTTGAATTAAAAAAAAAAAAACAAAATAACAAAAATGAAAGGCAGTGAAAGTCAAAGTTCACTCTTTCATACCATCGATTTAATATGCAACGAAATAATCTTTTTTTATTTTTAAATTTTTGTAATTAAAACAAATTTTGAAGGAAAAAGGAATTTCAGATTTAAAATTAATTAAAATCAATTCACAGCTTCTATATTTCTTTCTTTCTCTCTATCTCTTCTTCTCTCTTTTTATTTTATCGTTTATTTTTCATGCTTTAGAAAAATTATAGAAATGGTGAAAATAAATCAAATTACATTTTTAGAAAAGAAAAGAACAAAAAAAAAGTATTACAGGAAATACAAATAATAATAATTTAATTATGTATAATTAAGTAATAATATATTAATAATAATTTGCAAATACATAAGTATATACAAAACACAGAACAATAATCACTTTGTAAAAATATTCACGTTTACATTATATTTATTGTAAAATTTAAAAAAAATTAATAATAATACATTTATCGTTTCTGTTTTATTAATTATGAAAAAAACAAAAAATTGATTCGAAATTAAAAAAAAAAAAAAAAAAATTAATTATTTATCCTAACAAGATGCCTTTTAAAAATTTAAAAAAAAAAATTACAACTGAAATTATATTGAATATTTTATTAATTGAAAAACAAAAAAAATAAAGTATTTAACTGAAAGAAAAAAATAAATAAATATTTTCTATAATATTCAGGAGCCTTACCATGAGAATCGATTTCGTTCGTAACACAGGCATTTCTATGTTATATTCCTACTATCACTTACGAAGTCATTAAAATAAACGAACGAACACCTTACTATATAAAAAACTACATTGAAAAAGAAACGTAATTTTCGTAATTTCTACGTCCGACTACTTATGTATTTGATAGCGTTGTTTTTATCACGGTTAAAACATCTACAAATTACATTACAACAAATTGAAAATAAACAAAACTTAATTGAAATTTGGAACAAAAATGGAACTTCGAAACTGAAGCGACTATCGTTTATCATAGTATAGCATTTGCCTTTTCGTTCGTAACTTCACTATCGTAAATTAACGAACGAAATCGATTCTCATGGTAAGGCCCCAGTTAATTTTTCTGATGAAAATTACAATTTAATTTATCATTAATTGATTTTATGTATTTTTTCCATTCTCAAGTAGAAAAAAACAACAACAAAAAAATGTATTTATATACGAATTTTTGAAAAAAATTTTTAAAATAGAATTTGAACATAAAATCTTAATACAAAAAAAAAATTTTTAAAAATACAAATAAATCTATTTGAAGACAAATAACAAGTAAAACAGAAAAAAAAAGTAAGAAAAAGACAATGAATATCATTGTGTCTTGAAAATAAAAAACATTAATTAATTTTTTATAAGAATTTAATCAAAAAATCTATAAGAGACAAGTATAAAAAAAAAAAAACAAATATTTAAAATAGTTACCAGTTGAATTTTGAAAAAAAAAAATTAATAAATAAAATAATAAATAAAAATATATAATAAATATAAATTTATCATATGTTATTCGATCGCTTTAAATAAAAATTATGTACGATATTATTGACATACATATATATTAGTTATTTCATATTTAAATCAAAATTTACGTTAATTTTTTTTCATTCATTTTGATTTTTTCTTTTCTTCAATATTTCGTTTCGATTCGTTCATCTCCAAATATGAATTCCGTTGAAAAGTGGCCCATTATTCATCTGGAACATTTAAAATATACGTATTTTTTTTCTTTCATTTTTTAATTTACATATGTATTTTTTTTTCAATTAAATTTTTTATTCATAAAATAACAAACTGGATAACTGCTGAATGTCTCAGTTAAAGTTTAGGCCTAAGTGGAACTATAGAATTGATTTAAAAAGCCTACATAAACAAGAACATATCAAGCGCTTGAATTTTCTCAAAATTTATTAAAGTTGTTCATTCTAATTTTTTAATTAATATTATTCCAATGTTATTCAAAAAAAAAAAAAAGGTTTTAAATATCAGCCCGGAGGCATAGAAACAGATTTATTTCGAAGAAGGCCCATTAAGAAACCATTACATCTTAAAAAATATCTGAAATATGACTAAATTAATATAAATAACTACAAGATACAACCTTTTAATGAAAATAATTGATATACTAAAAGGATAATGCGTTTTGTGGGGGTATTTTGTTAATTTAATTTACTTTTCTTTTTTCGGAAATTTTTTTATGTCTTTTAATCATTTTTGTAAGAAAATGAACATTTTTTATGTATTTCATGTGGATATAATGGGGTTTTCCACGACTATTGAATACAAAAAAAAAAAAGTGATTTTCCATTTATGTTTCTTGAAAATTATTTTATAATTACCACATTTTCTCTCGAATATCCTAGAAATATTGTAACTTTAAAGTTGTTAGAGAATAATAAATTATATTGTACAGAAATTCGACAAAAAAAAAAAAAAGATATTTTTTAAATGCTGTATAATTGCTTTTCGTTTTTATTTTTTTCATTTCAAGTTAATTCAAACAATTTATTTTTTTTATATTGTTGTTTTTTAATTTTTTACTTTTTTAGTACGCAAATTAGAGGCTTTTTTTATGTTTTAAAAATACATATTCGCTTTTTTAAAATTTTTTTTTTGTAGATTGCAAATTATTTACATTCCATTTGAACCGTCATATGATGTATTTACATTTAAAAAAAAAAAATACACAAAATCTTTCATAATATTAATAATCATTCGTTCTATTTCATTCATTCATTCTACACGTCGTATATTTTTTTTTATTGTTTTTGTAATATTACCTTTGATTTATGATAAATATCGTTTTTTTTTTTTTAAATCTATAATTTATTGATGTTAATTATAAAAGATACAATTTAACTACAGGGATTCTTCTATTTAATTCGAAATTACCAACAACAAACAAAAAATTTTTCCTTTTATATCAATTTTAATTTTTTTTTTCCTTTTTCAAATTATTTTCTGATTCATGAATTGTGTCTATTTGAGCTCATCAATGCCAAAAGTTTTTAATTGGTTTTTTTTTTTTTTAAATTAAATTATAAAATAAAATTACAACAAAAAATAATTAAAAATCCAAAAAATATAATTAATTGAAGGAAAATCGATTATGAAATTTATATTTTTTGTGTTCTATTTAATTTTATTTTATTTTAAGTTTTTTTTTTTTTTTTTTTTTTTTTAATAGAATTATACATTTGAATGCTTTAAGTAATTTGGGTTTTTTTCTTTCTTTTTTCTCTTCCCTCTTGTTTGAACAAAAAAATAAATAAATAAATAATAATGAAAAATAAAAACACGAAAAAAAAAACCACAAATCACAACCACACCACAACCACCATAATCATTTTCACAACAAATTTATTAAAAATGATATCTGATGGGATTCTATGTGAAAATGTGTTTTGTTAACATGGACAAAAAAATAAATAAAATAAAACAAATAATCCTTTCATATATATAAACCGTTACATCATCAATAAAAATCAAATCATAATCATCATTTTACTTACACATCAATTATATTCATTTTCCATTTTTTTTTTTCTTTCAATCATTTGATTTTGTTTATTGGAAAAAAAATATATATGAAAATTTCGTAAAAAACATTAAAAATTCAAATTTAAAATGTGTATTTTTTTTTTAAATAATAAACAAACAAAAAACAACCGAAATTTCTTCGATTAAAATGTTCATTATTTAATTTTTAACAATATATTATAATTAAATTTAACAAATTTATTTTTAATTGAAAATAAAAAACAAAAAATAATGCCATCAATAAAACTACTGCGCTGATTATATTGATTTAAACAAAATAATATACAAAATCTACAATTATTATGAATGGTACGTACTTTTGATAAAAAAATAAAAAATAATAAATTTCAAATATTTTTCGTTATTTATTTTTTGTTTTAATTATTTAATTAATTACATTAATATGTTTATATTTATTTTCGCTTTCTATATGTTTGCTTTAAATAGTCGATAGAAATCAATAGATTTTTTTTTGTTCCCACCGCCATCATATTATTTTAGATTTTTAGAAAAACAACAATAATAATTTAACAATTAAAATTAAAAATAAAAATTTAATAACAAAAAAAAAATCAAATAAACAAAAAAACACACATTAAAAAAAAAACAAACCATCAAATAAAACATATAAGAATACAATTTTTGCTAATAGTAGATTTTATTTAACTTAATATACAAATACATTTATATAGATTGCTTCTTGCTGACGCTAAAATTAATATTAATATAAAGCAAACTATTAAAGAAAAAAGCAGAATTAAAATAACAAATAATAAAAACAAGGAAACAGTGATTTGCAAAATGAACATATTTATATTTAAAAAAATATAGAATTCTCGAGATACATTTAATTTTCTCGTTTTTTGTTGTCGTTATTTACATAATTACATTTTATTTTAAACTTTCAAAGAAAAATAAACCAAAAAACAAAACAAAAAGAACATAAGAACAAAGTAAGATGAAAAATTAAATAAATAAAAGAAAAAATAATTAAAATACAGAGATTTAAAACGCTCTGGTTGTGTGGGTCTTTTCGAAAATGCATAAAAATTATGATAGTAATGCTGTATCGATATACCAGTTTCAATAGTATGACACGTCCTGTCATGCTCAGTTGATTCAATTTTAAACGTTCTACATACATACTAAATGACAATTTACATCAGCTTCAAATATTGTCATGTCATACTTATATTGCAAAAATTTACTGATTCAACGTTATCATTGCTGCAGTAATTCATTTTTGAAAAGACACATAATTTTAAAAACATTATTTTATTTTCAATATACGAATAAGAAATACAAAAAAAAAATATATATTAAAAAAATAAAAAACAATTAATAATAATCAATGGATTTTTAAAAATGAAAGAAGAAAAAAAATAAACAATATTTATGCGCTTTTCAGAAATTGTATAATTTTTGTTTTTAAAAAAAAAAAATAATAAGAAATGCACCCAATATATAAATTATATATTTAAAATTAAAACAAAAAAAATATTATACATTAAAACACTTTAAAAAAATATATTTTTTACTTTATTTTATTTCTCGTATATATCCTTTTAATTGTATTATTTTATCTCTGAGGAAAACAAATACCCATGTGGACCGTGGGCGGGGGTGGGGAGGTATGTCAAAATTGATATCATTCATACAGAGTATGTCCCAAAGGATCTTGAAATCTTTTTAAGTGAAAGACTCACTCAAAAGTACTTTAGAACGGACAACAAAATCTTTTCCTTAAAACTGCATTTTTCTCTACTGGGTTTTGCTACACAAATAATATCTGTATGTTTAATTTCAGGATAATTTTGGTATGAGATTTATAAAGTCGACGTATAAAGAAACTTTCAAGAGTTCTTCCAGACAAAATAAAACTAAAATATACTCTCACAATATATTATATTCAACTATAACGCTATAACGCTAACTAACATCATTTCTAGTTTCAAGGCAAAAAAAAAAAAAAGTATTTTTCTTATTATTGCTATTTTTCATTTTTCATTTTATCCTTGAAATAAAAAAAAATTAATCAATTTTTAATACTAAAAAAAAAAAAAATTTTTGTGTGCTTGTCACTTCTTAAACATCATAAGTAGATTGCAAGTATTTTTTTTTATATATACTATACGTATGTATATGTTATTTAAAAAATTATTTGTTTTTATATACATACATACATATTTTTTACGTAATATTTTTTATTTATTTTGTTTTTTGTAATTTTAATTTATTTTTATTTTTATTTTTTCAATTTGTTTTTATTTTTATTTTTTTTTGTTTTTTTGTTTCATTGTAGCTGTTGGAGCACTACAGAAATTAAAAAGACAAAGTATTTCGAGTATGAGTAGAGTAGAATCATATAGTTCAGTTAAAATTGCAGAAGAAACATAAAAATAATAATTTTAAGTAAAAAAAAAAAAAAGAAAGAAAAAAATAAACAAATTATATTTACAAGAAAAAAAAAAAATAACAGACACACACATAAATGATTTTTTAATATATACATATATATATATAATTTTTAAAGTTTACAAAAAAAAAAAAAAAAGTAATAAGAACATTTGATTTTCTTTTGTAAAGATATATTGTGTTTTAAAATTTACGAAAACAAACACAACAAAACAAATTTATTATATTTTTTATTTTATATATAATATATATCAATATTAATTATGTAATTCATTTTAGATTTTATTTATTATTGTTTAAGATATAACAATCATATATGTATGTATTTTTTATTTTATTTTAGTATTTCTTTAGTGTTTTTTTTTCCTGTTTTTTTTTTTTTTTATTTTAGAAATGTGTATTTTAAGTCATTTCATTTATTATGTGTTTTTTTGTTTTTTCTTTTTAGTTTTTAGTTTTTTTTTTGTGTTAGTTTTTTTAATAAACAAAAAAAAAATAAATAAATAAACGAATAATATATCACTTATTATACATTTTTCTTATACATACATAAATAAAATTTAAACAAAAAGAAAATTAGTGTGTAAAAGTTTTTACGTATAGCGTGTTAATGACAAACAAAAAGGAGTCCTTCAACTTGAAAACTAATGCCCAATTTCTTCGGAGGTCTCTGCTAACTGATGGATATCACCTAAGTGCTTAGTGTAGGTGACAACTAGTTAAAGGTTTGGGTTTTTTCATTAAAACTAGCAGAAGCTAACTAGCTGCCAGCTACATTTATGATTCTCAACTTTGAAAATCATAAAATTTTAATCGAGATTCTAAAATCTAGTAATGTCAAATCTGATGTCAGCTGCTATTATTTGAATATTTTTCAAGCTGTGTAACGTTTATTTTGTATTAAAAAAAAAGTGTGTGTCAATTCAATCAAATTGAAATTTAAAAACCAATTTCCTTTACAACTTTATTCGAAAACAAATTTTAAATCTGAATAAATAATCAGTACTTCATCTGACAGCTAAACTTATGTGGCAGCTAAGTGCTAATTAGAGGTGAGAAAATGCAAATCTCCTTTAGCTAAAGTTAGCTAAAAGATAGTTGAAAGTGAAGAAAATGGGCATAAGTAATTTCAAAAGTTATATAAATTTTACTTCTGAAACTGAAAAAGGACATATTAATTTTTCTTTCCCTTAATTTTTTAAATATGCCCTACAACTCATAAAAATAAAAATGAAAAAAGTATTGTATATTGCACGTGTTTAATGCTAAAAAAATTATTAAAAATGTCAAGCAATAGATGAGGTCGAAGGAGGTTTTTTACAGTTCATATATTGTTCACTAAAACCAAAAGTAAACTTAAGCCACTCAATGTTGAAGTTCTTAAGAACACAAGTGAGTTCTTGTTGAATACACAAGACCATTAAATTCAAAAAAAAAAAAAAAAAAAACATTTTATTTTCCAAACAGTGAAAAAGGATGGCTTAACGTTTTTATACGTGAAATTTTAAACTTTTGGCCTCTACAGCTCAAAATAAAATTTCCAAAAACGAACAATTGAATAACAGATAAAAATCTAATACCTACATAAAACTAACGCTTAATTAGCAGTTTTTCAATATATTTTCATTTATTTTTTTATCTTTTTTTTCTTCTTTTAATTAAACATTTTTTTCAAAATATGTATGTAAGCCATTTAATGTAAATTTTCATGATGGTTGTTTGTTTTTTCCCCCCTGAATCAATTGCACTTTCTGTGTAAATTTCTATTTTAAGATTTCATTATTTTATTTTCAAATAGTTCATAGTTATAAAAAATTTTTTTTTTATTATTTTTTTAAGTGGAAATTATTTGTAAAAAAATATAATTTGTATTTGTATTAATTTTAAACCTATCACAATTTTTAATAAAATTTGAAAATAACAAATCGATATTTATTTTTATTTTTGATTTTTTTGATTAATATTTTTGCTTTTTGTGAAAAAATAATAAAATTAAGCCAAATTGTAATGTAATGCTATAGCCGATTTTTTTGTAGAAAAACCAATTTTTTTTTTTGGAAGATTTCTTGATTCAAATTTTGTAAAAAAGGAATTGAATTGTAAAAATTTTCAAAGGAATTACCAAATTGTAAAAAAAAAACTGTGCTTTTTAGTTTATTTTTTTTCCCCTTTATTTTATTCTTGATATATTTTTTTCGGCTGAGATAATCATAAGTAAGTATGAACAAATATTTATAATTTTGAATAAATAATGAAAATGAACAAATATACAATCTATATTTCGATTATATAATGTTTTTCCTCTAAAATTTTATTCACATAATTAAAAAATTTTATGCTTCAATGAATGCAATTTCAAAGTGTTTTAGATTTTTATAGAACAAGATTTATAAAAAGAGTTACTAATTTATTGGCTTTTAATTTTTAATTTGTTTATAATTTTTTTTTTAATTATAATTTTTTTTAAATTACATTCATTAACAATCAATTTAAAATAAAAATAAATAAAGATGCAGAACACAGAAAAACACATGCACACTTTTTCTATTCAAAAATTTTTTTTTTTTAGTAAGAATTTATAATTTTGAAATAAAAAAAAAAATTATTAAAAAGAAAAAGAAACACTATTAAATGTACATGTTTAAATAATGTTATCGTAAAATTACAATAATTAAAAATGATTATCTGAAAGCAAAAGTACCAATTATAATCAAATTAGCTAATTTACGTATCATCAACATATGGTCACGATTATCATCTATATTGCATCATCAATTTACTTCATCGTCTTCTACTTCGATATTATCTTCATCGGATCAAATAAATTGTTTATCATCGATGCAATATTATCAGCTTCAACAACAATTGGCATATAATAATTCAAAAAATCAAAATAATAATAATAATAAAAATCCTTATAATCAATCGTCTACCATCAATACCACTACCACTTCCACTATTCCTAAATCAGTTTTAGTACATCAAAAAAATATCAATAAACGACCATCATCCTTAACCTCTTCATCATCATTATTTTTTTTATTAACTTCACCATTCGTATCATCATCACCATCATCATCATCATCATCATCATCATTATCATTATTATCATCAGCACCATCACAATTATCATCATCATCGACATTACATCAAAATCAATTGAAATCAGCTTCAGTTATACAAAAATCAAAACCATCATCACTACCACCACCATCAACAACAAAAACAAAAATAGAAAATTCAAAATTATCTAAAAACAAAAACACAATCACAACAAAAACAAAAACAACAATAACATCAACAACAAATAATACAGAACCAATAAAAAAATCCACCACAATCATTCCCATTGATCATCAGCAAAGCAAAAAATATGCTGCTGCTGTTGTTCAGCAAACACAAATTATACCACAAACACCACTAACACCATTACCACCACCACAACCACTACCCTCAACCACCACAAGTATCAATAATAAATTAATCACCAATACCACCACCACCAACAAGATGGTCAATAATAACAATATAATTGCGTTTGGAAACACCCTAGCACCACTATCACGGCCAACATCACCAACAACATTTAATGGCCGTTCATTTTCTACAACGGTTATATTTGGACGTTACAACAATAATGGAAATCGACAAAAACATCATAAACAACAAGATTTTTCCAATGGTAATTTAACATCAGTTATTGTTGATGGTTGTAACAATAACAACAATAATAATTCCAACAATATTTCACCAACACGATTATCATCATCAACAACAACAACAACAACATCAACAACGAAATCACAAATTGGCCCAATTCGAATTACTGAAAATCCACTGCCTGAAACAGTTGCATGCTAGAAAATGAATTACTAATATAATTCATTTAATCAAAATATTATAAGAAGAAGAATAAGTTTAAAAAAAATTAAAAATAACTGCAATTTATTTTATAGAAATATAATTTCATCATCACTAGGGAAATTTGTTTAATAATTTTTTTTTTGCAAAAATTCCTGTAGGGGATCATGGAAAAATATGTATAAACAAATTTTTCCTAATCGTGTAGTGAAATTATATTTATGTATAACATGGATACTAATATTTTATTACAATATAATGCTACGACGACGATAGCAGCAACAAAAATAACAACAACAACAATAGTAAAATAGTATCTTAAAAAATTTTAGAAAAATTATTTATAAAAGAAAGAAAAAAATGCATATGATAAATTTTAAAAATTTCAAAATAATAATATGGCAAAGGCAATTGCAAAAAAATAAAATAAAAATAAAGTATATTAAAAGACTAGAAATTTGTTAACTGAAAATGTATATGCTTTTTATTCAATTTGTAGAAATGAAAAAAAATTAATAATAATATTTTGTTATCCATTGTAATTTTGTTTTTAAATTTTTTTAAGATTAAAAGAAAAAGAAAAAATTTTACTATACACACATTAAATTTAGAATGTATGAGAAATCAAATCAAAAAAGATTAAAAGGACAGGAAAAAAAAACAAGATAAAAAATAAAGATAGATAAAGTTAAATTGCATAAAAATTGCGTAGGTGTATACAATAACAAGTATATAATATATATATTTTTATAGTAGAATATGATTATGGTATATTTTATTATGAAAACCAATAATAACGGTACTAGAAAAACCAAAAATAACAAACAAAGAGAAAAATGTGCTTTTTTTTTTTTAGAAGAAAGTTACTCCTATTTTTTGATTTTTCATTCGTTTGTTGTTTTTTTTTCCGATGGGGGGTGGTTAGAAATTATGCACAAAAAAGTAAGATAAAATAATGGGATTTTTATTTTCTATATATTATTATGTATTTTTTTTTCTTATTAAAAAAAAAAATTAATAATACACATTAGGTGATAGCTTAAAAAAGGAATGGTGCAGGAAAATGACAAAAAAAGGGGTTGAAAAAAAAAAAGGAAATTATTTACATATATATATAATTAACAATATTTTATTATACTAAAATAAATTAAAAAAAAAAAAAATTATAATGAGGTATGTAATCGAAAAATGAAGAAAGAAAAACAAATACAAGTTCCATATATATGTATGAAAAATTCACTTTTAATAAAATAAGCTATATTATTATATAAAATAGAAAAAAAGCAAAAAAGAATACAAAAAAAATATTTAAAATTATACTAGATACATTTTTGAATAGGTAAACTTGCAAAATTTCAAATAATATACACACAACCAAGGAATATTGAACAAAATAAATAAATAAATGTTAGTTAAATTAAATAAAATACATTTTATGTAGCAATGAATTGAATATATACTTATATATACATATTTACTTAAAGATGGAGAAAAAAAAAGGTACATGATATATACCTAAATAATTAATATTATAAAAAATATGTAATTTAGATAAAATGTTGTTGAAAAAAGAAAACAAAAAAAAAGAACTAATCAAGTAATAAAATTCAATAAAAGATTCTTGCAGTAGATTGTTATCAAAATTTTTAGAATAATGTTGAATTTTAGAAAAACATAAAAAAAAAACACGATATTTTTAAAAACAACCACTAAAAAAAAAAAAAAATAAAGATAAAATTGAAAATAATTCTTTATTAGAACTGCCAGCTAAAAAAAACATAAATAAATAATTAGGAATTCACAATGTAATCAATTAATTTAAAATCGTTTTACACAATTTTCATATTACATATTGTTTTTTTTTTTTTTTAATCAATAAAAATTTATAGGTATACAGGGTAATTCGAGAAAAAAAAAATTTTTTTATCAGTTCTTTCACATTTTTTTTTCTATGTTAGAACTCTTTCCCATAGATTGAAAATATTTATCCTTAGAATATTTATCTGTTCATAATTAATGTCAATTTAATTTTGATTTACTTGATAAATTGTTTATTTCATTTATAAAATGTATATTTCAAAAATCAAAATATAGTTCCTTTTCTCCCATTTTGCCAAGATTTTTTTGTCAAAATCAAATATTAAAATGTTGAGCTGCCAGATCAAAATAATTAACTTCTTAAGGACATTTTTTTTTCTTCTTCTTCTTCTTCTTCTTCTTATTTTGTTTAAAAATTAATTAAAAAACCAAAAAACAAAAACAAACAATCAAAAGTGTGATCTTGAATAGTTTAACGGAAACTTATCATAGAAAATTATAATCTGGTAGCACTTTTTCACTTTTACTTATTAAAATTCGAAATTATTTTTAACTTAAAAAAAAAAAGGATCAGAAAATCTTTAAATTTTTGTTATGTAATGTTGTTACACAAAAAACAAAAAACAAAAATCCAAGCAGAGAGAAAATAATAATTAGAATTTAATCAACTAATTAGCTTTCTTTAAATTATAGAGTGAAACTAAAATTATAAAAAATTAGAGAAAACAAACAAACAAAAAAAAAAGAGAAAAAATAATTTTAGAATTTCTCTTTAACTAAAAAAATCTCGTAAAAAATTAATTAAAAATTAGTGTAAAATTGTTTAAAATTCAATTTATATACATATATAAATTATGTAGTTATATGATCGTCGTCGTAAATAATAATTTATAATTACTTTTTTTTTGTTTTTGTTTTTTAAATGTAATCGTTTAATAAAATATATTATATGATGATGAATTTAAAAAATTCAAAAATTGATATCAAAAAAAATGGGACGAATATTTGCAAAAACAAAAAAAAAAATTAAAAAAGAAAGAAAAAAAAACAATAATAAAAATTCTTGTGCGTAGTTTTTAAATTTCATATTGCAAATTGAAAAATTGAATTGAAAATTAACAAACAAATAAACAAAAAAAAAAAGCTGTTAACATTAGATATACATACATATATATATGTAGAAAAATTATTTAGATAGCTAATTTTAATTTCAGCATAAATAGTAAGTATAATTACAAAAACAAATGGTTTATAACAAAACACAAAGAATAAATAAATTTTTTAAATTACACTTTATTTAAATATAGTTTTTAATAATTCAAACTACGCACTTCCTTAATTTTCATTTAAAAAAAAAACTACTTTTTTCACATTATTTTGAAAAAAAATAAATATATTTATGATAATTTTTTTTTTTTTTTTAAATTAATAGGTACATATATATATTATAACTTATATACTTTATGTACATAATATACACACAATAATGAGCTTTTAGCAAGCAAAGCTTGTAATAAATAAAATGAAAAAATTAAATTTCATTTTAAAATAATTTATAATTAAATTATATTAATAAAAATTATAAAATTGTAAACTGTCTAATATAGAAAAAAAAAAAAAAATCAAATCAATAAAAATTTGAAAAAAAAAATAAATAAAAAATACCGAAAAATTTTTTACTCTACAATTTAAATTATCACTTTTTTCCGAGATAAGAAATTATAAATTTATATTTTTCTTTTTTTTTTTTTTTACTGACAACAATTCCGATAAAAATATAAAAAAAAGTGATACATATCAAAAATGGGAAACATATTTTTCTAAAATAATAAAAAAATTAATTAAAATCTTATTTTTAAGTTCGGATTTATTAAAAAAATTAAATTAAAAAAAAAAAACTATAAAACACAATAAAATTTAAAAAATAATAATAATAACTAACGCGCAGTAACTTAGGTCTAATTCGTCGTAAACACCGTTATCTCAAAACTACAATTTTGGAATAAGTTACCTTCTTAAATCTACACACATGAATGAGATATTTTTTTAAATCAATAAATTTCCGATTAGATTGCTAATAAATTAATTGCTGTCATTGTAAGCACATCATTTCATATAAATAAATAATTAAAAAAACCGATGATATAATTGCTGATTAAGAGTAATGCAGTGCTTTCGGTTATCACGATTAAATGCAATTTTTCTTATTTTTTCTCATCTTATCAAAATCTTTTTTAATAAAGAAACGACCTCATTTAAAAAAGTCTACATATTTACATACTACAAAAAATTGAAAAATCCCCTTTAAAACTTAACAAACAAAAACAAAAAAATCCAAATTTAATATTCTTCTCATTATTTAAACAATGATTTGAATTTACTAAAAAACAAAAACAAACACACACACTCAACAAGAAAAATATATTTTTATAAAAAAAATTAAAAAAAATTGTATTAATTTTTGAACAATAAAAACAAATTTAAAAAAAAAAAAAAAAAGTAACAAATCCAATTTTTCATGATATATGAGGGAAATCACAATAAATTACATATTTTTTACAATAATTTATAATTAAATACTGGAAACGTATAAAATATATTAAAAAAAATAAAAGAAGTAAAAATATAAATCAAATATTTGATTTTATTTTATTTTTTTCAAATTTTTGAATAAACATAATTTTTTTTCTTTCACTTTGTGCCTCATAAAAAAAATCATAAATGCAATGTGCATGGAAAAATATTTTCCAAATTTTTTTTTTCCTCTTTTATAAATAATAGTTATAACCCTTTATCAGAATTGAAAGATTCGAATAAAGGGGCATCACACTTGTAAAACATTGACCATAAAATGATTTAAGTAAAATAAATTTTCTATGCGATTTGAGGAAAAAAAAAAAAAAAGTACATGCTTTTAAAAAGGATGCATTCATTTTTTTTGAAAAAAAATCGAACTAGTAACTCTAGTGATTACACTAAAAGGATAGATGAATACAATCCAAATATAGAGAGACTCAGAATAATTTTATTTTAGAATCTCAGATACCACTGAACTCATTCATATGTTTATTTTTTAACAGATTATTCGAAAAAGGACATCATTTTTTTTTTTTTTTTGTTTGTTGATTTATTAATATTAAATCTATAAAGGAAATTTTGAAATCATTTTAGATAAATTTTTTTTCTACTTAAAATAAGGAAAAAAAATCTCCTATCATACATTTCGTTTTTTCAAGGGTCCTTTTCGTTCTTATGGAATATTGAAAAAAAAAATTATTGAAAATTTCACTTAATACTTTTGAAATATTTTTAAATATGAAATACAACAATGCTATTTTAAAAATAAGCTAAAATTAAATCTTAAAGGAAAAAATATTCTATTATACAAAAAAAATAAATATGCATTACCAACCCTCCCTTACATATATGTACACATTTTACACTTAAATACATAAAATCAAATTATTATTCAGCTAGCAAGAATTGACAATTTTTATAAAAGCAAAATACAAACTAATAAATATTGTGTATTTTTCAAAAAATTGCGCTTTTTCGCATTGTATTTTTTATTTTAAACCTAAGTGAACGGATTTCTACTGTTCAAAGTTTGTTTGGAAGATAATCTTTGAAAGAAACATTCTGGTCAAATTTCAATTTCCTACTCCTCTGGAAACATAATTTTTAAAAGGGATCAAAAGGTCTATACAAATTTCCTTAACATTGGATTCGCATACGTAAAATTAAACATAGATCGGAATGTTAAAAAAATTAAATAGCGAGAAAATGCAAGAAAACTAGAAAAATGCCAAAAAAAAAAACCAACTAAAAACAATAAAAACAAAACATATAATTATGTACCTTAAAATAACACAATAAATGCCCGTTTTAGATTTAGTTTTATGATATTAAACGGTGTTTTTAACATAATGTGTATTTGTCTAATTTGATTTTGTGTTTTTTTGTAGATAAAAAAAAAATAAAAAAAGTTCAATTCTGAATAAATAAATGCTTGCAAAATGCTCTATATCACAAAAAAAAAAAAAAAAAAATTGAAAAAATTACACGCAAAGACAGGAAAAAATATAAACTTTATAATAAAAAAAAATAAAGCATTTTAGCAAAAAAAATAAGAATGATAAAAAACCCATTAAATATTATCTAAGCAAAAATTGTTTTTTGTGATGTTAAATAAACATTAAATATTTAAAAAACAAAAAGGTAAATAAGAACAACTAAAATAAAAAGATACTCGTAAAGTTATTCGTATGATTAATTTTATCTTGAAAAAAAAAAAAAACTAAATGTACAGAAAAACAACTGAAAAAAAATGAAAATAGAAAACAGATAAAAAAAAAAACAAATTATAAATGTTTACTTTTTTTTTTGGCTTTTTGTAACAGACAATTTAAAACAAACAAAATAAAATAAAATAAGAATAAAAAAAATTATAAAACACTTAGATAACATTATAATATTATTACAAATAAAATGAAATGAGTTACAAATTAAAAAAAAAAAACATGTATGTATTTTTCTTTAAATTTCCTTTTTTTGTCCTGTTGTAATGAAATATGGAAATCCACTTTTACACTTAGCTGCACAAGCGAAAGGACTTTGAATATGAAAAAATAAAAATCATTATTAATCGAAACTGTTTCAATAAAATGAGCAAAATAAATTTTAACTGATTTTCGAATATAATATAAAAAATTTAATAATTTTTAGGGCTATTTTTAGTACACTGAGCATACATAAAAAAAAATTGAAATTTAACCGGAATGTTTCTTTGAAGAATTCTCTTCCAAACAAATTTGGAACAGTAGATCGAAATTCGTTGAGTCGTAATATTTCGAAAAATCAACGTTTTTTCTCGTCTATAAAGAATAAAAAAAAAACAAAAAAAAAAAAAACTAAAAAAAAAAATTTATCAAGAATTTAAAAAAATTAACAAAAAAAAAAAGTGAAGGAAAAATTTACCCAAAAATGCCCCGTGTCGGATTCGAACCGGCAATCATGAGACTTTGTTGTCCATTGCTTTACCATTAAGCTAGCGAGGCTTACAGACGCTTGTGTTATAAACTCATACTTGAATTATATAATCTGGTATACTTTCTAGACCAAACAAATATTCAAGATTAATCTGAGTGAAGAAAAAAAAAGTGTTGTAAAAATATTGTATGGATATTTAGTTCAAATTTTTCATAGGAAAATTGAAACTTAACTTTGGCCCATTATATTTCGGGCTCTGTTACACCGATTTGTGTCAAATAAAAAGCACTAGATCAGAAAACACCTTAATTTAATCGCAATGAGAATATAATCATAATAAATGCAAAAATACGAGGGGGTGTGTTGCCGTAGAGGGAGTAAAACGTTGATTTTTCGTAAAATTGCTCTTTACTGCATTTAACCCTATAACTTTTTATAAAACACTTAGATAACATTATAATATTATTACAAATAAAATGAATGAGTTACAAATGAAAAAAAACATTTATTTTTATTTTAATTTCCTTTTTTTGTCCTATTGTAATTAAATACATATGAAAATCCACTTTTACAATTAGTTGCACAAAGGAAAAAACATAAAAACTTTGAGATGGTCAGGATCATTAGGAAGTTCAGTATATGTATACTTTTGAAAAATAAAGTTCTGTTTATTGGATAATTTTTCGATACAGATTTTAAAAGTTTGTGTGTAAACAATTTTTTGAATAAAATTTTTAATTGAGAATTTAAAATGAAAAAGAATTGAATTTAACTTTTTTTTTTTTTTTAGAATCCTTGTGTTTGAATTTTAATTGGTTTTTTTTTTAAATGTAACGTTAGAAATTTAACAATAAAATAACCTATTAGAACTTTTTTAAATATTTTGAGTAGGCGCGAAAAAAACAACATTATATGAATGAATAACAAAGCGTAGAATATAATTACTTATATGTAATGGAAAATTGAATTTTTCCCCAAAAAAACAAAAAGTACCTGGTTTATTTACATATTCAAATATTTCTCTATATATTTGCATACATATCTGCCGTACAAAGGACAATCGCGTCAATTACATTTTCACTCATTTTGACTTAGATATATTTATGATATAATATATAGTTATACATATGAACTAGTGGAAAAATTAAAATATATTTATAATATATAATATATAGACATATTTTTTAATAGAGAATTTTTCCTTCAGTTCATATATATACCTATATATTATATCATAAATATATTTAACTCAAAATGAGTGAAAATGTAATTGACGCGATTGTCCTTTGTACGGCAGATATGTACATATATACATAGTAAGTATAAATATGTACATACATGTGTTGATGGTGAGTATTTAAAATTATTCATAAATCTACACTAATTTATCATTTTTATTTTACACTTAAATAATAAAACTTCTTAATTAACAAAAAAGAAAAAAAAAAATATGATGTATTGATAGCAAGTGTAATAATGTTTATATTTGAATTACTATTATTTATTCTTAAATTGGTACTTCCCTTTTTCCTCAAAAGAATTTCTGATAAGACGGGAAAAAACCATGAAATTTTACATGTCAATTTAATGAACTGATATAATTTAATTTATTTGTCTTTTTTTTTTTTCTCTTCTGTTTTTCTGTTTTTCCACTACAAACAATTGTTTCTGAAATTTCTTCATATACGTAAGTACATATTATACGAGTATTGTTCATGAAATTGTATATAAGAGCGATCTTATAATTGAAGTGTTATCAGTTAGTGAAAAGCATCACAGTCAAATTTATTCAAAAACATAAATTCAATATTCTAAATAATTTCTGTTTTTTTTCTTTTTTTTTAGAATTTTGTTATAAAGTAAATTTCATTCTTAATCAAAATTATTGAAAATGTCTTGTTTTATTACAATTTTATTAGCAATTGTTGCTGTAAATGTTTTAACATCAAATGCACAACCTTTTGAATTGGATACTGGAGCAGTTCAAAACGAAGAACATGAAGATATTCTTCAATTACCACCTATTGAATCTATTGAACAACATCATCATTTACGTCAAAAGAGAGCAACATGTGATTTATTAAGTCCTTTCAAAGTGAATCATGCCGCTTGTGCCTTACATTGCATTGGTAAAGGATTCCGTGGTGGTTGGTGTGATGGTCGTGCTGTTTGTAACTGTCGTCGATGAAACTTTTAAAGATACTTATAGTATATGTACTGTTATTTTGCAATTATAATTTTTATTTACAAACAATAATTTTTATTTTCAAATAAAATAATTTTAAAATCTGTACACATTTATTTGACTGTTAAGAATGTCCTTTTTAAATCAATTCAACCATAATGTTACAACTTTCTTATGAAATTACCAATCTGAGTCGAAAATGAATCATCATTTGATCATTTGAAGTACCAAA
This sequence comes from Bombylius major, assembly GCA_932526495.1. Taxonomy (NCBI): domain Eukaryota; kingdom Metazoa; phylum Arthropoda; class Insecta; order Diptera; family Bombyliidae; genus Bombylius; species Bombylius major. Next base: position 37,164,421 of record OW052046.1, read on the forward strand.
ACAAGGATTCATCTTTTGTATTACTCAAATCGAAATCTAAAAGGACAACCAACATTCCATACATTTCTGAAATTTCTTAAATTTTTAAAATATATTCAACCCAAAAAGTGAAAATCTTGATCTGGTAATTATGGGATTTGATAATTTAGGATCTTCTGAGTCCGAATTCAAAAAGGATTTTGCCGTAGGACATTTTGTTTTTGAGATAATAGCTTTTTAAAGTTTGCAAGAAATGTTACATTTACTGATTTACATAGTGCATAACTAAAAGAATCATGTAAAATAATTCTCTATCCTATATAGTAGATTTAATGTGCTTTATTTAAAATCATACATATGCAGACGGAAAGTAGAGATTTCGCTATTCATTTACAGTTTCTTGAGAGAATAAAAAATGAGGTGGAAAAATTTTATGTTGCTTGTGAAGTAGTTGAAATAATTTAGTGATGGGATATAATAATTCATTGGGACCTTCTGATAGTTCCAATCTAAAAGGGGATTTTGTTTGAGGACTTAATGTTTGAGATGTTATTTATTAATTTTTACTTTTTATAATCATGAAAAATATTTTTTAAATTTTACAATGGAGAAATCATGTTCCTTTTATAAAAATTTTAATGGATAGATACAATTTCTGCCACAAATTTTAATACACATTCATATAACATTAACACTCGGGTCAATTTTAGCACATTTTAGCACAGTGAATTTTTGCAGGGTATTCTTTTTATGATTCTCTACAAATTCTAATTTGAACAAAAAAAAAAAATATATCTGCAACAGGGAGCGAGTTATAGGGCTTCAAAGAAAAAAAAACTACGCCCATCAATGTCGAGGAAATTTTTGTAGACTTTTTGTTCCCTTTTAAAAAGTATGTTTTCAGTGGAGTAGGAAACAGAAATTTGACCAGGATATTTCTTGAAGCGTTATCTTCCAAACAAATTTTAAAGAGTAGAAATCCGTTAACTAAGGAAAAAGTCATAAGGTAAATTGAAAAAATCGGAGTCTTAAGTATGAGAATGTCCTATGTGACATTCAACATACCAATTTTAAAAAATTAATAAACAAAAAATATCTAATCTAAAAGCAAAAAAAAAAAAAAAAAACAAAAACAAAAAATTGTTTTCAGACATAGTATACAGTAGTGGTCATAAAAATCGCATTACCCAAAAAATGTTACTTTGTTTTAAAAATAATAATTAATACATTTATAATTTATACATACAAACCATGTAAATGGAAAGAAAAAACCATCATTCTTTTAAACATTTAAATATATTATCGTGAAAAAATTTCAACAAATTATAAGTGATGCGATTTTAATGACCGCTACTGTACATACATATATATGTATATATAATTCTTTTTAAAATGTCACAATAGTCATATTTTGAACAAAATAATGTTAATGTGTGTGTGTTTAAATATTTTTACTTAATTTTTTGTATAATCCTTTTATTTGATTTCATTTATTTATTTACACATGTTTTTTTTATATATTCTAATGAATACCATAATAAGTACATAATAATACATAATAGTTATGTGTTGTTATGCAGTGAATAATTTTATTTTATTTCAACTATTATTTCAAAGTTTGTTAGTACTTTTTTGTTTGTTTGTTTTATTTTTAATTAATCTTTCTTTTTTGCTTTTTTTTTTTTTTATTAATTTTCTCATTTTGATTTTGTTGTTTCTTTTAAGCAAAAATATAGTAAGAAAAAAAAATTACACATACATTTTATCTTTTTTTTCATTTTTTTTTTTTTGTTTTACCTATGTTCAAGTATTTATAAAATATTTTCATAGAATTCAAAAATAAGAATAACATTAAATAATTGTCCTTAAAATTATAATTACACACAATCTTTTTTTTCTATTTATTTATTTATTTTTTTTATATTTTTTTTTCTTTGACATAAAAACAAAAACAAAACAAAAAAAAAAAACAAATCAGTCAAATACTCTTAAATAATTTTTTTTTTCTCTAAAAAATAAAACAATTAATCGCTAACATGTAAATTTAAATTTATAATATTACAATATACACAATGTATTTTAAAAAATGGCTTATTTTACACGATACGACAATTGTTTGATGGATTTTTGTACTTTGTTGTAGGTATATTGTTGTACAACAAATTTCTTACTTTGTTATTGTCATTTCTATTTTATTTGCTGTCATTTTAAGATTGTAATGAAAAGAAAAATCAAAAATTACGAAAAAGAAATGGAAAAATGTCATATGTTTGATGAAATTTTCTAGCCCATCCGACACAAGCTACCTCGCAATAATCTTCACTATTCTCTCCAACAAGTTCGTATTCGAGAGAATTTCATACGATAATTGTCGTACCGTGTAAAATAGACCAATGTATAATATTAATAAATATTAATATTTTTTTTTTTTGTTTTAATTAAATTTTTTTGATATCAATAATTAATTTTAATTATACTCAAAAATTTAATTTTTAATTTATGACACGACAATTTATTTCTTTTTTTTTTGTTTTTTAGTTTTAAATTAATTTTCTAAATTGTTTTCCCTTTTTTTTTTCTCTATCGTTAATTATTTGTTTTATGTCCTGTTTTGGAATAATAATTTCAATTTGGTTGATTTGCAAATAAAAACTGTTAATATTCTGAAGAGCTGAAGAAATTTCATCAGAAATAAGATTTATTAAAATATTTTGTTGTATTACACAATTACACGATGCAACTTTTAAAAAAATAATAGTAATTCATTATATTTTTCTTCGTTTTCCAGTATGTGTAATTAATTACATTTCAATTTTTCAGATTCAATTTTTTTTTTCCATTTACGCAAATAACTTTTTTTTTCTTGCATTCGTTTTTTTTTTTTTTTTTAAAGAAATTACGAACAAAAAAAAAATTTCTTTTTCAAATTATATTTTCTAAATAACAATTTACAATAATAACAAATAATAATAATTTAATAATTTTTAAAGATTATAAACTGTTTTTAAGTATAGGTAAATATGTGTGGTGCCAGAGGAAAATAAAAATTGAAAAAAAAAATAATAATAATTTATATGTCATCATCGTCCTCTTCACTTTCTCTAGAATGTGCTTCTTTTTTTACCTTAAAAAAAAAAAGAAATTAAAAATTATCACCATAATTAATTTTCATTAATTTCATATAAAATTTTGGCAAAATTTCAATACGTCATCTCGATAAGTTTTTTTTTTTTAAAAGTCTTTTTCAGGTGGTACTATACTATACTGCCCATAAAAACTAATATATATACGTAGAAGGGCTACCAACTGAAAGATAACATGAATTTTGCCGAAATTTTCATAAATCATATATGTATATATACCTTTTCATCTTTGCCATTAATAATTTCTATTTCATGATCTAATTGATCATGTTTATTTTCATCTACATCCAAATTAATTAATGAAAGTGTCATTTTGCTACTTAATACAACCTAAAAAAAAAATTTAGAAAAAAAAAAAAAAAAAGAAAGAGATTAACATGAATTAAAATTGAATTTAAATTAAAATTATATAATACCGCTGGTTCTTCGATGCTACCATTGAATTCTTCATCAATAATATTCTGTTTTTCAATTTTTGAATCTGTCACTATAATTTTAGATTCATGAGGTAGAGCACCTTCAAGATATATTAACTCTGGATCAGGTTTATCTGTTTTCTCATCATCTACAATGGACTGTAAAAAAAATATATTATTATTATTATTTTTTAAATAAAGAAAATATCATGAAAAAACATATTAAATTTTATGAAATTTTAATTAAAACAAAAAAAAAAAAAAAACTTGAATAACCCAAGCAATTTTAGAGCCTGAAAAAAAAAACAAATATTTGTTGTGTTGTGCATTATTTTTTTAATTAATAAGTATGTATTTGGTATGATTGAGAAAAATTTCAGAACACATCTTGTAAATAAAAAAATTAGTCTGTTCTTGGATTAGAATGTTTTTCTCGAACGATGTAACAAGCAAAAATCAATTAGTTTAACGATTTCAGAACTTATTCGTTTTTTTTTTTTATTATTGTTTTTTATAAAAATTTAATTGTATTTCTCAATATTTGTTTTGATTTTCATAAAAATAATTTTTTTTTCTCAAAGAATATTGTGATGATGCGTGTATAGAGAATGGGGGTAAATGCAAATTAAATTATTTTTTTTTACCATAAGTATTTTTCATAATTAATTATATGAAGTGTACAATAACGCGGTATTATAATTTGTATGGCTTTTAAATAAAATAAAAATGAGAATAATATAATAATGTATAAGTAAAGTCACAAAAGTATATCTAAAAAAAAATTCATAAGTGCATACCATGAATAATTATTTTTCAAAACAAAAAAAAAAAAGAAAAGGAAATTAAATATAAAAGAATTTTTAAATAAATAATAATTAAAAATTTGAGCCATAATAAAAAAGCACTTACATGTTCATTATGTTGAATAAAAACAGGAGTTGGAGGGCGATTCCATTTACGACCACCCTCACAACTTGCTGTCAGTTCCATACCAAGAACCTAAATTTTAATGCAATAAAGCATATTTTGATGATATAATGCAAAAAACGAATTAATTTAAGAAAAAACAAAATAATAAACAAAATGAAATTAATTGTCAAAGAAAGTTACAAAAAAAAAAAAAAAAAGGAAACAGATAGAAAACAAGGACGAAAAATCAACAACAACAAAGAAAAAAAGTCGAATGAATCTAAATTTTATGATATTAAAAACTATTTAAAAAAAAAAAAAGGGACTGTTTAAAGAGAATTAAAATTAAAAATGTATTTTCTAATTAAATTAAAATACATAATCGAAAAAGGATATAAATTTACAATTATATACATTTGTGCGCATATTAATTTTATTTACATTTCGTTATTTAATTTGGTTTTTTTTTTTTTATTTTAATTTTTCATTCAGGAATTAAAATTATAAAATAAAATAAATATTTAAGAAAAAGAAAAAAAAGAAAAAAAAAACAATTAATTATAATAATAATAAACTCACCACTACAGATTTTTCTAAATGATCATCCGATTGAGGCTCACTATCAAAACCACCCTTATGATGTTGTTGTTGTTGTTGTTGTCGTCGTTGATTGTGATGGTGATTATGATGATCATGGTTGCTTATTTCAATATCTTCTTTTTGTTGATTTTCTGATAATTTATCTTTACAGCTATTTACTACTGTTTCACTACTACTTTGATGGATAGGATTTGCATGTCCATTTGCATTCTGTTGATGATTATTTTTAGATGTATCCTTTTTTTTTTTGTTGTGTATTATGAATTTTGGTTTTTTTTTTTTTTTTGTTATTTGGGAAAATAAAAATAAACAATGTATAGCATATATCGGATAATTTGTTAGTTTTTGAAAATAAAAATAAAATAAACATAAATTAAATATTAATTGAAATCAATGGCAATAAGCTATTGATTTAATATGATATGAAAAAGCATGCAAATACACAACGTAATCTAAAGAATTTATGTACAACGTTATAATTTTAATGTTCAATTAATAAATTTAACGCTTTAATTAATTTGGCTTTATTTATAAATATTTTATTTTTTTCTTTCTTTATTAAAATTAGTGCACAATTTGTTAATTTAAATTATTTAAAACCAATTCCTTTGTCATTGATGCTTTACAAAAAAATATATATCGAACTTTTCGGTATGAACATTCTCAATTGCATCAATTTATCTTTAAAAAAAAAAGTGCAATTTCTTGAATAATAATTTCTCTAGAAGCCTTAAATTACACACATTTAATTATATACTAATCAAAAAAATTAAGAAAAAAAATAAATTGATATAGGAATAAATAAGGTATTCTTTTAAATACAAAATAATATTTTCTAAAAATATTTTCTGTGCAACTTTCTCCACCGGAAAAAAGAAAATTGTTTCAGTGAAAAGTTAAACAAAGAAAAATATGCGTGAGCAATAATTTTTCACTAATAATTACGTTTGCAAAATTTTTTTTTTTTTTTAGTGATATTCAAAATATATAAAAAAAATTATACACACAAAAAAAACGCGCACAAACACATCATTAAAAATTCATTAAAAAAAAAAAATAAAAAAAAAAGACACAATTAAAATTAAAAAAGAAAATATTTTAAATAAAATAAAATAAAAAAAAAACAAATAAAAGAATCGTCCAACCTTCGTCGAATTTGTTGAATTTTCTCGGTTCTTAAGTTGTTCATCAGCAGCATCAAGTAAACCTTGAATGGCAGTTACAACTGTCAGTTTTTTTTCGAGTATTGCAAAAGAAAAAAAGGAAGTTTTTTTTTGTTTTGTGTTATTTTTCAATGGATTGTTCTTATCACTTTATCTCAAAATCTGTATAATTTTTAAATTAATTAAAATAAAAAAAATTTTTCAAAATTTTAAAATATGTCCTCGCTTGAATTTGTGTTTTCCTAAATTTCGGGTTATATTTTACACTCACCGAAATATAATGACGTATAGATACAATATTATGTATTGTAAAATTCAGAAAAAATAATTATTTAGGTAACTTGACAAAAAAAAAATAAATAAATTTACAATTAAATATTAGTTAAACGTGCTTAAAATTAATAATAATAATCATAAAAAAAACATAATTGATAATAACTTAAAAAGAAATAAAGTTAAAATCAGAAATTTCTTTTTTGAATCAACAAAGATTCGAATTTTTTTTTTTTCGTTTTTCAATAGATACATAGATTTTCTTTCTCATCAACCAAAAAAAAAAGAAAAATCAAAATAATTCATCCTATTCAAATTTTCTATTTAACATAATCCACGTAATTATTGAACATCTATTCATCATTATTTTTATAAAATTGTATCAGGATCATCATATGCAGGAAGAATATAATAAATTTGACATATTATTTAATAATAATATAGTGGATAAGCGCATGATTCATTTATGTGTGTTTTTTTTTTTTTTTTTTATTTATAAAATTCGGCTAAAAAATAAAAAATATTTAAAAAAAAAACAACAACACTCTATTTAAGTTTCATTTTACAACAAAGAGGTTCGTATCTTATTGTTCTATTTTAATTAAAAAAAAAAAAACAAAAATTTTATTCAAATGAAATTACATAGATTTTTTTTACTGCGAATTTATTATTAGATATTATTATTTTTCTTTTTAGTGATAAATACTATGAGTTTCCTATTTATTAATAATATTTAGATTTTTTGATTTATTAGTGAAAGTTGAATTTTTAAATAATCACAGTTATTGAAATGAAAAAAAAAAAAAAATTACTTTGTTCTCAACGTTGATTTTTATTTTTTCACAATCCCTTTCTTTGTTCTATTTATAATTTTTTTTTTTTTTTTTAAATGCATCCACCTCATATAGTAGTAATTATTCAACTGTTGCTTAATAAACAACTACAATAATATTCATTCACTTAAAATATATAACAATTTTATTAGTTACTCTTTGTTTTTTTTTTTAAAGTGATTAAAAATTATTCATTTTGAGTTACAAAAAAAAAAAAATTTTACAAAAAAGAAAAAGAAAAAAATAATTTTTTTTCGCAAGGAAAAAATTAAACAAAGGAAAATCTAAAAAACATGAAAAAAGAAAAAAATTTAATGGACAGGCTATATGATTTTAAAGTGGATTTTAATGAACTAAAATTAATTATTTTGTCAATGTGAAAAATCACAACATGAAAAATTTTGAAAAAATTCAAAGAAAAAAAAAATTAGGTTTCATTATTGCTAAATGATTGACATAGCTGGAAGTCGTTGTCTAAAACAAAAATTTCATGTGGATCTGAATGTAAAAACAAAATTCGAAAGAAAGGGTAAGATAAAAAAATTATTTTATTTTAATTTAAATAATTTATATTTAAATTTAAAGGACACATATTTAAAGATTTAGTTTTTTTTAAAGTTTTCTTCATTTTCTTTGTGTATGTGTTTTTCAATGCATTGTGTGTGATATGTGTTGAGTATTTTTTCAAGTTTACAATAACTTCATAATAAGTTACAAATTTCCCATTATTATTTAATTTTAAAGAAATTTTCTTAAATAATATGAGTCGAAAAGTATCGAGTAAACTAAAAAATGAGAATATTTGGAACACCTAAAATATTCCTGACATAATTAAAAAAAAAAAAAATTTCCTTTAAGTTGCAAATTTCTGGAATTAATAAAATTATCGTTTTGAAAACTAAAAAAATAAAAATAAAATAAAAAATAAGCCGAAAAAAAAAATTATTCAATTTTAAAAGAAATGTTTTTCTTCATAATTTTCATTTTGGTACATATTTTTGCTTTAATCCTCAATAAGTATGTATGTATATTAGAAGTTTATAATGAATTGTGATGGCTTTATTTTAGAGAAAAAAATATAACAATTAAAAATTCATGCTTTATTCGAATTATTAAAATGAAATAATTCAAATTTCTTGCAATTTAAAAAAAAAATATATATATATATATATATATATATAGAAAAGTGCATTCAAATTTCGAAAGAATAGCGCAATTTCGAAAATTGATCATAGTATAGTTACCGTATAATAACCAAAAGTAAAACTACCATATTTGATAATTTATCAGTTTCCAAAAGTGACTAGTTTATCATATTAGAATATTTACTTTTTCGGTAAAAGTTATAGTGAATTTTCGAAATTGCCCATAAAATTCTAATATCAATTACATCGATGTAGCATAAGTACTTCATATAGCAGAAAGTTTTAAATGAATATTATAATTTCAACAAATAAAGAAAATTTAATAATTAAATAAAATTAAAAATATTAAATTTATGATTTTCAATTATTAATTTTTTTAATTTTACTTTTAAAATTTAGAAATTTTTCAATAAAATCAATTTTCTAAAAACGAAATTCTGAATTATAATTGTATTTTCAAATAATCTCGTAAATTGAGAAAATATAATAAAAAAGAAAATTTACATAAAATAGCACAATAATTATAAGAAAAATCTACAACATATATGTATTATCATACATATAAATATATGAAATTTTTAAAATATTGAAAAAAAAAAAAGATAAATTTGAATAGCATTCACAGAAAACTAATTTGTAAGAAGAAAAAAAAAATAACGAATCTAAGATTTTTTTTTTATATAATTTATATTTTTATTTGAAGAGAGCTAACCTTTGTCTCATTGCATTTAGAATTTACTGTTGCAATTAATTTTGCCAATGCTCTTTCAGTTTCCTCAAGTTTTTTTCGTAGTTTATCAATTTCCATTGAATGATTTGGTGATGATTCATTAGATGAATTATTAATATTTCCACAATTTCCATTTGCATAAGGAATATTTGAATCAGCATTAGTATTATGATTATGAGGATGATGTTGTTGTTGTTGTTGTTGTTGTTGCATTGAACAATTATTATTTTCAGTATATGATGATATTGTATTATTATCATTGGCATGCATTTTATCAGATATATTATTACGATTAATTGCACTATGATGAATACATCCTATAAAATTTTATTAGAACATAAGAATAACAACGGTTGTTTTTATGTTCTTGTATGTTTTTAATTTTTTTTAAATTTTTTTTTTTTCACTTTTATTTTAAATAGAAAATTTAAAATATTATATTTTTATATTTTAAACGTGCACTATGTAAAAGCATAATAAAAATTTCTAATCTTGTTTAAAAAGAAAAGAAAAAATAATAATAATAAATAATAAAAACGTGCATAATAAGCAAATCGGTCAGGACATCACATTATGTGAGATGGTGAGGTTTGAGATTCATTTAATATGAATCTTAGAAATCTGAAGGATCATTACTGATTGTAGGTGTAGCCTTCTTTTTAATTTATTGTTACCAAAAATAATGTGACTAAAATGTAAAAATTTTAGAATTAAATTTTAAAAAAAAGATATTCCCTGTAAATTCAATTGTATCTTTTTATTTTTAAATTTTCTTTTAGTCACATCATTTTCAATTACATAATTTTAAAAATTAATTTTTTTCTTTTGTGCATGAAATTAAAAAAATGTTGAAAAGTACATTTAGATAATTAAATGTTGACAAAAAAAAAGGAAATAAAATAAAGTATATAAAAAGTACTACACTCCTCTGTTTAACGTGCATGTACCCTACAGATAGTAATTAAATTCTAAATTTACATATAAAAAAAACATAAGACGTTATTTGTTAATCCTTTCCTTTTTTTTTTCGAATCTTCAAATTATCAATTTTTTTAAATAATACTTTTGTCATTGTGATTTTCTTTTTTTTTTTGACTTTCACATTTGCAAAGGACATATTTTAAAAATATTTTTATTTTAAACGAAAAATTTAAAAAAAAAACTCAAAGAATTTTGAATTTAAAAAAAGATTCAAATTAAACTCAAATTAAACTCAATTTAAAAATAATTATAAGATTATGTTATCTTACTTGTTTCATGTTCCTTCCACCCTGATCATATATAAAGTGATTGCAAATTATAACAAACAAACAATAATTATAAGAAAAATTATACAGAATTGTATTTAAGAACAAAGATAAAATTTCCAATAAATCCTATTATAACTGTCTACAATATTAAACTTTAACTATTTTTCATTAACTTTATTCTAAAATAACGGAGTGTATGTATTTTAAATATAAAAAAAAGATATATTATATTATGTATACGTATTTTCTTCTTACCAAGTTTAGTACCGCTACAGCATGATTTCTCATGTCCGAATACTTCTTTATGAAAACTTGGATCTTCTCTTGATGTAGTATATGGAGCATTTGGCACTGGTTTTTTGAAAAGTATCTTCAAGAAAGAAAAAAAAGAGAGGGAGAAAATATTTAGATTTTTTTTTGTTTTGCTAAACTATTGAAATATTTACATACTTTCATAATTGTATAAATGAAAAATGCAACAATTCCAACTGTATAAAGTGGCATTATAAATCCCATACTGCTTGTTTTTTGTGTTGCTGGATGAACTGAACCAGCACCTAAGGGTGGTCTCATACCAGGTATTGGACCAGGCTAAAAAATAAAGATAAAATGGGAGTAAAAAATATATAATGAATTCCTATTCATGCTTACAAGGATTTATTTTTACAATAAATGTTAATACAACAATGAATCCATTGTTTGTTCGCTTTATTACAATTAATGTCCAATTAAATCAGACATCAATCATAGCAAATAGACATAAAAGATTATTACTATGCTCAGGGCCGGTTCTTTTATAGGCGCAAATGGTGCACTGAAACCGGGTGCCATAAATTTAAGAGCGCTTAATCGAATAATAATTGAATTTATTTTAAATTTTCATCTTGCTATCCTTTTCATTATTAACTGAGTCAACTCAGCTTTAAAATAAGTACCAACACAGGAAAAAAAATGGATTGAATTTCAATCTAAATCGGTGTTGAATAAGGTCCGTCCTTTTGGATAACAATTATTTTTATCTTTTTGGATAAACCAAAATGAGTTCACAAATTTAATCAAGTTTGAGTTTTTGTAAATAACCCTATGGAGTTGTTTCAAATTATACAAAATTAATATTTTATTTCGACCGTATTTAGTCTTTTCATTTTCATTACACCAAATGGTGTAATTACTGAACATAATATGTATACATATTTCAATAAAATTTCACAAATTTGGAGTAAAATTTTGTCCAAATAAATAATTCCAAAATAATGCTTTTTCTGGTATAATTTGAGTTTTATCTTTTGAAATGGAGTAAATAAAACCAAAAATTATCTGTTTGGCTAGAATTTTTTTATCCATGTGAATAAAATATAAAATCACACCTCCATATTTTTTGCTGTGAATAAATAAATAAAAGTGTACCGGGCAATGAAAAGCCTATCGCATTATTCCTAACACAATGGAATGATGATACAACTACAACTACTGCATTCCTCGAAGATATTGTGATTTTGTCTTATTTTCAAAAATAATAAATAAATAAAAAATTATAAACCGTACGAGGAAATAGATAATTTCCAGAAACATTTGAAAGATTGAAGAAATCAACGTGAATTTTATGATTTTGCAGGAAACATACATACATACATACTGAATTTACCTCAAATATTTTTTTATGTACTCTTTTTTATTTTTTAAATTCAAAATAATGTAGTACGATGAACATGTGTTCATTAATTATGAATTTACATAATGTATGCGGGTTTTTTTTTTTCATTCAGAGATAAATGTCATGCCCCTTGGCAAAATTTCAATACTTTTTTGTTGTTGTTGATTTTCAATAAAAATATTTATATTATCATCGGAGATTTTTATCAACATACACAAATGAATAAAAATGTTGCATATTATGTACTCATATAATAATACATTATGTATTAATATAAAATTGTGTTAAATTAATGTATGTACATATGTATGTTTATTTGTAAATTTACGTTACATATTTATGTACAATGTATATCTTTAAACACAGTATTAATGTAAAAATGTAATTTGAAAATATTTATTTTTTTTACTTTAAAATGGTATTTAATCAAATTGTAAATATTTGTCTTGAAACAACAACAAGGTCCTTAACCACGAGAAAATAATGTACTTATGTACATTAATACATATGTATACATATGTACATACATTACATCAGGCTCATTTGTTTGTATTGAATACGTTTTTTATTTGAATTCGTAATACTATGAAGAAAAAAAATATGCATGCATTTTAATCAATCGAGAATGACGATGCGTAGGAAATTTATTAATTCGAAACAGGATAAAGATCATTTTTAAAATACTTTTTGGTCATAAAAATCACATACTTATTTTATAGGATCCTTCACGATGATGCATGATAAATATTTTTATGACTAACGAACGATTATTAATATTAAGGAGACGCTCTTATATGAATTCACATTATAGATCGATTTTCGTGCCTAATAGAAAATTTGGGCAAGTTAGAATAAATAAATAGAACAAAGCCGGGAAATTAACTATGTAGTTTTGCACAGAAGTACGGGTACTTACTTCATCAGTATATGAATATAAAAAATTAAATTCTCTAATTGATTCAAAATATAAAAAAAAATTTAGAAAATAGAAAATATATACTTACACGTCCTTCAACAACACGTGCTTGTGATGATTGTGGTTTTGTTCTTTCTACAATTGGTACTGTTGGAGCTGCTGGTATGGCTCGACCCCTTTCTCTCATAGCTGGATGAATTGATTCAGGACGTAAATGTGGAGGACGTTCTTGTCTAAGACCTTAAATAAAATAAATAAATTATGTAATTTTTTGATTTCGTAATTAAAATGCGGTACTAAAAGCAAAAAAAAAAAACTATTTTTTCATAAAAAACTTAAAAGTTAGATATATTAAATAAAATTCACTAAAATTAAAATTAATTTAAAAACAAACAAAAAATTAATCTTATTCCATGGCGTAATTATTAGAAAATAAGGTTTTAAAAATTTTTCAATAAAGCAACTGGGATGTTTAAAAAAAAAAAAGGATCTTCGATTAAACGTGGTTTTTGAAAAATAAGAAAATATTGGTTTAAAAAGTAACATGGTCTTCTTATGTTTTTATGTATGAGTGCCTTCATAAATGCGTCGACGGCGCTGACAGCGTAAAAATCATGTTCGCATAAATTACTTTCCAGTGCAATTGTGGAATGGTATCATGTTCATTAATTCAAGCTTGAGGCGCAGTCGGCTGAAATTACTCAATCGTTTTCAAGCGACTGCAATGTTGATTTTCAATTAAAACGAATAGTGTTGTACATTTTTTTCCTGACATTTCTTTAGTTTGGTTTTTAATTTAAAATAAGATTTAAAATAATTGAAAATTAATTAATTTTATAAACATTGTGACGTTATATTTGAAGATGACGAATCATGTTCATTTATTCTAATAACTTTTTGGATACACAGTTGACGCTCTGATTACAATTACAGCGTATTCGAGTCGTCAACGTAAGTTGACGACACATTCATGAAAGTACCCTATGTGAAGACTGTTTGACATTTTCAAAAAGGATTTATTTCAAAAATGTTAAAATACTTTTTTTTCTGAACAAACAATGAAACAACATACAAACAATTTTATGTTAATCTATTCGAAAATTTATGTACCTTCAATTTAATTTAACAAATAATGTATTGCAGTGCATTTCGAAAATATAAACATAAATATTTTTAATGAGTGAACATCAAAATAAATTGAAAAAAAAAATGTTCTTATTTAAATTTTTATTGAAATTAGAAAAATTCAGGAAAATTTAAAAAAAAAAAATTAATAAATAAACCATAAACGGCGACGACATTGATGAAATAATTTAATTTAAAAATATAAATTTCAGTGTATGTACATGAACCGGCTAATTAGTAATTAGACATTTTTTTTTTTTTTTTCATTTTACATCATGAAAAAAAAATCAAATTGAATTATGTGTTAAATTTTATTTCTTGATTTTCAATATTATATGATTTTTTAAACTAATGGAATTCTTGTGTACATGTCTACACACACATGATACATAATAATATGCTATAGTTTAATTATTATGAATAACACATATATTGTAAATTACTTATGTGTATCTAAACTAAAATCGGTAAGTATACACACAGAAAGTACAAATTAAAAACTCATATATTTATACATATTAGTATATTTAGCTAGCTGATATTAAAATTATAAATAAATTAAATAGTTAAAGATACTGTTCTTCCACAGTTCTTTATGAGCTTATGCAATGTACAAAAAAACACACGTGAAAACTTAAAAAAATAAATAAAAATAAAAATAATAAACCTACTAATAATTTCACCAGTATATAAGTTTATATGTTTTCTATATGGTCCAAATTCAGGAACACCTACTGTTGCATTAAAAAATGAATCTTTATCTAATATAACTTCACAGCAGGTTGATGATTTTTCTATATTTTGAGAATAAAATTTCATTTTAAAAAAAAAAAAAATGAAAAGAATTTAATTAAATAATAATATTAAAACTTATAAAGTAAAAAAAAAAAAAAAAAAAAAAACTGAAAATTAAGAAAGGTACTCACCAGTACCACCTCGATGATCCTTCATTGGATTTGATTTAATTGATGATCCAAACATCATCGGATAAAATACTTTTGGCCATAATATTGCTATACAACCAACAACTGTAACCATTATGAATAATGTTTTTCTCGGGCTATGTCCAGATGGATCCATTTGTGATACATTCGATACGTTCCTCATTTTTATTTATTTATTTTTTATTTTTTTTTTTGTTTTATTATCTTTTCTTACACTAACTTTTTTTTATCAATTATATTTAATATATAATTTTTTTTATTATTATTATTATTTATTTTTTTCTAGTTAAAAAATTATTGAGCATCGACAATTTTTATTATTATTTTTTTGTTTTTTTTTCAATTTTTATAAAATTTTATATTATTTACTTTGTTTTTTGTTGTTGTTGTTGTTGTTATTATAAGAAACACATTGATATTGACATTGAATTTATTTTTTTTTTTTTTCTTCTTCTTTGAAATAATTTTTTTATTTTTTAAATATGAAGATATTCATATGTGTGTTAATATGCTAATAATAATAATATCTTAAATATACTTAATTTTAGATAATTTTGATATTATAAAGACTATTGAACCTGGAAATAAAATGAAAAAGAAAATGATTTTTTAGTTTAAAATTGAAATTAACAAATTTTTTAGACAATTTTACAAAAGCTAAATAAATTTCATTTTTAGAATAAATTAAATAAATAAATTCCGATATAATTAATTCAATAAATGTGTAAGTATAGAAGTATAATTAAAAACATATCATGATTATGATGTTTGTCAAATTGTCAGTTCATTTTTCATGCTTGTTGTAGGTGTAGATTGGTTTGTATCTTTCATTTTTTACTTTTTTCTTTTTTCGTTCATTTAAAATAGAAAAAAAAACCAAAGTTGAAAAGATCGAATTCTATTCTTTCATTTTTCTTTTAATCTCATCATCATCATTTGAATTTTTATTTAATTTTAAAAAGATTATTTTTCTCCTCATATGTTTTTCTTACTCTTCATTTTATTTTTTTTTCTATTTGTTCAAAGTGCTTGAATATTTTTCTCCGAATATTTTATAAAGAAAATAATTTTACTTTATTTTTAGAAAAATTTCATATACAATATTGTTTTTCCAATATTTTTTTAAAATTAACATTTTACGTGTTTGTATAATGTATTAGGGGGGGGGGGGGGGGGGGGTATTAGAGAAAAATAATAATAAATAAAAGAGCAATTTATTCGTTTTTTGGAACATATAGTCAGTCAGAGATGAAAAATTATTTTTTGCATTATAAAATAAAAAACAGATTTTCAAGATTGTTTTTTTTTTTTGTTATTGTTGGTTCATACGTTGTGTACTTTTTTTTAAAATTAATTTTTAAATATTCTAATTGTAATTATAAATTTTACATTATGAATAATCGTTGTTTTATATACTCGTATTATATGCATATATGTATGCATAATTAATATTTTAAGAAATACAAAAAAAAAAAAAAAAAGCAATCTGACCTACATACATGTGTAAATATGTACGTATAAACTAAAAACATGTATGTACTTAAATAATTTTATATAATTTTCATATGGTAATGGTGCACCATGATGTTATGAAAGTGCATAATAATTTTAAAGAAAAAAAGAAAAATTTATTATTATTTAATTTGGTTTGGTTTTTGGTTTGTTTCTATATTTTTATCAATTTCACATATATGTGAATATGTATTTAGTTGAAAAATTTCATTCTAATTTTGTAAATATGAAACGACAAAAAAAAAAAAAAAGAAAATATATTTAGCAAAACAAATTCACATTAAATGGTTCAAATATACGTATATGTGTATTATTCTTTTATATTTTTCTGTATACACATTTAAAAATATTATATATTAAAAACATATGAACGCAACTTGTTTAATAATAATTATTTATAAAATTAGCAAAGTTCCGAAAATTTATTTTTAGATTATATTTTATATTTCAAAAAAAAAAAAAATTCTTTTTCTTCACATTTAAAAAACTTTTCTATTTTTTTTTTTTTTCAAATTTATAATTAAATTTTATTAAATTTTTTTGTTTATTTAATTTTCAAAATTATATTATGTAGGTACATATTTTGAAAATAATTTTGCACATTGTAATTCACTTCTCAAAATAGCATTATGAGAAATTGCAAACGAAATATTGAGATTATATATACTTTTTTTTTCTACTTTCATATTTCCAATCGAAATTAAAGGTATTACATAAAAAAAAAATATTAATAACATAAGCAGAATATAAAAGTATCTATTGAATTTTACACTAATTTTTGAAGAACATAAAAAAAATTGTTATTACATTTTTTTTTTCCAATAAATACTTTTTCAATATTCAATTGAAAATTTTAAGAAAATATAGTTTATTATTTTTTTTTTTTTTTGATTCGAATGCACAACACAAAATGAAAGTTTTTTTTTTATTCACTAAATTTTTCTATATTCAAAATTCAATGATTTCTTTTTTTTTTTTTTAATATTATGTATTTTTAATAACAAATATGAATCAATTTGTGTGGGTGTGTAAATTAATTTCGTACTTTTTGCTTTTTTTTTTCTGTTAAAATTTATTTCAAGAGAAACAAAAAAAAAAAGAAAAAAGAAAAATAAACAAAAAAAAAAAAACAAATGAAAGATTTTATTTTACTATATATAAGAGATTCGAATATTTCGTTCGCACTGATCAAACTAAAATACAATACTACAGAATCCGCGATTATAATAAAATATTATCACAAATCATCATAATAATATACTGAATCGGAGTGTAGGATGTAGCATATAGTATACACAATACAGAAGATACATATGTACGTATGTACTACATAGCATCACAGTATATGGTGGTACACAATAGTCGTGTTCATAGTCATTATTATCTTAAGTGAAATAAAGGAGTAAAATATAAACCGAACAATGAAAATGTATATTATAAACATATTTTTTTTTCCATAATTAAAATCATAATCTATATAATCTAGGTAAATTGTTTATTTTTGAGAGATACTTAAAAAACAAGGAAAAAAAATTATTATGTATCACTTTATTTGAACCATAAAATGTCATCAATTTATTAATAATAAATAATAATAAAATTATTGAGATGAAAAAAAAAGACAAATAAATAAATAAATATTTTTCGAAAAGTATCTAAAAGATAAAAAAAAGAAATCATTGAAAAAGGGATCAAAAACAGATATTATGAAATTTTTTTATGTCTACGATTAATTCATGCGAATTTCAATGTCATATAATACTCCTACACATAATAAGGATAATTAATTAAAAAATATAAACATTATGATGGTGGAGTTATTGATGATTGTTTTATTCTAATTAAAAGAAGGGGAAAAAAAAAAATAAAAGAAGTACACATATACTATGAAAATTTTTAATTGAAATATTCATACTTTTGAAAGAATACGCATTACTCTGGTCTGGTCTTAGTTTTGTGAAGAATTTCTAGAAAGTTGAAGAATTTTGTTAAGATTTAATGAGATCAAGTAATTCACTTTTATATAGATACATATATGTATATGTACCTATGTATGTAAATTATCAGTATAGAATTTTAGCTATTAACAAAACAAAACTTACAGTTTCTCAATTCCAACAAATAAATTCTGCACTACGTATATGATAGCACCTTGAAAAATCTTTTATAATAAAATTGCAATGTACATACATACATATTATTAAATATTATAGGTCACATTTTGAATATTTCAAAAAAATATGTAAAAAAAAAAACACACTTCTTAGCTTAACACTTTTAGTTGTTATATACATATGTACTCTTCTATGTGTGTTTTTTTAAAAATACATTAAGTACTTAAACCCACATAAAATAACAAGTTATATTTTAATTAGTATATGAAAAGTTACATTTTATTATGAAATGAAAATACATTCCGGTCCTTTTTGTTTTTCTTCAATAATATGTACTGCAGATGCTCGAAACATTTTGAAAATATACCAGTACGTGTGTTAAGATGCTTTTTTATACATAGATAAGATTTAAATGTATGAAAAACAAATAAAAAAAACAAATAAAAAAACAAAAAAATTAAAATAAAAGAATTTGAAGCATGATTCTTCAGAAAAAGCTCTCTTATCTTTCGTGCTTCAACATTTCTTTGATTAGAGAAAAAACAAAAAGTTCAGATACTTTGAAAATAGAAATCTTCAAAGACAAAAAGAAAAAGAAAAAAATTACAAATGTGAAATAAAATGAACTAAAATTTTTTAAATTAAGTAAAAAAAATCGATTTATATTTTTTTATTTTGACGCATCAGGCAAATTGCAATAAAAAACAGAGAAAAATATTTTTTTAAAAAAAAATCTAAAATTTTATAATATTTAAAATTACCTTAAATAATAATTTACACATGATGAACTGAACTGTGTATAATATTCTGCACATTATTTATAAATTGAAAAATATTTTAACTTTAACAGCCATTTAAATTTTTTTTTTTATGATTAAGTCTTTCACATAATTTTTTTCTTATTTATTTATTTTTCACTTTTTTTCTTCTTCTTTTTACATTTTTTTAATTTCTAGAAAAACATTTTTTTTTTTTTTTTACAAAAAACTGGCACATTTTAGATTTATGAAAACAAAAAAAAATAATAATAATAAGGATGAGAATAAAAATTTCTTGTATATATGTATAAGAAATTTATTTTATTTGTAAGCTTTCGATAGAAAATTAATAAAATATATTTTCAATAATATCAAAAATTTAATACGTGTAATTACTCACCCACTAAATAAATAGTGTTATAATACATATTATGAACGAAATTAATTTATCAATAAAAAAAAAAAGAATTTTTCTTCTTGTATCAAATTTATTTTGTAGGTGTGTTGTGTTACTGGTATAGACTTCTTATGATATACCTACTATATTATATACATCAGAAAATTTCATTGTGAAAAATTTCCTCAAACTCTTAAAAATGAAAAATAAATGAAAGAGAAGAAGAAAAAAAATAAAACAATCAACCGTGTCAAAAAAAAATTTTTTTTTTTAGAACTGAAAAATCAATATACATATGTACCTACATACAGCAAAACCAAAAATACCATCACAAATATTAAGAATTAATTTTCATTCACGTGTTTCACTAGGAAGAAAACTTTCTCCATAACGTATTATTATTTTACACATAATTTGAAATAGACATTTATTTTTTTTTTTTTTGGTAATTTTTTTAACTTTCTTAAAACATAAATTTATTATTTTTGATATTTTTTAATAAAAATTTTTCACAATTTTTATTTTCTCTCCTCCATTATTCACTTTGTATCTTTTTTTTTTTTTTGATCTGCTTAAAATATCTTACATCCTAATCAAAATTGTATATAGTTATGTATATGTATAGTTATATGTACTTAAAACAACTAAAAAAAAATATATATTTTATATTGAATATATATGCGCAAGTGTGAATTCATGAGAAAAAATATATGAATTGTTTGTATAGGGTGTGGTTAGTACTTTTATTGTATGTAAATAAAAATATACCGACTGTGTTTTATAAACTAAATTATTTTTAATCGGATAATTTTGTTTAATTTCAAACTGAGATAATTCACTATAGTAGATATTATCAATAATTAGAAAATTACTAAATTTACATACATATATGTATGTTTTTTTTTTAAATTTATCCAAATGAACATTTTCACACAAACAATATTATATAATCATTGAATTTTGTAGAAATTGTAAAAAGAAATGATTTTTAGTTCAAATTTCTTATATGTATTTCAACCCCTGTTTTTTTTTTTAATGAAATTCTAAACTAAATCAGATGAGGGGTAGCTCAATTAGCTTGAGCTTTCTAAAAGATGCTTTTCTATACTTTTATACCATATATTATACGGTGCTTTATGAATATTGAATTTTTTATGAAACTTACAATTCTACTCTACATTATTTTTCGTTTTCTTAGACTATGTTACTTGAAAGGAAAACTAAAAAAAAAAATCTTGTAATTTAGATTTCTATAAATTAACTCACCAATTATCTCATATTACTGAACTGAACTTCCATTCTTTTCAAATTCTTCAATTATCAAAACTATCTACCTTATGTTCATGTCTTTGTGTCATCACAAAAATATTTTTAAAGGAATCGTTATTATTATGTACCTATTCAATTTGAATTTGTAAGTGCGAATAAGGACACTTCCATCAAAATTTCATTTCAAAAATATCACATATTACATATCAATATTACAAACCGTGAATTTTACGTTTTGATGCTTTGTATTGACATAAAATTCTTTTTATTTTCTAAAAACACCACAAAATACATACACTGAAACAAGCCCTAAATAAAAATATAAATTTACAATTTATATCGAAAATATTAAATAGATTAATATTTAAGAATTCAATCTGTTCGGAGCAGAATGGAAAATAAAAGCTTTTATCTCTCATGACAAACAAAAAATTAGTAAACATGACATTACTTTCTTTTATCATTTTTTTTTCTTTTCATGAAAGTTATACTTTTTACAGAACAGTGGAAAATATTCTCCTTTAATTAAATAATTGATTCTGGGAATGAGGTATTTGGCACATGGTTGAATTTCTAATATAATTTCAACAAGTCGGAAAACAAAACTTTCATAGAAATAATTACCGGTAAATTGTGATTCAAAAATTGCTTATAAATTCAAACAAATTAAATTCAACGATTACCTTGTCACAAACTTGACTGGCCAGTAAACCACATTTCATGTTATCAGGTACAAAAAATCACAAAAGATGTTTTACATTTCACACATCACATTTTGTCAATTAAATTCCAACCTAAAAGAATAAAAGAAAATATGTATGTACATACTGAAATTATTTTCTACTATAGAAATTTTCAAATTTAATAAAATTTATATGAGTAATTATTATTTAACAACTTACATGATTTTTTGACTCCTTTAGTCTTGATTTTCGTCGTCATTATCAATAAAACTTCTCAAGCTCATCTGTAATCTCTTCATCACCACATCCTTTTCGGGATTTATATTTTCGACCTCTAGATCACCATTGTATGACTTTTTAATGTGAAGTCCAGAAACTGATAATCTGTGAAATTTTCCTTCCTAAATTCTTCAGCTAAACTCAAATTAATTTCTTGCTATGTATGTGGAAGAATTTAATCGTCTCAGGATAGCCACTAGAACTCCCTAGAGTGCTCTTTTTTTATACGAACTTCTTTGATTTTTTCCAGTTCTGAGAAATTGTGGGATCCCTTTACACAAAATGCTTGCATACATGCATACAATACATTACAAAAAAAAATGTGGGTACATCTTTGAAAACGTCAAATTATCGTCAATTGATGGTATTCAGCAATACAAAGTTTCAAGCTGAATTTCATCAATCAATGATCATCTGACGTTTTCGAAGATGCACTAGTTTACATTTCAAAATACAAAATTCATTGATCCCGAAACCATTTTTCAATAAATAATGTTAAAATCGCCTTAAAGAGTTATTTGAAAAATTAACAAGGAATGATTTTGACCATTCTAAGTTCACTTTTCATTAATTTGCTTTAAGAAAATTCATGCTGTATCTTAATTAATTTTTAATGTTATCGTTTTCCTGATTTCAAAGACATGTATAGTACATGTATATAGTATACCAGCTTTTTCCATAGGACTCATATTCGAATTAAACATACCGTAGGTAGACGTTAAATCGCCATTTAAGAGATGACCTCTACAAGTCTCTCTTTTTCAAAATTCTAGATTTAACTGGAAAAAATTCGTGGATCTCATACAAAGAATTCACTGCAGATAAAATATCTAGAAGGTATTACTTGATCCAATTAGCAGTAGAACTTGCTTCTGAATACATAGATTCATTTGAATCTGAAAATTTGAGTAAGTTCTTGAAGGATGCAGTTAAAAGTTCAAGTTGAAATGTCATTTTGAATCCTTTAGTAGAAATAGTTACACAACAAAACAGGGAAACATTTTTACATTCCGTTATAAATTTCGATTGTTTAATTCATCTTCTTTTTTTTATTCCTTTATTTTTGACATCAAAATTTCATTTTTTTTTTACACAAATATATGTATTTCTTACTGTTATTTTAAATCAGTTTACTTAACTTTAACAATATAGCATGAAAAAATAAAAAACTTACTTTACTTTAAAAAAATTTAAAAAAAAAAAACAAAAAAGAAATGCACTGTTATTTTTTTTTTTAAATAGTCTTAAAATTTGTTTTTCTCTCAGTTTTTATTTTAAAAAAAAAATATTTTATACTACTTACTATTAATTTAAAAAAAAAAAAAAATGACTTAATTTAAAAAATTAAAAATGTTTTATTTCTTTCTTTTTTTATATTCATTTCCTTTATTATCTTAAAAAAATTCTTCACAATAGAAAAAAAAAGGGTAAACAAAAAAAAAATATGTATAAAGTAAAAAAATAAAATAAATCAAAAATAATACATTATTTATAATTAATATAGAATATTACATTAATTAAGATAGGAATGCAATAATAAAATTATTACGTACACAAATATATAATATATTTTTTTTAAATTTTCTTTCCTAATATTTTTTTAAATTTTAACCTTAATTTAATCTAAGGTTAGTCTTTAATAATTCCTTCTTTTATAACTCCTTAATCAATTACCTTTTTATTTTATTTTGAATGTTTTTTAAAGTCTTATTGATTTTTAATTTTATGTATGTTTTTTTTTTTTTTTTTTTTTTTTTTTTTTTTTTTTTTTTAAAGTTTTAAATAAAAAATATTAATTGTTACTCCGTTTATTGGGCTTTTGTTGTTATTTTTCTTTATCAATTTTAATTTTCAAGTAATTTTTTTGTTTTACTTTTCAATGAAATTTATATGATTATTTTTCAGTTGAAATATTTTATTTTTTATTTTTTTATTTTCAAATTGATAAAGGCTGAATTCCTAAACGATGGTCTTTTTACAATATTGAAGTTCCAAAACGTCAACTATACATAGTTATGACAAATTATCCCGTTTCAAAATTCAAGTATTTTCGGAAAATTTCGAAAAACCGCCACGTCAATCAAACTTAAATATGATTTTTTTGATAACGACAATATAAAGCAACTAGCACATCGTGAATAATTATGATATTATCATGATTGTCATATTGCAATCATGATGTAAATGCAAATAGACGTTTAGGAATTACAGCCAAACTTAGATAATCTTAACAAAATAAAAATATCAGAATTTTTATTATCCTTTATTTTGTATATATATCTTTTCTAAATTGTCATTTAATTATTTTTTTATTATTCAAGTTTCTTTATTTTTTTAAAAAAAAAAATAGATATTTTTATACTTTATATTAAAACAAAAAAAAAAAAAAACACACATTTACATATTTCATCTGCTGCTTTTGAATACAAAAAGTAAAATTGAAAAATAGCTATAATTCATTTGAATTTATTTTATTTTTTTGTCTACTAAAAAAAATATTTAATTAAAGTAAATGTATACTTAAGGCACATTTTATGCAAAAATTTATTAATACTAAAATAATATTTATTTATTTATCTTTTTTTTCATAATAAATAAAAAAAACTTTTAATAAATTCCTACTAATTTTTTATAAGGTTTTTATTTTTTTTAATTTTTTAATTTTTTTATACTTTTTTTTTCTAAATTTTTTTTTTAGTTTTTTATTTTATTTTTGACATGAAAATGTCTTTAAATTTTACATAATTTTTATATATATATTTTTTTATTTAGTCCCGGATAATAACGATAATAATAATTAATAATCCAATCCAAGGATTTTGTATTTATTTTTTTCAATTTTTTAATATATATATATATATATTTTTTTTTTTACTATACATTGCTAAATTGTAATTTAAATAAAAAAAAATATCTCAGTTTTTTTTTTTCATAGCTTAAACATATACATGAATTAATTAAAAATAATTTTATAAATATATATACATATATACACATAATTATATGTATGTATGTATTTTTTTTTTTTTTAAATTGCGTACAAAATTATTCAATTCAATCGATTAAACGTTTGGGCAGTTTCGTTGTAAATTGAACGATAAATTCAAATTACAGTTTATTCGATTGACATGCACAATCAGTACCATTTTATCTTAATTAAACTTTAGATAACAAAAAGCTTTTAAAGGCAACATTAAAAGGATACTTAATTTACATTTTATTTTAGTTCATATAGTATATTATATTTTAATGACATTTTTATCTTTATTTTAAAATTGTGCACTAAAATATCAAAAAAAAAAACAAAACTTGTTCAATTGTTCTGAATTTCAATTTATTTTTGGATTGAATCCTTTTAATAAAATGAAAACGAAAAAAAAAATCACTTGAATTCAATATGATTCAAAAAAAAAAAAATTGATATGCATAATTTTAAATTCCCATTATAGGAAAATCATTTTTATTATTGATTTATATTTTTCTTAACTTTTTTATAAATCAACTTTTCATTTTATCAAATTCACAAAATAAAAATTACTTCAGGGATTTGTGAATTTAAAAGTGATATGTGAAAAGTAAGTGGCCAAAAAATTAATTTTATAAAAAAAAAAAAAAAAAACTTTTCCGGAACAATTAAAAAAGCAATTCTTTTTTTATTAAACTCAAAATAGATTTTATGAAAACTTACACATTTTTTTTTTTTTTTTTTTTTGTTAAGATTTCATTATATTTTTTGTGTGATTTTAAATATTTTTTTTGCAGTTTTTGATTCATTTTTGGAGAAATTTTATATTTTTATTATATATAAATTGTATATATACAGTCTGTTCAAAATAAACGTGTTGTCTGTTTTACAAAGTACACAGCGTTTATTTAAAACGTTTTTATGGCTGTGAACAACTGTTTTGTAGAAGTTATTCGTTTTTTTTAACCTTCTGCTTCATGTAAGACCACACATTTTCATTTGGATTGGCATCTGTGGTGATTATGGTGGTGAATCCATTCTAATGATACCAATCTTGTCTTTCCAATTCTTACATAACGTACTGCAGTATTCATGGGATCATTATCTTCCATCAGGATCCAGTTGTTGTTATTATTTACTTTTTTGTGAGTTGTCAATAAATACTATAAGATCCCGTTTACGTTTTGGAGCGCTGCCTTCCCACAGAGTTGGTCGAAAGTTGCTCAAAAAGACGCCAGTTCATTTATAGACAATGAAGGAGACTGGACTCCATATGAATTTGTCTGCGTAACTCGCAATGTAGTTTTCATATTGCTAAATACTTTTTAAATAAACGCTGTGCACTTTGTAAAACAGACAACACGTTTATTTTGAACAGACTGTATATGCGGGAACATGTATGTATGTATATCGTACATTTGTAAAAATATATATTTCATATAATTCACAATTATTTATTTATCTAATATATTCTATAACATTTTGAAGACATTTTGTGTTTTCCGTTTAAAAAAAAAAAATTTTTTTTTAAATATCCTTATAAAATTCATTCTATATTATCTATTTATTTTTTTAAAAAATGTGAGGCACACTATTACAGTACGTTTATGGGTTTTTTTTTTTGTTGTTTTTTGTTTTCTTATTGTTTATGAATTATAAATATTATTTTTTTTTCTTATAATATATTTTATGTCTTTTATTAAATTTTATTTTTAGTTTTGCTGAATTTTTTGTTTTTTTGTTGTTTTTTTTTTTTCACTAACTTAAAACTAAAATTTTACATTTTGTTTGGATTTTGATTTAATTATTTTATTTATTTTTTATTTTTTAAATTTTGTTAGCAAAAGCAATAAATTTTTTTATTACAAATAAAATACATAATTAATTAGTGATTAATTATATTAATTATTATACATATATAAAAACATACATATTATGTATATATGTATCTAGCCCTCGAGAATATAAACAGAGATCATAATCGTTGGGCAGATATGTTTTATTATTATTATTACATTATTAATTTTATTTAAAAAAATAAAATATTAAATATATATTTTATTTATTTCGTAATTTTTTATTTCCTTTAATTATTTTTGTTTTTCGCCTTGTTAAATATTTATATGTAGGTATATATACATATGTATATGTATTTCATGTTTGTGATTTTTTCTATGATAATTTTTTTTTGTTTTTTTCAATTATTTTTTAAATAATTCTAAAAATCATTTAAAACTTTCCATAGGAAATAATTATCTGAAAAGAGAAAAAAAATTTAAAATTAATAAAACTGTTTCAATAATTTTTTTTTAAAGAGAAAAGGATATAATTTATTAAAAGAAAGAAAAAAAACGATTTAAAAAAAAAACCTTATTTAATTGAAAAAAAAGAGGAATGTCGAATCTTAAGACCATTGTACTGCTCACAAGCAGTTTAAAGCCGGAACTACAATTCTACAATATAATAAACTTATAGTATCTGAAAGAATTTCTTCAAATTTCCATAAGGATCAATGTTAAATAAATAAGTAACAGTTAATTGTTATATTACATATTTTTTACAGATAGTCAAGTCCTTTAAAAAATTCTAAAAAAATATGAACTAACTACAAAACATATTTTTACATGCATGTACCTACTATTTTTGCTTGGAAGAAGATTCGAATCTTTAAACGAACATCATTACATACAAGTACATATAAAAATTAAAAATAAAATACAAACATAAAAATATTTCACACTACAGAATTTAACACAAAATTGTACATACATAGCTGGAATTCCAAAAAAAAAAGTCTAGACAAAATACACATGAACTTTATATCCCTTTTCCTTTTTTATTTATGCTCAAAATTCATTTACTTTGTATTTTCATTCTAAAAATAATAATAAAAATTCCTAAATTATTATTCAAATATGTGAAGAAAAAAATCAGTTCTTTGACCTTTCTTTGTATTTCTTAATTTACCTGTGTAAATTGTGAGTGTACTCGTATAAATTTTAATTTTTGTGAAAAAAAAAAAAAATTGTAATGAACATGTCATTTTTGCAAGTTTTTTTTTTGGAATTGATTATTCACACTCTTTAATGGGTGTGTGTTAATAAGAATATGATTACAAAAAAAAAAAACCAAATTACGAAAGTTTTTCCAAGCAATATAAAAAAAAAAGAAGTCGTGAAATTTCGAATACTTTTTTTTTTTTCATTTTGCTGACATGAATTTCAACAATTTTATAATTTTTCGACGAATCATCTTACACAAATTTATTGTGAATTTTTTTTTTTAGAATCTCTTTGGAATTCTCAATAAAAATTTTTTTTTCTTTGAATGACTGAATAAGCAAATGACATCATAAGGTAAAATTTATTGATTTCAAGAAACAAACAGCTCTCTTCACTAATTTAAAAAAAATTAACAATAATTAGCAAAAATTCGATTGATTTTATCAATAAAATTTAACATAAACTCTCTACTGGGTTCAGTCAGTTCTAAAATGTGAAAATTTACGATATAAATTTCGAAATAGGTTGCTCAAGAAAACTGTAACTAACGTTTAACGGTATTTATTTCTCAATTGAAAATATATTCGAAACTGAAACTGAATCTTATAGGTGAAAGTGTCATTTTTAAGCATGTAAGTACAGGTGAGCCTCCTATAACACGATAAATAGATTCCTTGAAAATTCGGTATTGTGTGAAACCGTGTTATACGAGACTAAAGAACCAATACAAAATGAAGGGAAGCGTTCGAAAAACTTTTTTAATACGAAATATTTAATTTTTTATATTGTTGTTCGATTGAACGTTATCATCACTTTCTGAAACCATTTCTTTGTTGGGATTTTTTACAACGTGGTTATTGTGTACAAACTCTATGCCATATATAGAGTTTCCGCATTTTAATTAGCGTGTTAGAATGAAACCATGTTATAGGAGGGTTACCTACTATCAATACATGTCGGTATTCGCCAAGACTATTGTATTACGTTTACGAAACGAAATAAAATTCATAATTAAATTATGCAAATCCAAATTTTATATTTCCAAGTATCGAAAAACAATAAATTTCTATTTTTAAAATTTATTTTCAGAATTAAAAAAAAAATTTATTCAAAATGATAAACTTCCAGTTTTGTGTGTGTTTACAGAAGGGAAACACCAACAAATTAAATTAAGAAAAAAATTCCATATTTACTTATATCAAAAAAGTTTCTAAGAAAAACACACATACATACATATATTGAACAAACATATTATTTGTATATCTTTATAGTCATTTGCAATCTCAGATAGTAAATTTTTTTTCTATTAGGGAAATTTTTTTTTTCTGGGTTAAAACCGCATAAAAATTCTTTTCTACAATGAGATTAATAAAATTGTACTATTTTTGCTGTAGTTTTCGTTATTCAATGGTTTTTTTTTTTTTCTAATTTGTTATCTACAAATCAATATTGATTCTTTTTTGCAGTATTCAAAGTTCAATAAAATGTACATACATATGTACATATGCACATACAGATTGTTTTGTATGACACTAAAAAAAATGAGAGGAAAAAACCAGTATAAAATAGTTTTTAAATCATGAAAGAAAAAATAACAATATAATGTTGATATTCGTTGATATTTCGATGATAAAAAAAAATATGTACCTATATAGAAAAATCATTCATTTCCAGATAATACTCGTATGTATGTACATACATATGTTTTTTGATTACAGATATAATATTTGTGTATTTCAGGCATTGATAAAAAATTTCCGATAATTTTATTTTTTGTCATTTTTAACTTATCAATTTTTTATTTTTTATTTTTTTTATTAAATAGATAATTTAAGCATTGTAGATATTCGAATTTCCAGTGAAAAAAAAAATAATAATATAATCAAGCGAAAAAGTAACAAAAATTTATTTAAAAAAAAAAGGAGTGGTGGTGGTGAGAGATAAGTAAAATAATCAATTATACAGGTAAACAAAAAAAAAAAATTATACCATATCAATTTGTTCCCTTGTTATATTATTTCCTCTACTTTTCACTCTTTTTTTTTTTCAACACAGGGTGTTTTTATTTTTAACAATTTTGAAAATTCAACTATCAAAAAAAAAAAAAAATAAGATATGATATATACATAATAATATGTAGATATGTATAAAGTATTGAATAGAAATGAAAATGAACAATTTTTTTTTATGGTTAGTAAACCTTTTGATGAAAATTAATAAAAAATAAATGAAAACAAAAAAAAAACGACGGTTAAGTATATAAGTACATACAATGTATGTACATATACTCGTAAAACGCGATACCTATCACACCGGAAGTTGCAATGTTTGGAATGCATTCGCCTGCGCAACCAGCGTATAAATGGGAAAGAATTTTTAATAATAATAATAAAACCTGAACTAGAATATAAGTATGTATCTATCAAGGTAGAGTCATCGTTTCACGTTTTTTTTTTTCACAGTATCGTTTAAATATAATGTATGTATGTATGCAGGTATTAGAAAAATTGAAAAACTTGAAAAAGAAAAAAAACAATAATAATAATAAATTATACATATAAAAGTCATTTTAAATTTAGTTTAGAATTAAATTTACTACTATACACTACCATTTCTACTTTATCTTCTTCTTTTTCTTATTCTTAACTTATTTTTACATATTTTATTTTATTTGCTTGAATTTCTTTTTTTTTTTTTTGTCTTCTTCATTAATATGTGTCACATTTTTTTTTTTTTTTAAGAAAAAAAAAGATAGGTGAATTGAAATTCCATTGTATATGAATCATATATTCCGTTGACCATACACACATATACTTGTAGAAAAGAAAAAAAAATACTTTTTTTTATATAGATATATTCAAATTTTTTCAATAAGAAAATTATTATTAATTTTGAATTATGTATATGTGCTAAAATATACACATAATTATGTAGCTATGTGATTTAAATTTGTTAAGGAAATATAAATTTTATGATTTTATAAATGCAAATTTAGCATTTTATTTTTTTATTTTTTCTGTTCAAACGATATTACTTAATTTAAGTATTCAAGTTTTTTTTTTATGTCGCCATGTGTGTGTAAATTATGACTAACAATAATAAAATATGAAAATTTTTTTTAAATTATATCTTTTCTATTTTAATATAGAAATTTATAATACTTATTCATATATATATTTTTTTTCATGACATACATACATGTTTGTAGAATGTAGACATAAGAAATAAAGCTTTAAGAAAAAAATATCTATTAGGCAATAATATTTATATTTTTTTTTTTTATTCATAGTCTAAACAAGTTTAATTTTTATTCATATAAAGTATTAATTCTGTTTATTTTTTTTTTGTATTTTTATTTTGTGCTTGTATTTTATTAAAATTGAAAATACTGATTTAATTTAATCCCAAAAAAAAAAAAGATACTTTTAAAATTAATCTTTGAATATAAAGTATGTAGATAGTTTTGACTTAAAATAATAGAAAATATGTGTAGACAAACATATTTTTTGTTTTTTCATTTATTATAGGGTATTTATTCAAATAAATTATTAGTTCATTATTAGTTCTAATTTTTATATCATTTATGTCTTCCTATATTTTATAAAAAAAAAAAAAATCTTCTATTTAAATTAATTTATGATATTGTAATGTACAAAATGTAGTACATACATGCATAATATATGATCAATTAATAAATTTATTATTATCATATATATATTTTTTCCCTGAAGTTCTCTATCTAATTTATATATTTATAAAGTAAACTTTTGATCTCATTCTATATATGTACTATGTATGTACATAAGTTGCACTTATATTGTATTAAATCTATCGTAATGTACAATACCATATATTCATATATTTCTAAGTATCTGTATGTGATAAAAAAATTCAATTATTGAAAAGATAGTTCAATGATTAAATCAAACATTATTATCACTATGTATGTGATATATGAGTGCAATACGGCATTATTATAAATTGAAAATGAAATAAAAACAGAAAAACAGAAGAAAAAAAAAAACAAAAATTCTAAACGCGGGTACTATATGTGTTACTGGTGTTACATGGGAATATACATATTACATACGCCTCATATATGTATGCATACAAGACATATTATATCTGTAAAATAATCATGAAAAATGTTCACAATTATATTATGTTTACAAATTTATTTTATATATATGTATATAAATTTTTTTTCATTCTTTTTAATACAATAAATGAAAATAAATTGAGATCATGTAAGTATAAATTTTTTTAAAAAAAAATAAATAGCTCTATAAGTACAAATTTAGTCTTATAAGTTGAAACATATCATCAAGATTTAAAAATGAAAAAAAAAAAGTTAAATAAAGTACCAACTAAAATCATATGTGATGAAATGATGAAATTTAGCTACTATAATATTGCTACTGAATATCGTATTGCCTATCTATATACAATAGCCACATTATTTTGATTAATGTGCTTTTTTTTTTTGGTCTTCCTTAATTTCTTAACATTTTGTTTGATAGTTCAAAAATATAAATTAGATCCCACATTTTCATCTATGTATATTCATTCTCTACATCGATTTTGTTTTTCTTCCCTCTGTTTAAATTGAAAAAAAAAAAAAAAAAAAAAAAAAAAACTATTGTGTGTACTTGAAAACTTTCAATTAAATTAAATTTGAACATACTGAGATTTGAACTTTATAATAAGAAAGTACATAAATTATGTATGTATATTTGTACAATTATCATGTTAAATATAAATACGATTAATTAGGTAGAAATAATTTAAACTTAAATTTAAAAAAATTATATTCTAGGCTATAAGTATGATTACATATACATATATATACACTACTTGTACATTGTATACAAATTTACTTTTACATTAAATTGTATTTTACGTTTTTTTTTCTGACATGTATGTAATGTCAAAAACAAAATAAATATCTCAAATAAAATACATACTGATAAGATAATTCGTTTCTTAATATCAAAAATTATTCCAAGTAACAAGTGGTTAACTAATTAAATTTTTTTCGCACTTTTAAATTTATAAACACACAAACACTTGAAAAGATATACATAATAATATAACTCCATCAGCGAAAAATAACTAATTTTTCACTTCATTTGCGATACTACATATATGTACATATTTAAATTATGATAAAAAGTATATTAAATTAAATTTCCTCTTCAGGATACCTGTATAAATT
Source organism: Bombylius major (assembly GCA_932526495.1). Classification (NCBI taxonomy): domain Eukaryota; kingdom Metazoa; phylum Arthropoda; class Insecta; order Diptera; family Bombyliidae; genus Bombylius; species Bombylius major. The sequence continues at coordinate 37,197,695 of OW052046.1, forward strand.
AATGTCATTCTCCCACTTGAAAAAAAAAATGACAGTATTTTTACTAAACAACTCTAATGTCTCCTTATAAAATATACTACATACTGCCATACAAATGGTGATATCTACATATTCCCATACATGAAAAAATTACACACTGAAATTATGAATAATTTTTATTTCAAAATACAAACAAAAATTTTTGAATTAAAATCTTTAAAAAAATTTCAGAATAAAAAAAATAAAAACAAAAATCTTTGTTAAGATCATTTACCTCACTTGGAAAATACAGGGTGCATATAAATGAATTTTTAATTAAAGTATTTCGTTAAAATCCATCTATAATATTATTTTTTGTATTGTATATTATTATGCATCACCTTTTATAAAAATAAACAAAAATTTTCAGTAAAATAATTAACTTTAAAAGAATCAACGAAGCGTAAACAAATTACCAAAATAATTAGCTTCAAAGTCAATGTTTATTTTATTATAAAAAAAAAACAACAAAAATTAAAAAAGAAAATAATAAGGTAAATGACTTTCACATTCAATGTATTAACAGTGATAAATATATTTTTTTTTTATCATCAAACTAGAATTTTTTATGATGTGGTGCAGTCACATAAGTTCAATTTTGTCATTTTCTTTATTTTTAAATCATAAGAAATCAATTCTTAAACAAAAGGCATTTAAGAAATAAAACATTAAAAACAAAACAGTTAAAAAACAGTAGTAAAAATGTTCTATCTAAAAACACTTTAAGAAATTTAAGTATTTTCTTATGACAACAAAAATTACCTTGAATATCTTTTATAACTTTTTTTAAAAAAAAAAAAATATATCTTTTGTGTATTTTAAAAAAAATATTAAAAATTAAATGGAAAAAAAATTTTGGTATCATTGAAAACAACGGCAACAATATTCAATAACATGCATGCATCATATTATGTAATCAAATTCTCATCAAACTAAAAACAAAAATACAAAACAAAAAAATAAATAAATAAACTTTTCATGATAATGATGTGACGCCAGGGAATGACGTGAATTAAATATCTATCTAACTTTGTTGTAAAATATATCTATTACTATTATTATTATTATTATCATCATGTTACCGATATGTAGGTACATTATATTTCTCGCATAGATATTTTATGTATGATACAATAACAGTTATATATACTTATATATAACTTAATATGTATATGAGTATATTAAGGTGTATATACGAGCATACAACAATTGATAAAACCGACAATAATATTATAATAGTAATGACTTTTGTGTCATAGACGCGCCCTAAACCTATAAAACTATTAATTATATGTATGTCAGGAAAATAAAATCGAGAAAAAAAAAATAATAATAAAATAATCTAATATATGTACACACATTTGTACACATAAATAATTACGTGAATAAAAATTAAATGAAGTATATATGTAAAAAAAAATTAAATAGTAAAATATAACAATTTATACATTTAAAATTTATTTGAGATTTTACGAGAAAACAACTAGTTTAAATAGAAAAGAATGCATTTAAATTGTCATTTGGTCTCGTACATACATATAATATAGCAAACTAACAACAACAAAAAAAAGTACTTTTCTACAATTTTACACTTTGAAATGCATTCTTAATTTTTTTTTTTTTTTTTTGTTATTGCTAAATGTATCTTTTTTATAATGCAAAAAAAATACTATTCAAAAAAAAAAGAGAAAAAAAAGTGTTTTTCTAAACAATTTTATTATTTCCTCCATCTTTTCAAAGAAAAAAAAATAATTACAATTTGAAAAGGAAATCAGAAATGCATAACACAAATCTTATCTTCAATTAAAATTTTATTTATAGATTTTTCAACAGAAAATGTATATTATGTATTTATATTTTCTCTTATGTTAGTTATATTTTCGTATATTAAATTTTTTAAGCCTTCCATATATGTACATACTCGTACATACATATATACACAAAAAAAGTGATTAAAAAATAAAAATTAAAAAGGAAATAATATTATTATTTTGTTGTAATAATAACAATTAATTGTAATTTAATATTAATATATGGAATGTAACTAACAATTATTTAAAGTACATACTTTATATTAAAATTATGAATATGGACTTTTCATAGATTCGCTTTTATGTATACATTGTATCATCATATCATCATCGTCGTCATTGTAATGTATCGGTTTAGGTCAATGACAATTTACATACATGAAAATATTTTTTATTTTTTTCACAAAGTTCGTTTAATTTTTTGTGTTCGTTCCACGTTCATTGATAAAATTTCCTATAGATCACATACATTTTGCACAGACATACAAAATAAAATGTATATAGATACAAAAAATGATAGTAAATTTTATAATTCAATAAATAACTACATATAATGATAATAATAATAATAATAGAGAATTTAAGTGATGTATTCATCATTATCATCGTCATGGTTATCATCTTGAACACTATTATAAAGATCAATGAATTTTCTAATTCAATTTTTTTATATATATGTATTCAATTTTATTAAATCATTTATTACATATTGAGTGAATAGTACAAAAAATAAAAAAAATATACAGACATCTATGTATTGTATCTATAAAATCTGAGATACATACATATATAATAATCGTATTTCATTGAACTTTAACGGTGATGATGATGATGATGATGATGATGATATTAATAACGATGATGATAATAAATGATCGACATTTTTCTTTACAATTTTGTTGTTTTTTTTATTTTATTTTTTTGTTTTTCTGAGAGATCTTCAATCAAAATATAAATTACAATTTTTAAAGTACATACATATTTTTATAATCGCATATCATACACAACCATAGTTACATACTAAAAAATAAAAACATCATCAAAAAGTATCTACGATACTCTGACTAGGTTAATTATATTCTAATCAAAAATACATATTTACAATTTGTTTGTTTTTTTTTCTAACATATTTTCGATTCTAAACTCCTCATCTAAAAACTAAAAATAGATATTAATATATTTGTAGGTATGATATTTATTGTTACTACTTTGCTCTTATTATTACTTTTTTTTTTATTACTGTTTTATTCGTTACGTTTTTTTATTGTTCATCTTTCATCTTTACAAAAAAAGCAAAATAAATTTTCAAATGATTCATTTCCTGAATTGGAATACCACCATTCATCTATTATGAAATCATGTTTTTTTTTTTTTTTTTAGTAACATTTAATGGTGAATAAAACAAATATAAAAGGGTGATTTGATACGCATTGATGAACAAAGTTCTTTTTCTGAGAATTTTTTTCGATATGTTTTGTATATGTTACCTATGTAGGTATATTTTAACAATTTTGACTTGAAGGATCTTTATATATTTTTCTCAAAAAACCGTAACATTTGGACAAAAAAAAGCTACATAGGGGAAAATATACAGTAACGAGCCCTCCGCCAGTAATTAGCTGTTGGCTTTATTTTATTCTATAGCTAAGTTATTTTAATAAAAATATAGGTGAATATTTGCTATATATTTAGAAAAAATGATTATCCTTGCAATGCGTGGGTGGATTATCATTAAAATTTATTATTTTAAATATAAATCTAATAAATGTAAAGTGCTACCAAAAATTGCATTTTTCTTAACGTTTTCGTTAAGTAGATGAATTTTTATTTTCTTTATATTTTACTGAAAAAAAAAAAAGCGATAATTAGCTAATGTTTTTGAAATTTCATTTTAAACTAGTTAAAATTTAATTTCTAGCACTTTATAACACTTTTATTTTTAAAATATTTTATTTTTGGCACGGCTCATTACTGGCTCAAATATTGTATATGAAATTAAGTAAATTCATATCTCAATTCTCTAAAATTACACGTACCTACCTACCAAACAAAATATTTTAAAATATTTAAAAAATGGCAAAGAAAAAGAAGAAAATAAAGAAAATGAAAACTTATTAAATTAATAGTTATATCAGTTACATAATAGTAAGTATAAGTAAATATATCTATTTTTTTTTTATATTTAATATTCATAATATACTTATGTATAAAAGCCATAAAAAATATTTTTTATATTAAAATTTAAGAAAAACTCCTTTTAATTCAGTTCAAAATAAAGGGCTCGTTACTGGCGAAAGGTGGGCTCGTTACTGGTCCTCACGAATTTTGAGTTATTTTCTTAATTTTAATAATTTTATTGAAATAAAAAAAATTGCGTTAAATTGCAAATCTAGACCCTTCAGAAAGTTTATTTTGCTCTTGATTGGAATTATTAATTAAATACTTTATCCGTGGTATAAGAAAAAAGTCAAAAATTTTCCTTAATGAGGTTCGTTACTGGGTATTCTTCCCTATTTATGAAATTTTCTCTTTAAAATTATATATTGCTGTAAATTAAGTATCTCGTAGGTATATAGTTTTTTTTAAAGAAAATGCAAAAACGTGAGATTATTCCGAAAAAGAAGGACATTTAGTTTTATTGATTTTAAGCTAGAACTTTAAAAAATAAAAGGTGATTGCCCCTGCCCCTTCAAATGATGAATTGATGAAGTATTAAGAACATACCTTGAAATGGATCATATTACATCTTTCATTTTATTTTACTTTGAAACAAACATGAATTATCCCTTATGTTACTAACCAAATTTAACTACGTATATTACTAACCAACACACCTGGGTATGCACATATATTTTCTATAGAATGTGCATTTAAAAATATATTTAGTTCGGTTTTTAACTTATGTTTTAGCATATTCTTCACCTCTTACATGTTTTATTACGATATATGTGTACATGTTCTAAAAAATATGTATGCTTAAGTATGACACACGTAAATTTTAATACAAAAATTTGGAAAAACACAAATTTCTGAAGGGCCACAAACAATATCAGTAATAAAAAAGGATACAAAATAAGGATCGATACTAACAGGCTAGCTGATAAATAAAGATAAATAAAGACTGTTATTAGAAAATACAGTAATTAGAAAAGACAACAATAAAAAAAAATAGTAATAAAAAAAGGCAGTAATAAAGAAAAGTAATAATACACAATAATATGATATTTCTATCGATAATGATAAAAAATAACACAAGTCTCATATATCGATATGAACAGAAACTCACAAAGGCCATACAAGTAACAACAGTAATAAAAATTACAGACCATGGTTCCATAGAATTACACGTTAAGTCGCTTTGTTCGATTTGATAATGGAGGCAGCCGTCAGCAACGTTTACTAACTGATAAAGCTGCAGTAATAACAGACATTTGGCATATGCTCAACAGAAATCTTCAAGAATGCTATGTAGCAGGAGCAAATATAACAGTTGACGAACAGTTATATCCCTATCGTGGAGGTACTCATTTTACTCAGTACATTCCATCTAAGCCTGCTAAACACGGTATCAAAGTTTGGTGGGTTTGTGATAGCAAATCGTCATATCCCATAAAAGGCCAAATATATACCGGATTAGATGCGTCTGGAGAACGAGAAAAAAATCAAGGCGAAAGAGTCGTGAAAGATCTGTGCTGCAATCTATTCAAAGGAAGTGGTCGTAATATTAAATGCGACAACTTTTTCACGAGCTACAATTTGGCGACTACCATGATGCTTGACTACGTTCTTTCAATATTGGGCACAGTCAATAAAAGACGGCGATTTATTCCTTCACAATTTGCATTAGCAAAAGGTCGGCAAATTCATTCAACCGTTTTTGGATACAGCAATAGCATTACCATGTGCTCATATGTTCCGAAAAAAAATAAAGTTGTTCTTGTCTACGAAGCAGTATGCTAAAAAAACTGAAGGTTCTGAAGAAAAACCTAGGATGATAATTGACTATAACAAGACCAAAGGTGGAGTGGACAATATGGACAAACTGTTGGCGGAATATTCATGCAAAAGGCGAACAAACCGATGGCCTTTAGCTTTTTTTTATAATATTTTAGACGTGGCTGGATTAGCAGCATTCATCATTTATATGGAAAATAATCCACATCTAAAGCACACAACTAATCGCAGACGCAAATTTTTACAACAATTGTGTGAACAACTAGTCATGCCAGAAGTTCAGAAACGTTCAGAAAATCCTCAAATAACTCGCCACTTTGGTACCAGAAATGGAATTGAAGGTATGCTAGGACACAGCTTGAAACCTGAGATTGGAGAAGGACCTTCAAATAAGGAAAAACGCGATGCTAGTGGAAGAATTAAGCATAAGGGAAATTGCTACCTTTGTTCAAAACGAAGGCCAACTCGCAAAGCATGTGAAAACTGTATAAAGCCAGTTTGTGCCCAGCATGCAAAGGAAAAAACATACTGTATGGAATGTAATAAATAAAAAATTTTATGAATTTTTCAATTATATTTCTTTTTTGTAATAAAAATAATTCTAGTTATTAAAATGACTTGGTTTTATTTATTTTTTTTCGAATTTTCTCAACATTTTCGCTTACATACCCGGGTATGCTGGTTAGTAATTAGAAGGGTTCATATCAAAAATTGTGAAAAAAAATATTTTTCACCGAATTTTTTCCAATTTTTTTTTCAAAAATTAATAAAAAACAATTATTTAGGAAACTACTGAAAATTTCAGATCGATCCGTCGAAAAAAAAAAATTTTATTCACGTTTGAAAATGAAAAACATACCCAGGTATGTGGTTAGTAACATAAGGGTTATATTTTCTTATTTTTATAGTTAGGATCATAAAAAATTTTATTTGATTTTGAAACGTTCAATTCATAAATCCAAACATAATAATTAAAATTATATATATGTATATAATGTATATACCTACATAGTTGAAGGAAGAAAAAAAAACCGAGGTAATAATTTCAATTTTCCACTTTTATTCTGTTTAATACTAAAAAGCATGCAAATCACGTTTAATAGTCTTCAATATTTTACACATTCTTTTAAAATATCATTTTGAAAAGAAGAAGAAAAAAAATTATTTTATGAGTATACTCGTACTATATACCCGTACGTTATAAAAATTTGTGTGTGAAAATCAATTCAGCAAGATCAGTGAGAAATAAAAAATTATGTTGTTTACTTGCAAAGAAAGAATATTATATGTATGTATAATATAAAATAAAAGTTTCAGATTTCTTTGAAAATAATAATTTTGATTTTATATTGGCAAAAATGGGGTGGTCACAGCCACGAATCATTTGTGCTAACATAACATAACAAAACATTTAAATAGGTAACGTATTTTTTAAAAAAAAAAAAGAAATCGATTCATGTGATGTATATGTATAAAACAAACACAAAACAAAAACAAAAAGAAATGGCTCTAAAATTTATGATTCTTCATTGCAAATATTTATTTTTTGTAATGGTCATAAGCACAAGAATATCTTGCTTTGTGCCTTTTAATCTGTCAAGTCACAATTTAAAAGAGTTCATTGTTCAAATAAAGGTTTATATACATATTATTAAAGTGTATACAATAAAAAAATATATATATTATACTGGTATATGTATATAAAAATATCAAAAACATAAATAAAGCACGTAACAAAATGTAATTTGAAACCAAAGAAACAATGAAAAGAAAATCATTTTTTATATGGCTAACTTAAATTCAAAATTTATACGTATATACTCGTATTACATTTGCGTAAAAATTAATTTATTACTTTACTTTATTAAAATTAGTTACAGTTCTGTTTTTTTTAAAAAAAAAAAAAAAAAAAAAAAGGTTATAGGTGCATACATGTACTTCTTGAAATATGATATTTCATTCTACTTTATCAGTATAATCAATAATTTTTTTTTTAATTTATGGACTAAAAACAAAAAAAATAAATAACAATAAATTTGCCATTCATTTTAATTACCTATTTTATATGATTCTCTACTTTCTATACATATATGCAATCGATTGTGTTTTTATATTTTTTGGAATAATATTTCATTTAATTATTGTTCTAGTTCTGTATAGAATAATAAAAATTTAATTCTCTAGGAAGTATTAATATATGGAACGTGTCTTTATTGAAAATATTGAAAAACTTATATACATAAATATGTACATAATTCATAACACACATCGAAAGTAGTTTATGATTTTTTTCTATGATATGAAGTAGTACGTAATATTTTTGAAGAAAAAACAAAATCCAAATAATCGCCCATTTAAATATTAAAAATACAAAATAATAAAAGATAAAAGTGAAAATTTTGTTTACACTTTTAAAAATAATTGAAATTATTATTAAATACACATGATACGTTTGATAACAATTTCAGAGTTGACCAGATACAATATTTCTGTTTTTGCCATATGATTGATTTTATTTAATAATATGTAGAAAATTTAAAAATAGATACAAAAACGGAAAATTATAAGAATAAGAATAAAAAAAGTCATTGATATTTTAAAGTAAAAGAAAATTTTTAAAAAAGTATAAACAAATTTTTATCGAAAAAGTTTTTTCTCTTGTTATAATTAATGTCAACATATGAGAAAATTATTATCACCTTTATTTAACTATAACCATAATTCCAATACATACGAGTATGTATGTATGTACAAAAATATTTACATAAATGTACATATAATAACTGACTTAGCATTATGGTTGAAATTTGTTAATTTGTCTAGACAGACAATTTTAGTTCTTAAATATAAATTTTATTTTCATTATCTTAAATTGTTAAATTACCAAAAAAAAAAAAAAAAATGAACAAATTAACAAATAAGTAAAAAAAAAAAGTATACAAAGCATATTTTTCGTAACAGTATTTGCTGACGTGACTTATAACTTATTATTATTATTTTTAAGTAGGTACATACATAGTTTTATTTGAAAAAAAGATACCTCTTGATAATTACATTTTGTAAAACAAGGAGTTTAGAATCAAACATAAGATATTCGTTAATTACTTGTTCTAGTTTCATTTTACCAAGGCAAGGTTTACAATATTAAAAAAAAAAAAACTTTTTTTTAAATAAAGACTAAGTTATAAAAATTTCGAGTTTAAATTGAAATACGGTATTGATTTTTAATTTGAAATTTAAACTTAAAAGCACATTACATGTCTCAAAATTATCATTTTATACTTGGTAAGTTCACACACAGCGATAACGACAAAATATTCATTAAATCAAATGTAAAAAGTTGGTTGAGTAAAATAAACAATTTGAAAGTTATTTGGTTTTCAAATATCTAAAAACAAAAAATTATTCTAAACTTCTCAAGAATTGATATCTGTGTAAAAATGTGTATGTATTTTCTTCAAGTTGTATATTAACCCTATATAGAACGTATAGGATGAATAAATAAAATCTTATACAAAGTTGCGAAGATATGAAAAGTTAACTATAATTATTTTATACTCTTATTTACTTTTTCTATACTCTTATTGAAAATAAAACAGTAAAATAGATTTAGTTGAAGCAACAACAAAAAAATGCATTAAAGAAATAAAAAGTACATATGTGTTATGTTCTAAGAAACCAGCTTTAAATGATGATAATAATGTCACCGAACCAGTTTAAGTTCCAAGAGCAAAAATAATGTATAACTATACTCGTATAGTACCTATTTATTATGTATCTTAGGCCTAACTATATATGTACATATGTATGTATATAGATCTATATTCATATAGATATACATATATAAATTCTTCTTTTTTTTTTGTAAAGCAGAAAATGAAATAAATCCAAGATTTTAATTTTTTTTAATTTTCCCAATTCTAAGTATTCCCTTAAAATTATAGATAATTAAGAAAAAAAAAACTGTTCAATGATAAAAATATAATAAAAAAAATAAAAATAATTGATAAAAATGAAAATACCATTCTCTATAAACAATCACTGCATTTTCTGATAAAAAAAAAATATTATTTTGATGACTAATAAAAATACCACACCAATTGAATATGTTGTGATATATTTTTTTACGAACATACATACATATGTACATATTTCAATTTAATTACAATTTAATCAATCATACATTTATTTATTATTATTTTTTCAAGACACTTTAAAAAAATAAATTTCATAATTTCTTAATAAAAATTGTTTTGTAACAATAAATTAATCATTGTATTACATATTGAAAAAGAAAAATACAAAAAAAAAAAAAAACATCTTTTTAATAAATATGTATATGCACATTTGTCGTTTCTGTTTCTGGATTACATTATTTCTTAAGCTTTGCACCTATCTTTTACCTGGTACCTATATTAAAAAAAAAAAAAAGAACTATATATTTATTTACTTCTTATGTTTTGTTTTTTTTTTTTTTTTAATTATATATGTAGGTACTTCTTTTATCATGAAATATAATATACACAAATAATATAACATAAGTAATAAAAATATAAAAAAATAATAATAATAAATTATTGTCGTTACTGGTGCAAATTGTAATTAAATCATATTAATAAATATTGCTGATGCATTGTAAAAAAAAAAAAACAACTATAACACTATAGCTATGTGTACATATGTATATGATTACTTTAAGAACAATTTAAAATTAATATTCCGTAAAATTTTTCATTAGAAAAAAAAAAACAATATAAAAAAAATGGCTATTCAGTGTGAGAAACTATAATGAATAAAGTTTACATTGAATTTTAATTTCTATTTAATTTATGTATTTTGTGCTAATTTAGATTCTCAATAAAATAATTTCAAATCGATATATCATGCAAAAAAATCATAAAAATATTATGCTGATAAAAATTACAATGTACATGTAGCTACCTATATAGTTAAAAATGATTGAATAATCATTTTACAGGTAAATTATGAAACAACATATGGAAATTCTGTTTTTTTTATTACATTATGGTTATTAAATTTTCAATATTATTGAATGATTATTTCTCGAAAGTATATAATTCTTTTTATTTGCAAATACTGTTTTTTTTTTTCTCTTCTTTTTTTTTTTTCCATGTAGCACAATTTTTTTTTCAGCTACATATTTTTGCATATATTTATTTGGTAATTTATGAATATCCGAGAACTTTCATGAACTTATGTGAAATGATGAGATTGATATTGCATTAAATACTGGAATTTGATGTTAAAAATATATTGTTCGACTTTTATTGTGGAAGATACATAAAAACTTTTTATATAGGTAGTTAAAAAAATTCGTAGTTTAATTCCACTTTTCAAAGAATCAACCTAGATACTCATACGTGTGAAACAAAGAAATCACCTTTTTTTAAATAAAATGTTTCATTTACATATCTGAATGCCAAATTTAGCTTTATTCAAATACAAATTGAAGTTTTCATACAATAGGTTTAATCCATTAAAGAGTGCAAAACGGAATTTATTTAGTCTACTATTTTCATCTTAATTCTAGACATTGAATTTTTGTTCTACGACTTATAGTATAGGTACAAAACGTAAAACGATAAAATAATGATGAAGAAAAAAAATGTAAGTGTTAAATTTTACTATAATTTGAGTAATTTAGTATTGTGATAGATTATTCTATAGACATGTTATAAATCTAATTTCTAAATTTCTAATCAATAATATTCTTAACGTTATTTTCTATACATAATTGTTGTTGCTGTTTTTCTTGTTTAAAAGTTCTTATCTTGGTCAATGTTTTTTTTTTTTTTTTATTTACGAGAATGTGTTTAAATTATAATAGATTATTAGATATAAAAGATATTTATGAAGAAGAAAAAAAATAAACATAAACTATAAAATAAGGCGGATACCATTAGTTTGTTCAAAAACACGCTACTATTCATCTAAAATCTTATTTCATCATCATCATCATAATCATCATAATAATAATCAGTATTAACATCTCATCTCATCATATAACAGACAAACAAGAATACGTGACTTTGCATTCTATATTTATTCTGAAGATAAAAACCTTCATTTTTAATCAAATAATAATAATTTAAAAAAAATCTTTTAATCGTTATAAAGAAGGTGTTATATAAATTCTATGTAGTATTGTACATACATTAAATACCTATGTATGTGTGGTATATGTATATCTTTACAAACTTACATGTTAGTCACTCAGATATATCTTTTTTAATTTTAATTTTTTTTTTTTCATACATATATTTTTTATTTGCTATTTTATCTAAACTCACGTTGTAAATACATTTGATAAAAAACTGTACACATACCACACATATACAAACATCCGTGTACACGTAAGTACATTTTATTCTATGTAATTTTTCTTTTCATTTTAACTAAACATTTTTTTTTATTATCAATTCAAGATAAATACAGTAATTTTATTATTATTTTTTTTTTACATACATATTGTCATACTGGTTTTTTTTTTCTTTTTTTTCTTTGTAAATTAAAAATACAATAAAATATCTATAGTAACATAAATCTACTTGATTGATTGTGAAATTAAAAATTATTGAGAGTATTAGATGTCAAGGTATAATTTAAAAATAAGCAAAAAAATATAACATACCTACATGGTATGTATGTATGTACATATTTTTCAATATAGGTATTCGTCATGATTACAAAATATGTAAATTTTTTCTACATTTCGTTGTTTTGTTTTATTATAAATTGAATCATTTATTTGCATATGACTCTTATAAAAATCGTAGAAAAATACAAATCTGAATATCTCTTTTTTATTGAAAAAATAAAATAAAAAATATGTATGTATATGTTCATTGTATTGCACATACATATTTAATTTATTGCAAAAAATCTATACAGTTGTGTTTATTTTTTCTTTATTTTAATAAATTTTTTTATTTTTATTTTTATTTTTCAAGCATAATTTTAATAGACTCAGTTTATTTTTTTTTTTCTATCAAAAATATTCAAGCTTGAAGTAAAATTTTGTACGTTATACAAATTTTTCTATTTAAAATATTTAAAAAATCAATCCACCATGATTTTTATTAACCGGATTTAGAAAGAATAAAAAAAATTAAATATAGTATGCACAAGCGAAAAACATTTTCAGAAAATTTAAATTTTTTCTAGAAAAATTTGTTATATCTAGACTGTTTAATTTCGTATGGAAATTTAATTCTTTTTATTTTTTGTTCTACAGTGAATAAAAAATCTTTAATCAAAAATAAAAAAAAATAAAAAAAAATACTGAACTACTTTTAATAAAATGAGAATAATTTAAATTTGAATTCATATATGTAATTTTTATTCTTGTTCGCTATACAAAAGCAATAAATTGTGCGAGGGGTTTTCTTTTTTAAATTTTATTTTTAATTCACTCGAAATAAAAGAAATCAAATTTATTTCTTCGAATTTATTATTAATCAGACCTAATTTTTATTTTAAAAGATTTTTTTTTTTTAAATAAGTAAATACATAATTATAGATACATAAATGTCAATAGTTTTAGATTTACAGACAAATCATGACAGCATTAAAATGTCAATGACAAGAATAAAGATACATATTATAAAAAAAATAAATCTTTTATTTTAAATTTTTAATACATCTTGTCATCAGTCATAATATATTTTCTGATATAATTTTTTTCTTCTTTTCTTTTTTTTCTTTTTGTTTAAAAGTAAGCAGGTTAACATATCTTAAATTTTCTATCTTTCATAAGAGTCTTGGAAGAAAATTTAGTATCTATAACGCCCTATACAATTTATTTTTTTGTAAATAAAAAAAAAAATAATAATAATAATAAAAACCACACAGATGAGCTATTTTAAAAATCAAAATAAAAATATCTGAAAAAGAATAATTACGTGTGAAACTTTGTATGAGGTAGATTGTATTCCAAATTTTGTATAAATTTAAATTCATATGCATTGAAATATAATATGTACAATTGTACATATATCTACATATGCATATATGTATGTATGTATATATTTGATTTTATTTTCAAATGATGATTACAATTTAAGAAAGCCTATTGATGGCATACATAAAAACAAATTTAATATACTTCTAATATTTTAAAGTACATTTCGTGCGTACCTAAAAATACTGATTTAAAAAAAAAAATCATTCTGCATTTCATTATTTATTTCTTCCCCTTTTTTTTTTATTTCATTTTTATTGTTTCTCATTTTTCAAATCAGTACAACATATTAAAAAGAAAAATCTATTTTAAAAAATGACAGCTAAAATTTAATTTCCATTACAAATTCTTAATACTTTTCCCCTAGAACAACAAAAAAAAAAAAAAAATTAATAAACCGAACTTTTTCATCTAACTACACTTCAATTGTATTAAGAACATCATCAATAGTTTTGATACATTTAATAAATTTTCTAAATACATGCAATCCAATCCGTAATATAAAAAAATTATACATATCTTTTTTTTTAACAAATGAAATTTGAAAAAAAAAAAATTTAAAAAAAACAATAATGTAATTTTGTTCTCAACATTCTGATGTGATATTTTATGAGAGCTTCATTATTCTTGTTTTTTTTTTTAAAGTTATAAACTACTTGAAGTTATTTTCATTAAAATGCTTTTACGTCCATTCATAGTTGTTGTTTTTCTGGGTTCTTTCAATTCGTTATGATTTAATTTGTATAAGCATATTATGTACATACATACATTCATATATTAAAGAGATTGTTTATTATTATGTTATGGTTATTTCTTTCTATTATACATAATTAAAATGAATGGTATAACTAAATATTAGTTAAAATAAAGCACAAGAAGAAAACAAAGAAAGAAAAAAAGGATTGTATAAAATGAAAAAAATCAGTAATAAAAAAAAAAAAAAAACCCAATAACCCTTGAAGAGTCTCAAAAGAGAGAAACCCTTTAAGTGAAATATGACGCTAATTTTTCTTGTGGTAATATTACATACTCGAACGCAAGAATTATTATTAAATGTGACGTACTTAACGCATATAATATGAATTATTCTGTACGTATACAACATAATAAACAATTTGTAAAATAGGTATAAAATTTAAAAAAAAAAAAACATTTTTTTTTTAAAAATAATATAAATATTAAATGTAATAAAAAAGGGGAAAGAAAAAAAGAAATTTGTATGAAAAATTGTCGCCCGTATAAATACACGAATTCAGGACATACGAGTATATACACACATAAAATAATTTATCTAAAATTTATGAAGATATTTATTGAATGAATTGAATCATGCCAAATACGAATTATTATTATTAATTTTTCTTTTCTTATTTAATAGAAGTATGTTAGTTTCTAAACTGCTGATCCATCAGATGAATTTTCATTTTATTTTTCTCCTGCACAGATCTTACATGTATGTAGATATATTTTCTATTTAGCTTAGCTGTTATTTTTAATGTTCTTATTGAAAGATTTGTGACTATTTCGTGTCATTAGATCTAACTGTGATTGAAAAATTTAAGTGGATAATTATTAGATACATCATACAATTGATTTTATAAGAGAGAGAAAAGAAAAAAAAAAAAGTTGAATATAATTTTGATTAAAAAAAATAACGATGGTCGAAATAAGATATTAATAAAAAACAAGAAAAATATTTTTCTTACATACAATGCATGAAATCTTCAAGGAAAATAGGTATGATTCATTAAAATGGTATTTTAAATGCATGAATCACGTTATAAAAAATTTATATAAATGTACATATTGGAATATATATACCTCATATTATAATAAAAAGATCTTTTTCTTTGTCATTATTCAACGTAAAAATATGTTGCTGCTGCCACTGATATTACTGTTGGTTGCAAGAAAATCTTTATTTTTATTTTTTTATTCCAACATATTTGTAATATAAAATGTGTCTTTGTAAAGATTTTTTATTATATATAACTACACGGTGTTTTAAAATTATTATTATTATTATTATACGACACAATACAATGATTACAAGGATGGATGAAAAAAAATAAAATGACATTATAAATGTATAAACAAAATAACAAAAAAATCTTTCAAGAAAAAAAAAAACTAAAATTTAACAGCTCAAATAAAAAAGATTATAGCAACATTTTAGTTAATATATTATTTTGTACGATATATGTACATATGTATATAACCACATACTTAATGTTAAAGCAGCAACAAATAACAAAAACCTGAATAAAGAATAATATTTATTAATATAATAACAACATTCAACTATGTGATTCTTATTTTATTTTATTTTATTTTTTTCCATTAATATGAGTAACATGCTGGATTATAGATGAATAAAATGTGCCAAGAATGCAGTCATTTTAATTACAATACATATAAGCCTATTTTGTATATATACATATTTATACAAATTAGAAACAATTAACAAAATTTCAAGATCGTCGTACTTCTTGTTGGATGTTGTTGCCCCCTTTCACATCTTTAAAATATCATTAAATCAGTTTTAATTAACGCTGTTTATATACTTCAATGAAAATGTATGGTGACATACTTAGAGAGATTTTCTTTTATAATGATTTATATAAATATGTATGTATGTAAACATGTAGGTATATGTAGATATAATAATTATACTGTATTTTTTTAAATTTCCAATATCAGTGTTTCGACAGTATTATCATAATTATAGGAAATATTTACAGATAATATTATAATGCATTATGATTAATT
Source organism: Bombylius major (assembly GCA_932526495.1). Taxonomy (NCBI): domain Eukaryota; kingdom Metazoa; phylum Arthropoda; class Insecta; order Diptera; family Bombyliidae; genus Bombylius; species Bombylius major. Next base: position 37,214,228 of record OW052046.1, read on the forward strand.
AAGATGACTGATGAATACCACCAACCATATAAGTACATAATATGTATGTACATGTGAATTTATAAATATTGAATTACTTTTTTAAATCGATAGTTTTTTTTCTATTCAGTTTATAGGTACTGTTTATAATTTTCAAGCATCCGGTTAAAATGATTAAAATAATTACTTCTATTATTTAAATAACAAACATATAATTGTTTAATTTTACGAAAAATGAGTATCTTTTTTTTTTTTTTTTTTTAAAAAAAATAAAAAGTATGTAAAAATTTGAATAGGTATATTATGGTGCTTAAAACTGTTTATTAGAATTATTGGAGTATTTAAAGAAGTGGCAATTAAATCATAAATAAAATATCATAGAACTAGGTATGTCTTTTGCTTTAAAATTTCAAAGATTTAAATACATACTATATAAGTATTCTTGGTTTTTAGATGTATTTCATCAACAATGACAACAATGCAATATGAGCAGCAAAGCAGCAGCAGCTCCAGCTCGATTCAGCTCGATTACATGATTTTTCATTCATTTTAATAGGTGGTACCCCCTTACATTAAAATTTCAAAGAACAACAAAGAATAATGGTTTTTTAGTTTAATCGCCAGATGTTAATTTTAATTTTGCTTTTTTATTGTTGCTGCTATTTAATATTTTGCTTTTATTTCCAGCTTGCCATGCTACATTTATATTCACCATAGTCTTTGTTTTGTTATGAATACAAAACTACCGGCATCACTAAGACCTTCGGGCCTTGGATTGGACTAAATTGAAGGAGACAGTAAAAGAGAACAGAACAGATTACACACTGTACAGAAAGAACAGTACAAAAAAAAGTATATATTATATGCCTAATATTTAAGAAAAATTGCTTACTAAGCGCAACAAAGTTTAATAATATCTGGATACATTTAATGAAAATAAGTATCTTTGTTTGGATTTAAATATTAAACATGTTCCATCTTAAAATATAAATATAAATACAGTAAGTTTGTATATTATCTACTTATATACCTACATATTAAATTTCTTGCATGATTAGTTTGCGTGTATTTCTTACGTTTTCTGTATTTATTTACTCTTGTATCACTATAAAAAATAACATCAAATAATGCATTAAAAATGTTGCGTTCCATAAGCAACCCTCATTTCTAATGTTACTACACTCTACAAAATAGTAACTATACAAGCAGTAAAGTATAGATACATACATCAGAATTATTATGTTTTTTTTTTTCCTGATTCCAACTCAATACTTTTACATATTAGTTTTTCACGTAACACCACACAACAAAAAAAAAAGCATATACTGAGAAAAGGTACTCTCATAATAAATCAAAGAAATAGTTAAATACCTTTTATACTACATATTTTTTTTTTTTCAACATTAAAACGATGACGACGACCTTACTTACACTCTATTACCCCATAAAAAAGAATAGAGAGAAAAATACAAACTTTTCTTTTTTTTAAAAAAAATTTCAAATACCTACATAAATAATCTATACCTAGTGAACTGAAATAATGCCTATTATTGATAAAACTTCTACTAAAGATACATGAGAATGTTTTTTTTCTTCTTTCTTTTTTTTTTTTTTTTTGCTGATTTAAAAATAAAAATTTACATGAAAAAAAGTAATGGAAAAATCTAAGACACACAGTATCACATTTTGATTGCATTATTTTTATTATTAGAAAAGATGCACGTTTTCTTTGAGATATCAACAAATAGGGTGATTAATATTCAAAAATGTTTCTAATACATGTGTATGTATACGTATGTACGAGTACATTTATATTTAAAAATACTAAACCATATTAAAGTGTGTAAATGAAAAAATTGTATAACTTTTAAGATTCTTTTCAACAACTTTAATTCCACCTGAATTAGGTATAATAATTTATATAAAAGTCATCACTATGTATGTATACATCTTTTCTTAGCTACTGTTTTATATTTTCTTAGATACTTTGATCACCCTACATATAACATCTTTTTTTTCTTTTTTTTAATCTTCAATCTTTCATGTTTTTTTTTGTTGTTGTCATTATTATTATTATTTTTTTTTAATTTTTAATATATAAACCAACTGCATTCTACATATATAAAGTTACCTGAATCTGATCGAAATGCATGCATACATACATATGTACATATTATGTATGCATGTATGCAATATAAGAGTACATATACATTCAAATTTTATTTGCATAAAAAAATATATTATGTACGTATAATAATAATAAAGTGAACTAAAAATTACCTTTAAAACTATATAGTTATATGTATATAAAACACAACACCTGGATAATACATACATATGTATGTACAAACTTAAATACAAATTATTGTATGCATTCGATAAAAATATATTTTGAAGAAGAAAAAAATTTAAAAAATATATATGTATCTATATAATGCATAAGTGTATAAGTTTAGATTTTTATAATATATATATATATATATATATATAAATATATATGAATCATAATACAATACGAAATTCATGAAAATTGTGGATATCTTCTAAATACATATATACTTGAACTTAAATATGGATGTATGTATATTGTTTTATTTTTTTTTTAATCTTTCAAATATGTAGGTATATTGTATAAAAGTATCTAACAGCAACAGTAGCGTCTGTTAGGCTAAATGCGGATATATAATAATACAATGTCTTCGACAAGCAAGAAGCAACCAACCTCCTTGTAAGAAATTTATAGTTAATATACACGTTAGGCCGACGTACATATTTGTATTGTTGGAGTTTGTAAATAAATAATAACAAAAACAAACAAAAAAATTGTATCATAATGTTATAAAAATTGAATTAAAAATTTAAAAAACTTTATTTTTTTTAAATAAACTTCTTAAAAAAATATTATATTATAGATAGTAATATCTATCTATGACAGAAGGGTTTACAATCCTTTGAATCTACAACTGCGAGGAGGTGCGTGGACGTGGTATCAAAACTGCACGGTTATTTCTATTTGGGTACTCGGAAGTAATCCAAAGAACCGCCACGTCAACCAACACAATTACCCAATATCTATCAATTGATTTTTTTCTAATTATTCACATTAGCAATGTAAAATTTAAAGCTTAAAAAAAAAAATTATAATGTAAGTTGAAAATTTTATTTACCTTCAATTTATGTAATTTAAATCACTTAAAATACGTAGTAGGTGGAAGCAGAAATAATTTTTTTATTTTTGTTTATTCGATTAGCAAAAAAAAAAAAAAAAAAATTATGAACTCGATGATAAGTTTTTCATTATAGAAAAAATAGAAACAATAACAAAAAATCGTAAAATAATCAATCAATCGATTTATTGAACAATTAATTCTATTATTTTTTTTTAAATCATTTAAATTACATATTTGAATCATTTTTAAAATCAATGTTTTAAAAAATACATCTAATGTAATCCATTAGCGAAGTTGTCTATTGATTCTCAGTCGACAGAACATGTCATTTTTTATTTTATTAAAAAAATATATATTTATTTACTCCAATTAACCAACACACATTCATATTGGAAATGTATGTACTACATATTTTATTTTGAACAAACAACTGTATTTAATAACAAATCATGCGAATAAGTAAATTTAGTTTTGTTTATAAAAAATCATGTTCGACAGGAAAGAACAACAAAGAATTTTTTCTTAGATTAGCTCTACTTAAAATACAGGGAAATAAATATATAAAATCAAAAAATATATATAATACATATATGTATATCAATAATAAATGATTGTTTGTACTTACATTCTTTGGCGGTGTTGAATGATTCGTGAATTTATAAACTCGGTTTTTTTTTTAAATTCATTTTTCAAACACACACGTTCTAAATTTTTTTTTTTTTAAATTTTAATCCTAAGAAAAAGATACGTTCCTTGTTTTTAGTTTGTCAGCTTTGTTTTTTGTTTTTGTTTTTTTTTTTTTTAAATTATATTCTCCATCCTTGATCATCATCCACATTTGAATCATCATCAGATGGCTCTTCACCATACATATCGGCTAATTTACGAAATCTTGGACCGAAATTTGATAAATAATCAAAATTTAAATCACCTTCGTCTGTACATGACGCTAAACTTGATAAACTACCAGTACTATTACCATCACCTTCATATGCATAATGTCTGACATCATCAATTGGATATGCACCTGAATCTTTATCGCAGCTATCTTTTTTATCACCTAAAAATCCACCAATATCAGGTACTTCATTTGGTTCTTTCATATGTAAATTCTCTTTATATGGTTTATCATCATAAAATGGTGGTGATCTTAATACATTTAAATCATAATCAGCATCACGTTCACCACCACCTTCATCTTCATAATTAATTATTGTTTCACGTATATCATCCATATCTTTTTCATGCCAACCATTTTGTTGTCGTTTTTGTACAACAACAGCTAATAATAAAACTAATAGAACAGCTATACAGACTAGAATTGCAATTAAGAAATTTCTATCAATTCCAAATGATACAGCTACAGCAATTGCATGTTGGCATCCAGGATCAACATCTTGTGATAATGCTGGCTGACCAATATTATATGTAATACCATCAATTGTTAAATTACGTATACAACCAACATAACCGATTCTTTCCGGAATATATGTCCAATTTAAATTACGACCAACATATTCTAAATCAACTGGTGTTCCACCTAATTGTATAGGTGAATTAACATTTAAAAATTCATTTGGTCCTTGTGGTGCACCTAAACTCATACATGTTGATAATCTACAATTATCAACAGTCATTTCTATACTTGTTCTTTGTAAAATAATATCAATTGTATATTTTTTTCCACTTACTAATTGAATATGTTTATGTTCAATACGTATTGAACCAGTACCATAATCAACAGTAAGCACTGGATATCCTTTAATTAATTCAAGTGATAGAAAATCAGAAATTGGAAGTAAATGATTATAATTCATTGGACCAATATACATGACAAGACCATTTTCAGTTTGTGGTTCAAGTTCTAATGAAATTTTTGTATTATCACAAGGACTAATCGGTGGATACATTGCATAACCGATACCATGAAAACCAATTCCAGTTAATTCACAATGTGGACCATTAAAACCATCAATACATTGGCATGTATCATCATCAATTGGTGTTCCACCATTTAAACAATAATGAGCTTGTTTTAATTCACACACACATTCAGCTTGTATAAATGCATTTACACCAACAAACGATGTCGTATTCGAATAAATAAGTAATGGAACATTTGATTTATGTAAAATATTTATACATGATGCTTCACATTTACTTCTTTCAATAAGGCATTCATCAATATTTATCATTAACATTTGAAGGTCTAATTCTTTTTCAATTTTATATTGATTTTGTGCAATCATACCATTTAATTTTTCAGCTGCATAATATGGACTACCATGTGCTGAAAATCTAACATCTAACGTTGATGTATTGTAATTTAATACAGTAAAAACATCAACATTATCATATGATACATTTAAAATTTTCGCTAAGCTCATTTGAAATTTATCTTTAAGACTTAATGTTCCTAATTCTGCTTCACGTGGAACTTTAATAAAATCTTCAGCTGTTATATTATAAAATCTTATTGAACCACTTTTATCTACAGCTTCATCTGGAATTTCTTTAACTGTAACATGAACTTGAGCTTTAACTTTATGCCAATCAATTTGTTCAGATTCTTCAGTTACATGAAAATTTAAAGAATATTCACCCTCTGGTGTGTGTTCAAGCATTGTTATCATTCCAGTTACATTATTAAGTCTAAATTTATCATGTGGCATACCATCCTAAAGATAAATAATAAATAAAAAAAAAATTAAAACACAATCAAAAGAAAATTCAAGTACATGTGATATGTTTAAAAATAAATAATTGAACAAGCTCAGAGGACAGAGAATCACAGATTTACAAAATATCTGTAATTTATTACCGATTTTATTTATTCGGTCAATACATAACAAGCAAACCACGAATAAAACGTTAAATTGGAATGAAACTGATTTCAAAACAAAAGATAAGTCTAGTTTTTTTTTGACATATTATGAATGTACTCGTATTTACATACTTTTAAAAAACACCTTTAGGAAAAACCTTCAATTAACAAACTAGTTCATAAAAATTTAATGATAAATTGGAAATTTCTCTTATCTAAAGATTCACCAATAAAAGAAAGCAAAAGATTTATTTGTTTTCTAAAATGTAACCTAACATTGTTATATAAGAGGTGTTTTCAATTCATAATTAGTTCATCAAAATCTAGTGATGAATTGGAAATACCTCATATTTACAATGTACACGTATATTCATATAAAAGTGCGAAAAGTCGCAATTATTCATAGTGTGCTGTAATGCTGAAAAAGATTCACAAAAACATAGAAGCACAATATTTATTTGTTTTCTAAAAAGTAGCCTAACATTGTAAATTAGAGAATTGTGCAATTCATCAACTAGTTCATAAAAATCTAGTGATGAATTGGACATTCCTCCCATTTATGCCTATTCATCAAAATGTGCAGAATACATATTTAAATGATTCCTAGTGGGCTGTTATGTTGTGAAACATTTGGTTATACAAGAAAACAACTGGATTTATTTGTTTTCTGAAAAGTAATCTAGCATTTGTAGTAGACAAAGAACAGAAAAAACAAAATTCGACTCGACTGGGAATCAAAAAACAGACCTCCACCTTGCCGGGATAGTGCTCTTACCATTGAGCTACCGAATCCCGTGTCACTTGCTGTTCTTCAGTTACTACGTAAACATTTATAATACTCAAATCGCCTACACATTGTAAATAGGAGAATTGTTCAATTTATATACTAGTTTATAAAAATCTAGTATTGAATTGGACAATTCTCTCACTTATGATTATTCATCGAAAAGTACAAAAAATTGAAATGGTTCATAGTGTGCTCTATTGCTCTGGAATATCCATCAAAAAAAAAGCAAAAGATTTATTTGTTTTCTAAAAAGTAACCTAAAATTGTAAATTAGAGAATCGTCTAATTCATACATTAGTTCGTAAAAATCTAGTGATGAATTGGACATTCCTCTCATTTATGCCTATTCATCAAAAAGTGTGAAAAAAATTGAAATGGTTCATAGTGTGCTCTATTGCTGCGGAAGATTCATTAACAAAGAAAGCACAGGATTAATTTGATTTTTAAAAAGTAATCTATCATTGTAATAAAGAGGCTTTCTTCAATTTATAACTAGTTCATAAAAATCTAGTGATAAATTGGAAAATACCTCTTATTTATGATGTATATTCATTAAAAAGTGCAAAAAATTCCAATGGTTCATAATGGGTTGTGATACTCAGCAAGATTCATAAATAAAAGAAAGCAAAGGATTTTTTTTTGTTGAAAATCAACCTAACATTTAAAATAGGAGAATTGTCCAATGTATACATTAGTTCGTAAAAATCTAGTGATGTTCTGGACATTCATCCCATTTATGATTATTCTTCAAAAAGTGCGAAAAATTAAAGTGGTTCAAAGTGTACTGTAATGCTGAGGAAGATTCCTAAAAAAAAGGAAGCACAAGATTTATTTGATTTCTAAAAAGAAACCCAACATTGTAATATAGGAGTAATGCTCAATTTATACACTTGTTTATAAAAATCTAGTGATGAATTGGACATTCCTCTTACTTATATGATGTACATATATTCATCAAAAAGTGCAAAAAATTAAATTGATTCGAAGTGTACTGTAATGCTGAAAAAGATTCATTTATAAAAAGAAGCACAGGATTTATTTGCTTTCCAAAAAATTAACCTAACATTGTAAATTAGAGAATTGTTCAATTCATCAACTAGTTCATTGAAATCTAGTGATAAATTAGACATTCCTCTCATTTATGCCTATTCATCAAAATGTGCAAAATATTTTAATAATTCCAATTGGGCTGTTGTGTTGTGAAACATTTCGTTATACAGGAAAACAACTGGATTTATTTGTTTACTGAGAAGTAATCTAACATTTGTAGTACACTAAGAACAGAAAAACAACATTCGACTCGACTGGGAATCAAAAAACAGACCTCCACCTTGTCTGGGTAGTGCTCTTACCATTGAGCTACAGAATCCCGTGTCGCTTGCTGTTCTTTAGTTACTACGTGAACATTTATAATACTCAAATCGCTTACATATTGTAAATAGGAAATTTGTCTAATTTATATACTAGTTTATAAAAATCTAGTAATAAATTGGACATTTCTCTCATTTATGATTATTCATCAAAAACCAAATCGTCTATACAAATCTTAAATAGGAGCATTGTCCAAATTATATACTAGTTATTAAAAATCTAGTATTGAATTGGACATTCCTCTCATTTATGATTATTCATCAAAAACTGCAAAAAATTGAAATGGTTCTTAGTGCTCTATTGCTGTGGAAGATTCATTAAAAAAGAAAGCACAGGATTTATTTGATTTCTAGAAAGTAACCTTTTAATATAATATAGCTTTCTTAAATTTTTTAACTAGTTCATAAAAATCTGGTGATAAATTGGAAAAAACCTCTTATTTATGATGTATATTCATCAAAAAGTGCAAAAAATTCCAATAATATACATTAGTTCGTAAAGATCTAGTAATGTGTTGGACATTCCTCTATCTTTGATGAATATTCATCAAAGAGTGGGAAAAATTGTATTGATTTATAGTGGAGTCTAATGCTAAGAAAGATTCTACATAAAAAAGGCAGCACAAGATTTTTTTGCTTACTGAAAAGTAACCTAACATTGTAATATAGGAGTAATGCTTATTTTATACACTTGTTTATAAAAAACTAATGATGACATTCCTCTTATTTATGATGTACATACATTCATCAAAAAGTGCAAAAAATTGAAATGGTTCGAAGTGTACAATACTGAGGAAGATTAAATTAGAGAATTGTTCAATTCATCAACTAGTTCATTGAAATCTAGTGATAAATTAGACATTCCTCTCATTTATGCCTATTCATCAAAATGTGCAGAATACATATTTAAATGATTCCTAGTGGGCTGTTATGTTGTGAAACATTCAGTTATACAGAAAAAGAACTGGAATTATTTTTTTTCTGAAAAGTAATCTAACATTTGTAGTAGACTAAGAACAGAAAAAACAAAATTCGACTCGACTGGGAATCAAAAAACAGACCTCCACCTTGCCGGTGTAGTGCTCTTACCATTGAGCTACAGAATTCCGTGTCGCTTGCTGTTCTTTAGTTACTACGTGAATATTTATAATACTCAAACCGCCTACAAATTGTAAATAGGACAATTGTCAAATTTATATATACTAGTTTATAAAAATCTAGTAATAAATTGAACATTTCTCTCATTTATGATTATTAATCAAAAACCAAACGCCTACACATTGTAAATAGGAGCATTGTCCAATTTATATACTATGTAGTTTATAAAAATCTAGTAATGAATTGGACATTCCTCTCATTTATGATTTTTCATCAAAAACTGCAAAAAATTGAAATGGTTCATAGTGTGCTGTAATGCTGTGGAATATTCATTAAAAAAGAAAGCACAGGATTTACTTGATTTCTAAAAATTAACGTATCATTGTAATATAGTGGATTTTTTTCAATTTATAACTAAGTAGTTCATAAAAATCTAGTTATAAATTGGAAAATACCTCTTATTTATGATGTACATATGTATATTTATCAAAAAGTGTAAAAAATTCCAATGGTTCATAGTGGGTTGTAATAGTGAACAACATCCAACAAAAAAAAAAAGCACAGGATTTATTTGCTTTCTAAAAAGTAACCTAACATTGTAAATTAGAGAATCGTCTAATTCATACATTAGTTCGTAAAAATCTAGTGATGAATTGGACATTCCTCTCATTTATGCCTATTCATCGAAAAAGTGCAAAAAATAGAAATGGTTCGAAGTGTAGTTTAATGCTGAGGAAGATTCATAAATAAAAGGAAACACAGGACTTATTTGTTTTCTAAAAAGTTATACAACATTTTTAGTAGACTAAGAATAGAAAAAACAAAATTCGACTCGACTGGGAATCAAAAAACAGACCTCCACCTTGCCGGGATAGTGCTCTTACCATTGAGCTACCGAATCCCGTGTCACTTGCTGTTCTTCAGTTACTACGTAAACATTTATAATACTCAAATCGCCTACACATTGTAAATAGGAGAATTGTTCAATTTATATACTAGTTTATAAAAATCTAGTAATGAATTTGACATTCCTCTCATTTATGATTATTCATCAAAAAGTGCAAAAAATTGAAATGGTTCATAGTGTGCTCTATTGCTGTGGAAGATTCATTAAAAAAAAAAAAAAAAAAAAGGATTTATTTGATTTCTAAAAAGTAACCTATCATTGTAATATAGTGGCGTTTTTCAATTTATAACTAGTTCATAAAAATCTAGTGATAAATTGGAAAATACCTCTTATTTATGATGTATATTCATCAAAAAGTGCAAAAAATTCAATGGTTCATAGTGCGTTGTAATACTGAGCAAGATTCATAAATAAAAGGAAGCAAAGGATTTTTTTTTGTTGAAAATCAACCTAACATTTAAAATAGGAGAATTGTCCAATGTATACATTAGTTCGTAAAAATCTAGTGATGTGTTGGACATTCCTTTTATTTATGATGTACATATATTCATCAAAGAGTAACAAAAATTGAATTTTTATTACAATGGGCTGTAGTGCGAGGAATATTCATCAATAAAAGGTAGCAAAGAATTTGTTTAAAAAATGAAATTTACTATTCACAATAATTAAAAAAAATACTTTTAATGGTTTTTTAGAAGGAAGTACTAAAAATGTATTTTTTTTTTTTTTTTGCAAATTTTACGAATCTGTATTTCAACACCAAAGTGTCATATACTAATTATCATTTCCAATTATCAACTCAAATACTTGTTTTTGCTATTCATCGTGAAAAAATACAAAAATTTAAAAAAATTAAAAACTTACCCATTCAAAAGTCTTATCCATTAAATCCCAATCATCAGGATCATCAACATAAATACGTCCAATTTCTGTATCGGGTGCTTTTCCTTCATAATTATATACAAAAATTTTACTTGAACCAGGTCCCATTGGATTATCATTAACGTCACCAATAATTAAATGTAATCTGCTCACACTACTTCTTTTCGGTATTCCTGAATCAGTTATACGAATCGGTATAAAGTATTCTTTTTGTTCTTCTCTATCAAATGGTACATTTGCATATAAATAATCAAGATCAATAGAAAATTTTTCTTTTATATCTGGATCAGCATCCATATCAATTTCATATGTAAATGGTGGTCCATTTTGTGGTTCATCATAATCTTTTGCTTGTAATGCAACTATTGTACCAGATTTACCATTTTCATCCCATATAACTGGCATTTCATTTGTTAAAAATGGTGCATTATCATTAATATCTCTCAATGTTATGTTAATATCAGCTATTGATTTTAAACCATTACCATTTTCATCAACAGCTGCAATTAATACTTGCCAATTTTTATGACCATTTGGTAAATCACGATCTAATGGTTGTAATAAACGTAAGCATCCACTATCATCAATTGATAATAAACTTTGTTGTTCTTGTTTAACAACTGAATATTTAATATATTGTTCAGCATTTTTATCTTTAATATCTGGATCAGTTGCATTTATTTCTAATATACAATGATCAATAACTTTTTCTTCTTCAATTATTGTTCTATATTTTTCTTCACTAAAGACTGGTGGATTATCATTAACATCTTCAATTTTAATTGTTACTGTTGCATAATCATCAAATATACCATCGAATGCTTTTATTCTTAATGAATATTCAGTTGTATTTTCATAATCTAATGGTTTATTAACTGTGATTTTACCAGTTAAACCTTCTATTTTGAATGCATCTAAATAATTACCACTTTCAATTGTATAAACAATTTGTGATGCATTATCTTCATCTAACGCTGTTACTTCAATAACAATAAAATTAATATTTGCATCTTCTGGTAATTTTTCAGCAATATATTCATCTAATTGAAAATGAGGTTGATGATCATTTTTATCAGCAATTTCAATACGAAATACTTGTGTTTGACGATTTGGTTCACCAGTATTAAATAATGATGATGGTGAATTATCACTAGCAATAACTTGTACTGTATAAAAATCTCTTTCTTCACGATCGAATGTTGTTAATGCTGTTATATTACCAGTATGTGAATCAATTGCAAAAAAATCTGAATTATTTGCTAATTTAAATGTAACAATATTATTAGCAGCTGTACCATCCATATCGAATGCTCTAACTTGCATAACTGGTGTACCAATTGGTTCATTTTCTAATATTGTACCACTTTTAACTTCAGTAAAATATGGTATATTATCATTAACATCTTCAACTTTTATTTTAATTACATATTCAGCAACTAAATCCCATGTATTTCTAACACTCATTGTTAATGTATATTCAGTTACAGCTTCATAATCAAGATATTTACCTAAATAAATACTAGCTGTATAATCATTTTGATTAAATACAAATGTTTTTTTACTATTTGTTTGTTCAGTACGACCAGTAACTAATTCAAATATAAGATCTGGTTTAAATGGTACATTTGATTCAGCTGATAAATTAACAATTGGACGTGAATAATCAGCATAATTTTCTTTTAAATAAACTTCAGATGGTGGTAATGGTTCAATAAATGTTGGTGGTTTTTTAGTTGATTCAATAACACGTATACGTACTTCAATTTGTGCATCTTGTGGACTTTCTGGTACAATATTATATGCACGTACATTTATTGTATAAGATTGTCCTGGTCTTTTATCAATTGGACGATTTAAATATATAATACCATGTTTTTTATCGATACGAAAATATTGATAATCACGTTCCGGAAGTATTTCATATTCAATTATATTATTATTACCATCATCTAAATCTGTTGCTGATATTCGCATAACAATTCGATTAACCTGTAGAATAAAAAAAAATAATTCAAAAAAAAAATATACATATAAGAAAACAAAATTCATTTAAAGTAATCAGAGATGCTTAAATTGTTGTTAAAATAAATATACTACATAAGTATATATATGTATTGTATTTGAAAAAATAAAAATAAAAAATTTTATTGCTTAAAGTTTTAACAAATTTTCAGCTGTTTTTAAAATTAAATTTAAAAAACAACAAATAAAATAAGACTGTTTTACAGTTTCAACTATTTATAATCATATGTTATGTACTTTATTGATTTGAAAGTGTAAATAAGAAGGCATTTGCAAAGATTAAAATAATAAAGGGATTCACTCTTTGGTGCAAATAGGTATTGCATCGTTGCATTCGGTGTATCGTAGCACGAATTGTTATTGTATCGTTGCAAATTCGTGCTACAATACACCGAATGCAACGATGCAATACCTATTTGCACCAAAGAGTGAATCCCCTTAATATGTAAACGTGATGTATTTTAAGTGCAAGTAAGTATAACTACATATTTTTTAAGTACTTGCTTATAATATGAATATACATAAATATACATATGTAACTATACATAATATGAAGATACACATATATATATATATATATATAGTAAAAGCTAGATAAATATTTTTGAATATACATATAGTTGCATATAGTATGCATTATGTATGTGTACATATTATGAGAAAATATTATATACATTGTACATGAATTAAGCCGTTGTTGTAATAAAATATCTCTCTCATGGATAAAGAAGATCTACACTATAACTAAATTTTCCAGACTTGAAAAAAACAAAAAAAAAAGAGGAATAAACTTTAAGAATTGTGCAGTACCTATATTTACTTATTTCAATTTTAATGAGGTGATGACAGAATCTGATGGAATATTATCTAAAAGTACATATAGTATGCATGTAAGTATTTTTCTATGCACATATATTATATGAACAATGAACATATTATATATATATTATATACATAAGAAAACATACATTTAGTTTTTAAATATAAACGAATTTATATGTTTTTTATTTATTTATTTATTTTTTTTTCATAAACAGTATAAAGCATCATCAGCATCAGCATAGTTGAAAAAGTTCTATTATGATTTTTATTTATAGACTAAATACTTATTCCTTTAAATATGTATATGTATATAAAGAAGTATGATAAACTAAATATCTTTATGAAAATATATATCAACATGTAGTTAGATATTACAATATCTAAAATAACTTTTAAGAAAATATATATATAGTTATACTTATGTATGTATATAAATTAGCAAAATAGATATTATTCAAAATGTTTTGTCACACAAAAAATATTTTTTCTATTTTTCATTTAACTCAGTTCTTTTCTTTTTCATTTCAAAACTGCTTACTTAAGTAGTTGAAGAACAACAAAATTTAATTCTAAAAAAAATATATACATATATATATATATGTAACTATGTAAATGTATTTCACTTTTAACGTAGAGAGAAAAGAGAGAAAGCATTGAAATTTTAAAATAGGAAAAATATATTTCTAAGTTTGTTTGTATATTAAATTTCAATGCAATTGTGAAAAAACAAAATTGAAAGTATGTCAGAATTTAAAATAAAAACTGACACTTTTTTTTTGTAATGAAAAATGAGAATTTTTCAAATAATATGAGAACCATAATGATAATAAAGTTTCAAGTACTATTTTTTTATTATTAAAAAAAAAAAATAATAATAATAAATAAATAAAAATATTTAAAAAAAAAATTGGGTATATATATGGAATTGTAATTACATCAAAAATGTATATATTCTACAATTGAAGTTTTCGTTTATGTACATGTAACTTGTTTTTAAAGATCACCAATAAAGTTGATTTAATTGATTTGTATTTTTTTAAATAATGTTTTTCTTTTTTCTTTAAATTAGGGTCAAATACCTATTTCATATTGTTTAAAGGATAATATTAAAATATTTAAAAAAAAGCATCAGGTATATGTACTATGAAACACAAGTTCAAATGTTGCTTGTATTTTGTTTAAAATATCGGCTGTGAAATTGCCAAAACCCCTTCTTAATCCGAAAAAAAAAAAAAGATCTAAAGCTCAAATTTTAAATTTTAAATCAATTTTTATATATGTCAGTTTAAAGTCTTAAGTCTAAAATTCATTATTACCGTATTTTTTTTTTTCTTTTGTAGTAAAAAAAACAGAGAAATAAAAACTACTTAATCATGATTTACAGTTTAATATCTGATATTTTTACAACTTGTGGGATACAAGATTAAATATTATAATTGTCAATGCTTAATATCAATCATTTCGAGGAGACATATTATTATAATTTTAATAAAAAGTTTATTAAATGAATGAAGGAAAAAATAATGATTAGAAATTCTATCAATCACTTTGGAATTTTGCACAATAAAACAAAAAAACAAAAGTAAATTCGAGAATTAGAAATACATTATATGTATTCAAAAAAAGAAGTAAATTTTAACCTAAGTATACGTACAAACGTACGTGAATGAAATTTCAAGAAAAAAATTAGCATTAAGATTATATTATTCATTTTTTACAAAATTTAATTTATTTTTTACATTTTTTATTTGTTTGTGAAATTTATTTAAAAAAAAAAATATTCAAACTACTAAAGAGTTGTATACATATTTTTAAAAAGATTTAAAATATAATTTAATTAAAAAGATTAAGTGAAACATATGTGTACAACAACAACATAATTTAATCCTAAAAAAAAAAAAATTGTTGTTAAATTTTTTTTTTAAATTAATTAATTTAATTAAATATGTAATAAACTCTTAATTTTTATGTATCCAAATAATATAAAACAATATGATCATAATTTAATGCAAATTAATTATGAAGTAACAATTGTTAAATTGTCAATTGTCATTTACAACAATGAGTATTTAAAAAGTTGTTATGTATAAGTTTTTCAATCCATAAAAGTCAACTATAAAAATTCTATTCTATTAATATAATAAAAAATGAATGATTATTATTGTAAGAGACTGAGATACAATTTATACTCCTTTACTTTGTATAATTCTTATTGTACTTTCTATAGCTTTTAATAAATTCATTTGAATACTTTTGTTATTTTCACAAATACTTTCTTTGAGTTTTATATTAATATGTAGATGTATATGGATGCCTCACTTGCCATATTGATTAACTTCATATAAAAAACGTCTAAAAAAGTAATAAATTAGCTCCGATAATAAATTAATTATGATTCGTAAACCGAAAAAATATTTTTTATTTAGTAGTTTAACGGCTTATCATCAAAAAAATCCAAGAAATAATCAAGTTCTGGAACTAAAACTTAAAAAAAAACTCAAAAATGAAGTTAGTTGACTTGGCAAATGAAGCATCCATATACTGATAAATATGGAATGTTTTGGAAAAGTTTCTTTTTCCGAAAACTAGGATAGAAAACTGCAAACTTTTATCTTTGAACACTAATTATTTTCGACTTAAAAGAAGTGTGGTATCTGAAGGGTTATTAATTTATATAAAAGCTGAAAGAGGCTCTTTGTCAAAATGTCAAGTGATGCTTTACTTAGCGCTATTAAGATATGCAATAAAGAAGCCAAAAAACACCATAAGTTCAATCGTTATTGATAAATGCTATTTGTTCATTTCTGTTAACAAACACTGTTCAATAAAACTTTTAGAAAACAATCAATGAACTTATTCCAAAATATATGTATTTTCCGCACATCTAAGGATAATAACAGTTGATATTAACCTATCATTTTTTTGCTATACCCTCGCCAAGACCTCTCTCTTTTACATTCCGTATGTTATAAAACTTTTAAACATCCTCAAAACCATACTGTTTAGGTTAAAATTGGAAATATAGTTACGTATTCTGTCTTATTTTTCATTTATAAATTAGATTTATGGTTTTATAATTCTCATGTGGAAAATTCTTATTTAATATACTTACATACATTTTTTTCTAACATAAGCATTTATTTTTAAAATAATTAGTTATTTAATAAATTATTAAATTTCACGGTTATAATTTTTTTTTCAACACGCAATTTATAAGTAAAATTTACATGTAAAACTATTTCTCACTTGCAAATTTTATAATTTAAGTAACTACATATATATTTGTATAAAGACATATGTGTATAAGAATATACCTATTTAAGTAAATAAAATGAATAAGTTGTATCTATAAATTATGAAAACACCTTTTTCGTCAAAAATAATATTTAGTTTGTACATATATAAATAATTATACATGTTATTAAATTATGTGTGTCAATTATGTTAATTAATAACGGTAAAATATAGGACCATATATGAATTTGCCTAACTAAATATTTTAAAAAAAAGAGAAATTAAAAAAAAAAACCAGACTTATTTTCACTGTATGAATTAATTAACATATTATGTACTAAGTATAGCTTTTGAAGTCATTGTCTAGTTGTCATGATAATTGTGAATTGTGATATACATAATATGTATATAATATGTATGTATAACTAATGAAAATTTTCGAGTTCTACTTTACACGCTATAGAAGTATAGAGTATCCCATAAAATTATTATTTTTTTTTATTATTAGAAACGATTATTTTCATATGAGGCTAATTCCATGGAAATGTATACCTGATAAAAATTTTCAAAAGTGAAAAATCCAAAATTTTTATTTCTTGCGTCATTTAGGAGTCTCTAAATGTTTCCAAAATGAAGATTTCAATCTTCAAATTATTCAGGTATCCTAAATAAGGACCAGGTAGCTGATTTGTATTTTGAGTGTCGTGAAAAAATATATGAAAAAAGTGATATGTAGTGTAAGTCACAAATGTTGTGTAGTGTAAGTCACGAAGGAAATATGTAATAAAATACTCAAGAAATGGAAAAATTATTTTATGTTTAATATTTTAGAAAAATTAATCCTTTCCCTACATATTTTTACTTATGTTTCAATACAAAGCTCAAAAACGAAGAAGAAAATGAGATTTGAAAAAGAGACTATGAAATGACTTCCTTTCGTGTAGTGTAAGTCACGTTCGTAACAAAATAAGTGAAATTTCCAAATTCCTTCAATTTGATTTAAAATATATATTTTTTCAAATTCTAGCACTCTTTTGCTTTAATTATGCAAAAACATGTGGTTCTCGTTTGTCTTTTTCTATTCGAAATATGTAGTTTTATAAGTAAACTATTGTCAAATGTAGTGTGCGTCACGCGTGGAATTGACCATGAATGAAAAAAGTAAAAAGGAAATGATAGTCTCACTCTTATGCATTAGTTAAAGTTTAACACTATATGATCTAGTTTCGTATATTTTGCAGGAAAAATTCATTAAAAAATTTGAATAAGTATATATATTCATATTTACCCTAAAACTTTGGTCCTAACAGTAAGATTTTCATTATCAAGATTCAAGACCCTGCTGTTGTTGTCTGATTGGTTGTATTAGATATACTTCATTTTTTTCTGGTTTCACAGTATTTAAAGATAATATAGTTATGTACCTATATCTTTTCCTTTTTTCTTTTTTAGTTGGCTTTGTTTAATACAGGACATTTCAACAGGTGTTCTTTATGCATTCTTAATACTCTAGACAGGTGGAATTCTTCTGTTGATTTGGTTGTAGTTTATTTATTTTGTTCTTTTTCTCTGATTTTGACAATATTAGCTCTTTTTTTTCCAACCCTTGTATTTTGGGGGATAATGTATGTTCGTCAAGAGCAAGGTTTTTTTTTGCAAAAAGTGACCATCTAGAACATCTTAAATAAATTTCAAGTTCCTAATTTAACGAGAACATACATAATTTTTTTTAAAGGAAAGACTTAACATATATAGTAGATTCACGTGCGTAAAATTAAGACTCTACCCTACTATAGGTATGTACCTTTCCAAATAAGAAAAAATCTTTTATAAATTTTTTTTAGATGCACTGTGAAATATAATGAATGGATATCAAGTAAAGTTTAAAAGTACTTACGATAATTTCACATTAGTTATAATGCCTCGTTTAAAAAATATATACCTAATACTCGTAATAATAATAATAATGAAAAAAGATTAATATCGCACTAAAAAAATTTAAATGTGTAAACATTTTTCTTATTGTTCTGTCACATGGATAAAAGTTAAATAAATCTGAATAACTGCACGCATAGTATGTATTATATATGTACTTACGTATACGTACGTATAGTAATGAAACAAAGGAGAATTGTAATTGTAATATTTTTCATACTGTTGGTAGGCTTATAGTTAACAATAATAATAATTATACTAACAATAACACCAACCAGTTCAGATGCACAGAGTGATGTTATAAGAAAAATGAGAGTATAAAAGCAAATATGTACCTATATATAAGTAATAAATAATAATTCAAAACCACAATGTATTTAAATAAATAAAAATATAATAATAATGTTAAAGAAAACAAACCATGTAATAAAATCACAATAAAATAGTACACAGTAATAAAATATACATATTTTCTTTTTATTTATTTTTCATAATAATAATTAATATTTATTGTTATTTTCATAATACAAACATAACATGAATAATAAAAATTTTAGCATTAAATTAGGGATGTGAATAAAATGTAAATAATAATGAATTATATATAAATAGAAAAGAAAAACAACGGTGTGTAATATTTATTTACTTATAATCCTTTTTCTTTTAAATTAATGAGTTATGGTTCGTATATTTTGTTATTAACTAAGTATAATAACATTCAAAAGATTAAATAAAATCCTTTATAAAAAAAAGGACATCAGAAAGGCGGAAAATAGAATGAAACCATTGTATACAAATACATAAATGTAAGTATGTGTGTTAAATTTGAGCTTTATTATGAACATGATTCTTTTTAGTTACATTGTTAAAACTTTATCAATTCCTCTCTTAAAAGGTTCTATGCAATCAATCCCCTTTTTTTTTTTTGTTTTTTTTTTTTTGTAGGATTATTTTAAAGAAAACATTTCAATAAATATTATATTTTGATGCAAAAATTATGATTTTTGGTATAGCAGATACACAGTTATAGTTCTTCAAACTTAAAATAGTTAAAATCTTGAAATAGTTACACACTAAAGGGTGTACCTATTATTTAAAAACTCAATTAATAGGTATGCTTATTATTTATTTTCTATAAAATGAAATAAGTAAATACATAAGTATACATAATATGTAACTATCTTAATATTCATCCTTAATATAAGGTTAATGTTATGGAAAAGTTCAAATTTTCTTTTTGGTTCTTTTAAATATGATCATATGTATGTACATATTCATATAAGATGTATCATCATAACAGTTGAAAGGATTTTTTATTTTACTCAAAAAATTTGAAACATAAAAAAGTCTTACGTATGTTATTTTATTCTCCTCTTTTAATATAATAAAGCAAGCAAGCATACAATGAACTTGAAGAAAACGGAACTTGAAAATGCAGATCATTGTAAAGATGCTAAAAACCGCGATGCTATAAATTTTCAGATTATAATATATAGATACATATAGGTAAGTACATATATATGTATGTATATAATAATATTCGTAAATGACATTGTTTTGACAGTGTACGTGCGTTTGTGAACAAGTATGACAACATAATTTGCGTAAGTACATACTTTACTTATATTTTATATAGATATAATATCTATATGTTTCGAGTTTGTATACATATATACTTGCAGTGAATGAACTCGAATCTATAGCAAAAGAAGCATTCTAGTTTTTTTTTTTTTTTTTCTTAATTCTTTTTTCAGAACAAACGATCTTAAAATACAACTAACATTCTGATTCAACTGACTAAAAATTAACAACAAGAAGATAAAAGCTACTCTAATGATATAAAGGTGAGAATCATCATTTAGGAAATTTACATTTAATATACCAAAACTACATATATACTTAAGTGGTTGTATTGAAATGTGTGGTGAAGTAAAAGGTAAGGGTAAAAGGTAAGCTAAAATGAATATTATTTATCGTTCTTTGTCTACTCTATAACTTTATTAGAAGCTTTCATGATACATCTCGTTTATCCTCTATAATAATCATGATCATGGTTTAATTTAAATTAAATACCTGGCAAAGGTAGTGGCTGCCGTATATATAAATGTATGTATACTTATAACCTATGGATATATATATGTATGTGTGGTCAAATATATGTACATACATATGTATGATTTTGGTTTTCTTAAATTTAGGGGGGTCATAAATTTGCGAATTAACAGCTAAATTGTACATATATATGTATGTACATATACATACATATATTATGAGTAAAATTAGATTAAAGAAAAACTTTTTCCCCTCATTTTTTATTTATTTTAACGCTTATTTTTCTTTTCTTCTTCGTCTTTTTTTTCTTTCATTCATTCGATTTTCTATATGCAAAAGTAAAAAAGAAATGTATAAGTAGGTAATAACTGAATGTGGGACTAAACAAAGTTAAGTCAGTGAAGTGACCTTATTAAACTCTGATTTAAAAAATCACGTCTTAGCTTGACATTATTATTATTCATTCAATTTATCTGTAATTTCAAAGTTATAACGAATCTAATCAATAATTGAATTTTGTAAGAAAAGGTGAATAATTCTTGATTATGAAATGATATCAAGTTTTTGAAATGAGTCAATGACAAACTTTTAAAATGAAAAATAAATACTCATATCACGAAATCCTTTCGAAAATATAATTCATTTTCAATGAACTTAGTAGATTTAAATACATAAGTACTTATGTAATGTAAATAAATAGTTGTTCGATAGTAAGTAAGATAGTAATAGATAAGATATTTTCTGTTTTAAAATAATTTCAGTAAATTTTCTGATTATATTTCATGTAGTTAGATACTTGAAATCTTTATACCTTATGAATCATACTGTACTTACTTGTGTATCCTCCCACATTGATTCGTCATATTGTGCTTTATCAAATACTGGTGGATTATCATTAATATCTTCGATCGTTATTTTAAATGTGCAAACGTCATCAAGTGTTGGTCTACCATTATCAGTTGCTTGTACCGTTACAAGAACTTCTTTTTCATAGATTGGTTCATCACGATCAAATGTATGTGCTGTATAAATTTTTCCAGTTTCTGAATCAATACGAAATTTTGGACGTTCTGATGCTAATGCAACAAAACTATATTTAATTGTTTGTTTTTCATCTGGATCTTCAGCTTCAACTGTTGTTACATATGTTTCAGCTGGTTGTTCTTCACGTACTCTTGGTGCATAATCTTTACAATTTTTAAATGCTGGCTTACGATTATCAACAGGATTCCAATCTGATAAATTAATTTTATTAACACCAGATGATCGAAGATTATATACTGAATATGTTTCACGTTTATTTCTAAATAATGTTGATAAAGATGGTGATAATGACGATGATGTTCTTGATTTAGTTTTTATTAGTGAAAAATTCGATATTATATTATTATTTTCGATTATATCAAAACATTTACCGGTACTATTCGTAACTATACAATTAACATTTAATATAAAATATGCCAATGTTAATATGGCAGTTATAATTATTAATCGCACTTTCATTTTTAAAATTTTATATTTTTTCTACCTACTTATAAAAAAATATATATAGGTACCTATATTTTTTTTTTGTATTATCGATAATATTATTAGGTTTTATTAGGTATAATGATTTATTTTCATTTTATATTATGTATTTGATATATATAATATATATATATTATATATTTATTTTTTTAAATATAATTTTCACTTAAACAAAATTGAAAATTCAAAACTACTATTAAGACACTTTTTTCAGAAATTTAAAAATACAACGAATATTTTCAAACATAATTAGTTTTATATAAATGCACAACAATCACTCGAATTATTTTTTTTTATTCTTTTTTGTAATTTTATTTTTAATACGTAAGAAATAATACATTTAAAAAATTAAGAGGAAAAAAAATAGATATCATTCTACCTGAGCCTCCACCACATTATTTCGGTTTTTTTTAAATGCATTTCATTGGAAAATTGAAGAGAACTAAAGAAAACTTGAACTGGTCGCGATCATCGTTGTTGAATAGTTGACACAAGGTATGTTTTTTTTTTTTTTTTTTTTTTTTTCAAATATCACTATCTATATCTATACTGTAATGTACTACCACACAGTAACATAACTGCCATTCAATTCACACACAAATTCAAATTATATTTAAAGGTAGGCAAGGTAGATAATAAAAGTGAGGCCAGGTAAAAAAACGTACAATTGGAAGTTGAAAATTATTTAAAAAAAAAACGAAGAGAAAAAACAACTTCAAAAACTGAAAATGTTAAAAACCTGATATACACAATTATGGTTTACATATTCTCATCACACAGCACTATGTAGATAATATATGTATAATGTTTATTTTGTTGTTGTTGGTTTCGCCAATATATATGATGATGCACACGTAAGGTGTATAATCTTTTATTTATATTTTTTGATATTAAATACATTCACATAAACTGGCTTTTTTTTCTACCACAAATACTATTGAAAAAGGCACGGGAATTTCTTGTTGATTATCTGCAAGAAAAAAAAAATAAACTTTCATTCTTTAAAAAAATTCTTTTTTAACTGACTTTTTAGAATTTAATATTGAAAAAAAAATTTTTACACAAATTAAAAAATTTTATAAACGAAAAAATAATCGATTTTCAATTAAAGATCATTCAAAATAACGTTAAAAATCAACAAAACGGATCTCTGTATTGTAATTTTTAGTATACAACCAACACATAACGTATTATAAGCCACGCAAGTTATTGAGAGGTAATTTAAAAAAAATGTAAATTAAAATTCTCACTAAATAACATCAAAAACGACAATCCAACTGAACAGTTAAACAACAATGAATTATACACTTTAACTAAAAAGAAGCTTATATGAACATTTTTAGCAAAATACAAATAATGTATTAAATAGGTATTTCAACTGAACTGAACAGAAACACAAGAGGATTGAGGAATACCAGATTATATAGTTTGGTTTGTATGTAATATTCTATGTGCATGAAAATGAAACCACATCACAAGCACAAACTACAAAGTACACTCCAGCGAGACGCCTGATCAAATTGTCAAATGTCAATTGAATTGAAATTTGAAAGGCCGTTTAGCGTTTTTTCCAACCGTCTCTTCAGTTTCTTGTATTGTATTTTATGAATTGTATATTGTATTGTATTTTGCTTTGTAATTTATTTTTATTATCTATTCTTCTCTTTTCCTTCAATATTGTAGAAAAAAATCCAATGTTTCATTTTCTCGGAAATCCTAAAATAAACATCGAAAATCGAAATTCAAAGAAATAAAAAAAAAAAACAATATTGATAAATTTCCCATTAATTATGGAAATATGACAGCCAGAACAATTAAACAGTTTATACGACGAAAAAATAATCGGATTTGTGGATTAAATTGGAAGTACGCTATAAACGGTAAATTGGGATTAATCCCAATTATTTTAAAATAATACATGCAAACGTTGATACTTTTATACACTTATCGTATACATATTATTCTTCTTCCACATAAAAAAAAGAAGAAGAACATGACAGCTTCACTTTCACCATAAAAATAAGAATCCGCCATATTGCATTTTACCTCACACATGCATATAAAAAAATTGGGATTAAACCAATGACTTTATATATAATATGGACTGTACTGTACAACTATTTGTTTCATGTGGGCTCAAACCAAATTTTGTTAATTCCCTAAGAGTGAGACACATATATATGAATTATTTTCGTTCATTCAATTACACATCTCACATTCACTCATTAATTATCAAAGCTGTCAAATTTGAATATATTCAAATTTAAAAACGTTGAAAAATCCCCTATTGAAATAACGTATTAACAAGTAAATTACTGATTTATTTAGGGACAATTTGATTTTTATCGAGTTAAAATTTAATTTTAATTCAAATCCAGTTAATTTCATTTTAATTTAAATGAAAATTGTGCCTCCATCTATCTATCTATTAAAAATATCAAATGTTCAAATCATTCTTCGTTCATTGAAACATGACGAATTCCCTAAGAGTGAGACAACAATATAAATGTTGTCCCATTTTTACAGTATGGTGTATCCTACAGTTGTACTGTCCAGTACTATATAAAGTCATTGGATTAAACCTAAATAAATTGGGCGTAAGCCAAAATCCGAATTATCGAGTTTATACCACTTAAAATTGGGAGTTTACCAAAATCCATATTAAAAGCGAATTACGCATAAACCTGTACAATAAATATCTATGGTGCGTGCTGCCATAACATTATTTTCAAATATAATATTTACCCACTATTTATAGGACTTTTTTTTTCATTAGACATTAGTTTATAAAAGCTGTGTTTTATTTATCCTATCTCCGACCTCAATGCGAAAAAAACGTGCTCAAAAAGTGAGGAAGTGAAAAATTCTTACAATCACACTCTTAGTTACAATAAAACATTGCTAAAAGACACTTAATAGAAAAATCATTTGAATAACTTTATGGAATGCCGTTAACTACAGTGCAATTTCAACCGAGAATTATCAAATCACAGCGACCGTGAAATTACAGCTAATATAAGATTTATCACTTTATCACTTCCAATAAAGCACAGCTTTTCGCTAATAAAATGTAGCAAGAATACATTAGGTGGTTATAACAACTTCCGCAAACTAGTCTAAAAACTTGAATTTACAATATTGCTCATATAACATATAAAGATGTACCACCACTTGTAAAGTGAGGTACACATTATCATTTAAACTGACAGTTTTTTCTATAAGTGTCAGTTTAGATGATAGTTTGTAGTTTGTACTTCACTTAACGATAATATGAGTGTATTATAATACACTACTGTAAATCTAATACCATTTTAGATGATTTTTATAATAACAAGTTGGATAAAAAATTATACCATTAATGTAACCTTATTGATCACCTTATGTCAGTGATTGAATTGAATCATATGTAATGGAATTCCGTATCGTCAACGAACTATCGATTATAAAATGACAACCACAACAGTGATGGCAACTCCAACATAAATACGGAAAAAAAAACAGAAAGAAAATATCGAGTCATCGAGAGTCGAGACGCTTCGTAGTGCTTCTTATTGGTAATTTCCGATTTCCGCTCTTTCAGGCATTTTTTGCAATATTAATACAACAAAATTGCTTAAATAAAGTTAAATCGTATATTTTTACTGATTTTTAAGAATAATAAAAATATTAATAGCAAACAAGAAGAAGAAGTACATAGAAGAGATATACACGTTAAACGGTAAATATTTTTCTTTTAATTACAAACTAATTTAAATAACGCATTTAGTAGACAACTTTATTGCTTTTTTAAAAGAAAAAAAATATTTATTATCCCTGAACCACGAAAGTCACAAGTGTCATATTTTTTAAATTACGAAGTCTAGAATAAATAAAATTTATTTATTCATTCTTTAGATTCTTCAAAGAATTTAATTCAAGTTTCTTAATTTTATTTTATTTCATTACGCTGTACTGCTGTAGATTTCAGTTGATTAACTAAGTGTACGTAACTATTGTACAGAAAGAAGACTGATTCCTAGAATCAATCTCATATAAGTTTATCTGTTTATTTGAATAGATTTTGGAAGAAAATATGGCGGATAAAGGTAAAAGTACGTCCAAGATGTCGCCTTCAAATGGAAAGAAAAATAAAAATGTAGACAGCAAACAAAAGAAAAAGTCACATTTAAGTGGAAAATATGTTAAACCCTTAACTAAGGTAAATATTTCTTTTTTAATTACACATTAATTTAAATAATGCATTTTATAAACAACTAGTATGTACTTTAAAAAAAAATTAATTAATTAAAAAAATAGATACCTTTCCGGTACAAAAAAAAAAAAAAACAACTTTAATTTTTAAATACGAAGTTTTCAATTAATTAACAAAATATTAATTTATTCATTCTTCGGATTACCTGAAGAAGTGAATTCAAGTTCCTTAATTTTATTTTCTTTCGTTACGCTGTACTGTTGTAAATTTCAATTAAGTGTTCGTACCTATTGTACAGAAAGAAGAGATTGATTCTTACAATCAATTTCATATAAATTTATCTTTTTATTTGAATAGATTTTAAGAGAAGGTACGATAGATAAAGATAGAAGTACGTCCACGATGTTGCCTTCAACTGAAAAGAATAATAAAAATGTAGACAGCAAACTAAACGAAAAAGCATATAGAAGAGGAAAATTTACTAAACCCTTATCTGAGGTAAATATTCTTCTCCTTATTACAAACTAATTTAAATAACGCACTTTTTAGACAACTTTAGTACTTTATATGTATCCATATAAAAAAAAACAATAGTAGGGTAGGTACTTTCCCGGAACTACAATAAACACAACTGTTAAATTTTTTAATTACGTAGTCTAGAATGAAATTAACAAAATTAATTTATTCATTCTTCGGACTACCCGAAGAAGTGAATTCAAGTTTCTTAATTTTATTTTATTTCAATATGCTGTAGATTTCAATTGGTTAATCTTTTTAGTGTTTGTAACTATTGTACAGAAAGAAGTTTGATTCTTATAATCAATCTCATATAAATTTATCTGTTTATTTGAATAGATTTTGGGAGAAAATATGACGAATAAAGGTAGAAGTACGTCCACGATGTTGCCTTCAACTGGAAAAAATAATCAAAATGTAGACAGCAAACAAAATGAAAAAGCATATAGAAGTGGAAAATGTGCTGAAAACTTATCTGAGGTAAATAATTACAAATTACAAATTAATTTAAATAACGTAGGTATTTTGTTGACATCTTAAGTGCTTTTTAAAGAAATAGTTACTATCACTGTATCACAAGAAACACAACTGTCAAATTTTTTAATTACATACAAATTATTAAAATTATAACTTATTTATTAATTCTTTGGATTACCGGAAGAAGTTGATTCAAATTTCTTAATTTTATTTTATTTCAATATACTGTACATTTTAATTGGTTAATCATTTAATGTTTGTAACTATTGTGCAGAAAGAAGAGATTGATTCTTACAATCAATCTCATATAAATTGATCTGTTTATTTGAATAGATTATGAGAGAAGGTATGCGTATAAATAGGATTATGATGGATAAACGTAAAAGTACGTCCACTACATTGACTTCAACTGGAAAGAATAATCAGAATGTAGACAGCAAACGAAAAGAAAAAGCACATAGAAGAGAAAAATGTGTTAAACCCTTAACTAAGGTAAATAACTATTTCTTCTTTTAATTACAAATTAATTTAAATAATTATTTCTAAATTTATAACAGGTGGTTATTAGGAAGTTACCACCAACTATGACCGAAGAAGAATTTTTAAAACAAATTGCCCCACTACCTGAACATGAATCATATTATTTTGTACCAGCTGATTGGTCTTTAGGTTTTGATTCAACTAGTCGTGCATATATAAATTTTGTGAATCAAGATGACATATATTTATTTAAGGATCGTTTTGATGGATATGTATTTGTTGACCAAAAAGGTGTCGAATATCCAGCAATTGTTGAATTTGCACCGTTTCAAGGATTACCAAGAAAATGTAGAAAAAAAGATCCAAAATGTAATACAGTCGAAACAGATCCTCATTATTTAAATTTCTTGGAAAAAGTAGATAAAGAAAATAATGAACCACGAACTGAATCAAAACTAGAATATTCTTATCAAATAAAAAGTGGTAAGTTAAGAAAATTAAAACGATAAAAGTTTTTTTTTTTTATTAATGTTTATTTTATTTCTTCTTTTGAGATAAAAAAATTACTTCAACACCATTGCTACAGTATTTGGCTAGTAGAAAACAAGAAAAAAAAGATTTAAGACAACAAAAAATTGATCAAAAAAGACGACAACGTGATGATGAACGTAAAAAGAAAAGAGTGCAAATTGCAAAATCGATTCCACCTCCCATTAAAGAAGAAGAAACTAAAGTAAGTATCCTTAAAAATTATCCTAAGGAACGTAATAATCGTGATAGAGGATTCGATCGAAGAGATAAAGGTAAATTTGATGATGTACGAAAAGAAAAACGTCATTTGGAATCTGATCAAAAACGTAAAAACGATGACAGAATTTTTCAAAATCAAAATCGAACCTCGAGACGATTACAAAATAGAAAATTTGAACAGAATAAAGACGATATACAAAATTCAAGTAGTACTTTAATAAAAACAAATCAAAATCAAAAGAATTCTGATATCAATAAATACACTGGAAATAATACTAATAAAAATACTTTTGATAATAAATCAAAAAAAATTTATGAAAGTAATGTAAAAGATAATAAATCTGAAAAATATAAAACTGATAATTTAAAAGAAAGAAAGAATCGAAAATTAAGTAGTGGTTCCGATGAAATAAGTGATAATGTTCGTGAATTTTTCATGAATGTTGCAAATGTAGGATCATCATCATCAGTTAAAAAAAGTAATTCATCATCATCATTATCATCAACAACGTTTAAGACAACATTTACTTCAAAACAAGATTCACATGGTCATTCATCGAAATCAAACACTACAAATAAATATCAGGATGAAACAACACAAAGGGAAAAAAATTACACCGTTAAAAATGATAATACGAGAAAATATGAAAATCGAAATAAATCTGATGATGTGAATAAAGAAGAAAGATCTGCAAGACGTATAAGAAATAAGGTAGTAAGTAATTAGTTAAGTACATTGTTGAAAATTTTCATAAATACTTATTTTATTTTGTTCTTTTTAAGGATCGTCCTTCAATTGAGATTTATCAACCTGGAAAAATGAGATTAAATGCTAAAAAAGATGAAAATAATTCAAGTAATTTATCTGATATGAAATATAATAGAAGTTATTCAAATGAAAATAAAGAAAAAGATGATGGTGGTGGTGTTAGGAAGAAAGTTAGCAAATATTCAGAAAGACGTTTGAATCGTGCCAAAGAAAGAGAACAACAATTGAATAATTCAGAAATGACATTGAACACATTAACAGAAGTTAAAAATGATTGAATTATCTAGAAATTAAAAAAAAAAATTCTAGATGCACAAAAAATTTATATATATGTATGTATGTACATGTATATGTATTATGTGCATTTATAAATATAATTAAAAACGTGAATGCAAAATTTCAATTTTTCGATTCAATTTTCAAATTTCACGTTCAAAATTCAAATTTAATTCAAGATGAAAAAATTAAAACTACGGCCATTTTCAAAAATTCAAGTTTATCATTTTATTCAAAGGCTTCATAAAATCAATCTTACAAATTAAAACTAGATTTACGGGAATTGATACTACTGTATACCTATTTATATTTTTACTGAAATCCATCTTTTTGACGGATATTTTAAAACTAAATTTTTTGTAAATTTTTCCATTTTAAATCAATAAATTTTTATTCACAAGTTTATAATTATCAGTACTTAGTTTAAATGAAATTAAATTATCAAAATAATGAAATGTAAACAATTTTAATAGCGGCACCACTAATTTCCTGTCAAAATTTGGAAAATAGCGAAAACATTTTAAAAATTCAAGTAATTTTTCTTGCAAATTTGACTTGCAAGCTTGAGTTTTTGAAAACGGCCTACATTTTTTTCTTGTTTCAATTTTTTTTTTACCTTTTAATTGTACACACATATGTACATATGTATATGAAAATCGTTATTAAATTTTTATGTATCAATAAAAAATCACCAGTCAGAAGTTCGTTTTATTTTTTTAATTTTAAATTAGGAATAAAAAAAAATATATATCATGAATTATCATGATGTTAGATTTGGTTGGTTGGTTTACGTGGTGATTTTTGATGTCGTTTGTCGTTTTGATACCACAACAACCCGCAGGTCATACGTTTGTCCTAAGGTATATCGGGTAGGATATCTATAGCCATCCTGTTTCGTTCAAAAACCGAACTTTATTCTCAATTTCCACGTTTGCGATATCGTTTAAATCCTTGAATAGGAAACTTCCCATTGTTCGGTACCTAGTTCTGGCGAGATTAGTGCTAGGCAGCTACGGAGATTATGAATAAGAGTTTTTCTCTCGTTGACTTCTCTGCAGCTGCAGAAATTAGCGTTAAAGCGAATATCTAGTTTCTTTGTGTGATCCCCTATTGGACAGTTGTCCCGTCGTGATGCATGCCGTGATTCTGACAATGTCCTCGCGAATGTTAGATTTAGAAAATATAATAAATATTAAAAAAAAAAACGAAAGTAATATTTCATACACAATAAGAAGATATTACAATCATTACCAGATTTACAACACTCTAAATTTAACCTTTTTTACAAATCTAATTCAGCCTTCACAAAACCCAGAAAGTGAGTGATCTCATATGTTAGACAAGGCATACTTTCTACTTTTTCTACCATCATATTCTCCAATGATAAACCCCATCCTGTGAAAATCCTGTGTTAAAGAATTTTTTTTTCCATAAAAGATTGAAACGTCTTATTTCTCACTCTACCGTCACCAAAAGTCACATACATCTTAACGGATTTTTAAAATAATGGTTTTTTTTTAGAATATATATTTCATACTTTCTAAATCTAGTTTTTCTGTGTCAATTTATTCTACATAAATAACGCAACGTCGCAACTTATTATACAGGTAAAAGATACTAAAAATTCATAAGTTGTGTTTTCTTTTACATAGCTATAATGAAAAATTAAATATTTCTTAATATTGTTTCTAAATTTCAAGATCTTATTTCTATTTATATGCAAATACATAATAATAATATGTATTTTTAAAAATCCAGTCATTTTTGTTGTTGTTGTTGTTTTTCTTGTCAATATTAAGGATTTTCCAACAAATGACAATCTTGATTTTTTATATTCAGTGTTATTTCACCGTTAGAAGTATTTTTTTGGGCCAGTTTATTTGATTTCTTTCTATTTTTTCGTTTATTTATACACAATATTAAACCTTTAAAGAGAGAATTTCAGAAAAATATTTAATGACGCTTTTAAATTTTATTTCAAAAACAAAATATAATTTTTGTTGTTGTTACCCATTAATATTATCATTCCGAAACCAGCAATAGCTACAATTGTAATCCATGTTATTTGTATTTTTGTTGTTATAATCACAGCTGAGCAATTATCAAAATCTTCATCAAATATTGTGTAATTAGATGTATCTTGGCAAGAAAGTTCATCTAAATTGATAAAAAAAAAAAATTAAAAAAGAAATTACTTGAAAAAAAATCTTATTATGTATCAGAAAAATCATTTTGTATCTCATACATAGCTGTTCTAATGAACATACGTACTCGTACATTTAATTATTTATAAACTTACCTAAAGATTTTGTTGTATCACAGAAATTATTATGTGCTTTTATTTTTCTCATACTAAAATACATCATAATATATTGGCATGAACAATATGGTATTAATGTTTTATCTAAATCAACACTTTTTAAATGGCATAATGGTGAAAATTTTTGTATAGTTATATCATTTAATGGATTCATTGATGCATTTAAATGCCATAATCCTAAAAGAAAATTTGAACAAAAATTAAATAGTTTAAGAAATAAATAAACATTCAAATAGTAATACTTGGCAAAATTCCTAAATATGGAATATCTTTAAGTTCACAATCTGCAATATTAAGATATTCTAATGGTGCTTTAATTGGTCTTTCTAGATTCTAAAAAAAACATAAAAAATAAAAAAATAATCAAAATTATTATTACTTTTTTAAAAATGTAATTCAGGTATCTCTCGAGTTGCACGGTACTTAAATTACACGATTTTCTAGGTAAACTGATGAAAAATTGTGGGGTTTCCTCGAGAATCCATCAGTACACAATCTTTTATTTTGTTCTAAAATACATATAGATCTAAGTCCTGACTACTGGATTCACATGGATGGATTCTACCAGTTAACCGTTCAACTCGAGAAAGTAATCTTCTTTACAAGTAATTTTTTTTACTTACAATTAAATCGTCTTCTAAATGTACTAAGTAATTACTGTCCACATATAAATTTCTTAAAGATGGTAAATTAAACAGTTCCAATGGGATTGTAAGTAATGCATTATTAGATAAATCAATTTCCTAAATTTAAAAAGAAAAATAATTATTAGGAATTAAGTATATGTATATATTTTTTTAAAGATAAGCAAAATTAAGATAAATACGAAAAAATATATATAAGTATATTTTTTTTACCTCTAATGAATAAAGTTGCGAAAATGTATCTTGTTCAATTATATGAATCATATTTTCATAAAGTAATAAATATCTAATATCTCTGTATCGTTGAAATGATGATTTTTTCAATTTTTTTATTCGATTATATGAAAGATCTAAAACCTGTAAAATATAAAAATTCAAAAAAAAAAAAAATTATTTCAAAACGTTGATTAATTTTTCAAATACAAAAATCGAATTTTAAATCTTTTAAAGAATATATCCCCCACCATTTATCCAATTTATGTATTTTTTTTATTGATTTCAATTAATCATGCGGAATTATTTGGAAACAAACAAACAAAAAATTTAGAAGAAAAAATTGCTATTATACAATTTTTCAAAATGTTCTAAATTTCTATATTAAAGTCTGAATTAATTACAATTGTGTTATTATTTTTTCTTTTTCTCAAGATATAAATTTATCTTATTATAAGATGAAATAAATTTATGCATCATTTAATATACTATACTGATGTACAGGATGGAACAAAAAAAGAGTTTAAACGTATAATTTCGTTCTCTTTCTTTTTCTGTTTAAATTTTCTGATAATTTAAGAATCTTTCATTGAAATAATTTTTAAAATTTTGAAATGTAATCTTTTGTATTGGGATTTGGAAAGCCAATGAGAGAGAAACCCTCACTCATTATCTCTGCAACTGTCCGGCACTTGCCAGAGCAAGGTTCCATAGACATTGCGGAGCTTCTTCTTTAAGGACCTTGGAAAAATAGCAAAAGTTACGGTCAGATACATTAATAGATTCCTGAATCTGAATGGAACACAATGGTTATATAGTGATTTATCGGTATTTTGAACATCATTTCCTAAGATTACGCGAGATGTGGTATCAAAACGGCACTTTCAATGCTAATTGGTTCTTCGAAAGATTTCGAATATACCGCCACGGCAACCAACCAACCAATCTTTTGTAGATTCATTTTTGTAACTGTTACATGGAAAAAAATTTAACGGAATAAAATTTTAAGAAATACACCCAGTATTAATTAATTTTTTTTTCTCTTTCAGTTATGTCGTTTATTTATCGTTTTCTTTATTTATTGTTCATTTATTGTTCATCATGATCATCTTCTTCTTATGATTTTATTAATCTTAATTGTCTCTTCAATTAAAAACGCATTAAATTTGAAGGAAAAATAAAAATAAAGAATAAAATTTAAAAATACATAGCTATATAGAAAACGTACAAGTATCTTTACATTTTGTATAGTATAAAACAATTATTACAATAAGTTTTTTTTTTAATATAGGTTAAATAATGTGTGTGTAATAATGCGTAGCTGTTTTTGTATATATGTTTTTCTCAAATTACAGATAATAATAATATATGCAGTATTCTTCTTGGTCAATTATTTAATTGATTTTCATTAATTTTAAGATATAAAAAAAAGTTCTATTTTAAATATACATTCCATACATATATGTACTATATATATACGAGTACATACATATGTATACACATAGATATACTTACTTCAACATTACCACTAAGATATTGTGGAACTTCTTTTAATTTCATATCACTACAACGTGCTTTTAACATTTTTTCAACACGTAAATATCTGCATTTTTCAGTATCTGGCATTAAAAATCCATAAATTTGATTATTTGTTATTAATATGATTATTGAATAAATTATAAGTGTCCAATTCATCAATAAAAAACTAAAAGTCCTCATTCTGTAAATAAAAAAAATAAAATAAAAAACACAAATCATGACTAAATACATAAATAATATGAGTCCATATGAATTTTCAATATATCTTTTTTTTTGTTAAAAATAAATCTTTAGAAAATTTTTTTTCTTATTTTATCTCAGAAATAAGGATCGTAAATTTCACGATTTTCCAAGATCTTTTTTTTTTTCTATTAAAAAGAAAAAAAAAAAACAAATAGCTAATAACGAAAATTAAAAACAATAAAGTTCTAGTTCAACAAAATGCTTTAAAATTAAGCCAAAGATTTTAGATTCTTTTAATGCTAATTTCTTTTTTTTTTTTTTTTTTTTTTGTAATATTTTAGGAAAGTGCTATCTTTAGATAACAAAAAGAAAACCCTTAAGTACGAGTACATTATTACATAAATTTGAAATTATGTATGTATGCGATTTAAGAGTTGTAAATAATTTATTTTGCATTTGAATTGTTAGTGGGTGTATGATATTTTTGATTTTAAAAACATTTTTTTTTTTAAAATAGCCGACCTATAAAATTTTCAATTTTTTTTTAAATCATTTTTTCTTCTCTAGTTCATTTTTGAATTATTTAAAAGACAAAAAGAAAAAATTAGTACGACAATAACATTTTATTTTTAAATGTCACATTAAAATTATTATAATATTTTATTAAAGGGGGTTCAATGTTCAATGCAGAAGAATTTTACATTCAATTGAATTAAAATGGCAAAAATTGGATAATTTTTTTCCATGAATTTATCAATGAAAATGGGTTATCTTACATTGACAACGCATCTGTAATTTTTTTTTTTTTTAAATATACTTGTAGTCTTATGTTGTATACTTATATATTATTATGTAAAACTGATATAAAGTGTTAATGTGCACTTTAATACTTCAGGGGCATAAGGTCATACCAATCTTTGTGGTTGTAACATTTTAAAATTAATAAATTGCATTTTATTAACATGAATTATTATCTTATTTATTTTAATCAATTTTGTGTTTTAGATTGGAAAATTACAAATATTTTCCCATGTGAAAAATAAAATATTTTTCTTCATATAATAAGGAAAATTCAGAAAGGATGTTTTTTTTTTTTTTTTTTTTTTTCAGTGAGTGTAAAAACGATTTAATCGACTTTTTTTTGTTCTAGGATACTGATGTGTTCTCTCATTAAGTGTAAAAACGATCTAATCGACAAAATTCAAAACTAGAATTATAGCAAACATAAAATCTATAATGAGTGTGATACTTTTCTTTGTTTATGTGACCTAAACTGTCTACTATATAAGTAGTATGTAAGTACTTATCATATTATGTGTATGCTTATTATTTGCATTCATCATAATCTTTTTTTTTTCGCAGACAACCTCTATCACATACAGTGCAATTCAGTTCATGGACATGTCTACTTGAAATGCTTATATTCAATATTTCAAAAATTAAAAAAAAAATAATAATAAGTAAATATTTTTCCAGGACATACCTATGATATTGTAATTTAAAAGATAATTTTGGTTCCACTACTGATTCAAAAAATCCGGTATACCGGATATATATTGAACATATATGTATGTTCAATTGGAAGTATCTTTTATTTACAAATGTATTCCTCGAAAATAATGAGCAGGATTTTTTTTATCCATATACATATTTTTTTTTTAGTGTTTTTTTTTGGTTATCTAACCAGTATTTCTATAAAGTATTATGAGGTTCTAAAACTATCTTTATGCTGAAAAAATTAATGCACTATATTTCATTTAAACCTCTGATTTTATTTTACCAAAAAAAAAAAAAAAGTTTCGTATTTATGATATATTTTCTAGTTCGAACTCGATTTAATAAACCCCTCAATAATAATAAAAGGGCTTAAAGTATTTCAAAATTTGTAATGTTGCATATCTACATATTTTAACGACATGGCACTCAATATGTCAAATATTATTTTTCTATGATTCGAATTCAAAAAAATATTGCATTTATATTATTTAAAAAATACAATATCTATGTACATATGTACGTCATACACTCATACATATATTATAATATAATAAAGATACAAAATAAAAATAATTTTTTTATTTATTGCTGCATTTTGACAATGAAATTTATGTATAATCACGATAAATTGCATTTTGCTGATCATGTGTATTTTTGAAATTTTTTTAATTTGAATTTTTATTGTTATTTTTTTTTTTCTAATCAATTGATACGAATAAATATCACAAATTGCATTTTAATATTATTTTTTTATTATTTTTATATAATCTTATAATTTATATTTAAACCTACATGTATGTATGTGGCTATGTGCATGTACAAATAATATATACAATTATTTGATAATAACAACAATTTCAATCTAATAGACTAATAATAATAAAATATAATCAAAAATGTTCATATGATATAAACATAATGCAAAAATAAAAAAATTTAAAAAAAAAATAAAATACATGACTTGACAAATAAAATTCAATTAAAATTAAAATTAAATCATTCTCATTTCCTATAATAAAAAGTGAATCTGTTGAATATGCAATTTTGATATTTTTTTATACATATTTTTTTTGCATAAAATGAAAGTGAAACTTTGAAGAAGAAGAAAAAAAAATGATAAAAATTGCAACTTTTATTATCGTTCTAATTTTATTTTATTTGTTTTTTTTTTAATGAGAGAAAATATCTAGTGTTTTTACAGACCAAACCACCTGATTTCTGGAGAATTTTCAACAAATGAATCAAATTTAAATATACATACATATATATGTATGTATACATATGTACTTTAATATTTCTTTAAAAAAAAATTGTTGTTAGTCGGTTTTTTTTTTTAATTTTCCAGTGTGTCGTTTCTGTATTTTGAAATAAAAAAATTTTCAACTGAAGTTTTTAAAATAAAATGGAAAAATGACGTAAATTTCAATTTATTCATCTTACACACTCCTTACAACTTGATCGTGCCATTTTTAGATGTATTTTGAGCAGTTGTAAAACATATGGTTTTTAAACTAGTTTGTGACGGTTGTAACTACTACCTAGTGTGCGATGGATGATAAATAGTGAATTGAAAAACATATTTCAACCAGTTGAAATTACATATATTATACGAGCTATTTTAGTATTGAACAAATATTTTATTGTGTAAACGTCATCAGATAGGATAGTAGAATTTATTTTCTATTCAAGATACAGAAAAGATGCACAGAAAAAATTACATAGATTTGAAATTAAAAAAAAAAACGATAGAACGTGTCACAGAACAGAATCGCATTATCAATAAATGTATTTAAATTTTTTTTTTCAAGTACCTAAATAAAAAAAATTAGACACAACATAGGAAATACAAACAAAATTTGAAAAAAGAAAAAGAAAAAAAAATTGCAATTTTATCATGCACTTTTCAATTTTATTTAAAGAGAAAAAAATTATGATTAGATTTTTTGTAATAGAGCACGTTGAATTTTTTTTTTTAGTGTGTGTATAAATTATATGATCGTTTTTAAAAAAAAATACATTTATATTGAAAATTGTTTATTTTGAAGTTCAATGTTTGAAAATAAAATGCCTTTTTAGAGTCAAATTAACCTTCTATATGTTGAATTTTTATTTGCATACATTATTTCGTTAACTATATTATAATTATTTATAATTAAGTATTTAATTTGTATTTGTGTTCATTCATCCAGATCATATATTATAATAACAATAAATCAACGATATTCATATAATCGTATACAAATAAATTCATGATCAATTGATTTTTATGGAAAAAAAAAAATACAAAATGATGAATTTAAAATCTTCTTCGAAGATGAGTAATTCTCTTCTTTTTTTTTTTTTTTTGTATTGTATAAACATTTATCATATAATGCAATTCTAATTGTTCTAATAAATTATCAATTATTTGCAAATTAGTTCATTATTATTTTTTTTAATAATAAATTCAAGGGTATGATGGGTGTGGCGGAGTTTAAAATAAAATTTGAAAAGCAAAATATTTTGTTAATTAAGATTTTCAGATAAAAACTAAACAATATTTAGATTAAAATAAATTCTTTTTACTTTTTAGTACAAAAGTCTTGAGTATTTTTAAGACAAATAGTCTAAAAAACTCAAGTTAATTTGAGTAAGATTTAGATCAATTCCTTGGATTTTTTTTTAAAAATTAGATGAGTCATTCATTATACCTATTTAGTCCAGAAAACTGGACAAATTGAAAATGAATTTTACAATTTTAATCATTCTGGAGAATTTTCATCATAAACAAACAAAAAATATACTTAATTAATTTAAATTGAATGAGAATGGTCATAATTCGAATCTGAAAATTTTCAAT
This sequence comes from Bombylius major, assembly GCA_932526495.1. Classification (NCBI taxonomy): domain Eukaryota; kingdom Metazoa; phylum Arthropoda; class Insecta; order Diptera; family Bombyliidae; genus Bombylius; species Bombylius major. The sequence goes on from OW052046.1 coordinate 37,253,532, forward strand.
TGATAAATAAATGACTTTTAGAATCACATTGGCTTCTTAAATTCATTTTTTTTTATATTTTTTTTTTTTTAGATAAAAAAGAAATTATTTTTTTTGTGTGACTTAAATAGTCTTAAATTACATTAATTTTCTCATTTTTTTTGCATGCAATTAATCCCACTAACTTCTAAAGCTAACTTTTGTATCTGTTTTTTCTTCTTTATTCTGTGTTTTTTTTTTTTAAATTTAAATTTAAACTTCTTATTTGTAGAAAGAAAGTTTCATATTTTTTTAAATTAATTATTATCTAAAAAGAATACGACTCACGGGGTGGGGGTTATTTATAAATATATATTTTTCTATTTTTTTGTACGGAAATTTTATATTTATTTTCCGTCATTTTCTTGCCTTATCTTAAATCGAAGATTGTTCGAATTTGCAAAAGGATTATAGTAATTTCATTTGAATTTTCATTATCATTTTGTATTATTTTTCTTTTGAATTATTTTCTTTTGTAATACGGAAAAACTAAGAAGATTAGAACTAATAAGTCTATTGATAAATATTATTAATAAATGAATTTTTAAAAAACAAAATAAATAAAACTTCGTAATTTGTCTTATCTCTTATATATTACTCAAAAATAAAGTGTACGAGTATATCAGTCTATTCTAAATAATATTAATAATGTTTTTATGTTTGTTATAGGGTAAACTGTCATTGTTGTCTAATCTTTCAAAAATATAAATAAATAAATATAAGTGACTTTTGTCGTCTAAAGGTCTATGATTTTGTGTAAGAAAAAAAAATATAAATACTTAAACTCATGAAAATATCCTTTTTTAAACGTGGCTTATTTATTTTTATCGTATAGGTCCATCAGAAAAAAATGATGTATCGTTGGATTTGTAATTTTTTTGAAGGATTATGACTAGGTGATTCACCTTATATATAGTTTTATATTTTTGTATGAAAACAAAATCACAAATAAATAAAAATTACTAAAATAAAATTTTGTTATACATATCACAGAATATGAAGCTACCCTATGTAGTATAAGTACCTGAGAATTAATTCTTCTAATAAATACTAAGTATATTAAAACAAACAACGAAAGTACTTACTTTTGTTCGATAATTTTATACTTAATAAAAATTTTGATAATGAATTAAATGTGTATTATTTTTTTTTTACTATTGAAATTTTATCCTTGTATATGTCGTGATAATTCCATAATGTTAGAGACGTGTAGTTTATCAAAACTTCAACAACAACAAAAAATATGTTTATTACACCTTATTATTATTTTTTTTTTTTAAATTTTATATGACTATTTTTTCCATATTTTTTTTGTTAAATTATTATTCTCAATGTTATTTGATATTTTAATGGCACAAAAATACACTTTTTCAGATTATTATTATTTTTTTAAACACTTAAAATTTACATTTTTTGAAAATTTTTAAATATAAATGAAAAATTTACTATTTTACTATTTTTTTTTTTTTTTCGAATGGCATAAAATTTAGAAGAAGAAAAAATAAATTGTAATTCTTTATTGTTCAAAATGTTTCAAAGAAATAATATTCCTGAAGAAACAAAAAATAAATAAATAAAAAAAAATATATCTGCGCACGCACTTGTTATAAACTAATTTAGATCAATTGAATCATTTAACTGGACATTATAAAATTCTACGGGTATATAGAAGGTACTAACTACAATATACTGATCTAGACTATCCGATATATATTTTAATTTTTTCTTTTAACTTTTACTATATGTATATATGTATACCACAAATATGTATCTCTGTACTATAGATGAAATTTTTAATATGAATATATGTATTTTTATTTTATTTTTAACACATTATACGGTATTATTGGACACATCACCGCACTGCTTGGTTCCAAATTCGACCTTTTGAACGCTCCAATCTCATCCCCTTAGTTAAAACTGTTTATTTTTCTTATTTTATTTTATTTTTTTAATTTTTTAAAATTTTTGTTCTTTATTATGACACGAATATATACCTAACTGATCGACTGCCCGGTATTTGACAAAAAAAAAAAGAAAAAAAAATGGCGAAAAATAATAAAAACGTTGACAATGCTATGATTTCGAGATAATTTGCACGTTATTTTCTTTCTCTTTTTGTTTATCAAAATTATATTTAATTTTATTTTTATTGGTATACATATACGTATATATAAGTCAAAATAAAATAATTGAATTTCACGTATTGAATATGAAATACGTTCGTTTTCTTATCACACACAATATTTTCTCAAGAGTCAATTTGAAAAAAGAAAAAAAAAAAAACAAAGATTTTTTATTACTTTTTGTTTTAAACTTTGAATGTACCTACAATCTACATTTAGTTTTAAATGTGAACTGTGAGCTTCTATGAGTAGGTATGTATTTGAAATATTGACGATGATGAATTTAAGAAAATTATGTCTGATGATAAGAATAAAAATCTTTTCTTTTTTTTTTTTTTTGTTTGAGAAAAGACAACAGGAGAAGATTGAAAATTTTTTTTTTAAAAATTACTTTTAACCAACTGTTGTAATTGTAAAAACCGTTTTATTAAAAAAAAAAAAAAAACATTTTATCACATGATATAATTACAAGTACACTATATAATCGTACATACTTATAAAAAATTGTCATCGTTTTGTTAATTTATATTATCTACTAATATGTATATCTGTTAGATTTTTATTATTATTATATTGTTGCTGGCTATATATTGTTTACATTCATCATGTATTATTATTTGTTAGAATATATTTTTAAAAATATGATGACATACATACATACACATTTATATGATGAACATTTTTTATAATACATAACAAATATTCATCTTTTCAATTAAGACGATTTAAATTTTATCTGTAACAGTTTCTTATGTTAGCTTGAGAGTGATAACGTTGACTTCAAAATAAAGAAAATAACAAAACAATAAATAAATAAGTATTAATGGAGGGAAAAAGTATCTGTAAAGAGACCTCAATAATAAAAATTTTCAAGTTTTATTGAGTCATCATATGAAAACACATCATAAAAATCTGGATTTTATTTAAATTTTTTTTCCTGAAAAATGGGCTCAATTTCTGAAGGAAATGTAAACAATTTTTTTTTTAATAATTCTGGAGGTAGATAGGATTTATTCTTTTAATTTTCCATTATTTATACTTACATTTTTTTTTCTTTTTTCAATTCAAATTTGTGTTCAAAACTTTTGCTTAGAACTTTTTATTTACCAAAGATAATATATGTATGTCTATAATATAAAAAGATAAAGACTTCTATTAGATTTCCTAATTTATATAAAACATCCAAATTAAGGAACTCGCTATTAATACATGGGCTGATGGCTCATTACTGGTATAAGGCCCCTCCTACCTACTTATGAATTTGTACTAGGAAATATATTTTTCTTTTCATCAATGTTTTTAGGGTTCCAAAATGATAAGGTCAAAATTTTTTCATATGAGCCCTTTTTTCAATTTGTTATTATATATTTCTTTTTTTTTTTTTTTCATTTTAGAATTGAGTACACAAAAAAAATTTGATAATAGATAAATTTTCTGTATGATAAGAAATTTTGAAGATACTTTATAAAAGAAGTAACAGAAGAATATAGGTTTAATCACATATCAGTGACAAAAGTATAATACATAATTATATGTAAATAATATAATAATTTCAATCACTCAAATAATGTTTCTTATCCTTATCGTAGAGATACTAACAAATTGTTTAAAAAAACTGTTCAAAATTATTTGAATATTAATTTATTAGTTTTCTGCATATTTATAGGCATTAAAAAAATTTTAATGTGATTTAAAAAATTAAAATTATAATAAATTTAAAATCTGTTCCATTCGAAAAAATAAATCATCACAATTATTCGATGACAGACATTTTTCCAACAAATTTTTATTTGATGAAAAACACATTTTCAACAAATTTGCATAAATTTAGGTGTAAGCGGTTTTTTTTTCTTCATACAGTGGTGTTTAAAAAATAATTGATAGATTTTCAAAAATTATTTTTAATTGACCAAACATTGTAACTAAAAAAAAATAAAATACGGGATATAAGATAAATATTCAACTTTATTAATTGATGGTCAAATTACAAAAATCTGCCACACTATCTATCTATCCATCTCTCTCTCTATATAGAAATAATCCATAATTTTTATTCGTTCTATCGAACATCTTCTAAAATGTAAAAAAATATCGCTGGTACATTTTATATTTAAGTTTTTGAATTCCAATTCCGAAGATCTGTATTACGTTGACCAAAAACATGACGTTCTCTAGTTTTCTTTACGGAATTTAATGTTTATGCTGATCTTACAATTTTTTAAGGTTTTTGTTGTATAATATCAAGACTCAAAAACTTTCACACAACTAAATTTAAAATAAATAAAATACAAGTATTATTGAAAAATAAAAATGAAATTTATTAAATGATAGTCGAAAATTTGTAAATCTTAATAATACGTGCTTAAAATAATTTTTTTTTTTTTAAAAAAAATTATGCTTTTCCAATAAATTACAGTCATTACAAATTTAAAAAAAAAAAACCATTTTCATATAGTATTATGAATTTGTATAGTTCCAATTATTATTTTTTTTTTCTAAATAAATTAATACTTGTTTGTATATATTTATCAATTAAAAAATTGATTTTGATGACGGATTTAAAATTTTGTTGTTTTTTATTTTCCTCATTTTAATTTAATTTTTCTTTTTTTCACAAAATCCAAAAAAATTTTTAAAATTTTTCAATTATTTTGCAATAAATTATAATTTCTGAGTATTGATTGTTGTTAATTTTTTTCAATTTTAAATATTTAGCGTAATATTTCATAAAAATGAGATTAATTTTTATTTTAAACACACTTTTTTTTTTTTTGTGTTTTATACAGATTTAGAACATTCCGTGATGATGAAAGCATGTGAAGCTTTCTTAGTTTTTTTTTCCTTAAATTCCATCACCTTTTTTTTTTTTTGTTATAAAATACTTAAACTAACAAACAAAATACTAATTGACTTAATTTTTAACTAATTGGTAAAAAAATAAAAAAAATAAAAATAAAATAAAATTGAATAAAAACGATAAACCAAAAAATCAAAATCATTTTGAAAATAAAAAAAAAAATGAACCATAATTAAAAAAAAAAACATAAAGATTTAAATAAACAAACAAATTGAAAAAGAAAATTATTTTTAAAAAAATAATTAAAATAATTAAATGTGGTATATATTTGGTGTAATCGTATTTTTTTTTTTCACATTTTTCGACAAATTCTTAATTAATATAATGATAAAATACATACATATATATATTACATATTCATATGTATAAAATAAAAAAAATTCTTATATAAATAAAATATTATTATTGTTTATTTTATAATTCTAATTAATTGTTTTTTTTTTTTTTAAATATTTAAAGTACCATAAAATTTCATTTTAAATTTCGCATATTCTGAATAATAATTTTTAAATTAATAATTTGAGTTATTGTTTTCCTTTAATTTTTAATAAATCTCAGAATTATGAGAATTGTTTTTTTTTTTTAAATTCAAATTTAAACGCATATAGTTAAAATTTGATCAAATATACAAAAAACAAAAAAAAACATTTACAATGAATTAAAAAAAATTACAAAAAAAAAGGATTTTAACATATGTATTAAGTATGTGATACAATTAATAAGGTGAGAGATAGAGAGAGAGAGAGAGAGAAGAAAAAATAATTATAAACAAACAAAAACAAATTACAATATATGTATTATATATATTTTTTTTTTTTTTGTTAAATATTTTTCAACTTAATTAGAAATTGTAAGATGTTGCATCTTCATCACCTTTTCGTACTTTAAAAAGTATCTTGTAAAGTATACTAGCAACAATACCACCAACAATTGGTCCAAGCCAATAAATCTACCAAAACAAAAAGAAAAAAAAAGAAAAAAAGAATAAGCAATTTTTTAAGAGATACATTTTTTATCTTTTCGTTTTCAGATAATTATAATTTACCCATTGATTTTCCCAAATATTATTAATTACTGCTGGACCAAAAGATCTTGCTGGATTCATACTAGCTCCTGTGAATCTGATCTATATTTTATAAAAGAAAAAAACAAATAAATAAAACAAAAATAATTAATATTTTAATTAATAAAAAATTAATTAAAATTATTCATATACCGCTGCTAAATGTCCAGCTGTAATTGATAGTCCAATTGCAAGTGGTATGGAACCTTTAATATCACTTCGTCTTGTATCTGATACACCATGTGCAACAAATACTAAAATAAAAGTGATCATTGCTTCAATTAACACACCTTGGGTGGTTGTTATTGCAGAATTAATATTTGTTATGCCAATATTTGAATGTAATGTTGATGGTACAGCAATCTGACAAAAAAAAAAAAAGCAACAACATAAAATTTAATTATTATTTTTAATTATTCATTAATTATTTTTTCTTCGTTTTTTTTTTGGTTTTTCTCTTACTTTAATCAATGCAGCACCAGCTATTCCACCAATTATTTGCATTACAATGTATAAACAACCTTTTAATATACCCATATCACCAACAATCATAAAACCAATAGTTACAGCAGGATTTATATGACATCCGCTGACATGACCAATTGCCTATATGAAAAACAAAAATAAAATAATAATAAAAAAAAAATATCAATGAAAATTGTAAACAAGAAAAAAATATTTGTGGTTTTTTTTTTCAATTTTTTTTTAAACTATAATGATGCATTTTAGCATCTTTATTGATTAATCTTGAAATAATGTGACAACAAAAAATCATTTAGAACTAAAAAAAAAACAAATATCAATTTTCTTAATTTGAATAATTTCAATTAAAATAAAATGATTGCAGTTAAAAACCGTTATAAGTTTGAAAATAACAAATCAAGTATGTATAATTAATTGCAACTGAAAAAATAAAAATTTACTACATGACAGGAAAAATTGTGTGTAAAAAACTTAAGTTAATTTGAGTAGACCTAATCACCTAATGCCGAAGGGAGAGAAAAAGAGAAAGAGAAAAGAGAGAGACATAAAAATAATAAAGATTTCTTTTTTTTGATAAATTTCTTGAAAATTAAAATTAAAATTGACATATTTTTTATTGATATATCGATCATACACACACCTACATACATGTACATATGTATATGTATTATGAAATTGATATTGAATATTAAAATTTCATATTCCAACAGTCTAAATTAATAATAATAAATAAAAAAACATCACGTAGGTGTTATAGTTATTTAAATAAAATACATGGTGACAGAATGTTACTATATGTATTATATTTCATTGGAGGGAATCTTTTATGTTTTTTCTATCTTTCAAATTTAAAATCAAATAAAGTCTGTTTTTTTTTTTTAATCAAATAAGATTTTTTTTCCCGCTCATAAAACTTTTATTTGATTTGACAAATTACGAGTACGTAAACATATTTTCTACATACTCGTATGTACATACATATTGAAAACACCCTCTATGTACAATGTAGGTATGTATATAATTATTTTTTCAATCATTTTTTTTTTTTGCTTAAATATATTTTCTATATTTTATGAAATATTCAAATTTTATTAAAAATTAACCAGATTTTTGTTATTGTAATTAGTATATGACTGGCGTGAATAGATATAAATTAATTAATTACTCTCAATTCATTCATGTTAAACAAAACTTATAAATAATATTTATCTTATAGATAGCTTAAACATAGAAAATATACTTTATTTTATTTCAAATGTGTTATAGAAAAATCATATTTTTTTTTAAAAAAAAAATTATGTAAATATAAATTATACACTATCATTATGTGTACATATATGAGTATATTAGATACATTATGTATCTATATATGTATATGAAAAAGGTAATTTGTTTTTTCCAAGGCTGATGTCTGCTATATTGGTGAATATTCGTCTGATTTCCTCTAAGTATCCAAAATTAAACTGAATAAATTATTAAAATATATACATAAGTATTATGAAAATGCATTTTTAAAATTCACATATGTATATCGAATTAGTGTGTAGGTACATATGTATGTTATGAATATGCAACATTATATTCAACGAGAGAGAAAAAAAAACGTATTATTTGGGTTAACTAAAATGTTTTTTTTATTTTTATTTAAATAATTTTCTCGTATATTTATTATCCGAAGTCATTTACATTTTACATTGTAGTGTAATCCGTAAGTCGAATGAATTAGTTTAGGAATTGATTTTTTCAACTTAGATACATAATGTACATACATATGTATATTACACAGGTGCTACTAAAATGCATATTGTATATGATTGATGATTTTAGATAATTTATAAATGAAAAATTACAAATATAACCGACACACTAGCTTTCAACATAAATAATGTGGCTTTTAAGTTTGAAGCTTTAATGAAAATAATTCACATATATGTATTATAAAAATTTTACACAAAAGGCAACGATGAAATACTTATATTACACAAATATATAATTTTTATTACAAGAAAATGTGTAAAAAATTACACATCACGATGACACAATCAAGAAGGGATTTGCCATTGTCAAGGAAATACCAAAAACGTACTCGTATAACATAATATATACATATGTATGTACATATCTTCCTATTAACAGTATATATATATTTTTTTTTGTATTTTACCTTGTTATCTGTGATCTGATATACCATATATTACTATTCATAAAATATATACACATATGTAATACAGTACATACTATGTATAATGTATACATAAAATTTTGCTGAAATCATTTTGAGAGACAGTTAGGCACCAAAAAGTATCAATGAACATACATAATATTACATTTTATTATGATTAAGATTATTCAACTTTTATTCATATCACATCATTTAAAAACGGTGAAAAAAAAAAAACAAAAATATAATACATACTATATAACAACATTTAATTAAATTAAATTAAATTGACAAAAAAAAAAACTGTTATAAAAAATGTGCAAGAATTTCACAAGGTTTTTAAAAAATCAATGATATCATTAAAATGACGTCATTCATAAAATTAGATACACACACAAATATAAAAATATTATAATTAAAAAACTTTGACCTCTACAAAATTAAAAATAAATAATAATAATAAATAAATATTGGAAATTATTAAAAAAAAAAAAAAAAGAAAAAGATGAAAAACAAAAAGAAAAATAAAACAATAATATTTGACAAAGGATTACAGTAACTGTTTTTATTTTTTTTTTGCTTTAAATGTGATTATTTTCTATTAAAAAATAAAAAAATATAAATTAAAAACAAAAAATGTGATTTTAGTTAGCTTTTTTCTCAATATTTTGAAATTTAATTGTATGCAAACTTTTAAAAACAAAAAAAAAAAAAAAAAAACAATAACAAAAAATTAAATATAAATATTTATTTGAGGTCATAAACCTTGACTTTAAAAAAATGTGTGTAAAAATCGCGACAATATAAATGGCAAATTAAAATTAATTATTTTTAACAAAATTAGTATAAAAAAAGAATTCATTGAATATATAATATAATTTTTTTTTTTTTTTATTAGTATTTTACAAAATCAAATTAATAAAATGCAATAAAATTTTTATTTAATTTTGTTTTGACAAAAAAAAATAAAATGAAATTATCCTTGCTTGGTTCGACAAAAAAAAAAAATATTGAACAAAAAACAAAAATAAATTCAATGTGTGAAAATTTGAAAGTTATAACCTTTAAAGTTGAATGATTTCTTCTTTACCTTATATTTACTTTTTTTTTTTTTTCTAAATACTAATTTTTTAAAATTATGTCATATATGTGTGATCATCATATTAATATTTATATAATTATATAAATTTAGACAACAACAACAACAACAAAATAAAATAGCGAAAAACACACATGCATAAAAAGAAAATAAATTTGTTAAATTTCGATTTTCAAAGATGCCAAATAGAAATTGTATATAATCACACACATTGTTTTTTACTCTTTTTTTTTCTTCTTTTGTTCATTGTCATTGATTAATTAATGAGTTAAATTTTTTGTTTTGACAAAAAAATATAATGAATATGGTTATTTAATTATTTATTATTATTATTATTATTTTTTTTTTTGTAGTGTGAAATTTTGAAAATTTTATGTAAATAGTTCAAGTAAAATCGTTAAAATGTTTTTTTTTTTATTTTTATTTATTTTTTTTTTTTTTTGAATGAAAAAGAATACAAAACTGATTTTTATTTTATATTTATAATTCTCTAGAATCTAAGGTTTAAGTTTTCCATGAAAGAAGTTATAAGATAGATTTTAAAAATTATTCTAAAAATAAATTTATAAATAAGAAATCATTTATCAAAAAAAAAAAAAAACAATACATTCCCATTGTCATTTTTTTTCTTTTTGTGAAAATTCTTTAGACATCAGAACCACAAAAACCACCGTTCAAAATAATTTAGCTATATAGTAAAAGATCAATAGACATAATATTATCGTTTGTGGTTGATGACTGACCTAACTGATTTACAATCTAAAATACATATCGTAAAAGTATGAAATTTTAATGAAAAATATTATAGATCTTTCAAAGAAAACAATTCAACCCCTTTCATATTTTCTATTTGAATTTGACTTGAAAAATTCATATCTTTAAATACTCCTGAGTCCTGATAATTCATATATATTTACATGATAGTTCAGTTTCCACAGATGATGACAGAATGTTAAATTTTTGCAGCAAAATCAAGATTTTTTGTTTTCAAAAGAATTTTGTGGGTGAATAAAGCTGATTTTTCTATAACCCTTTCTTTTGAAAAAAAAAAGAAGAAATCGGAAAAATAATAAAAATAGGTACCTATATCTTTTAATTTCAATTTTAAAATTCGAATATTTGTGCGGAATATTATTTATGGATAAGGGTTAAAGATAAAGGATTTCAAACGATATTATTATTGTATTAAACTACTTTTCCTTTTTAAACTGACCCTTTTATTTCTTTTTATTTGTTAAATAAAATTCAACACATCGAGAAAAAAATCATTTAATCACAAATATTAAAAAATAATTCTAACTTCTCTTTGGAAAAATTTAAAACTTTCAAAATTAAAAGGAAACTTTTTGAAACACCATGTAAATGATTAAATTTGTTTTAGTACATTTTACATTATAATCGAGTGATATTAAAGATAGTTAATAAAATGTAAAAAAAAAACAAATAAAATTACTAGTAGTTAGTAAATGTAGTTTTTAAAAAACATGATAATGTCTCGGTTAAAAGTTGTGTTGTTTTAAATTTTATTATAATATCTATTATATATAGATATTAACATTAATAGATAGTAGATAAATTGTTTATAATAATACATACATTACATACATATGTATGTATATATTGTAGTTAAAATTTTACAGGTGAGGCTCGATGAACTCGATTAAATTGTTCGAGTTCAAATTTATTATTATTATTATTTTTTTTTTGTATCATTTAAACGGTTTTTTGTTTCTTTGGTAGTTTTTTTTTCTTTCTTGACTTTTGAAAATTTTAAATTCAAGTTTTGAATGAACCAAACATTTTACACATAATTTAATGTGTATTTGTATGTGAGCATACATATACGAGTATATGTAAGTATTATGTGGAGCTTGAGTATCATTATTTTTATTCTTATTGATTCTATATCCCCTATACCTCTAAAACAGGGTATTTTTGTCAATAACTAAAAAATTCAGACTTCTACTTGAACAGTTTAGAATTGATTGTTTTTTAAATTAATATCATTATATTCGTGAAGTTTTGTCTATATTTTAGAATCCTTTAAGAATTCAGAAACAATTTTTCTTCTTCTCTCGACACAATGGTTATTGCAGAACCAACCAAAGCCACAAAATGACACTCCAATCATTCCTGTTAAACGGTTTCATTCTCCAGTTGGTAATATTCAGCTTCCTTTTCTTGGTTTGTTCTTTTTCCTTTTTTCAATAACAGTAGGATTAAAGATTCTCTTTTGATACTCTTGGTGCCCTGCCTAAAGATCTTTTTTTGAGACCTCCTTTGGTGAGCTTTATATATATGTTTTTGTTTGTTTTTGGATTTTCATGTTTCTCAGAATTTATGTTCTTGGATTTTCTTCTTGTCAACAGAATCATTCATCCTGTAATTTATGAAAATTTTAAGCTACTACATAGTGGAACCACCTATTCGATATTAACGTATACGTATGTATGTATATGAGCATATGATGTGTAGAGTATAAATTTTTAATAATCAAAATGTACAATCATAATCTTTAATAATAAGACGAAAAAATAAGTATACACACAAACTACATACATATATATATTACTTTGAAATTTTTCTAAAAATATGACCTCAACTTGTACTTACTTAACTACTTTACTCAACTATTTTCAACACTTGCTACAATATATGGAAAAAATTATGCCAATATATGAAGGTCTACATTATGTAATACTTTTTCTTTCTATAATGAAAAATTATAGTATGTGAATATTGAAATGTTCATAGAATAAAAAGAACAACAAAGTCGGATTAAATCTTTTTTCTCTTCAATATACTTTCAATTCTTTTGGAAAAACATTATAATAATCCGTAAAGTTCCACTATGTTTACACTATGGAATTTATGCGAAAATCTTAAAGAAAATTGCACGAGAATTGGTGGGATAAGTTTTACAAAATGATACTTCCACAGTATAGATATCTTCAAGAAAATAATTAGATGTTCTTCATTTTAGGTTCATCGTATTAATAAATGATAATTGAAATCCAGAAACATATTTGATTACTGGAATTCCCTATTCCACCCAACAAAGTATCGAAAAAGTACATTCAATAATTTTTGAAATGTTTCACGATCCAACATTTTCTAGTATATGTAATTTCTTATTGTAAGGACCTTTCTTTTAATACTGAAGCAATTATCATAAAAAATAACAGTAAAGAACAAAAATTTCCAATTTTATTAAATTGAACTACAGAATCTGAAAAATATTCAATATTGTTGCCAATGTTGAAAAGATTTTTTTCAAGATTTATTTCTATGCAAAAATATTCATATACAAGAGTGACATGAATCAATTTGAAGTTAAGTATGAAAAAAAAACAACATTTTATTTATGCGTATACATTTATACCAACTTATACGGTACTACCATTATTATGACTAAAGATATTATTTATTTTATATTTTTTATTATGTATTAAGAAAAAAAAAAAAACATAGTAGTACACATAATTTTAGAGAATGTAGGTAGGTATCTCTAAATCTCGAAAAAGAAAACAAAAAATGTGCAAATTATGAGGGTAGGATAATATTGACACACCTTTATACAAATCTTTTTTATTTTTTTTTTCTTCTTTCATTTTTCAAAATATTAAAAATAAAATAATATAATATTAAAATATGTATATAAGTTTGTAATTTTTTATTTAAAGCTAACAAAAAAAAAAACAGTATTCAAGTAAAATTAAAGAAAACAGCAAATAAAAAAAAAACATTTCTTTCGAATCATTATTAAAATTGTGTATGAAAAAAAAAAAAGCTGGTTTATTGTATTTTGTGTTCTCATTTCATAAATTTTGGGTTCGTTTTATAATTATTAAACCACATTATGTATATGCATATATACATGTATGTTTGTATGTATATGTATACACATATGTGTATATTATATACCTGAATAAAAATTTTTAAGAAAAGCAAACCGCAAATAATTTTTTTTTAAAGAAAAATTTATATTTTAACATTGAAGAAAACATGTGACCCCAAATGAAAAATAGGTGAAATTTTGACATGAGGGTCATATGTTGTATTTCTTATTTTTTTCTTTTTTTTTGCTCTTTTCTTAATTAAAATTTAAGAAGAAAAAAATATGAAATTAATTGTTCAACATGATTATAAAAGATTTTAATTAGAACAATTAATTTATTTAAATTTAAAGGTTGTATATAATATACATATGTAGGTACTTTGATATAATTTATCATCATTTTTTTTAAATTAAAGTTTTTTTGATTTCATTTTATTTTTAGTATGGGTATCTAATTACATGTGTTCAATAAAAAAAAAAATTTTTTTTTTTGTTTTTTTAAATGTATGTGTTGGAAGTTGAAGGAATAATAACTTGTGATTTTTCCATTTTTAAATAATATATATAAATTAATTAATCTTTTTTTTAACTAAGTATTTTACGAGTAGTCCTTGAAAGTTCAAAGGATAATTAATCTAGTCGATCAAAATATCTTATAATAGTTATAATCGAAACACACCATCACCATTCAAATCACATTGATGACACACATAAATCACAGAGATTTCGATTCAAGTTTTTTTTTTTGTTTTTGATTGTCACAGCTTTCTTGTCCTTCCAATTTTTCAATTTTCAGTTTGAAGAAAAAAACCTAAACAAGCTAAAATTTGAAAGTAATCATTGGAAAATGAAAATTTTTGACAATGTTTTTCAAATCATTTTCAAATGTTTTTAAGACGACTTTTTACGGTTGAATTTGCACTGAAAAATAACAAAATATGTGCTTTTATGGATAAAAATTTTGCTCTGGTGTGCGTTTGTCTCGATTATTAAATTTTCATAACTTTATCCACATATCACCTTTCTGACCTTTCCTTTTTCATTTATATCGGTTAATCGACTTCACAATTTTTTCCTCTCTCTTTCTATTTAAATTTGTCAGTCTCGTATTTTTTTTTTTTTTTTTAATCAAATACATACAGTAAAGGATTATCCATACAGCAAGGGTCATTTAAAAAAAAAAAAAACAAGAAATTTTCAATTTAAAATTCTTTTTTTACTGTTTTCTTGTTTATTTATTTTCTACTTTTTTTTTTTTTTTATTGAATCAACAGATACAAACTCAAGTTAATTAAAAAAAAAAATGTTTTTTGTTGATTTGATTTTTAATTGCAAAAGGAGAAAATATTAATTAAACAAATTAATGAATGATTAACAAGTAGTCGATAATGATGAATGTAAATTAATCTTTATCAATAACACATATTACTTTTTTTTTCTTCTTTTTTTTTTTTTTTATTCAAAATGAATATTTTAATTATATGTTCTGTATTTTTCTTTTATTTTTGTCAATGCAATCAGCTAAACAATCCTTTCTCTAACCTTCACATTTGTATATATTAAATAATACAATATGTACATATATTTATGTTTATTTTTATTTTTTCTTCTTGGTTTTTTAAATAACATACTCGTAGTACGTAAACATATGTATGTGTATATGTACATTAAATGTATTACAATATATTTTTTATGCATTTTATTATTTTTTTTTTAAAGATGTTTAGTTAGATATTTCTTATATTACAACTTAAGAATTTGTTTTTATTAAAAATGAACATAATTCTGAACAAACTAGAAACATGCGATGATGTAAATTTATATATTTTTTTTTATATTTATCAGCATCATAATCATCATATTCTTTTATTTTTTTTTTTTCAACTCAATTTTAAAGATCTTCTGTTTTTTTTTTTTTTTTGCTTTTTTTAAATATGTAATTATTTATTATCGTCATTTTCATTGATACTTAATCTTACTAAAAGATTATGTTCACTTGTAAGAAATTAAAAATTATTATTATTATTATTATTATTTTTTTTTTGTATAAGAAGAGAAAGAATAATTGTTCACTATTCATGTGTATAACATTTTATTTTTGTAAAGCTATTAAAATGACACTACATAATATAATTTATACTATGTATGTACGTACATATATAAACACATATAATATGTAGATTGTACATGTACGTGCGTTTTCAAGATTCTTATGGTCATGCCCTTCCTGATGACATATTATAATAGTAAGTAGATACTTTAATCTGCTGCTGCTTAAGAAGAATATTAAGAAGAAAAATTTTAAAATACAAAAAAAAATAAAAAAATAATAAATAAATAAAGCAAACATTATTATTTAATATACGTGTAATGACTTTTTTTTTTTTTCACATTCAGAGTATGATCGACATGATGATGTGAATCCACCCAGGGATCAAGCCTTTGGCCTTCATTTGAATCTCTTGAATATAATTTTTATTTTATTTTTTACGCGCAGATACCATAATCCGATATATGTATACCTAGTAGATGTTAAATGATATCTGAAGTGAATTTTAAATGAATATTATATTAATTTACCTATAATAATTTATATATTTGAGCTTTATAAATAAAAATGTACTTGTATATACATATGTACATATTAATATCTGTATCTATAATATAATAATGACAATAGGTACAATATTTACCATGCTTATAGTATATGTTTATACATATGTGTAATATAAAGTTTCTTATATGTTAAATACGTATGTATACATATATTTATGTATATAAATGACAAGTTCGAGTGAGTAAATTCACATCATTTTTCTTTAAGTATCTTTATTTTTATTAAAAGAGATACATTATAATATGTAGGTATATATGGATTTAAACAAGTGTTTAATGCCGCTTAACCGGTCCTAAACAAAGTTTTTTTTTTTCTTCTTAAAGTTATAAGATATCGAAGATGTATAGACAGACAAGAGAAATCAAGGTTACTCGCATTTAGGTTATGTAATATCGCACAAAAATCTCAATGGTGATTTGTAAGAATCGTTCATTACCTGTCGGTTTCGGGGCATACCATAACTAGATAAATAAATAATATTATAATGTGTATCTATAATATGTACGAGTATTATATGCATTACATTTTGCACTGTTTCACTATTCAGATATAATTTTCATAATGTTAATGCACTTTATTACATTACTCTCATTGAATGAGCAATATGCGAGTGATTGGCATTTATTTTATTTATTTTTATTTATTTTCTGTTTGAATTTGGATAAAATAAAAAAAATAAATAAAAAAAAGAAGTTATATAGATACATATTGAAAAAGTGAATGATACCATCTTGAATGAATGTGGTTCGCATGAAGAAGATATATTTGATTTCTTTAATAGGTATAGACTTCGACATTTTCTTTTCTAAATTTTTAACTGGTCATCATTCAAACATATTTAGATACATTCCATTCACACTTTATAGTAACACATAATACTATCTATTTATTGAAATTAATTAATAAATGTGTGAGATTTATAAATTCAATACTATAAAAATTTTGAGTGCAACATAATATGTATTTTGATATGGTTATGATAATATTGCTTTCAATGAATGTGAATCTTCTCATTTTTTTTTCTCATTAGTATCTTTTTTTTTTGTTTCATTTCAGAGGCAATTTGATTTAATTTATAATTATTTTAATTTAGCTTTTATTTTTTTGATGTATTTAATGAGCCGGCTAAATGTATATAAACACTGAAAATATACGAGTAGTATATTAAAAACAAGTTTTTCTGAACAAGTTTGAAGCGTGAATTTAATAATAACATTGTGCTTTTTTTTTTTTTTTTTTTTTTTTTTTTTTTTTTTTTCGATGCACTTGTTGCACCAGTTATGATTATGCGTTATCGGTTTTTTTTTTTTATCGTATAAATAAGTTGGGTTAATGTTATATGTATGTATTATGCGTGCGTAAATTTTTTTCATATATAGGTATACAATTTAATTACATGATTTGCAATGGTGACAAATGTCACTGAACTTCATTTGAAAATGAATATGAACGGATCTACGGATCTTGAAATGTCGGCTATAAAAAATAAAAAAAAAAAATTAACATAATTTAATCGACTTCAATTGACGCACATTATTACTAAAAATATTTATTTATGTTTAAGTTTAAGTTGTTTTCTTTTTTTTTTTTCTTTTAATTTTATTTATTTTTATTTTTTCTCTGTTAATCTTATAGAACATACAAAATACATTTTGTTGATTAGTTGATCTGGCTTTATAAAAAAAAAAAAATTTTTTTTCTAATACGTAGTACACGTATAATTGTTGTATATATGCAATATACATATGTGTAATATATACATTCATATACACGCATGCATATGTATGTAAGTCGATCTTTTGTTATAATGTAATGCAATTTGAAGCTTTTACTATCTAATCAGTGCAATGTAATTTTGATTTTAGGTGGTAAAACGAGAAAAAAAAACCTATATACCTATATGTGCAGTGTACATATGATACATACTTTTATATTATGCGTTCGACATTCACTCGCTTTTATAATGTAGATTTTTTTTTTTTTTGTGTAAAGTCTATATGTAATAAAGGATTACGTTGTGTATGTAATGAACGCAATGAAAATGCATTTAATTCGTTTAAATACATTAAATTTTTTTTTCTGTATCTATTGATTATACTTTACTTTTATTTATATACATATATGTATATATAATGTATAAAATACACATTTGTTAATATTGTAAGAAAAAGAAAACAACAGCAGCGAGAAAAAGTCAAAATCGTTTAAGCCCGTAGGCAATATCTCAGCCTAGTTTTTCACGTACATGTACATATGTATATTAAAAAATTATTAGTAAAGCATTTGAAGAGAGATACTTAAAAAAAAAAAAGAACTAATATAATAAATTTACAAAAAAAAAAAAAGTAGATTATTTATTTTTTTTAAATTTTTCATAACACTTATGACTTTTCTAGAGCGGACAGGATATTCTTATTATTTATTGAATTTGGTCCATTAATTACAATATACGTATATAGCTATATGCACATATGTACTTCTTCAATTGGAATTTAAACAATTGCATCGATTTTAAAGTGACAGTAAAATCTTTAAATTGAAAAAAAAAAATAACTCGTACCTATGTACATTTTAGATTCATTTACTGCTTGTTGTTGTTGTTTTCGTTTGAAAAATATAAAATAACAGATAAACACATTACGAGTATCTTGAAGATCAGTTTGAAGTGATAATGAAATGTTTATAAATTATGACAGTATAACTGAAATTGTGTCTATCAGTTGCAAAACGGATCTTTTCCATATTTTGAAAAAAATGAGTTATATACGTCATTTGAAAGGTCTTTTAAAAATCTACTTATTTACTTTAATTTTAAAAGATAAAAAAATACCTTTTCCTCTGTATTTTGATCGTCAAAATATGAGCTCAGTTGCAAAACAGTACATTTTGTCAAATTTCAGAAACAATTTTGCTTAATAACTCAAAATCACTTAACATGACAAAGACCCCTTTTGCAACTGATAGACACAATTGTTTGTTATAAAATTCATTTAACATGTTGTTGTTTTTTTTTTTAAAGGTAATAATGTGACTTAGCAAGATAATTGTATATTAGAAGTAATTAATGCATGTAACATTCTGATATAGATAAGTAAAATATATAAATTTAAAAGTGATAAATGGAAAATTGTAGTATGTATGCAACTGAATTTGCAACTTTTTACACATATGAACGGTGATATGATAGATCAATTACAATTCGATTTTATAAATTTTTTGCTTTCTACCCTTTTTCATATAGCTATACAGGGTGTCCGATTTGATTTGCTTAGATTTGATACCAGTGATAGATAGGTCTCATCGAGAAAAACAAATATCGTATCGGTGGGGTGGGGGAAATTCCAACGGTTTGACGGCTAGAGGGCGTTGAAATTTTGTTGCTCTTATTTCACGATGTACCCAATAACTTTTTACAGGGGCACTCAAGGGTCCCTTTGTATTAAGAAAAAAATATAGAGGACCTTTTGCCTTTTGTAACAATATCTTACTTGTTTCTCTAATCTCAACTGTTAAAAAGTTAGATGCGTTCAAAGTAAAAAATTTTGTGAATTTTTTTCAAATTTTTGTGTTTAACCCTGTTCTTCTCAAAAAAAGCTTAAATTAACCCTAATTTTTTATTGTAGAAAAAGAATGCTCAATTGATTCAGCATCGATTAGCTATGTTCATTTTTTTGTATATGTGAGCTTTAGACTGATTTTAATAATTTGCAAAATTTCAACGAAAAAATTTATTTTTATGAATTTCAGTTGACCCTTTTTTTTTAAATTTTCACATTAATTATCCTTGAATTATAGTTGTGCTATTTTTATGGATATTCATGTACATTTTTTCTGAATATATATTTTTTTCAATTTAATAAAAAATTGAATATACACAAAAAGCTTATCGTAGAAAGATTATGTCATAAACATTAATTCCGGAACTAAATATTCGTATGTATATAATAAAAAAAGGCACATGCTATTTTCTTTTTAATTTTTTTTTCTCTTTGTGTCATTAATTTTTTCATTTCTGTCAAGAATTTTTCTTTTTATCTAAAGATTTTATATAATAATATTCATAAAAAAATGTTATTTTATCGCATGAATTGCACCTAATTAAAATTTTACAACCAAAAATGTACACACAGTATACTTATTATTGTTATATAGCTTGATAAAATTCTATGAAAAAAAAAAAAAAAAAACAATAAAACACATAATAATTGTAAATGAAAATTTAAAAAAATTTCCATTTCGTAATATTCATTTAACATTAGCTTGAAAAAAATAAAAAAATAAAAAAAACAATGAGAATAAGGGACGTCATTTTGAATATACATATAAGAATTTATTATAAAAAAATTAAATATTTATTAATAAGTTTTTTTTTCAAATTAAATAAATTTTATATAATGTATTTAAAAATTTAAAAATATATTAAAAAATTTTCTTACTTGTGCAATTGTTGCAACAACTAAACCAAATGTAAATGCAATTTGTACATGATCTGGTGTATAATTAATTGCATCACCACCGATTGTACTGCCAACACCAATAAATAATAAAAATAATGTACCAACAAGTTCAGCTAACAGAATTCTCCAAATACTTTTATTATCTGTTATGTCAGATACACCGATAATTTCTTTAATACCTGAAAAATTGAAAATACAAAAAAAAACAAAAAACAAAATTAAGATAAATTTTCAACAAATAAATAAAATGCTGTAATATTTAATTTAATTTTATCTAACATGAAACAATATATGTACATATGTATATATGTAGCTTTAATGTGAATTGTTTCTATTATTTTTTTTTCCAACAATATATAAACAAAGAAATTTTATAAATATTTTACACATTATTTATTGAAGATACATTTCAAGTATCTAATTGATTTTTTTTTTATTTCTTTTCTTTCAAATTTTTTTTCTATGTGTTTATGACATCAATTTTAATAGAATTCAGTGTATAATGAATGATATCGTGCTATTTCTAAAGTGCTTTAAAATTGTATTTTAAAAAAAAAACTAAATGAAATAATTATGTTAAATATATAAATATGTATACACAAGCGAAAGATATATACCTAAAATTTCTGATTTCAGCTTTCTTACTATCTCAATAACACACTTTGCATTTTAACATGTCTATTTGATTTTTTATTTTATCAGATATAGTTATTATTTCACTTAAAATAACATTACATAACATGTGAAATAATCCATAAGAAAAAAAAATTTTTCAAAAATCTTATCCAAACATAAATTATGTGAAATTTTCGCCTCATATTATATATGATATATAATATTTATTACACCTATCACGCGAAAGATACTTCAACTTTTTTTTTTTTTTGTTATTGACAATGAAAATCATAATACTTTTATGTTATTATTCAAATTTGAACTCTTAATATTTCAGATGTAGATAAATACGACTATACGAGTATGTACTCATAGATGAAAATCTTTTTTTTTTCTTTTTTAGAAATGTATATAGTACATACATATGTACATATAAACAGATTTCGATCGTAAAGCCTAAAAGCAATAATTTACATGTTAAATTCATAAAATGAAGGTAATAATGATAATAATACCAAGTAATATACATAATTGTTATAAGTAATGTATATTACGTTTTGTTCACTTATTCAATGAATGTATATATGCATACATATACTGGTATATATTCACATTTACGATCATAATGTATGTAAAAAGATTTCTTATAAAAGATACCAGACAATAAGATATCTTTTTAAAATATATGGTACAAAACAGTAGTCTGAGAAAATGTTGTACTTTTCTATAATTTTATTTTATTATTATTATTTTTTTTTTTTTCATTGGTTTATGAGATATTTTACCATAACAATCATTACCATCATCGTGTAGCACGTTCAAGACCATGATTATAAAAAGTCGTACATCAATAATTGCACATTTTTTTTTTTTTTTTTCGTTTCCATATTTTACACAAATGTTATTGAATTATATTGTGAGTGATATATTCATAATTTACTAGACTCTAAATCCAAATATCATGTTAAATTTTTTTTTCTCTTTAGAATTTAATTTTATTTGGAAATAAATAATTTGCGTTAAAAGCTTGCTAGAAAAGCTAAAATAAAAAAGATTTTAAAAGATTTCCTTTTGTGTGTGTGTTTTTTTTTTATTGAAATTTAAAAGTGGTTTCCTAGAAATTCTATTGTTTCATAAATGTGTTTTTTTTTTCATTGAAAAGAAGACCCTAACGACGTACTGCATCTTCCATACACATTTGACATCGTTGGCATATGAGTATGCTCAAAAGAATGGGTAAAGTTAAAAGGTAAAGAAAGAAAGTGTTGATGTACGACATTTGAAAATTTGTTCTTCTGGAGAAGATTAGAAGGGGTTAGAAAAATTAGGTCTCTTAAAGAAGAAAACTATAAGTATGTATGTATGTATTTTATAATTCGAGCTTTTTTTTTCGAATTATAAAATTACAAGAAAATTTAAACAGATTTTATTCGATAAAATCAAAAGTAAAACAATTACGTGTAACATGTAATAATAATATTAACGTCAATTTTGATGTATGTATGTTTTTTTTATGAAAAAACTCATCATTTTCACACTTTTAAATTTTTCTTCAAAAAACATAAAAAAACACTTTACCTAAATCTATCTAAAGAAACATCAACTATAATTTCATAATAATTGAATTTTTCCTTTTTTTTTAAGTACACTTGAGTAGCACAGGTATTTAGTATGTTTATTTAGGAATTAAAATAAAAAGCATTAAAATTTTCTTTTATAAGTCATTATCTACAGGGTGTCCTGAATATTAGAGATAATGATATGACACATACGGATAGGTCTCTTCGACGTAAGTCAAAAAACTTGAAAATTAAAATGAAGAATTTTACAAGGGTCTGACCACTAAAATTATGTTGAAATTTTTGTTTTTTTTTTATGAAAAGTAAATGTATGAAAGTTTCTTGTTTCCTTTTCCTTGTTTGATACTTCGTTTCGTACCAAAAGTATATTATTTTTCGAGAGAACTTTGTCAATAAATCCTTATTTTTCGTAAAAGAGGAATTTTGGTTAAAAGGAATTCCAAGATTTATCTTTGGTATGACAATATGTATATATTACTTGAAGTCGGACACCCTGTGTATATAATACAGAAGCTTTATACACATAATATAATATCATACTTAATATAATAAATTGTACAGTGAAAAAAAAATTTTTTTTTCAGTATAATTAAACAAATATTATTTCAGGTGTTTATGCTATCTTTGAAAAATATTTCAAAAAAATAGGTTGAGAATTAAAAAGGGATTAACATGCTATAAAATTGTGAAAAGAAAAAACAAACAATATCAGTATATCACTTTTACAACATCAACAGTAGGAATTACACTTTAAAAAAAAAAATTATATTATCTCACCATTTATTAAAAATGGAATTAAGAAAACAAAAAAAAATAAATAAATAAACAAAATAAAAGAATTAAAATTAAAAAAATGAAATTAATAGCAAAAAAAAAAAATTTCATAAGTTTAAATTTCTAAGATAAAAAAAAAAAAAAACAATTTAAAATTATTTCTCAATTATTACTTCATAAAATGCACTCTACAGATAAAACATACGTAGGTACAAGAAAAGAAAAAAAAATTAACATATTGTACTTGCAACAGTACTCAAATATTTTTTAAAAGATAACTCAAATTTACAAGATAATTAAAAATATATCATTTATTATTCATTATTTATCTTAAATCTCACTTAGATACATTTTTTAATGTTGATATAAAAAAAAAAAATTAAAAAAAACATACATAATAACATGAAAGATAAATTTCTTTTACCTTGAAACAATTTATAATTTTTAAACATTTTTTTTTTTATGTGACACTTAGGTAAAAACACTAAATTAAAAAAATGATACTGCAAAAAAAAAAATAAAAAAACCAACACTTCAAGATACTTGAAAATGAAAAATTTATTTAAAAAAAAAAAAACTTGAAAAATTGAAAGTAAAAAAAATAAATAATAATAAAAAATTGATGTTTAACCGTTGATTGTTTGATCAGATTTAATTGAAACGAAGAAAAACAATTACTTTTCTTGTACATTATTTGTATGTATATACATTTTAAAGATAGCAGATTATATACATAGATTTTTTTTTTTTTTTTTTTAATAATTATAAGATATTTAGCATATAGCTATACAAAATATTTCATATATCGCGTATAAGATTGTTACTACAATACACGTATATCATTTACGGTTCCATATATGTTAGAGAAATTTTCTTTTAGTGTTGTTTTTTTGTTTCTTGCTGTTGTTGTTGTGTTTTTTGCACATTAGTATGTATTTTATTAACTACATACATATATAGATATAGAAATTCTTAATAAATTTTCTTCGATGCTATCTAATATAATTATAATGAGAATGTGATAACATATTAAATATAAATAATTTTTTTTTTCAATTTTTTTTTTTTTTTTGCATTTTATTTATGATTTAGAATTTTTTTAGACTTTAATCATTTGAAAAAATTTACACTCATAAATAATCAAATAAATATGAAAATTTGTTATGATATATTAAACAATTATTAATTACTTAATATTTGTCAAATTCTTATTATAAGTAGGTATATTTATCAAGCATGCGATATTGTTTCATAATTTTTTTTTTAAAGGTCTTGAAATTCCCTCAAATGAAAAATATAAATTCATTATCATTACAAATTTAATTCTTTTTTTTTTTTTTTACTTACTTTAAAATGAGAAAATATGTAAAAAAAATTTAATTAAAATAGGTATAATTTGAGTTTTGTATTTTGTGATTTATGTATCACGTATTTTTCCATATTTTTTCTGTTTTTTTTTTTTTTTTTTTTGTTAATCTAAAAAATTTATTAACAAAAAATTAGATAAAAATTAATTTGTTATAATTACCGTGACTAATTTTTCATTTAACATTTTCTTTTAATTCTTTAAAGAAATAACTGTTCGTGAGAATTTTTATTTATTTTTTTTTTCAGAAATATATATGTACTTAATGTAATTAATTTTTTTTTTATTCTACTTATTCATTTTTTTTTTTTTTTTTTTGTATGATTATAGTAAATCAGAATTTTTCCATAATTATTTAATTTTTTTTTTACTGCTATGATTAAATAACTTAGTTTATTTGAATCTGGAAAGCCCCTTACAAAAATTTATAATCATTAATTAAGTAATGAGCATTAGAACAAAAAAAAAAAAAACTAAATTTGAACACATTTTTTTTTTCTCATTTAAAATTTTTCTGATTAATATAATTTTATTATACTGATTGTCATGGAAAATTTTGTATTTTGAAAGTTTTTACTTAAATTTAAAAAAAAAAACAAAACTATTCGACTTTTGAACCAAAAAAAGTGAAAAAAAAAATTAATTCTAAATAGAAACAACTGTTGTCTGTTGGATAAAAATTGAAAAAAAAAAAAAAAACAATTTTAAATTAAATAATAAATGAGATAATTTTGATTTTTTAAAAAGATAAAAAAATAAAATATCTAATTAATTATTTTGTGGAATTTAAAAAAAATTTTCCTTTGTTTTAGTTTCTCATTATTTTTTATTAGTAAGTATTATCTCTGATATCATGAATTATTAAATAACAATCTTTCGAAGAAAGAAAAAAGGTTTTTTATGTATGTATTTAAATTTAAATCGAAAAAAAAAAAAAATTAATAAAATTTCAAAGAACGAGTATAAAATTTAAATAGAAATACACATACATATGTTATTTCTTGAAAAAACTCTCAAGAAGTTAACTTTCACTAAAATTAAGAAATTAAAAAAAAATAATAATAATATGAAAACAACAACAAGTTTTTACTATATATGATTTTATTCTTTATTTTAATTTTTTTTTCCTTTTAAATATGTCATGACATAATTTTCTTCATTTTTTTTTTCTTCTTTACATTTTACTTTTTAAAGAAAGTTCAAATTTCAATTTTTCATATAAAACTTATATGGCGTCGAATAAAATCAAATTTAAAATACCTATACAGAGTATATTTTCTTCTGCTTCTTCTACTTTGTTTTTTTTTTTTAATATTAAATTCAAGCAAAAGAAGTTACACATTATTAATGAACACGATCTCTATTCACAACAAGAAGAAAAAATATAAATAAATAAAAAAGCTAATTAAGAATAAGAAATTCATAATTTAAAATTCTTTTTTTTACCATTTTACAAGCGGAATAACTTTTTTTGTTTTTTTTTTTTTGCTTCAACTTTTCAATTTTTTTTTTTCCTTTCAATTAATTTCTTATTTATTCAATAAAAAGAAAAAATAGTTTATGTTGAAAAAAAAAACAAAATTTTTTTTTTTTGAAAGTAAATATTAATAAGAAAAGAAATTTTTAGAAGTGGTATTACAATATTATTAATTTATTAAATATAACATAAATTTGGGTCAATATTTTATATTTAAAAAATATATTAAAAGCTCGAATTCAAGATTATATATACCACCACTCTCTTCAATACACTCTCAAAACATTTTTTTTTTTTTTTTTTTTTTGAATCATTATTGAAATTTTATAAATTTAAATCTTTCATGATCATACATAATAATTCGAAATGATATTATGATGATGATAATAATACACCAACATTGTAATGAACTCGTTAACCATCATGATTATGTTGTTAAGAAAAAAAAAAAGTAAAAGATCATTTTATAATAATCATAAAAATCGTTGGTACTCGAAATTAATTATTAAATAAGATTTAATCACTTTTTTTTTGTAAATCAATTTTTTTTTTTTTTTTTTTTTTTGTAATTCAGATTGAAAACAAAATTTATTATTAACAACAGAACAGAAATTATATTATTTATCAGTAATTTTTATTTATTAACAAATTTTATGATTATTAAAGTAAAAAAAAAAATAAAACACATTTTTGTTTATTCGATAAAATGTAATTTAGTTTTACTTATTTATTTATTTATTTTTTTGAGATTTTTACAATAATATCCTTGAAAAATTCGGTTTTTAATCTTAATTTTTTTTTTTTTATTATTATTTTATAAATCAATTTGTGCTTTTACTTGATTATTCTACTATTTTAAAGAAACAAAAATGTATCTTGACCCTGTTATTGTTGATTGAAAGAAAATTATCAGATTTGGTATTATTATATACCTTGGAAATTAAAAGACATCAATTGATCAGTTGATATAGCTAAAATCTTTTAATTTAAGTGGAGACTTTTAGTTGACAGATTTTATAATATTATACTTTACCATCAACGAGTTTTTAAGGACTTTCTAACTTCAAGTTACCTTAAGTTTTCTACATCGTTTTATGTCATATATGTATGCATGCACTTTCAGCTTAAAGTGGAATGCAAACCACTAAATTTGCCGGTAGAGAAGAATAGATTTATTCGTATAACAGGGCTGGTACTGATATTTTTGTAGTTGGTTCTGTGTACTTTCTTATGATCAGTAAACATAGTCACCAAACTACATATACATACATACTTCAGCACCGAGAATTTATACCCAACTTAAATGAATTGGTACTCATTCAAAGCTGAGTGGACTTGGACGGACTCGAATTGGAGATTTTCAGCATCAGAAACCGCTTGGGACACTGACCATCCCGAAAGAAGTGTTGGTGGTAGGTTAAAAATCCAAAGAATAAAAATTAATTTTTAATAATTCTAGTTGCGTTGCGCGTTACACAAATTCTTAAGTTTTTTAAATTAAAAATTAAGAATAAAGAATAAGAATTACAAAAGTAAATATTCTAAAAGCAGTATAAAAAAAATTCTCCACTTTTGTTTTTTATAACTTCTCCAGATTTTATAGATCTCCCAACTTTCTTCAAACAATAATAACCAGGTAAGTGCCGTGTATAATACTTAAAAATATACAATTTTTTGTTTTTTGAAAGTTCCCCGATAAACGATGAGTTTTAGGCTATCTAGCAAAAAAAAATATTTTCTTGAAGAATCCTAATACTATAACAAAAATTTAAAGTATCTAACAGAGAAATTATAAAACACATTATAAAAAAAAAACGACATTGTTAAAAAAATTTGAAGAAAAAAAAAAATAAATAAAATTGAATTGAAAAAATCATAGCATGCGAGCATTAACAGTGATCGTGACCAACAAAAAGTTTAATTTGTTTTATTTTTTCTTTTTTTCTTATTTTTGTTTTATAAACATGTTAAATCCGTTCATTTTTATTCATCTTAAAATTAACTTATTACTAACTTTTTTTTTTCAATATAAAAGAGAAAAAAAATGATATTTTAAAGTATTATAATTATGTACATAATATTTTGTACATATGATAGAAATTATTCTTCCTCTTGAATATATAATAAACGCGGTAAAAGTAGGAACTTCATTGAAAATGCACATCATGAAGATGAAATTTTCATGGTCAAGTATTTAATTTATCTTAATTTGTGTATAAACTTTTTTTTTTTTTAAACTCTTCAAAGTATTGTGTTTTTTTTTTTTGCTTTTTTAATAGCAAAAAAATAATAATCATTTATTTTTATTTATATAGATTTTTTTTGCTCTGTTTTATTTTTATCAAATCATCATCAATGTTTTTAATGTTGTATTTATTATATTATTAGCAAAACTTCCGAATAAGATCTTTTTTTTTTTTTTTTTGTTACTTTGAAAAAGAAAAAAAATTGTGAGAAAAAAAAAATATACATATGTATGTATATGAAGACACCGCTGTGACTATTTTATAATAATATATAGTAATATTAATGTGAATACAAGTAATTTCATCACCATTTAGCTTATTTAAATGTTAAAAACAATGAAAAAATATCAAAACAAAAAATAAAGAAGAAAAAAAATTTTAAAAACAAAAAACAATAACTTTTATTCATATGAATAAAAAAAAATCCATCTATACAAATTAAGAAGATATCACTCATAGATGAAAATAATTTTATTCATGACTTTTCATCGTTATTTTTTTCTGTTCGATTTTAACACTAAACCTACCTACCACAAGCGGCATTTTAAACTTTTTCGTATGATATATACGAGTATAATTTTATATTGTGGTCACTGTATTTTATTCGAATTTCCTTGAGAAAGCATTTCTCTGTGAAAATAAGGAAAACTTTTACTTGCATGTAATATGTAAAGTTACTTTTTTTTTTGTTATTAGAACAATTTCTGGGTCCCTTTTCCTGCATCATCGATATCTTGGTCTGCCTTTCGGTCTTAAATTATCTAGACAGCTTTCAAATATAATTCTTAGAGGGATTGTCTTTTTTTTATTCTTATGACATGTTCCAGCCATCTTAGTCTGTTATTTTTGGTACCCAACTTCTTCGTAATTTATTTTTCTGAGATTTTTTTAAAGATGAGTCTTTTTGCCCGCTTGCAGTAAAAAGTGTCAGTAGGTTTAGTGTTAAAAATTTGATTTTTTTTAGTTAAAAAAGTAATAAATAAATAATATTAAATGTTGTGCAGAACTATTATTTTTATTTTGTGTGTACATACATATGTATGTATGACGAACATATAATTACTATTTAATAAATTGCATTTTTTTTTTCATATTCTTATATTATTTTAATAGCTTTATACTAATTCTTCTGTATCAGCAGGAATAATAAATAACAGGTATTATTTTGAAAAGAATACAATTCATTTTTTTTTTTTTTTTTTTGCTTGCTAATAGTTTAATAATTAATTAATTTTACAGAGACAAAAAATAGATTTATTTTAATTCTTTTCTAACAAGGAAGCACTTTAATAAATTACCGTTTATTTTAAATTTCCATAAATAGAAAAAATTGATAATTTAAAAATAAATAATCAACAGATTTTAAATAATTTGTTAAATTATGAAAATATTTCATTTAAAATTCTTCTTCTTTCTCCAGCGCTATAGTCCTGTATGAACCTTGATTTCCTCAAATCAACTTGAGTTCATAACACCACTTTGTTTCTATCATAATAAGCACCTACAATTTTAAGTGGAATACGAACCAAAATTAAATACAAAACTCCCCCTAAAAGTTGCACGGTACACAATGTTTTATTTTGTACAAAAAAATCTGAGTCTCGACTCACACGTCATCAAAACACAAAAAGCAAAAATAGAAGAAAAAAAACTATTAATATAGATTAAAACGAGATAAATGACAAATACTCTTGACAAAAAACAAAAAAAAGTGTGTAAAGAACACGTTAATAGCTTCTTTTAATCTTAGTAAATTACACGTGACTTTTAGTTGTTGACATAATTTGCGTAAACATAAAAATAAATTACCTACTTATTTTTATTTTTTTTTTTTTTTGTACTTAATCACTATTAAATTCTATAATAATTCTTAGTTTAAAAAAATTATATTCATTAAAAAGATACATTTTTTTTAAAATAAATTGCAATTTAAAAACGTAAAAAGATTTGCTAAAATTTACAAATTTTTTTTTTTTTTTTTTTTTTAATGAAATATATTTACATATTATCGGTTGGATACAGAGTAGCTTTTATCATTCTTAAAACATTATAAAAAGAATCTTTCTAAATGTGTGGGATTTAACAATATTGTTTTATAAGTTTTAAGTAATTTGTAAGATGTTTTTTTTCTTCAGAAATTGTAAAAACTAGAAAGACTCACGTGAATATTTTTAATTAATTAATATAAAAAAAATTTTTTTCGGTTGTAGTTGTTAGCTGAATTTGAATATTGAGGAAAAAAAATTCATTAAAAGTTGAAGAAATTATTTAGAAAAGTTCAAAATTTATATATTAATTTTTAATTTTTAATTTTGAATTGTTTAAAAAGGATTGTAAGGACAGGACAGCTAATAGGCAATGCTGTAAATTCGATCAATTTTCGTTCATTTTTAAATCGACTTAAAAATTCAAATATCTCTAAAAATTTTCTTTATTTTATCCTCAATCTTGTCATTTTCTAAAAATCTTATTTCTACATTATAAAGATTTCTACAACAGGAAACGAGCTAAAGGACCACAAACAATAAAATCTAAACTGTTTAATTTTTTTTCGTAGACATTTTTTTAAAAAATTCATCTTTATTTTATTTGTTTTGGAGTTAACATCACCTTGTGTGTATACTGTATACGTAATAAAATTGACTGAACTATATCCCATACGTTAAAAAAAATAATTCAAAATAAAAAAAAAAAAACGGTAAAATAGGTGAATTGTATCAATTTTATCGCATATTTTTAATGATGTTTTGTACATATTCAGGTAAGCCTACGAATAATTTTTGAGAAAAAAAAAATGTTTTCATTGATTTTTTTGTTTATTTTGATTTTTATTTTGATGGGTTGATTTATTTTGTGTTTATTTTTCTTTTTCTTTTCCATTTAAATCAATATTGTTGGCTCATAAATAAAAAAAAATAAAAAATGAAGAAATATAAAAATAAAACGAATTGGAAAGAATCTTAAATTCAAATTTAAAAAATTAAAAAACGGTATAAAAGTTTTAAAAATAGAAAAACAAACACTATTCAATAAATTTAAAATAAAAAAAAAAAAATAGAATACTTTTATTAAATTTATGTAATTCCATCCATGTATGGTATTTACATATAAACACAAATGTGTATAAACATAAATGTCAAAAACACGTGCTTAGAAAAATTTTATTAATAATTTAAAAAAAAAAAAAATATATATACTATAATATTTGATTTATTTATTATTTTTTTTTTTAAATACACATTTTCAAAGAATGATAATTCATCATACATAAATTTTTTCACATATGTATGTATCTCATCATTTGTATCGTGTAGGTATATTTTTTTAGTGAAAAAAAAAAAAAAAAATGTAATAAAATGAAAAAATCTTAAAGTTTATTGATTTGTAAAAGTTTAAAAAGTAATAATAAAAATTTAAAAAAATAAATTAAATAAAAAAAAAAACAAATAAAAGAAAGAAAAACAAAAGCGGTAGAAGTAAAAAAAAAAGGTAAAATAAAATAAATAAAAACTAAACATTTATTTCCTCTCATACGTATATACTTATATACCAATATTTGATATTTTATATAATATACATATTTACCTTGAACTACTACTATTTTGTATATAAATCGTACATAAACTAATAATATATGTATGTACATATACATTCATGTACATATATATGTATTTACATACTAGTCGTATACATTAAAAATTATTTAACTACAAAAAAAAAGTGTGAAATAATATATCTAAAGATGATGATAACAATTCAATTTAAATCTATAATAAGAAAATAGGTATAGATATAGATAGCTAGATAAATTATAACAGATCAGGAAATTAAAAATGAAAATAAAATACAAAAAAAAAACTATTAATTATTACCAAAAATAAAAAGTGATAGATAAAACTATACCTTAATGTTTATTTAAATATATACCTTTACATACTTGTATATTTTTTTTTTATGATTAATAAAAATGGGTGTTGTACATCCTTTTACGGAACAAAACAGCAAAACAGCAAAAAAAAACATATTTTTTTTTCATGGGAAAATTGCGAAAATACAAAAAAAAATACATACCTATATGAAAATTTGACATTAAATATCAATATATGATTATTATTTAAAAAAATTAAAAAAAAAAAGAGTTAATTAATGAAAAAAAAAAAAATAATAATAAACTTTTAAGAAATTAATTCTTTGATATTCTATTATTATTATATAAAAAAAAATAAAGAAGGAAGAGATAAATAAAAATCAATCTTAAAACAATATGTGTTATTTAGTTGGTTTTTTGTTTTTTTTTTTTTTCAAAAAGGTTACACATATCACACACTAAATTATCAATTTAATAAGATGATGAAAAATTAATTTTCATTATCTGTCTTTTTTTTTTTTTTATTATTATTTATTATTTTATTATTTATTATTTATTATTATTATTTTTTTTTGATTGATTTTTATATTATTATTGCATTGTGGTTATAAATAATAAAAGTTCATTATCAGATAAAAAGTGAAGGATACTTTCTATATTGAATTGAATTAGGTATATTTTTTGTTATATGCACATATACCACATTTTAACATACATACATACATACATATATGTATGTATATTTTAAAATTTAAGTGAGAAAATAAGGTTCTAAGGTTAAGGTTAATATACTAATAATACAAATTATTTTTTCAAATACAAAATATAAATACGGTAGCAAAAAGAAAAAATAACAACAACAAAAAAAAATTCATTCAATTAACCGGCTTTTATTATGAATTTTTTAAATATATTATACATACATAATATGTAATATTATTATATAAAGAAAAACGTCTGCTGCACCTTGTCTACCTGAATTAATTAACATATTCATATATATACAAATTTGTCTTTCAAAAATAAATATATTGTCGATTTTATATTTTACTAATTTTTAATGTCTTTTTGAAACGTCGAAAGAGAGTATTTTGTTTTGTTGTTATTTTGGAAATTTTACACCTTCAATACAAACATTCCTTTAGTTATTTTTTTTTTTCAATTTAGGAGTATGTATATAGATTCAAAATTGCCTATGTCTCAACCACTCTCAACACATGTAGAGCTTAAGTTGCTTTAGAATAGAGTTAACATATTTGTTTGTAAGAAGTTTCTAAATGAGGCTTTGTCATATATACTCGTATGTCTATTATGTATTTACATTTTAAAAAGTAAAAAAGTGACTATTTAATCGCTGAAAAATCATTTTTTTTTTACAAGATTTAATTATGAAAAGAACTGAATTTGAACCCGGGACCTTTAAACTTTCAAATGTACTTTTTTTTTAATTTTTAAATTAAGCTTTTTTCAAAATCAATTCCTTGAAATTGCTTAAATTTTTTGAACATTTTTTAGGCCATATATTGTAGAAAGAAATCTTCATTTGATTTCTGATTCGAAAAATCTTGTTTTCAATTAGTATGGTAGCTATTTTTGAAACTAAACTTCTTAATATTAATCCTTTCAAATTTGAAGTATATTTCCATTAAAAGTACATAAGCTTGTTAAATACTCCTAAAAAATTTTTTAAAAACAAACCTATGAATTTATTTCTACAATAAAAAATATAAATTCATAAATATTAACCAGCACACATGCATACATATAATATGAAAATACATATATTATATTCAGTTTTTTCTTAACTTTACAAGATTTTCATTTAAAACTAAATTTGGATCAAATTATAATTATGAGAAAATATTGTTTTTGTTTTTTTTTTTGCATGAATAAAATGATGATACAAATATAAAATATACAAAAATCGTATGTTATCAAATGTAACTGCATATATAAATATTTTTTTTTCTTCTAGATATGTATACATGTGTATGAACAGTAATACACGAGATAAAAAAAAAAGCATAATTTAAAATTTTAATTTTATAAAACAAAAGAAACCAAAAAAAAAAAAGAAGAAATAAATAACTATTAAAAAGAGTTAATGATCTTAAAAATATTTATAAGTATATGGACAAGGAATTGATTTTTATTATATACTTACATATGTAGTATGTACAATATAATATATAGCTACTATAAAAATTATTATGTTTTTTGTGTATAAATTTTACATTATGTTTGTCTTGTTTTTATTTATAAAGTATCTATGCGTATGTGATTTTATATTTTTAAATTGACATAATTAAAAAAAATATATAGAAAAAAGATAAAATTTAAAAACAAAGCAACAAAAACAACAACAAAATTAATATTTCCTTTTATAACGGAATAATTGATAATATTTTTTTTCTCTAATTTTTTAATTATAATATACACGAGTATTTCTTTTTTTTTTTTTTTTAAATTTTTAATTAACAGGGAAATTTTTATTTTTACTATCAAATAATTAAGAATGATAAAAACAAAAACAAAAAAACATCAGTTATAATAATAACAGTAAAAAAATAAAACCATAAATGTTTTAATAATTTACCACCTGCCAAGAGGTGTTATTTTAGAAGAAGAAGGAAAAAAAAACAAAGTTTTAATTTTTACTTAATTTACTATCATAATAAACTTTCGTATCCTTCTATGCAATTTGATATAGTGTGATATGTATTTGTTTTTCTATATATACTATCAGAAGCAAAAAACAAATAATAAATAGTTGACATAAAAATAAAATAAAAATAAAGATATTCAGTTGTTATTGTCACGCATTTTTCTAAATTACAATAAAAATTTCAATTGTTATTGTGTGTATGTGTGTGT
The DNA here is from genome assembly GCA_932526495.1 of Bombylius major. Lineage (NCBI taxonomy): Eukaryota > Metazoa > Arthropoda > Insecta > Diptera > Bombyliidae > Bombylius > Bombylius major. The sequence goes on from OW052046.1 coordinate 37,289,051, forward strand.
GTATGCTTTCCCACAAAAAAAAAGACAAAATTATTAATCCTTGTAACCTCTACCCACATGGTACGAGAAGTAACTAAAAAAAATAGTAATAAAAACATATCAATTTTCAATAAACGTAAAATCTTAAGTTCTCAAAATTTACTAAAAGGAAAAAGGAAATCGTATATTTAATTTACACACACATTTTTACAGACGTTTTTAGAAAGAAAAAACGAAAAATGAAAGAAATATGAAAAAATAAAATAAAAAAACATTATTCTCAGATAGACACGAACGTAAAAAAAAAAAAATATTAAAAACCAAAACAAAACGTAATTTGCTATAAATGACATTAACTTTTTTTTTTCTCTTTTGATTTATTTACTGGAAAATTTCATTTAACTTAATAGCTATCTTTTTATTTTTTTTTTTCTAAAAAAAATCAAAGCTAATTTGAAAAGTATTTTGTAATTTGTGTCCAAAAAATAATAATAATATAATAAATCACACAATAATAATAGGAAAAAAAAAAATAGGTGCGTAATTCTAAATAATTTTTTATTCCGCGAAATATTTTGTTTTTGCAAAAATAGAATTAAAAAAAAAAAAGCAATATAAGTAAAATTATCAACTTAATTGATTTTTTACTAAAAAAAAAAAAAAAATGTTGATAAAGATTACATTTTAATCATAATTTTGAGTCACTTTAATACTTCGTGCTCACTTTGAATTTCACATTACGTTACGTTCATCAATTTTAAGATTACAAAAAATGTGAATCAATTTTTTTTTTTTACCCTTGAAAAAGTATGTTCCTGAATCGTGTAAGAATATATAAAGTTTGAAATTTATCTTAAATATTTTTTAGAGAAATTGTCTTTAAAATTATGTAACTTTAAATAGTGAAAATCTGTTTACTCGGAAAAAATTGATGAACAACAAAAAGTCAGTTTTTAAAAAGCAACATTCACCCCCTTTCAATTGCGACCCCCTTTAATTATACACCTTCAACAACAAAAAAAAAGAAAAAAAGTTCAAAAAGTGGATTTTTAATAAATTTTTTAAAATAGGTTCAAATGTTGATTATTTTTTTTTTAAACTGTTGTACTAGAGATACTATCTATTGTCTACAATTTTTCATATGTACATACATACATATGTACACAATACTGCGTTATCGTTACATAAGTATATACCTTATGTTTTTGTTCAAGTATCACATTATTGTTTGATAAAATTTTTTTCATATATATTTTTTTTTTTAAATTTTAATTTTGCGATATTCTGCAGATATTAAAATTATACATAACTAGGTAATATAACGCCACACCTTATCTTGAAATATTAAATAATATTTGTTGTTGTTGTTGTTGTTTTTCTGTATTCATACATTAATTATGATGATGACAATGATGACAGTTAACAATTACTTTTATGGTTTTTGTTTTGCTCATATATTTAAATTTTTAACTTGTATTTAAATAATATGTACTGTTATTCACATATATGCATGATTTTCTAATAATATGAAATGAGATATCGTTCTTTTTTTTTTTTTTTATCAAAAATTCAACATATTATGCATATATATGTATATCAGGTGTTTTTCAATCAATGAAAGTGCAAAATTCTTTTTTTTTTTTTACAATTTAATGTGTAGGTGATATTGGAGGCCGTTCAATTAGATACAATGTAGAAAAAAAATAAATAAATAAATACGAATACATATTCTAATTTTTATTTTATAAAATATTATCTTTCATATTTCATATTTATTTTTGTTTTATAGTTTGTATATTATTTTCTATTTTTATTTGTTTTTTTTTTTATTTTCTTCTTTTATTTTAAGTATTAGAAAAATCATTAAAATTTTTATGAGTGCACCACTGCACCGCGCCGGTGTGAATGTAACATTAAGTGCATTTTATACATGTATAAAAATTTTTAAATTAAATTAAAAACGCTTAATAAAATTTTAAATTGATTTTTTTATATTCGGATTATCTAAGCTTTTGCTTTTTAGAAAAACACAAAAAAAAAAAATTACATATGTATTACTCGTATGTGAAAGTTCACATTGTTCATGATCATAAGATTTGTTTGTTTCAGTTCTTTATTCTTTTTTCTGTCTTTCAACTTTTAGAGTTTTCATTAAGAAGATTCTGACCACAACATCAAATGATCATTTATGTGATTTCCCAATTCTGAAGAATCTTCCACGGTAGCCCTGTAATATTAAGGTGCACAAGTGGAAGGACGTCAATCTCTTCCAATTGAAAAGACAATACAACAGTTTTCAGGTTCAGGAATAGAGATTGATCAACTGCTTGAAAAAGCACCTTCAATAAAATCAATTTAAACTTTATTAAAGCTTGTGAGTATAATTTAATTTGCCTATTATTTATCATCTATAATTTTTCTTTTTCTTTAAAAAATTATTCTCTCGGAGTCCGGGGATATAATATAGAATTGTTTAAAACCGTCATAAAACAGCTCAACACAAACAATACAACACTATCAACTTTATTTTATAAAATAAAGTAATTAGCTTTTCTCATATATTTAATGTGATTACATTAATTTTTTTTTTTTTCATTTATTTTTTTTTGCAAGAGCTATGTATTTTTATTATAAAAGAATAACAGATTTTTATTTTTTTAAATATGCACATAATTTATTATATGTACTTTATTTTTTCTTTCCAAACACATAGATTAATTATTCTGTTATCATCATCATCACACCATCACCGTTAAAATGATTATTTTTTGTTTTTTTTTTAAAACTTGTTAACTTACATCTGTGTTTACTTTTTCAGGTGAAAATATACACCAAATAAATACTAGAATCAGAATAAATCAACATAATAAATTATGCAGAAGGTGCCAGAAACTTTATATCTTATTTTTTTGGCTATTCTACAATAATTTCTATTAAAATGTAACTCAAAAGTACAAGAAAAATCATTTTTTTTTTTAAATTTGAGGTGGTTGAATATAATTAAAAAGGAAATAAACGATTCTAGTATTCCCGTAAGGGTCAAGTTAACATATAAACTTTTAAAAAAGTTTTGTAATTACATATTTATTTGAAATAATTTTAATACACCCTCTGTATAATAATAATAAGTGCATAATTATAACGTTACCAATATGCATTTTATTAACTAAAAGTGTTAAATACATATATTTTATCTGCATGTATAATTAAAGTTAATGTCAGATAATTATAAAACGTAATGTTGATATGCATTATTAGATAAACTATATATGTACGTACATATATAATGTATACATCTGACGGTGAAGAAGATACACATATGCCTATTTGTCTAAAAAAAATTATTTAAATTTAAATTAATTGAACATTTATTATGACCTAGAAAATATTAATCAGGTTGAATACAAAAGTAGAAAAATAAAAAAATAAAAATACATACACACAAATAATTTTCTACTAAAAATTACAAAATTTAAAAAAAAAAACAAAAACAAAACAAGAGGATTCTAAATTGAAGCAAAAAAATAAGTATCTAAATAAAATATTTAAAATCAGTAGGAGCGATTTAATTGATTTTGTTTTGCTTGTAAAAAATTCACGGGAAAATAATTAAATATTATTTGAATTTTTTTTTATTTTTTCAATACTGGTAATTTTTTTTTTTGTTATCTAGATACTTTTTCAAATATATACTTATATGTACGTATGTACATTTAATATTAGCTTTATGTCAACAAACAAGTCAAGGTGTAATTTTTGTAAATGTAGTATTTTTTATTTAAAACAACAACAACAACAGAAAAAAAAAAACTTAAAAATAAATAAATAAATTAAATGCACAAATAGTGGCGGTCATTGCATCTTATTGAAAATTTATAGATAATTTATGTATAATTTAAAAAAAAAAAAACAATAATTAAAAGAAAAAAAATAATAATAAATACATTACGTATATAAGCGACAGGTATATCAATATTTCTAAGAATATTAGTAAAGTAAGTATAATTCTTTTCTAGGGCAAATTAAAATGAATACATAATACATCTACATATTATGTATACGAGTATATGAGTGATTCCATCAAAATGGTCAATCTGAGCTTTCGTTTTTAACTTCTATATTTTATTATTTTATTATATTGTCCTTTTATTTTATTTTTTAAGTTTTACAAGTAAATTAATTAATTGATCTAGTTTTTAGAATATTTTAATTGTATCGATTTCATTAAAAAAATTTTTTATCTGCAAAATACGTCAGTCAGTTACGATGTCATTTTCTGTAAGAAAAAAAAATTTTGTCAAGGCTTAGAGGAGTTAAACAAAGACATTTTTTTAGAGCCATTACTTTATCTCTTTTCTTCATTCATTGTACTTGTTTTGATTTCATATACAGTGAAACTCCAATAATCCGAACCAATTGATGGCAGGCCTAAATCGGATTACCGAAAAATTCGGATTATTGAGGTGGTATTATACAGCTAAAATAAAATAAAATAGTGCAGAATCAAAGTAAACTGATTTTTTAAAATTTATTTCAAAAACTTTTTTTTATAAAAAAATTTTAAAAACTAATTTTTTCTAGTAAATTTTGTGTTTTAAGAACTAAAGAACTACTTAATAACTTGTAATAAGTAATGCACAAATTTGTATTTATGTACATATAACGAAAAAAAACATAACGGGAACATTTCAGTTAGCTAATAACAGTAAATTATGTATTTATGGAAATAAAAACAAAGCAATTTTTTGATTTCATTCAAACAATTCGGATTACAGAAAACATTCAATTCGGATTACAGAATGTTTAATGCTTTAATTTAAGACAGCCGGATTATTGGAAATTCGGATTTTCGGAGGTTCGGATAATCGAAGTTTCACTGTATGTATATTTTTTGGCTTATTTTCAGAAAATTTTTGTGATTTATCCAAGTAAACTCAACACGAAATTGCATTTTTATTAATCAGTGACACCAGTTTCTAGAATAAACTGTATATACATATATATATATATAGTGAAAAATTCATAATTAAAGTCGAAATAATATTTTAGAATAAAAGTAAGTAAGTATGTATGTATTTAAAAATTACATAAAATCTTATATGATCAATTTCGCTAAAAAAAATAAAATAAAATCACACAATAAAAACTTCCGAAATGTCAATCAATGAATGACACATGGAATTGCTCATATATATGAAATGCATGTAAAACAAATGAATTACATTAAATGAATGAATGATTTCGTATTAAATCATTATTCAAAAAATAAAAAAATAAAAACAATAATAGTAATAATAAATAATCATTTATAAATATTTTACTGGTTTTTTTTTCTTTTTTTTTTTCTTTTAATTGCAATTTATATTATATTACATCATGTTCAAAGTGAATTTATTAAGAGCATTTTACTACGCATATTGTAATATAATAATAATAATTTAATTAATTCTGGGTATATCTTAAAATACAATTCAAATTAAATCAATTTAATAAATATTTTTCAGGAATTTCATATTATACGAGTGCATTTTTGTTGTTGTTGTTGTTGTTGTTTATCTTTTCAGTTTTGTTTGTTGTTTTGGATTTTATAATTTCAAAATATATAATATGATACATATATTTTTTTTTCTTTTTAAAAAATGAATTATTAAATTTAAAAAAAAATATAAACACAATTTTAAGATAGTTTTTTTTATACACAGGATAAATAAAAAAAAATATCTATCTAGTATTCGGCACCTTGCCCATGATGAAGCTGCACTTTTCTTTTTTTTTTTGGAAAAACACCTGAGTACTTACTTTAATTTTTTTATTTTTCAGTGTGTGTTTTTATCTTTTGAAGAAAATAATATTTTATTTCATCAATTATTCCACTTATATGGATGGAGAAAAATTAAGGGAAATCCGTACATAAAAACCATATTTCTTTCATATTTTAAATAAAAATTATTTTAATTTAATAAAATGTAATTAAGTTTAAAATTTCATGCACTTTAAGAGTACTTTTTAGGAATGTTAGTATGTCGATAACTATAACTTGTATAATTTATTACTCTAAATCATCGATTTCGACTCCAATTACTCCAATTTGCTTTCTTAATGTTTCTACACACATTCTATGTATTTTCAAAATATCAAAACAAGAAAAATTAGAAAAAAAAAATAATAGAAAATTATTATTATGATGATGATGATGATGATTATGAAAAAGTAAGAGTATATGAATGCTGTGTAATTAATTAGAATTTTGAAAAAAACATAAATAAATTTGGGATTGTGCCTTTTTAAGTTTATTTTACTTTATTTCTAATATACAATCCCAAAAAAAAAAAAAAAAAATAACAAACGTCATAATAATAAAAATTTTCTCAAAGAATTAAACAAAAGGAAAAATCATAAAATTTAAATAAGCTAATTTGTTTTAAAAGACTTGTTGCTTGTTTATAAAAAAATAATACAACCTACTCATTTTATTATTTTTTTCTAAATAATATTTTTTATTTATTATTGTTTTGTAATCTGAACTAAAAACTTATAACTGATGTCATGTGGCGTAGAAAAATATGTAATAAAAATTAAAAGAAAGAAAATATTAAAAAAAAAAAAAAAACGTCCCACAAAATAACATCGTAAAAAGAAAGTAGAATAAAAGTCTTTTAATTACATTTTTTGTGTTCTTTCTTTCTTTATTTTAATATGAATATGTGATCTAATGAGAAAATCGTATAGTCCTACGACAAAAATTATATAAAATCATAATTTATATCTTTCCATTGTAAAAAAAAAAAAAAAAAAAGAGTAATTAAAGTTGCAGTATAGAAAGATTGACTTTTTACACTACTTTTATCCTTTTTTTTTTTGTGGTCTAAAATGAAGAGTTTCTTTAATTTACTCCGTAAAAAATCGGAAAGAAAACAAGAATCTATAAAACTGAAATTTTTTTACTTCAGAAAAAAATAATGAAAAACAGCTAAACCGAATTTGTAATTATCATGTGTGTTGTTTAATTCAACACAATTTAGAACTTTAAACATCGCTTATATGTATCTCATTAAAAAAAACAACATATGAATGTACATATATAATGCAGAATAAAACTAAGTATTATATTGTTTTTAATTTATTCTCACAATAACGACAATTTTATCTTTTAACTTGAGTAACTAATATTGTAAAATTTATTCAATGCACGCGAGTATGTAATAAATACTACATACTCGCTTACTAAAATGATATCAAAAAGATAAACGATGTTTTTTTTTTTTCGAGAGATAATTTCCTACTTTTTTTTCTAGAATTTTAATACAATATTAAATATAGATATGTATGATATTTTAAAATATCAAAGTAATGATTCATTGGTATTTATCGAATTCCAGACATTAATAATTATTAAAAACAAAATTTTATTAAATGCCAAAAAGAGAAGAAAAAAATCATAAGGAAATTTTTAAAAACAGAAACTTATGATTTTTTTCTTCTTTTTTTTTTTTTCAAAAAAAAGCTTGTTTATCGAATATTTTTTTATTAAAAAAAAAAAAAAAAACATAAAATAAAATTATTTTTGTAACTAAAACTTTTGATAGCTAAAAAGTGAACAAAAAAAGGGATGAAAAAAAAATATGTGCACATGTATGTAAATTTTTTCGAAAAAAAATGCGACTTATTCTTAAAAATATCTTTTCAACATCACGATTTTGAAATAAATTAAAAAAATATATATACCTATATACTAAAAAATTAATCCAAAAATAATAATACATTATAAAGAATTTTGAGAAAACAAAACAAAAAAAAAGCAAAATTTACACACCTCACTTTATCAAATTAATATACTTAATGTAAATTTTACAAAATACAAACAAAAATAAAAAATAAAAAAAATGAAATTTCGTGATAAATGTATAATTTATGAAAAAACAACGACAACAAAAAAAAAAGGAGTATATTTTTGGCTTTTAAGAGGAAACAATAATAATAAATATACATATGTATATGTATATATGAAATGACTTATATATTTATAATTAACGTAAATAATCTTTTAACAATTAAAAAATACAACGGAAAAAAGAAAAAGTTATAAAAGCATATTAAAATAAAAATATCCAGAATAGAATTTATTCATTAAAAATTAATTTTTTTCAGAATCACTTTTCAAGATTGATACAAAAGTGTAATTATTATTTTGTAAACAAGTTTTCAAAAAAAAAAAAAAAATCATTTAGAAATAAAATAAAAATAACAATAAAACTTTAGAAAAAAAAAAATATGTATATTGTATTAATAAAATTTGTCTTTTACTTAAAAACATCATATATACATGTATATAAATTTCTCAAAACAATAGATCATCATCATAAATTATAACAATGTCACAGAAAATTCGAAATTGTATTTATTAATTCATTTGTATCTATAATAATGTATCTATAATAGTAAAGTAACTAATAGGCTTCATTTTAATCACTTTACAAATTAATAAAAATCACATATGTATAATATACATAATAAGCATGTGAATTTCATTTATTTAGAAAAAAAAAAATAAAAATAAATAAATAAATAAATAATAATATAATTTATTCACTGATTTCTAAACTACTAACATTTTAATTATTATTTTATTTTTTTATTTTCTATTTTTTTTTTTTTTTCACATTAATAAAAATAATGTCGTTCCAAAGAACACAGAAATGAATTAAAAAATTTTTTTTTTTGTTAATTTGATTTTGTTATACTTCATTTGATTCTGCTTGTTAGTTCTAAGAAAATACAAAAGTACAAATCATTGAGTGAAAAAAAAAAAAAAAACAACCATTTTCCTAATCAGATAACAAAAATCTTCCTAATTATTATTCACAATGAGTAGAAATTGGCAAATGTATAATTTCCTATATTTAAATTTATAATTTGATTTTTATTCTAGTACTTTACATAAAATATTTAAATTAAAAAAAAAAATAATAATGATTAAATAAATAAATTACATACTTTTCTTTTCCATTTTGTTGTTATCCAAAATACGATTTTCTCTAAAGTTGCAAAATTTTCGTTCGAAACAAAAATAAATAAAACAATCTATAATCAATCAATCAATCAATAGAATCAACTGTTTTACAATTTTTAATTTGATAATATTTTTCGTCGTTTAATTATCTTTCTTTTTTTTTTGAATTTATTTCTAAAAACACACTTAAAATTTTTCAAAAGAAAAACCAAGATAGTTAATTTAAAAAAAAAATAAATAAAAACTGATCCAGAAACTGTCAGTATATAATGTTCACAACAATAACAAAAAAAAACTATAATATAATTTTAAAATAATTCAATATTGAAAAAATAAAAAAAAATTAAAAAAATATATATATTACAATATTTAAAATTAAAACAAAAAAAGAACAGGTAAAAATATTTAACCGGTGAATGTCAAATGCATCACCTTTATAGCTCTGTTTTTTTTTTTTTTTTTTTTGCTTATGTATGTTTTTTCCTTATTGTTAAACGCACTTTTTTACCACAATTTTAATTGTATTTTTCTTCTTTTTTTTTTTATTTCGAAAAAAAAAAAAAATTAAATTAGTATTTTTAATTAGTCACACTTATTATTCGTTTAGTTTTTATGCAAAAAAAAAAAAAATAAATAAATAAAAAATAAACTTTTTATGTTACTATTTTTAGTTTTTTTTTTATATATATACGTAGGTATATTGTTTTTTTTTTTTTTTTTAATTCACGTAATACAAAAAGAAAAAGAAAAATATGAATGCAAATTGCATGCACCGATCAATCAGTTTCGTTACTTTAATGTGGAAGATACATATACATATACGAGTATGTATGTATTTATGCACAAAAGGTGAAAGAATAACTTTCTTCTGAGAAAAATAAAGGCAATAAAAAAGAAATGTAACTTAAAATTATTTTGTATTCAATGGTGAAATGGTCTTGTTCGTGTTACTGTTAACTGATGGTAATGAAAAATGAAGAAGATTGAGCATTAAAAAAAAAAAAAAAAAATACCAAGAAAAGAGAAAAATAAGTACATAATCAAAAAAATAAAAATAAATAAATTTAAAACCACAATTTTATGATGTTGATGATGATTAAAAGTTGTTAGTCTACACAAAAATTTATAAAACAAAACAAAAAAAGTATCTTATGTTGCAGTATATCTCAATCTATTGATACAATGAAGATGAACTTCTATATTATTATACATATACATAGCTATATATATATATATTTTTTTTTTTATGAATAGTGCAGCTTTCAGTTTGAAATGTTAAGAAAAAAAAAACAAATGATTGTTTGAATATAAAATTAATTATACGAGTATGTATGTACATTCATATTATGTATATTCTTGTACCCAAAAAAGATTGTATAGGTACTCAAAAGAAAATACTAACAAGTTTAAAAATTATGATCTTCTATTTAATGTTTACTTCTTATTTTTTTTCTCCTTTTTCTTTTCTTTAAAATGTTAAAACCCAGCAGCACGTGATAATAATGACAAAAATTGTGAATGGTAAAAATTTCTCCAAATAGCTGCTGCACAAGCAAAGAGAATGTATCTATCAACTGACTGAGATTAAGATATACATATATATGTATATATATATTTATGAAAATGATTGTATGTACCTACATATTTTGAGTTAGTTGTTAAATTTAAAAAATGTGAAATGCAAGAAAAGAAATGCACATTAAAAATCTTACACAAAACGGAAAAAAAAAAAAATAAAAAGCAGGAAAACAGAACAAAAAAAAAACTATCACTTTTTTGGGTCAAAATTTATTAATGTTGATCTTCTTTCTTTTCTTTTTTGTCCGTTCTTATTTTGTTTTTATTTTAAATTAAGATGAAATTTCATATATGATTTCACGAATTTATAAAAGAAAAAAAAAATGTATATTTTCATTTTTAATTTCTATTTTTTTTTCACGATTTTGTTTCAATTACAATTCACTTCTTCTTAATTTTTTTTTTTAAATTTTAAATTTTCAATATGAACCAAAAAAAAAAATAATAAAATAATTGATTACTTTTTGTTATTTTTTTTTTTTAATTTAAAAAAATTTTTTAGTCGTTATTTTTTTGAAAAAAATTACAAAAAAATTTATTTTATTTTCTTACTATATGACTTTTCTTTCGAAGTTTTTTTTCTTTTTGTTTTTTTTTTTTTTTTTAAAAACTGTGCTATCTCTGCTAAAGTTCGAGATGGAATAACATTCGAATCTAAGACTGTTCAAATTAAATATACTACACATGAAATATATTTAAACACAGCAGCAAAAGTAGTATATACTTATATATATATATATGTATATCTATAAAAAAAAAATTGTAGATAGAACGCACGTATATACATATATTTTATATCGTATATGTATTTGAAAATATATATTATATACACCTTACAACGTATGTTTATAGTAGGTAATATATAGATTTTCATTGAAGAAAGCTCATAATAAAAGTTACGAATAAAAATACGTAACGTACACGTATAAAAAAAAAAAAGAACAAAAATAATAAAACACAATTTATTACTTATAAATAGTAATTTAATATCAGATACTTAGATAGATTATATTAATAAATATTTTTTTTCTTTTTTTCTTAACAGGTATTATTGTAAGCAAGTAAGTTAGTAAGTATGTAAAGTAATGAAGAGCCAATATTATAACAGTTAATATTTTCAAATAAATAATAATATTTATAAAGTTATGATTTAATTTTTATTATTTAAAATTTTCTAAAATTAGAAGAAAGTTTATTAAGTTGTTGTTATTTTTTTTTGTTTTTGTTTTCTTTCTAGAAATTTGTAAATGGTTTATATGCAAGACAGATATTGCGATTATCTATATGTACTATATACATTAAACTGATTATAGTATATTATTTTTTTTTCTTCTCTCTCTCTCTAAATTTTATCTTATTTAAAATCACGACAACGAAAATAATCACAAACCGTAAAATTTGTTTAATTTGTTATAATTTTTTTGGATGATGATGACAGGTCGAAGTTTATAATTCAACTGCGACATGGTAAATTTTATAATAATATTATCTTTTTTAAATGTTGGTCGTGCCAGGTTAAATCTTCGTGATATAAAATTCGAATATTCCATAGGTAAAAACAAAAAACAAAAAAGCAGCAGAAAAAAAAAAAAAAAAGAGTAAGTTGCTCTTGGTTACAATTTATTGTTGGTTTTATTGGCTCAAAATCTAAAAGTATAACAACGTTTAACAACGCAACGACATTATATCGCACTGTATTGTATATTTTATAGAGCAGATTGATATCATTATTCACATGAGTTTTCTCTCTGAATTTATGTTTTTTTTTTTTTTTTGGGTTTTATTTTTCTTTTTTAGTTTAAATTTTGTGAATATGAAATTTTTAAAATGAATGTACAAGCATTGTATTATCATTAGATTGTATTGCAATATGGCACCACTATAAAATAAGACGAAAATTCGTTGTAATTTCTTTGAAAATCTTTTGAATTAATTGTTTTATTGACGTTTATTGTCTTCTTCGCTTAATTTGTTGATCCTTAAACTTACGAAAAAGCTAAGGATTTTCTATGTCAACCGAAGAAACTGGACAAAACCGAATCTGAACTTTACCTCATTTATCTAGCAGAAAAGAGGAACATTTTCTAAGTTACTATATTGAGCGTTATCTCTCGAAAGAATAAAACACTTAGGCATAGGGTTTTGCTCTTCCTGCTAATTTCAAATCTTTCGGCAAAAGTATTGAGAAAGAACATCTTATGACCAGATTTTCTATCAGGTAATATCAAATTTTTTGTTTTCAAATTATTGATTGATTTTAAACGTACGTATAATATTATAGTTCGTGAATATACGTCATCGAAATCATTCCACTTTTCGGAAATATCCAAGCGGAACATTGTCAGTTCTGATCTGGTACATAACCGTCACAGAAGATTGAACGTGGATTCTTTTGGATCACCAAACATTGGGTTCGAATAAAAAGTAAATAATATTTCAAAAAGCATCTAATTTATAAAAATCTAAAAAAAAAAAACAAAATCTAAATCCATCGACATTGAAATGTTTCCTTATTTAATGCACTTTTGAATATTATTAAATCCTAATGAAAAGAATTATTGCATAAATGCAAAAAAATTTAGTATTAAAAAAAAGGAACAATAAAACAGTTGCATTTATCAAACAATTAACAATTTTAATGAATTTAATTATTTGAAAATATTTTTTGTATAAAGAACGTGGAACAGAACAATAAAATAAATTTCCTTTTTTTTTGAAGTGAAATAAGTAATAAAATTTTTTTTTATTCATAAAACTAATTCAATTTTCGTCATATAAAAATCAAATTACACTCTTTAAAAAAAAAACTACAATACAAGCTCAAAATTAATTATAATTAGATAAATTAAAAAAGATAAATATTAATAAAAATTATTTAAAAAAAAAGATGAGAAAATAACAAAAAATCTTATTCATGAAATTTCGAAAATTTATTTTTAAAAAAAATATATCAAAATTATGACAACAATTTTATTTTGTTGTTTTTTCTCTCTCTATTTAGTCGTATAATTAAATTAAATTAACTATTAAAATTTCATTTATAAAATAAGGAAATACACATTGTAAATTGTATTGTTTTAGGGTATATTGTTTGATTAATAACCAAGATAAAACAAGAAGATATCAAAAATTTATTCATTGTATTAAATTATATTGTTGTGATGCGATTTATGGTAAAAAAAGAAAAAAAACACAAAAGATCTCATCGTGAAAATTTCAGATGCTCAACTATTAATTTATTAAGATGTTATATAACAGTTTCGGTTTTTTTTTTCTCTCTGAAAAATACAAAAAAAAAATTAAATGCACCATCAAATTTTATGACGTAAATATGTATGTACATATTTACAAAAATTATTTCATTCTTTACAATAATGCTCCTAGCTTTTTAGCTTTTATTTTTCTTTATTTTTCGGTGTAGGTATTGGAGAATTCTAAAATATTGAAACGGAATCAAAAGAAATTCGGAGAAAATTAATTTGTGCTTGGAAATTTTCCTTTTAAATAAAATTTCTAAGAAAGTTTTATATTTCTTTCCAGTTTTTGTATTTTCTGCCAAAATTCAATATTATAAAACTTTAATTTTTCCAAAGTCTTATTTCTCTGGATTTGAATTTCTTGAATTATACCTATACCGTCTTGACTTACACGATTCCGAAGTGCATGGTTTTGATTTACATGGAACCAATTATCTGATGTACGAGTATATCCATCTATGTCCATCCATGCTGTCGCTTGTCTATCGTCTTACATACATATTATATTATATAGGGAATTTCCATTTTTAACTGGTGTGACATGTTGACTCTTAAATATTGAAAAATTCGTACAGCAATTGCATTCTGATTATACTTTTATGTTTTTAATATGCCTTCTAGTGAAAGCTAACGACGGTTACGATTAAACAGAAAACTTCAAATATTTCTAATCAGAATCGTCATTTTAGTAGCGTACCGGATGTGACGCTGACGATTTCGAATTTCACGGATTCCCGTATAATTCACTAAATATCCTTAAATTCTCATATAAACAATTTCAAAAATTATTTTTAATTATACTGTAGACACTTGAAAAAATCTTTTGGAAAAATTTGGCGAGGAACAATGCAATATTTTTTTCATAATTGAAAAAAAGAAATGTAACTAATAAGTAGTAAAAAAATTTAATACTGTTCTCCATAGTGATATTGCAAATAATTTACAAAAATTGATGTATACCAATCCAAACCAGCTTCATTCATATTAATTTTAATGTGGTCAAAATTGGTCGATTTGCATGGAACTCCCCATATAGAAGTTGTCATGTGCAAGATATTAATTTTTACCTATAAGACGATTTCTATTGTCTTATTGTCTATTATCTTCTTCAAAAGACTGCTGGTCATTAATATAGAGGAAAATTGGAAAATAATTTTTTTTTTCAAATGCAATGTTTCTTTTTTTTTCTTTGACGGAATTTTTCAAATGGGTCATGTTTTTCTTGGCATCCGAACACATGACACTAAAAAATTTTAAAAATGCAGTACGCATCAGAAGACAATATATTATTTTGTCCCATACGGAGTTCCAGCTCCAGGGTATAAAAATTAATTTTAAAATATAATTTAACAATTGAATGTAATCTAAAAATAAACAGAAGTAATCGAAATTACATTATCTACATCTTAATTTATTTGAAAAACAAGTTACATATTCATATTCTATTGCAGAAAAAAATGTTTTCTTCTTCATTTTTTCATTTAATTACTTTGTACATAAATTGTTATAATTTTTATATTTTATTTGAAAAAAAGAAAGAAAAATTGTTATTATTAATTATCGAATAAATATTATAATTTTACAGTGTTAATAAAATTTACAAAAATTATTTGAATAAATAAATTTATATCAATGTATATCCGTATGTGTGTGTGAATGAATAGATACAGTTTTATTTATTTTTATTATTAATTATTGTCATGTTTAGGGTTACCAGAAATCCTTCGTAAAAAAAGAGGACATTTCGCATTGGAAAAAGAAGACAAAAAAAGGACACCAAGAAAACAATAATATTTGAATAAAAAGCGTTACAAATCCAGTCTTGAAAATGAAAAACATAAGAACAACTAACAAAACTTATTTAGTCTAAATCTGATTCTGATTCTGAATCAGATTTATATTTTTGAGATGATTGAACTTTTTTTAAAAAATCTACGTCATCTTTAATTTTTTTTGAAAAATTCTAAACATCCTTCGTTTTTAAAATTATACATAATAACATAATCGACAAAATATACCGTACTGTTGAAATTTTTAGATGATTTTGTCTCTTTAGTCCACTGCGATCCCAACAATGAAAATAAACGTTCAACGTTCGCGTTTTGTGCTGAAATTGCATAAAAATATTCATAAATTCTCAATAATTCTTAATATAATTCTGTATTTTCCTGTTTGATGAAAGTTTTTTGGCTGTTTCGGAATCCTTAAAAAGTTCCCTTAACAAGTTTGTTGTACAATCTGTAGAATGAAAACTATGATGGTGTTTAGTAGCGTGAAAAGAAAGAGTAGCTTCTATTGCTGCAGTTCTATCATCGTAAACAGATTGAAGTCAGTTTTATTTCAAAAAATTTTCAGTTAAACGTTGAACGAAATAGTCCTCTTTTTTTTTTTTTGAAGAAAAGAGGACAATTATTAAAAATTTGAAAAAAAAAAAAAGAGTAAAAAAGATTTTAGGTAAAAAAGAGGACATTTCCTCATTAAAAGAGGTATTATGGTAACCCTAGTCATGTTAAACTAAATAAAGTAGACGTTACTTTTTATTTTGTTTTTGTATTTTTCTGATGATCATTTTATTGTTTGTACTATACTATGAAATTACCGTGTTCAGTATATCGTATCTATTTATCTACTTTTTTTTTGCATCATTAAAATTCTGTAATGTTTTACAGGTATATCTACTCGTATACGCTACAATAATGAAAACAATCTTTTAATTGGGCTATGAATGACTTTTTATTGACATCCACTACATACTATACATACTACTTAAGTATAGTACATACATATGTTTATCTATGTACATATAAAAATAAGTTTATAGTAATGTTAATTAAAATGTATGTACAAATAAACATATATGTATATTTACATTTATGTATAAATAATAATATTCTTAAATAGATACATTTTCCATTAAAAATATAAAAAAAAAATTTTTTTATTGTAAAATTTAAGTTTCTAGTCCTATTAAATAGTATGTATTTTGAAATACATAGGTAGTTTCGGTTTATTTTTTATTTTATTATTATTTTTTTTTTTCATTTCCGCACCAATAAGTATGTAAAAAACGTTTAGATAGTTTAGATACATCTATTATAATATGTTATGTATACATGTATTATGTATAGTACTAACTAATAGATATTTATCTGTATTATAATATTGCTAGTCATAGACTATAAAAGATAATAATGACAAACCGTAAATGCATATTCGCGTGAAAAAAAAATACATTCTTTTATCAAGTTTACAGTATATAATACTATATAATATATAGCATATCATCTTCGGTGTATTAAATCCAAATTAGAAATTATGTTATATATACAATGTATATACATATATGTAAAATTCAGAACATACAATTTTGTTTTTATTGTTTTTAAAAAAGAAATAATAATAAGTACCTAAATTGCAATAAATTAAAGCATGCATTAAAATTAGAATGCATCATCAACAAAGTTATGCGATATCATGTGTAACTTATAAATACTTAATATTGCTTTTATCTATTATTAAAATTCTAAACAAATATTTTCTTTTTCTGAAAAAAAAAAAAAAAAAGAGTTTTCCATTAAATTTTTACATAAAAAATGTATTTAATAATTTTTTTTTTTTTAATTGAAATTACATTAAAAGAATATGTGATATTTTTTTATTATTTTATCATATGTATATTTCCTACTTTCAGATACATATACCTACACATGTATATTTTTATTTTTTAGGAGTATCTACATAATATTTAAAAATGTACAAAACGTATCCTGACATAATGAATATCAATTTTGAATTTTAATAAATAAAAGAAAAATTAATATTTTACATGTAATTTCTTTTTATAAAATGGGAATTTTCCAAGGTTTTAATTAAATAACCATGTCATGTTGCATATTTATATTTTATTGATTAAGCACCTTCACAATTGGCACCTTTAAGGAAAAGAAAATTACAAGGAACCATTTTTTTTTTTTTTTTACATTTAAAAATTCCTGATGAGAAAATTGCATTTACGATTTAGCTAGACTGCAGACCTTCAGCCTTCCTAAAAAGAGTCATTGCAATAATATTTCTCGTCCTTATACACAGTAAACTTTTTAAGCAATCTCTTGATATCTAATTAATTTCTCTTTTTTTCTCTAGATTACTGAATTGTGATCTTTAAAATTTAAAACTCAATAGTTTTAATCTTGTTTTTCAGTCAAAAAGATGTTACACTGGCAGTGTATCTTAATTCTATAAAAAAAAAAACATTAAAGACTACTTACCTATGCAGCTATGTGAAAAACTTGTCATTGGAAGAAAATTAATATTCATTCTTTAACCATGACTTTAGAATCAGTGGCTCAGAAAAACACCTGTGGTTAGATTCATTAAAAAAATTTAAAAAATTAATATAATTTACATAATTATTTTTTTTTTCCTTTTTGTATAAAAAAAACACTATGACGTATAAAACAAAAAAAGCAGAGTGTAAAATCTTCCAATAACTGAAAAAAAGATAAAAGCTCTGTATGTCTCGAAAAATGTGTTAATAATTGTAAAAGCGGTACCAAGTACCAAGAGAGATTAGGATAGCATTTTTTTTTCGAAATCATAAAATATCGAAGAAAATTAACTGTATTATATTTACAATGATCCCTAATTCCCTATGCTAAAAATGTTGCTTTAAAGGATTATCTCAAAGGAGTTGTGATACATTAAATTAAAATTTGCTTCTTAGCTAACTAATTGATTTCAATTTTTTTTTTTTTCGAGTGACTTTTAATAACCGTCTGTAAAAATTGTCCTATCTGAAAATGATCAAAATATCTGTTTCTCGAAGAATCACCCAAAAAATATTTGAATTATTTTTAATCAAAATATTTTGTCTATAATTCTTTTCCTTATAAAAATAAAATAAAAACGAAATAACAAAGGAAAAAAAAAAGCATCATAAATTGCAAATGATTAAAATTTTTCAATTCCTATTACATGATTATCTGAAAATAGTACATGTATAAAATCTCTAATTTATTTCATTCACCTACTATTCTTCACCGTTTAACTAGAATGATCAGTATTAATTTTGTTTGTTATTTGTTTTTTTTTTTTTTTGTTTTTGTATTCACACAATAACTCTTTTATGATTATTTTATAATTTTTCTCAGGTACTATTATAAATGTGAATTTTTAATAACAAATAAATAATTATAATTGTAATAGAGTAGTAATAATTATCATTCATATTTGATAATAAATATATACTTCGTTAATATTGTATATATAAATGTGCAACTTCATAATATAATACGGGCACGGTCAATGTTATGTATTTTTTTTTTGTTTGTTTCTGTTTGTTTGCTTATTTATTTTGTTTATATTTATGTATGTATAGTACAATAGATAAAGTACCTATAAATTCTGTTATTTTATTGTTTTTCTTATTAGTTTTTGTTATTATTATTATTTTTTTCACTTATATATATTTAGATATTCTTTTTGTTTTGTATTTTTGTTTTTTTTGTTTTTGTTATGCTTTCTTTTATTTATTTAGAAAAAAAATATTATGTACACTGATAAATAATAATTAGAACTAATTTAAATTGAGTGAAAATAAAGTTAAAATTAATTCTGTTTATGCTTGTACGAGAATAATTTCAATGACAGACAATAGAACAAAAAAAAAGGTAATTCTTTTTGTTTGTTGTATTGTTTTTTGTTTTTTTTTTAATTCTAAAAATTATAATTTGCATTCAAATAGTTTATTTAGGAAAAGAAAAATTATCACATATTGGAAAAACCAATAAAATCTTTTTTTTTATTTTTTTATTTTTTAAATTATTCTGTTTTTGAATGCATGAAAGTGCATTTATGAATCTAAAGATAATCTCATAATTATTCACAAAAAAAAAAAAAAAAAATAAAAAATAAGTATTGTTCATTATTGTTTTTCTAGAATTTTTCAAAAACAAAAAAAAAACAAAAACGAATGTCGTTATATAAATTTCCTCAATAGGAAAAAAAAAACGACTGAAAATATAAATTCTAAAAAATGTGTTGTGATGAATATTTCGATCTTTTATTAAATATTTTTGATTGACCTTTAACACCAATGTCAATGAGAGACCATCGCCCACTATCACTGCAACTGTCCAGAACCTGCCAAAGCAAGGTTCCAGACAATGGGGAGTTTCCTTTTTAAGGACCTTAGTGAGATATTAAAAGTCACAAATACAAAAACCCGGCACGTCAACCAACCAACCAGGGGATCACCATGTTTTAAGCAACCAGTGGCGAATTTAAGTTCGATGGCGCCCCTTGGCAGCAGAGTATGCGCGAGTAGATTTTGTTTTTTTTGCTTGCTAGCTGAAAATTTTGCTGCCCCTAAAATTTTGCCGTCCTAGGCACGAGCCTCACGTGCCTAAGCCTAAATCCTGCACTGTAAGCAACCAACGCCTTTCATGGTATCAGCATGAGTTGTTAATTTGGGCGCCGTAACATTACATTTGTTTCATCTCACAGCGTCATTTCTGCTTAAATTGGCCCACTGGGCACAATATATCATAACCTAAACTTTCATTTCAAAAAAGATTAAGTTCTTACCCACTTAAAATTTGAGAATAGGTTAAGGTCGTTTCGGCCCTAATGCCTCTAATCACCTAATCTAATTTACATACCATATATAAGATTATTTTAAATTATATTTCATTACACCAGCTATCCTGAAGAAAGAGGCCAAAGAGACCTCAAAACACATTCTGTGTGAATGCGAGGCGTTGGTCTCAAAAAGAGTGCGATACTTGCACCAGTTTTTCCTCAAGCCTGAGGAAGTCTGATGCGCACCTTCGAATAGAATCTTAGGATTTATAAAAAGCCTAAATCTATGAGAAGCACATCAGGCTGTACAAAAGATCTGCAAAGGTCGAAGTACAACAATAGCCAATCTAATCTAATCTAATCCTGAAGAAAACTTCGGATTTAACCAGCTACTAGATGGTTCGATTAGTCTTCGTCCATATACCCAATTCTGACAATCGATTCGCACGTCAGAACTGTTTCGGTGTTCTATCAGGGTTTCGCCTGACTTTGACCTGATCAGACATAGTTCAACATCTTTCGGGTCACACTGTTTCAATGTTGAAATGATATATTAATGATGAATTTTTCATATTTAGATATTTAAATGCAAACAAAAATAAATAAAACAATATTTCCCTAGATAAAACTTTTTTACTATATATATGAAATGCATTCAGAGATAATTACAATTTTTACTATATTTCATTAAAAAAATTTTAAAAACAAACATAAAAATGAACACACACATATATAATTAATTTTATTAACTAAATTGATTCATACATATTTTCATGATAAAAACATTAAGGCAATGAATGAAATTAAAACTAATTTTAAAAAAAAAAACAGAAGAAGAAAAAATGTATTATTTATCATTTTAGGGTATTACCATACATTTTGATGAATTCCATTGTTTTTAATACCTTTTTTTTTTTCTTCTCTACCCCTTTTCGTGATGTTGGATATATTTTAATAAGTAAATATTCATTCCATTTTACGTCATTACGTAATTATTGTTCTTGAAATTTCATTTTAGTATTTATTTTTTATTCTATTGAAATTTATTTAATTCATATTTATTTACTACTGTTTTCATCTTTTACCTGAAATCTGTATGAACTTTTTTTTTTTTTTTTTTTTTTTAATGGAATAAATGATATTCATTAGAAATAATTAAATATTTTCAAAACAAAAACATTGTTGCATTTCATAGACATTGGCTTTGGATTTTGCCTTTTTTTTTGTTGCAATAAATGACGTCCAGAGACACTGTATAATCACATTGTTGCATAGTAGTTGTTTTTTTTTTTTTTAATTTTATTTCATTGAAAACTATACTTAATGGAAACTCCAAAATTCTTGATTCATAGAATCATATTTAATATTTTAATTGATATATGCAACACAAAAATACTTATATTGTGAGAAGAAAAAAAAAAACAATAACAATTAAATGCAGAAAAATAATAAAAAAATTTAATAACTTTATTTTTTTTTTCTCCAATATTATTTTACTACTAAAATCATCTATAATAATTGCAAATATCCATTACAAATAATAATAGGTATGTATTTATTAAGAAGTTCTATTACTCATATAATGCGTAATTATTATTTATTACTTTCTTGATAATGAATAATCAATCCTTTTTTTTATTATCAAGAAATATACATAATATATACATATTTTATAAATTTAAAATAATAATTTTAATTACAGACTGAAAAAACAAAAACAAATAAGAATTGCAAATTAAATATTAATTTTCTGCCATTATGTGAAAAAAAAAAAAAAAAATTTGAATAAAAATAAAAATCAAATATAAAAATTCTGGAAGGAAAAAAAAAGCAAATGATGAAATAAAGATGTATCCTAAAAAAAAAAATAACAATAATAATTTAACGGTTTTATATAATTATTAATGTAATTAAACATATTTTTTTTTTTCGTTAATTTTTATAACTTTTATTTCGCATTATTCATGAAATCCAAAAAAAATAATAAATACCTATGGAGAGAGAAAAAAAACATACTTAAAGTTTTATATCATCAACGTTTATCTAAATTGTTTTTTTTTTTTTTTTTTTTTTTTTTTTTTTTTTTTACAAAATATAGCTAAAAGGAAAGGACAAAAAACTTTTACATTTCATTAGGATTACATCATTACACAATTTTTAAAGTTAATTTTTTTTTTTTCATAATTCCACCAGCACACTTCATTCACAAACTACACCTTTTTCTGTAATCCTCCTCTTTATTTTATTTATGGTTTTTTTACGTTTTCATTGTCCCTTCAATAGGAAAATTTTTTCCACTACCAACAACAACAAACAACAGTTGCAAAACATTTCGTTTCGTGATTTCCTGACCCATATTCTAAGTTGTTTTTTATTTTATTATTTTTTTTTTTTTTATTATTCACTTCATAGTATTTTTTTATGTGATGTCACACCTTTAACACTTTGATATACTTTGTATATATGAGAGTTATAAATATATATGTATTTTATTTGAATAAATACTTTAGTACGTGAGCCGTGGGGCCCTATTAACTAAAAAAAGGGTTGGGCTTATTGGAGCAATAATATAATAATTCAACATGAAAAATAAAAACCCTTTAGAATTTTAATAAAGTATATTAATTGTTTGTGCTCTTCAATACATTTTTTTTTTTATTCAATTCAAATTTAATTCATTGATTTTAAGTCTTACAATTTGTAATTGAGCTAATTTAAATTAAAATGTTTGGTTTTTTTTTATATTTTGAATTTAAAATTTAAATGAAACCGGAAATAAACATGTAAGATGCGGGTTTTTTTTATAATCGTTTTACACTACAAAATAGCATACTTTTAGGCTGACAAAACTTTTTAAAAGACAAAAACAGTGAATATTTTTGGAATTTCATTTGGGATTTTTAAAATTTTTCTCATACATTTTTTTCTAATATTTGTTATTATATGTATATTTTCAATGTCAAGGTTTGTTGATACTTTTGAACAAAAATAATTATGCTGTTTAATAACAAACGAATTAAAGCTGTTTCGAATAAAAATTAAAATCCTTTTTAATTTAATGTCCTGAGAAAAAGAAAAAATTAGATAAACTTGCACTACTTTCGAAAATATAAATCATCGCATATTTCAGCTAAGATCAAAGAACCTCCTTCCTAAAGCAATCAAGCTTGCTGTTCTTTTGGAGCTGGACATTTGCAAAGTAAGTACACTATATAGGATATTCAGAAATCATTCGATGGTACCCCAAGTTTATTAACCATAGCACCAATTAGGCAATGTCCAGTAATAACCCCAACGAGGTTTTCGAACTCGTTTTCTTTTTGAATAATAGTTTAGCCGCGGTTTCAAATTATGAAACACTCTTTCGTTTTACATGTTTCCTCTCTCATTCTTATAATCTACAGAAGTTCAAACAGAACATTCATCAATACATAAGTACATCATCATGGCATTGTAATTTTGGGTTTTAACATTTTTTCATTTACTTATATACTCCAGATCTGTGCGTTAAAACAATATACTTACATATTATGTATCCAGTTAAAGGGATAACCCTATGTCTTAACACAAGAAAAAACATGTATCTTGTCAATTTAAGTGACATGATATTTAGCTAATTGTAAAAAAAAAAGGATTAAAAAGTGTTTATAAGTGATATAAATAATTTTTTATTGTTCAATTTTAATATGGGTACCTTCATGCAATTATTTTTGTGGTTAAAAATTTACATATATTACATATAATTATATAAAACACAATGTTGTTATTATAATTTTATTGTGGTTATAATGTATATGTTATGCATAATACTACAAAAATGTCATTAAATAGAAGCATATCACTTGAATAAGTAGAATTTATTGAGTAATTCATTAAAAGAAATAAAAAAAATTAATCATTTCGAAAGTGAGAAAAAAATTTATTGATACCTACTACTGATACTTTTTTTTTTCCTAGAATGCATGAGATTAATCATACATATGATATATCAGAAATTATAGAACAAAAAAAATATTTCATTACCTGCATGCATATGTGCATTGGAAAAAAAATTTAATTAAGAAAAAAGTAAAAAAAAAAAAAAAAAGAAGAAAAAAAATTTTAAAACCCAACATTACAATGCATGCCATGATGATGAATTACTATACATATTCTCTATTCATTCTATACTCATATAAATGAACATACATATATGTACATATTGATATATGCACTGTTATTTCATTTGAAGCAGTAAAAAAAAAAAATTAAAATTGGCTAATAAATTACGTATATGAAAATTTTCCAATCATTAAGGATAATAAAATTTATTCAATTTTCAAATAATTTGTTTTTTTTTTTTTATTTTATTTTTATATCGAAAATAAAATTTTATTATTTCTTTAAAAAAAACATAAATATACGTAATTACATATTTAAGGTAATTGCACATTGATAAAGAAAATTCTTTCGATATTACTGTATGCAAATTAATTAATTCTAGATTTTTCTTTATTAAGTAAATTTATTGTGCAGAACAATTTAATAAAACTGAAAATACAAAATTTTTCGAATATTGAAATAATAAAGAGAATTTATTTGAAATTTCAATCTCTATACTTATTATATGGTATAGCTCACATCCTTTCAAACATTTGAAAATAATCAAACAAATTTTTATTAATTAATTAATTATTATTTTGATTTTTCAAGTAATAATATTTTTTTTTTTTTTTTTTGAAATTTTCATGTCTTTAACCGGCTCATAAATAAACGCAATGTACGAGTTTCTTAAACGATTTGGAGTGACTTACTACTTTAAAACTTATACATAGAAAATTCCAAAGCAGGTGGACTGTGGGACTGGGGAGTATTGTAATTGTCCTGTTAGATGAAGAGCCTTAAGGAGCTTGTCGCATTCAACAAAACGCTCCTAATTTGCTATAACAAGTGTTTACCTTTTCCAAGTTCCAGTCTGGTCCAATCTTTGATTAATTTGAATTGCTTTTGATCACTCACGTTTAATCTGCATTCATGTTTCTTTTAAAATCTTTAAATTTCCCTAGAAAGACATTGTATGTGAATTTACCTAAACATTTCAAATATTGTGATATATTATTTTCAAATAACATTTTCATATAATACGTTGAATATATCAGTTCAATTTAAATCGTTTTATTTTTTTAAATAGAAATAAGAAAAATTACCGTAAACCATAATATAAAATCTGCAAGCTATTATTAAACCGGATATTAGCATTTTTGTACATATTTAGTATTAAAATGCAAGTGTGTTTTTTTTTCTTCTTTTCCTTCAATCTTATCCAATATACATACAATATGACTTATGAGGCTATTTTCGAAAATTAAGAGTTTAATAGACTTTCATATGGTGACTTAAATCCACCTTGTGAACGAAAAAAAAAAAACAACTATTGTAAATCATAATGAAAATTATTTCAGCATCACATGTCCTTTCAATTTCACCAGACGATTTTTGTTGTTTAAGTTAATTTTCAACAGTAAAATAACCAAGTTCAATCTTAATCCCCATCTTTACGAGTATTTTAATTTGTTTGTATAGTTTTGGCTTTCAAGACATAAGTCTGTTCGAATATTCAGTTATTTTAAATTTTCAATAATTTATTTAGGCACATACTTTTATTGAATGAGTATTTTCGAAAATATTTTTTATGTAAGACATTATGATTAATTATTCTATCGTCTACGTGTTGAAGAAGGCCTGCCTCTGTCTCTACACGCACAGTTTCAATTTAAACGGAACCATCTAACTTGTGTATCTTGAAGAATATCTATAATTTCCAACTATACCCTACCTTTTGTCTTTACAGATATTTTTTAGTGGACATGAGTTTTACATACCAAGCTTACTTACAACTGATGTCAAAATACAAAATTTGTTTTAAAACTTAATTTTCGAAAATTGCCTGATAATTTTTATTGCCACTTAATTTTCTGCTACTTCTTATGAGGCAGTAGCAATAAAAGCGACAATATACCAACAACAAAAAACAATGAAGGTTGATGGTGTTACTAATATATATTAACTTGTTAATAATATATATACATACCTACTTAAAAGTGTGGTGCTCCAAATCTTTTAAATTCACAATTGTTTTACTATATATTTTTCATACATAAAAAGATACTTTAAGCTTAACATATTATATCAAATCAAAATCATTAAACTACACAGTATTCATTTTAGTTTAAAATCGAAATAATTTATACATATTATGTAGTTGTACAACAATAGCATGCAACAACAAATACAATTTTATAAAAGTATAGAAAAATTGTATAGAGAATCATTTTTCACCTCTACTAATAACTTTTATTAGAGAATATATAAACAACTATACATAATATAGAAGCCGTTTATTGTTGTTGTTATTATTATTATTTTTCCTTAGAGTCAAATCTTCTTTACATGATTAAATCGTCTTCATTCTTCGTTGTGTCGTTATCGTGACTGTTTCAGTTTTTTTGTTTTTTTGAAATTTAAAAAAAAAAAAAAAAAACAATTTTTTTCTGTTTTGTGTTATATGTTTTTTTTGATTCTTTGCATTTTCTATTTTATTGTGAAAATTTTTATATTTTTCATTTTTCACGTAATTTATGAAAATTTTTTTGTCGCGTGATAAATGAAAATTTACTAAAAATAAAATTATTTTACTTTAAAGAAAAAAAGAAAAGAAAAAAAAAAAGGTGTTTTCGGAATATTTTAAATATTGTGAATCCGTTAAATTTTGCTGTTTTAAATTTTAATTAAAAATTATTTACAGGTAATAATTTGTTTTTTTTTGATTTTTGATATAAAAGTATGTACCTACATATGTATTTTTTTTTAATTTTAAATAAATTTGAATTTTTTTCTACTTATATGATCAAAAATTTATTAAAATTTTTAATTATTTTCACTAATTTTTTCTCTTTTTGTCTTTTTTTTTCAATTTTTTTTTGTGTTTTTTGCAATAATTTTCATCATGATAACTGTAAATGAATTTTATTTAATCGTGTTTCATCGATTAGCGGTAAGTACATACATACACAATACAATAATTTTTTTTTTAATTTTTATTGTTTAATATTTGTATATGTAACATACAATTGTAATTATAAGTAGAATAAATAAGGTACTTTTAATTGAATTGTCTAATTGAAGTATGTATGTATAGATTAAATAACATAACTGATAAAATTGATTAAAATTTCTTTATTTTTAATAAATTAATAATTTTTTTTGCAACCTGATATTTAAAAAGCTATGATTTATTTCAAATTTAATTACTTTTTTGTTCTTGAATGGCCAAAAAAAAAACCCAAAATTAAATTTAGGTAGGTAATTTGAATTTAAATTAATTATTTATTTCTTTTCTTTTGAATGCATGAATAATTTTCAAAAAATTTTAAGTAAGAATAAAAAATCATAATTACTTTTAATTACGACTTTTCGTAGTTTTTTTCCTTTTTTTTTTTGTGAATTACTTAATATTACCAAAAAAACAACAAAAGATCAGAAAAAAAAATTAATTATTATACCTTGAGCAGTAATTTTATTTTTTTCTTATTTATAATGCAAGCCAATAATTATTTATTTAATTCATTACTTGTCCTTGAAATGAATGCGAATGAACGAATCTAAGTAAATCATGTTTTAAGAAAAATAAATTAAATAAATAAAAAATTAATAAAATAAAAACGAGAACATTTTTAATTTTTTATCTTATCTATTTTGCATAATGTTAAACTACTTGAATTGAATTTGAATTTAAATTAATAATTGAGAGAAAAAAAAAATTAAATAAATAAATAAACACTGATTAATAAAAAAAAGAAAGGAAAATACCTACTTAATTCATTTAGATATGATATCATTTTGCTTGTTTTTAGTTTTATTTAATTTTTAAAAATTCAATTTGGAAAAAAAAAATAAATAAATTTGAAAGGAAAAAGATCATTAATAAAAAGTGAAATAGTAAACACCACACACGTAATTTTTTTGTTTTTTTAATTTGTATTTTTCATTATTTTTATTTTATTTTTCATTTTTTTCATATTTTGCTTGAGATACATTCGGGTAAATGACGCTATTACAGAAAATAAAAATAAAATATGTAGTGAAATGTTTGTAGAGCAATTAATTTGCATTAAAATTTCATTTTTTTTTTCTCTATCAATTAAAAAAAACAAAAATGAAATTTTTCATTGAGATTTTTATCATTTCATTTTATCATGAACCATAATTTTTTTTTTTTTTTATAAAAAAAATACCAGCTGACCATTTTTCATTATTTTTTTTCTCAACATAATTCCTAACACTAGTTGCCTCATTTTTTCAGTCTTTTTTTAAATGAAATCAAATTTTTCAACACACAAAAGAAAATTGCAGTTATAATTTAGAGAAAAAAAAAAACAAAAAAAATTTCCATATTAATTATTCATAATAGAATGTGACTTTTTATTTCCTCTCTTTCTTTGTATTGTTTTTGTTTTTTTTTTTTCTCAATTTTGAATTTTAAGAAAATCATGTTGTAATACCTACTTTATAGAAGAATAAAAAAAAAATCATAACGTAACATTTTGTGAAGAGGATTATATTAAAGTAACTTTCTAGAACAGTGATTTCATTTTAGTTTAAATTTTTTCGATTTCCAAATATTTTAAGAGTCTTCTATATAGTGTCTTGATTATGTGTGTAATTTTATTCAATAAAACGCTTGATTTAGAAATGCGTAAGTGCGATGACTTTGTCACTTGATTGACTTAAAGATAGGGAGAAGAATATTTAAAAAGAAAAATAAGAAAAAAATAGATGAAATTTGAAAAGACTGATCTGTATTTTTATTTTGGGTTCTTTGATTGATGAAGAAATTTATATGAAATCTGGATTTTGATGAGAATATGAAAAGATAAAAACGCATAGTTAGAAATGGGGAAATGTTTAGCCGCTAAAAATTTGTTATGGGAATTTTTGTAACATTCAAACACAGATTATAAAACCCTAAAAATAAAATCAAATTATTCTTACATTAATTTTCCACTTTCCCATGTATGTACAATTTTTTTAAATATGACACACAACAGTATAGATAAGTGATTAAATTGTATATATGTATATGTTTGCAATTTCGAAATTTCAATCTACATATATCGCGTAAGCAAAATTATTCAATTACCTAATCGTTATCAATAATCTATAGATAAAGATTGTATTTACTATGTATAGCGTACTGTAGAGTACCTGTAAAATAATTAAAAAAAAAAAACATGCAATTTTTATCTTTAATTTTTTTTTTTTTTTCTGTAAATTTAATTACAATTTTTTAATTAGAAATTCAAAATAAATACACAAAAAAAATATTTTTAAAAATAAACTAATTCCAGTAATATTTTCTCCCTTCTATATTTGTATATTTACATAAAAATCTTTATTTATTTACTGTAACTTTTAATTAATATTTTTAAAAGATATACATATATACATACATAATTACGATATTACATATTTTAAAAAATACATAGGTATATATTACATAAAATTGCTAATGTACAAAGACATAAGTCATAACTTATTATTCATTTACTTAAAATATTATTCAATGAAAATTGATATTGTAGAAAATTTAAAAACAAAATCTTTTATATGTGAACATAAATTTTTTTCCCTCTTTAAACCTATAAAAAAAAAAAAGTCAAACAAACAACAACAACAACAAAAAATTAACAAAAAGATAAAAATAACAATAAAATATAATTTACATGTAAAATGCCATTTAAATAAAAAAAAAAAAAAAAAAATTAACTTTAAATTACCTATAATTTTCTTTAGGTTATAAAATAAATAAATTTTGGCAATTTGTCAGTTGGAAAAAAATTACAAAAAACGTATGTGGTACCTACATGTACATATTATATGTATATCACATATGTACATATGTACGAGTAGGTATATGAATTATGAACATTCAATGATTCCATGATTTGATAACTTTAAATTTACAAAAAAAAAAAAACATATAAAAATACTATGTACTATTTTATTACACCGTTTATTGTACGCATAATTTTTAATTAGAAAAAAAAAATTTATTCTTGAAAAAAAAAAAATAATAAAAATTATAATAATTCAAGTATGTATACATAAAACTACATATCACAATAATCATAATATGATCACAAAACATAATAAAAAATATAATATGTAATAAAAAAAACAAATTTTAAATTTAAATATACCTATACAGAACATAATATGTAGTCATACGTGTAGTATATGTACGTACATATTATATAGAATCGATTGTAAAAATTCTTATTACCATTTAAAACATATGAAATGTGGTACCTAATCGGTGATTCAGAAAAACATATGTATTTCTCGAACAATAAAATGTGATTTTCAATTAGTATACATTCGACAATATGTACTATATAATGTGATTAATAAAGTATCTGGTAATAAAACAGAGAATAAAAAAAAAAGTGACTAATTAATTTTTTTAATTTGTTTTTTTTTTTTCTAAATAAAAATTTTTATCAGTTGATTTTGAAACGATAATCGAAAAAAAAAATACAAGATTACAAGGTAAAGTAAAGATACTCATATACAACATCGACTTTAAAATTTCAGTATACATATTAACTTTCAGTCGTAAATCTTAATTAAATTGAAAACACATTATTTAGAAGTTTTTATTTTTTATAACCAAACGTCCAAATATAAATGTCGGCTGTTTGGCCTCATTTTACAGATACTTTATTATGGAAAATGTTCCAAAGAAATATAAAAATAAAAACATTATGCCTTCCAAACACATATTCCTACATAATACATGAAAATTCATCCAAGTTACACAAATTTTACATTGAAATATTTGTTATCGGTCCAGTCTCTTTCGTTAATCGAACATTCAAGAATTATGTACTACGACTTTCTATACCCTTTTTTTGTTTCTCTATATGAGACATCAATCTGTTCTTTTGAGTAATGTGCAATGAAGGGATACTCCTACGCTTTAAATATAAGAAAGAAAAAAAAATGAAAAACTAAAAAAAAACGTTTTTCATATTTATTTAAAAAATTATTTATTCATAGAAGAAAAAAACACTTATTGCAGTCTCATAGATATCACTGAACACAAGCATATACTTGTAGCTTTTTATTGAAATACAGCTAAAAAACAGAAAAAGCGAAAAAACGAGAAAATTAATGAAAAAAAAGAAAATTATATGACGACAGGTATACATTTTTTTAAAATTACGTTTTCATGAATATTTCGGTTAAATTTCAAAATATTTATTTATAGTCAAAAAAACTCATTTTTATGCGGTAGATACTCGTATATAAAAAAAAAAAATAACAAAATTCATATATGAAATTATTCACAACAAAAAACAAAAACACAATATTATGTATTTAATTATTTACAAAAAAAAACAAAAAATAATAATAATAAAAATAAATAAATATGAGATAATTTTAATATATTGTGTATAAAAATTTTTGTAAACATTGAAAATGTGCAAAAACAAAACAAAACAACAACAACAACAACAAAAAATGGTGTATTTGTCATCAGCAGCAGCATCGTCCGTAGAAGAAAATGTCAAAATAAAATCTTTTGTTTTTTTTTTTAATTTTCTTTTTTTTTTCTCATTTTTATTTCACACTTACACTTTTTCTATACTATTTTTTTTTTTTTTGGAAGTCAGTATTGTGCTTATGGAGGCAGTACCCGATGAGTTTTTTGCCTTGGTAATATTTAATTTAAAATATTTCTCTCGACTAAAATTGAGATCTGATCACCCCCACACACGAGACAGATTTATTTAAACGCAATGTAAAAGAATATAGAAAAGTATGCCTATCTTGCCTGTATACTGACATCCAAAAAGAAAAATAGTATAGATATTTATTAATTTTTTCTTTTCTTTTTGTAAATTGTATTTAATTCACACCTACTTAATTTTATCTTATAACATATTTTTTTTTTTAAAGAAATAGAAAAAAAAAAACGTATATGATGAAAAATCTTCATTGATTCTTCAAGAATTTAAAAAAAAAACATGTTTCATTTTTTTTTTTTAAATTAAACCTATCAACGTGTATTATGTGTAAGCTAAATAAAGTAATAATAATAATAATAAAAAAAAAAAAAACATTCTATTCTATTCAATATAAGAAAATAAATTAATTATTTAATATAGAAAAGAATTTTTTTTTTTTCACGAATTAAAATGATTACATCATTGAAAAAAAAAATTATAATACATAGATACTATATTGATGATTGTTTAAAAATAAAACAACAACAAACAAAACAAAAGTACATATAAAATTTATTAAAATTGTCATGTTTTTGTAAATTTTCACGTAATAATGCGAAATACAAAAACTTATTAAAAACAAATCATGCATAAAAAAAAAAAATATCAATAAATGCATCAATTATTGCAAAATTATAAAATATTTAATCGCAATTATTAAATTATTTATTTATTTTTTTTTTTAAAAAAAACAATAAAGATAGAATTTATAAAGTAAGATATGCAACTCAAACATTATTTTGTTGTTTTGCTTTTATAAAACGTAAAACAGAATACCTATAATTTTTATTTTATTTTTACGACATTCAAATCACGTTTGTTAAGAGTCTAAAACACAAAAATAGAAAAGAAAAAAAAAGTATGCTTTAAAAAAAAAAACAATTAACGTTATTGGGAATATATAATTAGTTCATATATTTTTTTTTTTTTCAATTATTTTAATATTTTTCTCCAGTTTCTATTATTTTTTCAATTTAAATTTAAATTAATATTTTTTTTATTATTCTAAAATATTCTAATTTTTTTTTAATTGTGTGTGTGTGTGTGTTTCTTCTTTATTTAAATGTTAAATGCTGTTTTGTATATAAAATGCAATAATTCAGATTTCAGGTATGAAACAAGACAGAAATACATATTTGATAGAATTTTTCGAGGATTATATACTTAATGGTAAAAGTTTTTCTATGTTTTTCATGAAATATGATTTTAATGGATTTTATAACATGACATTTTTCTGTCTTTTCTCATGATGTCTGGTCTGATATTATTTTAAAATAATTATGTGATATGTATGACATCATACAATACAACTAATGCATTTGATACACATACACAATATATTATTTAATTGTGTGTTATGTTGACCTAATTTTAAAATTATTTTAATTGTATTTTTTATTTTTAAAATTTTTTTTTTTTTAATGAAAATGAGAAAAAATATATAAATTTTCTTCCATGACAGGTTTTTTACATAGGTAAAAAAGTCTTTAGTGTGTTTTTTTTAAATTTTATTAATTTATTTCTTAAAAATGTGTCATTACATTGTTACTGAATGTGTGATTAATTGTGAAATAGTATACTAAAATGAAATTAGATACAAAACAGTTTGAAGATATGTATTTACATATGTATAGATTTGTTTTATTTCTGAAAAAAATTCATTTATTGATTCTTTGAAAATTAAAGCTAGAAATAATTAAAAAAAAAAATAGAAAATTAGAAAAATAGAAGAAAAAAATTCAATAAATTTCCAAGAATATTTTCATATTTTATTTATTTTTAACATCTGCACGGTCAATATTGGTCAAATATCGAGACTGCCTGAATTATATTTAATATTTTTAATTAGATTTTTATTATTTTCCATTTTGAACTTCCTTTCCATAATAATAAAATAATAAAATCTAATTTTATTTTCTCATATTTCTTTTAAACCTCATATGCACGCATATATATATTTACATATGAATATGTACATACATACATACATGTGATTTATATTAGAAAATTTCTATTTTTGCATACATTTAAAATTAACTCATAAATTAAGAAAAATTATTTAATTGTGGCGATTTTAAATCTTCATCAACAGTAAATTTGAATTAAATATATGCAACTTCTTTCTTCTTAAAATAAATTAATGAAATAATTACGTGCGAATCGGTTTTAATTTTTTCATTTTATAAAACAATTCAATTTTATATTATTTGTTTGTGTTTTTTCTTCTTTTGTTCTCTTAAAATTGCATCATTTTTTTTTTAAATGTTCTGTTGAGTCTTTTCTTTTTCAAGTTTTCAAAATCAACCAAAAATAATCAAATTAATTAAGTTAATGATTCCACTTTTCCCCCTTTTGTTTTTTATTTTGTTTTTTTAAATAATGAATTACATCATCCACTGGAATTAATTTATTACAAAACGAATTAAAATTTTTTTCTTCTTTATTTAAAAATTACGTTATTTTGTTTGTTTTTTCCAAAGAGAAAAAAAATAAAATTTCGACAAAAAATAAAAAAGATTATAATTTCACAGAAAACAAAATAAAGAGGAAATAATAGAGAAAGAAAAAACGTATACATTTTTTTTTCAATTAATTCAAAATAAGGAAAACAATAAAATATTCTAATAAAACAAAAAAAAAATAATAATAATAAATGAAATTAGTTTTTCACTTAAAATTAATATCTATAGTGGGAGTATAAATTTGAAAACAAACGGCTATTTTTAGAATATCGTTAATATATATATATTTTTTTTGTGAACATAACGATGTCGAAAATACAAGAAGAAGCTGTTTTGTATGATTTTTAAAAAAATAAAGCTAATTTTCTCAATATGATGCGATTAATGATAGATTATTTGTAGTACCCTAACGCTGGGCTCGCCTATAAGTCAAAGAGTTTAGGTTTTCACAAATTCCAAAACATTTTTAGACGTTAGTTGCCACACTTTATCCGGTGTACTTGTACATAAATATACTTCTTCCCAACAGTATAAGTGTTTTTTTTTTATTGAGGTTCGTTCTGTACGGTTCAGGCTCAATAAGTTTCGTCTAGCACCCTTAACCCAACTCAATGTTAGCCAGTTTAGCACCATCGTACAGTTATAGACCAGTGATATAATTTTAGTGATGAGGCTATATATTTTTTGAAGTTTTCAATCTTGTAAAAATCATTTTCATTTTTTCACTACAGAATATATAAATCTATAGAAAAAAAAACTTACCAAATTTAATCTTATTGAACTTCTGTAATCAAATTTATATTCAATATTCACCTATTTTTGTATATACTTTCTTCCATCATTTGTTAACAATTTAATAAAATACATTATTTTCTCATTCTTCAATATTAACCGCTATAACCTTTGAATAAATTAATAACTTATAAATAATTTACACATGTTAAGACATTTATGTATATCTCTAATTATGATGACTTTAATAACAAATATGTACATACAATAAAAATAAATAAAAAAAAAAGAATAATAATCGTAGATACCTTATGTCTATATTGAAACGTGTTAATTAATTCGAAATATTATATGTACCTATACATACATATGTATATATTTATTTAAACTTTATTTTTGTATACTTTACTTTTTACAGGCACTACACAACATTGTTAGATTCTGCCGTTGTTTTTATAATTTAACAACAATATATATATGAAAATATATCATAACTATATTTTTTTCATCACAAATAACATAATTGAAGACCATAATTAAATTTCTAGACGATAACTGAAAGTAAAAGAAAAAAAAAAGAAATAATAAATTGTGTATACGACCGGTGATACAACAAATTTACAACTACTCGTACATATACATTCTAACAAAATATATATTATACAATATTTTAATAAATATAATTCAATAGTGCAACGAGTATATTGACATTTTATAATTTTATTGTTATTTAATTGAATCGGAAGTGAGACAGTGTTAATATAATTTTAAATTTGAAGAAAAAAAAATTATTAATTAATAAGTAATTATGGCCGGTAGAGCTAAATACGAAATTGGAGCAAATGAAGTTAAATCGAAACAATCATTGGAGTCATTATCGAAGGCATTATTAAGTGAATTTTTAGGTAAATATAATGGTATTTTTTTTTTTTTAAATATTTAATTAATATTTTCTCTTATTGTTATTTTTTTTAGATTTTAAAATGACAAAATTTTCATGTATTTTAAGCGAAAAATTTTAAACCTTTTTTTTGTTCTTTTAATTAACAGGAATTTTTTTGCTAAATTTCTTTGCCTGTGGAGCATGTACACAGGCTACACCAGCATCTGCACAAGTTGCAATATCTTTGGCATTTGGTTTTGTTGTATTCGTTTCAATTTCGGTAAGTTATTTAATTTTTTTTAATTAAAATTTAGGTACAGTAAAATCCAAAAAAATAAGAAAGTTAAAAAAAAATTAACTTTGACAACTAAAAGCGATTTTCAATATAAAAATGTACTATTGTATGTCAAATAGGGGTTAAATAGGGGATCTAAACAACCTTTTCTTTAAAGAAAACAAAAACAAAGAAACTTACCAGAAAATTTTTAATATTATAATTTTATATTGTTCACTTATTTTTTGGTCTGACTGTATTTGACAAAACCATTAATTTCAAACTACATACCTAGTATTTTTTCAAAGAAACAAAAACCAAAGGAAAAATTTT
This sequence comes from Bombylius major, assembly GCA_932526495.1. NCBI lineage: Eukaryota > Metazoa > Arthropoda > Insecta > Diptera > Bombyliidae > Bombylius > Bombylius major. Next base: position 37,325,966 of record OW052046.1, read on the forward strand.
ATTGAAAGAAACTTAAAAGGTACAAAAGACAAAATTGACAAAAAAATTCATATAATTTGAATGTCCATTAATTTTAATTATTCCTCTGCAAGAAAACAAAAATGTTCAAAATTCATTTTTTATTCTTGAAATTGTCATTTTTCACTCCAGACAAAATAATTGAAGAAAAAAAGAACCAAAATCTCCTGGAATGTCATTAAATTCTTTCATACTTCTTTTTTTTTTTTTTTTTACATTGAGTTCGAGTCATTCTTAAATATAAAAATTATTTAATGAAATAAATTGCCTCTATTTTAATAAATTTTTAAAACATTTTTTTTTGCAAATTTTTCTGACACATAAAAACAAAAAACACTTAAGTTACTTATTAAATATCAGATTTTTTTTATCTGTTTTAATTTTTATTGCTTTCTTAAAAATATTCATGTACGTAACATATATACGAACGAAAAAAAAGAAAAAAAAAACAAATTTATCTTTCATATACCAAATTTAGATAAATTTATAAAAACTTACATCATAAGCTTTTATTTCAGTGATATTATGTCATAGATTTTCTCATTTCATATACTACATATATAAACTAATATGAATTTTAGTGTTCTTATTTATTTTATTCATTATGAGGTCAAGTTTATTGTATTTAATATTATAAAATATAATTTAAAAAAAAAATAAAAACAAATAAAAATCTAAACAAAATTATAATTGCAAGGTGTTTTGAATTTGAAAACTTGATTTTGTCTTATTTAAAAAGAGAAAGAATAAAAAAAAGAAAAACAACAAAGTTGTTTAACTCTTTTTTAACAGTTTTTGTTTTTGTGTTTTTTTTTTGTATTTAGTTAGGTATTCATTTTTCAGTCTATAGTCTATACTACAAATATATGAAAATTCAAAGATCTTTTTTTTTTCTCTATTATCTCATCTGAAAAATGTATCTTTAAATGAAAATTTAAAAACAAAAACAACACAGATAATTTTTCAATTACAATATCTACTTATATACATAACTATTCTATGTATTAACAACACAGGTGTCATAGATATTCACGTTATTTCCATTTTACGTATTATAGTATACTCGTATTCAAAGATAAATTTTGAAAAAAGCGAAAAAAAAAAAAACGAAAAATCAATTTCAATGCTTTCGTGATATTTTATCTTGATGCATTTAACATTTTTTTGTTTTTTAAGATTTAAAATTTAAAAAAAAAAAAAATCAAAAATATAGACAAAATCTATTTTTGAATTATTTATTGCAATTCTAACGCGATTCAACAATTTTATAAATAAAATTAAGAGAAAAAAAAAAAGAGATTTTTTTATGTATTATAATCACGTTCGGTCAAATTTATTTAATAAACCTTTCATGGTTTTATAGAATCGCTGATGTTTCAATATTATTTTATTAATTCTTGTAACCTTTTACGGAATTTCTTCTCAAACATAAAAAAAAACAACAACAACAAGAAAATTTCAAGCATAATATTTATAATGTTATTTTTTCTATATAGCTATAGAGTATCTAAATCTAGTAATAATATATAAATATAGTATCTTTACACGATTGTATGTATATAAAATTAAAATAAAATACACGTATCAAAAATTATATTCAAATAAAAAAAAAAATTAAAAAAAAAAACAAACAAGCAAAATTCATCTATAAATGGATTACACATATTCTTAATGCGTATACGAGTATATGTACAATATTTTGTCTTATTTTTTACGTTAATTTTTTTTTTTTTCAAATCATTATTTTGTTGTTATTTCTAATTGCGTTTATTCACGAATTAATTTGACATAAATTTATTATACAAAATGCAATGTGTACCTGTACATACCTATATGCGTAATTTTTTCATCAAGGAATCTTTACGTTAAAAAAAAAATTGCATTCAGATAGAACGCATAAATTGAATTCCATCTTATACTCGTAAGAGTAGGTATATGTATGTAACGTATGTGTATGTACAAATATGAAAATGTGAATTTCATTCAAGAATTTATTTTGTTATTGTTGTTTTTGTTTTACCTTTTTTAAGAATAAATAACATTTTAACATTACGGTGTTACTATATTTAGATACAAGACAGATATTTTTTGTTTTATTTTTTTTTTGTTTTTTAAATTTTATTTATTATTATTTGTAGATTTTATTATTTGAATTTAAATTTGTACTTTAAAAAAAAAACAAAAAAAATGTTTATAGATTTTTGGTCATATAAGCGGAGGACATATTAATCCAGCTGTTACAACTGGAATGCTTGTTGCTGGCAGAATTAGTCTAGTAAGAGCAATTCTTTATATAATTGTTCAATGTCTTGGAGCAATTGCTGGTACAGCTTCATTGAAGGTAAATTTTATTCTTATTTGTTTTTTTGTTTTTCTTTTCTCAATTCTTTAAGACAAATTTAAAAAAAAAAATACATAATAATATTCTTTTATGAGAATTAATTTATTAAATTAAAAAATGTAAACATGAGCTTTTGAATTTACAACAATTTTTGCAATTTGTCTTCGTGTTTTAATTAATATTTTTCTTTTCTTTTTTTATTGTTTTTAATAATTTTAGAGTACATATATGTGTTTTTTTTATGATTTTTTTTTTTAATTTAATTCTAATTAGCCTATTACCAAATATCTGACACTTTTTTTTAATATGTAATTTGAAAAGGGCCATACCCTTTCCTACAACATTTTTTTAGGTTACATTGACTTCTTTTAAAGGCAAATGACCTTTAAAAAGGACACATAAAATGATCTGAGTGGGTTAATGATGTTATTAAAATAAAAATAATAAAGATATTTACGTATGAAGTGATTGTATAAATAAATTTTTTTTTATTTACATATGCTATCAATTTGCAAAAAAAAAAAAAAAATCATTTAAAGATAGGTGGTAGATTTTTTTAAAAAAATTTGTAATTACGGCTTGCAAATATGTACTAAGAATTTTTATTTTTAAAATCATAAATTTTGATTGCTTTAATTTTTTAAATTTTGATAAGAAATATTACATATTCATCATGTTAAAAGATTATATTATATAGATATGTCACCTACATGTATCTTATATATTGTGCTTACGATAAAGATTATTAAAAAATAAAAGTATTTTTTAAAAACATTTTGTGCCATAAACAGGGAGGGTAGGGTATAAGTAATAATAGATTATATTTTTGTTTTATTCAACGCACAATAAAGGTTAAGTTTCAATGCATGCGTTTAGAACGTTGCGTTTTGTGCATAGGTGACAATCAACACTAATAACACACAAAAAAGTAGAAAATTGTTGAACTTTTATGCACGTTGTGTGCGATGACCATTTATTTGGTCAGCTCTCATAGGACAAGCTTATTTCTACTAGCTGTCATTTAACGCACAAAACGCAACGCTCTTAACGCGTGTATTAAAACTCAACCTTTATTTTCCAGAGAATATATCTTTTTTGTGGATTTATTTTCCCTACTAAGGTTAACAAAACTATGACATTTCAAAAGCATTTCTAAAAATATCTTTTTGAAATTTTCAGTGTGTCATTTTTCAAAAAAATACCCAAAAAAAACGGTCACACGTTGAAAATTACATTGAAATTGTTTTTGTTTTTTACGTAAAAATTCTAATAAAAATAAAAACTTTATTTAGGCTTTACTTCATGACGATTATCAAAATGGTTTAGGTCATACTAGTCTTCAGGAAAATGTTACAGTCTTACAAGGACTCGGTTTTGAATTCTTTTTGGGATTAATTTTGGTTTTCACAGTTTTCGGTAATTGTGATCCTTCCAAACCAGGTACAATAAACAAAACATTTTTTCATAATTTTAATTGTGTTTTATTTTCTTCTTCTTCTTACTAATTTTATTAATTTACCTTTATAGATTCAAAATATACAGCTCCTTTGGCAATTGGTATTGCTGTTGCTGTTGGACATCTTGGAACTGTTAAATATACTGGAGCAAGTATGAATCCAGCACGTAGTCTTGGAACAGCTGTTATACAAGGAGATTGGAATAATCATTGGGTGAATTAATGAAATTATTTAAAAAAAAAAAACAATTTAACTCCCTAATTGATTTTGGTTTTTTTTTTCTGAAATTTAAATTACAGATTTATTGGGCAGGACCAATTTTAGGTGGTATCGCAGCTGCTCTAATTTATACTCAATCATTGAATGTTGATAATACTATCGAAGTTGTTCATACAAACGAAAAATATAGAACTCATGCTGAAGATCGTGAATTGAGAAAACTTGAAAGTGGTCGTGAATATTAAGGAAAAGAAATAAGAAGAAGAAAAAGAGAAAGTAAAAAATAATTTAATATAATGTACATTATACGTACACGAATTTTCTTTTTAAATAACATTTCATATTTTCTTCCATAAAGAAGATAAATTATTAGAAATGAAAAAACGAAACTAAAAATAAAATATTTCTTTTTTTTTTATAAAAATATATGTATATCCTTTCTATTTTAAAAAAAAAAAACATAATAACAAAAAAAAAACGAAGATAATATCTTTTCTTCCACATATTTTTTTATATGGAAACATTTTAATTTATTTTAATACTTTCATAATGTTACAAAAAAAAAAAGGTTAAGAAAAAAGTGTTTTTAGCAATTATTAAAATTATATTTTATATTAAAAAAAAAAAAAAAAAAAAATACAAAATTCAAATTATGTATTATCATTGCATGTTATGTGTTTCTATCAATTATTACATATCCTTTTTTCATATTCATAATTATTTTAATTGAAAAAAAAAAAACTTCTTTTGTACTGTATTAATAATTATATATCATACATATATGTATTTTATTTAAAATTATGTTTGTATTAAATGTCTATTTATAAATAAATGTGAGTGTAAGATAAACGAAACAAAACAAAAATAATTTATGTTTTATTTAAATTAAATTGTATCTTTTTAGGTTCTTCTACATATCGCATTTTATATTTCATGAACGAATATTAAACTTTTCTTAATAGCACAAGCACATCTATCAAAAGTATATAATAATTTAATTTTAAATTTAAAAAAAAAAATACATGTTCCGAAAACGTTTCTATAATTTTTCGGCATATTCAGAGAAATGAGGAGTCAGGAGTGCCAATAAACAATTTAAAATTTAAACAAAATTTTTGTTCAGTAGGGTTCGGTCCAGTCTATCAACTTGTCATGTTGATTTTTTGACGCTTAAGGAAAATTTCTGAAAGAGTTAAAAGAACAGCCTTTTCATACTACGGAAAAAAAGCACAAAAATATTATGCGAAAAAAATAAGAAAAACTGAAAAACTGGACTATAGGTACTATAACTAGCAAATCATATAAAATCATGTACCATAACATGTAACAAATTCCAGCGTTGTATTTTATTCGGAAGTGTGTATGTTTTTTGATTATGGACAAACATAAATGATGTTTAGAAATATGGGAACTGTCTTACACTTCCTGTTAAAATTGAAAATGGGAAAAGAAAGAAAACAAAGTAAAAACTCATTCAAATCACGTATTTTCTCAAACCTCTCGTTTCTGGATCGTGATTGTATCAAAAAACGTTTGTGTTTCTATTATTTCAAATTTAAAAGCATAAAAAATCGAGGAGACTTTTAGGATGGTTGAAAAGTCGACACAACAAAAATTATAAAAAATCACAAACACAAAAAAAATACGTTTCTTTTTTGTTCAAAATTTTTGAAAAAAGTTGCTAGAACTTGTAACGCTTCAAGCTTTCAAAAAAATAAAACTACTTTATTGCCATCTATCAAGAAATAGATGTATACAGAAAAAACTGAAAAAATCACAGTTTGACAATTGACAGTTCATCGACTTGTTTTGGTAGATTTGTTTTGCATTTTGACAGTTGTCAAATGCCATTTATTTTTTGTGTTGTGAAAAATCTCAGGATAAAAATTTTGTTGCTTATAAAATTAGGAAAGTTCGGCAATTTATCATAATTTTTATACGAAAATTTTAAAACTAATTAAAAATAATGATTAGAAAATTATATTTTTCTTGTGATTCAAAAAATTTAAGAATGCCGTAAGTAGATGTTTGTTTATAAAAATTGAAAAAAAAAAATTCATGACAAATATCTTCTCATTTTGTATTTATTTAAAAATAGATTATTTTTTATAGGAACCGTTCTTACAGCAGTTATAAGCCAACATATTATGATGTCCTGAATGTTAAAAAGAATTCTACAAATAAAGAAATACGAAATTCATTTTTAAAATTATCAAAAAAGGTTTGTATTGAGAAATACATATGTTAATAATTCAAATTCCTTACTTTGTTGTTTTTAAATGCACAATCAATTACGTATTTTGAAAGTTATGTATTCTGTGTTTTTCGAAACGCAATTTATTTTATTTTGAGATAAATCTCAAGTATTTAATTGTTATTTTATTTTTATTTTTTTCTTCTTAAATCTGTATTAGTTTCATCCGGATATTAAAGGTATCAATAATAATACAAAAACCAGTGATGAATATTTAAAAATTATGGAGGCTTATCAAATTTTAAGTAAAAAAGATTCACGTTATTTATATGATTTATCACTTGATCAAACAGTTCAAAATGTAAAAACAACCACTGATTCAAATCATACACAAACAACTCGACCAAGACAGTAAGAAAAATTTGAAGAAATAAATCCTTAAGAATTTTGTTGTAGTGTTGTAAATTTTTAAATAATTGTATTTTAAATTATAGAACATGGAGAGTTACACCAGATTATAATCCAAATCCAGGACCTTATTATGGTATTAAAGGTATTCCGAAAATCTCAAATTTTAAAGTCGTTGGAATCTTATTGTTTTTGGCAACAGTTGGTACAATATTCGAATTTTATTTAGTAAGGTATTGTATTGAAAGACAAATTGGTTGTTATTGAAAAACTATGTAATGGGATAGAATATTCAATTGTAAGTTATCTTGTATCAGATAGATCGTTGACTTTGAATGGATTAAAGGTCAATTCCTACTGTGTCGCTGAACTAAGAAGCATCCGTTGGTGGTAATGGTAATAATAATGGCTCATTAAGCTAAAGCAAGTCACTTTGTTCATCACCAGTTACAATAATATTTAACATAATTAACTATTTTCTAAAATAGAATCAGAAAAATTTTGTTTCTTTCTTATTTCAATCATTGCACCCTGTATTCTCGATATGTTATATGTACATTGTTTTATCGACACATTTCTTTTTCTCCATAACCTTCCCCTTTCATTTTCTCCATCTATGTATATGCACCAGCGCTGTGTGTAATAAAAGTGCATTGAAAGGATATCCCTACCCTGGCCCTCTAGCTCATAATTTAAAAAAAAAAATGTGAGAAAATATCCTTAAACCTTATGATCTGTTCAAAGGAGCAATATCAACAAATAATTGTGAAAGAAATGTATGACTTAGCCTAAGATGAAGCTTATAAATTAATATTCTATCTCACAATTTCTTTATAAAAATCTTTTGTGTTTCTCGAAAGTACAAGTACTTATCTCTTTTAGAAACTCTATGACATTCCGAAGAGATCAATTAGATGAAAAATCACGTGAAGCTGGATTAATGCATGCCAGTGTTAGAGCTGATGCTGAAAAATATGGTAATGCAAAACAGCTTGAGAGAATTGCTGAAAAAATTCTACAAAGAAATAACGATTGATCTTAATAGAGAAAATTATGTATTTTTTTTTTTGCTCGTTTTTGTTTTTTGGAGTGATATTGTGTGATAATAGGAACAATATTTTATTAATGATAAATTTATAGATATTTTTTTAGTGAAATAATAAAAACACCATATATATATATATTTTTTGTTTTATTAAAAAAACGAAAATGACAACAACAAAAAAAAGTATTTTTTATTTATTTAAAAAAAAATTTTTATAAAATTAAAAAAAAAAAAAACTAAGATAAAAGAAAAAATATATTTTTATTTTGTAAAATACACGAAATAAAAATGTTGTTTTTTTTTATGTATGTATGTATATAAAAGTTACCCTTAAATACATTGTATTTGTATTTTATTTAAATTATTCTTATCAAAATAAATCCCACGTTTTACTAAAAAAACAACAAAAAAAAAATGTATACAAAAAAGCAAAATAAAAACTAGTAAAAAAATACATTTTATTACAAAGACTAATAAAAAAAAAATAAAATAACTTAAATTACAAAATAGAAATAGAAGAAAATAAGCAACAAAAAAAACATTTTACAAAAGAATATAAATATTTAAAAAATTTATAATTAATTAGTCCATTCCATTTTTCTATTACATATTATTTTTCTTTTTCTTTTTGCATCATAATTGACTCCAATAACAACGACAATATTAATTTAATTTAATTACATTTTTTTTTTTTTCATCATTTTCACAATTAAACAAATAATTTCAAAAAATAAAAATAAAAAAAGAACACATTTACAACCAACCGTTTTTTTTTTCAACATACGATCTAAAATATAAATATAATTTTTTTCTTCTTCTTCTTCTTCTAATTCATGGTCTTATTTAAAATTTGTAATAACATTTTTTTTTTTTTTTTGCTTTCTAAATTTTCTAATTAGCTCACATTTTAATGATTATTATTATTTTTATAATTTAATTTAAATTTCTTAAGTGTTTTTTTCTTCTTTTTTTTCTTTACAATTCTTTAACTAAAATTCTTGCAGCTGTATGTGGTAATTCTGGTTGAAAAACAATTTCATCATTAACTTTATATTCATTATATGGCATTTTAAATACTTCTTTAAAATCAAGCTTTTCTAAAACTCTAGCTGAAAAATGACTTGAACATAATACATGCATTAATGGTATTGAATTATCACGCATATATTCTAATGTTTTTTCAGTTAAACGTCCAGCAATACCTAAACCACGATAATTTGAATTAACAGATATTATTTTACCATCTAATACTGTATCATAATTTGGATATAAATCAAATATATTAAATTTTGAATCTATATAATCCATCATTGTTAGAATTTTTTTAAATTTTGGATGTTGACATTTTTCACCTGGTTTCAATTGTTCATCATCATTTTTATTCGATGGCTATAAAAGAAAAAAAAAAAAAAAAAGGAAAAAGAATTTTAAAAAAAACCCAGAAAAAATGTATTAATTTATTTTTAAATTTTTTTTCATAAAAAATTATTTAATTTTTACCTGTTTCTTAATTAATCCATTCAAAAATACTCCAATTATTTCACCTTTTTTATTAACTGCTTTAAATGAACATTTCTCTGGAATACATTTTAAGGAATATTCTTCAAGCTCTTTACATTCACCCAATTGAATGTAAGTATTTAAAGGTTCATCCTTAAATCAAAAATATAAAAAATAAATTATTAAAAAGAAAAATAAAAAATCAATTGTTTTTCATTTATTTTAAATTCTCGATTATAATTTTAAACCAGAACAAAAAATTTAAAAATTATTCAAAATTAACAACGCTGTATTAGCTAAGTATACAGTAAAAGGATATCCGTACATTGTTGCTCATTGACAATAAAAAAAAAAGCATGACTGAAACTTGTTATAGGAAAAAAAACTTGAGTTTTTTTTTGTATTACATAATACTGGTTTTGAAATTTTTTACCCTAAAGGCCTACGATAATTAATTGTGCACTATGACACATTAAAATCGTGTCTAATTTCAATGATTTGTAAACAACGCGTAAACTGTCGCAAAATTAGTCCATGAGAGTCGAGATTAACAAACGAAAAAAAATAAGCCAAAAAATTTATTTAGAAATTTGTCATCTCATCTGAAAAACCATTAATTATTTTAATATTTGAAAATAATTGATTTCGTGTATGTAATTACTAATTAGGACCAAAACCATGGAACTGAAAGTGTTCAATTTTTAAATTTTAAAATTATGATATATGTATATCTCTGGCACATGATTAAAGTGAAAGTGTAGGTGTAAATTTTAACAAGACTAATGACCTTATCAATAAGATTTTATTTCAAGATCAAAATCCTAAACCTTAGACAATAAAATCTCTTAAAAATCGATTTAATGATGTCTCAAGTATCAAAAAAATTTAAAAATTATTGATTTTAAATAATCGATTTCTAGATATCATTAAAAATGTGAATATCTATACTATCTATCTACAATTTTAATTACAAATTCATTTAATTGTTATTCAATTTGTTTTCACTATAGATATCCCCAATCCAATCCATTTCTAAGTTAAAAATTTTATCACAACTCTAAACATAATTTTTTAACCTTCGATTTTCTAATATTTGAATGTCAGTTACAAACTTATGAATTTATTAAAATTAAATTACGTGGGTGACTAATAATTGATATATGTACTATTATACAATTCTACAAATCTATTTGTCATTAATATGACACGACGTTATTTCAATTAAAAGTACACAGCTTCACGTATAATTCAAATTTTTCGTACTCATTGATTGTATTTCCGCAAAAATTATTTTTAATTGATATTTGAGCTTTTATGTTACTTCTTAAATTTTTTTTTAATATTCAACAAAAGAGGAACATTTAATTGCTTTAAAGAAATAAATATGTGTGTAATTCGTCCATCAATGTCGAAGTTTTCGTGAAAAAACAAGCAAGTCTCAAGTCAAGATACAGATACTGTAAACTTGAAAAGGCCGTTGAGATTGCATTTAGCATCTTGATGATATTTTATTCTCATAATTCGTAACTGGTACCTATATAGTGTATGTTTTATTTTTTCTCATTTTCATCTTTTCAATGCATGGGTTGAGTTTTTATGCTTTTGAACTAAGCAAATTCTTAAGTTAAGAAAAGTTAAGTTTCGAACTATACATATAGCAAACAGAATATTTGAATTTAGATCAGAATTTCAGGAAGTCATATACACATTTGGATTTTTTCTTAGACGCTAGCTGTTGCGACACGGTTTTTCCAACATAGAGGTAAGAAAAATCGTGGTACGGAAGTTGACATGTAAATATATATGTAGATATTTGGATTACAAATTAGATGCAAATTTTTTTCTTCATCTTGAAATCAACAAATAAAAAATTGAATTTTTCAAAAAATCAACTTTTTAAAAAAACGTAATTCGGGAAGTAAATTTTAGATTTTTTTTTTTTATTTGAAAATTTAATTAAATTTCTAAAGACGAAAAAAAAAAATTGTGACTTGAAAAAAAAAATATTTTATAAATTGTATTCTAAATTTTTAAACCTTGAAAAGCTTAAAATTTTTAAAAGAACCTTGTGATATTTCTATAGAATTTTCAACCATCATTCACGTTTATGTATGCGATATATCGCGGAAATTTTATAACAAATCCAGACTCTAGACATAAAAAATATACTTGAATGGTAAATAAAAAAATAAATAATAATAATAATTGTACACTTGAATTACAAAAAAGGGGTAAAAAAGAAGAAAATAAACAACAACAAAAATTAAATGCATTAAAGTGGAATAATACCAATTTTTTTTTTTTTTGCTGATCATTTACCAAATGTGAATAAACTCAAAATTGAAATAAACTGATTTTAATTAAAAGATACAAAAAAAAAAAGAATGATTAAACATGAAAAAGTAATTCTTCGAAATAAACAAACAAAAAACGGGTACTAAAGAACCAAAATACTATTCAAGAATTTAATGAGAATCTAGTTTTCAATTGTAACGATTTTTTGTGTTTTTTTTTTTTGTTCTTTTTTGTTTTTTTTTTTTTTTGCGCAAACCGCAATTACCAGATTTTTTATAGATACATCTTATTACAATCAAAGAGTACATAGCGACAAAATCTTTATCTGTGCTTTAATAATATACTTGTACGTAAATTATTTCACCTGGCTATATATATGATACAACTGTAAACATTTGAACTTCACATCATGATGCTGTTGAAGTTGAACAGGCAATTTTTAATTATATTCAATATATTGAGAATAAATTTCAAGCGAAACTTATTCGGTTATTTATTATTTTTCTCTTCTCACTTCTCTATCTTTAAAAATTACTTTAAAAAACGTGCCATTATAGAAGGAAGAGAAAAATACTTAAATTTGAAATTGTAATAATGATTTTTTCATTATCATTTTTTTTTTATTACCATTTTTTTTAATTATCACCTTTTTTTTTTTTGCATGTTTCGAATTTCACGTTTTCATCACGATTTGTTATCTCAAAAAATAGTGTTTTTTTATATCTTGAACTAATGAAAAACATATAATAAATTTACTCGTAAAAGAATACAAAATATTAGAATAATAATAAAATTTAGAATTTTTTTTACGATCAAGAAGTATTTTAGATAAATGAAGAAAAAAAATTGTATTATATTGAATCTATATACTAAATTGTTGTTTTCACATGTTGAAAAGCATTTTTGATTGGGAAAAAAAAATTTAAATTTTGTTATGTAAAAAAAAAAAAACAATTGTTTAATGACTTTTATTTTTCCATAAAATTTAGAAATAACTTTAAAAATCTCATTATTCTACTATTAGATAATTAATTTGTTTTTTATGTAGGTACATATTTTTATTACTTTTATTTTATAATTGGTAATTTGAAAAAATGAGGAAAAAAATGACCAACAAATTGTAATTAAAAGGTGATTAAATAATGTAATTCATGTGATTTGTTTGTCATTAAAAAATAATAATAATAATAATAATTATTTTTATTGGTAGTTTCACCATGAACGAGGACAATTGAAAAAAAAAAAATTAATTCAATTAAAAAAAAAAGATATAGAACATTTGTTTTAATAAAAAAAATTATCTCACCTTGAAGAAAAATGTTTTAAGTAATTTAAGTATCTCTTCAGAATCATCTTCTGTTGCAAGCTCAATTGTATATTGTTGATCAGATATTTTAAGTGATTGTGACATTTTTTGTGTAAGTCTTGCAAGAGGATGTAGATCAGAAAGCTAAAAAGAAAAAAAAAAAAAAACAGGAAGAAAAAAAAAATTTCAATTTTAATGAAAAATTTTCAAATATGAATCAATGAATTTTTTCTTGTATTTAAAAACATGATGCATTATTTTAACGAATTAAAAAAGAAAATATATAAATTTTCACAAGCTACATAAATTCACATATACACACATATATTTAACATTTACAATAAAAGGAAACATAACAACAATATGAAGTAAAAAAAAACATTTAGTAGGCCAAATTAAATGAAAAAAAAAAATTATATAAATAAAATCAAAAATTTAAAAAAAAAAAAAAGAATTATTCTTCTATTTTTTGTATCTTTACTTTTTTCTTAAAATTTTATTTGTTGTTTGTGTGTGTATTTATGTCATATTTTTTTTTTTTCTCATTAAAAGATTCCTGCATTAATTGTCTTATTTCAAAATGATAATTATATCTACTTACCGTATACCTTGATGTTTCAAATAAGGCATCATTTGTAACGAATGATGTTTTTGATTTAATTTCAACATTTTGTTGTGTCTGCATATCCATTTTTATGAAATATTTGTTTTATTTCTTTGTTTTTAATTAAAAATTTATGTAAAATCAACAATAACAAAAAATTGTACAAAATTTAAATAAAAATAATGTTGTGTAAGTTGTTGTAAAGATTGTTTTTTTTTTTTTTGTCTTAGTAGAATAGTTTCCTTGTTTAAGAGATTGTTTGTTTGTTTTTTTAAATTAAGAACACAGTTTTTTATTTGTAAATTTTATGTTTTTATATTGTTTTTTTTTTTAAATTTTTAAAAAATATATCACAAATAAACCTAAAAAGAAAAAATTAAAAAATAAGCTTTTCAATTTTCAAAAAAAAAATTAATTAAAAAAGAAAATCAAGCTAAAAAAAAAACTTTCACTGTTTTTGTAAAATTGAAAAACTGAATTATTAAAAATTTAAACAACTTTTGCTTTTTTTTTTCTTTTTAAATAATCACAAAAGCTTTCATAGAATATTTGTATTCTTTTCATGTTTTAGAATTTATTATGCTTGAGAATAAATTAAAATTCAAATCAAAATCACGACAAGAAAAAAAAATAAAATTAATTGAAAAAGAAAACAATTTCAAAAAAAAAAAAAAATTTTTTTTTGTAGACAAAACACGCGCTCCTTATTTTTTCTGATTTTTTTGTCATTCACTACCCAAAAAAAAAAAAATATATATATCTTAGAAACCGTCGAATAATTAATATGAATAATATACTTTTGTACACCTATTATTTATTAAATTTACAATTCCAATTAAATAATTCAATCGAAATATGATTTTTTTTTTTCAATTCAAAACCAAAATGAAAAAAATTTGTATTACACATTTTTTTTTTTTTTTGCTTATTTGTTTTCGATTTTATAATTAATTTTTTTCTTCTTCTTCTTCTTCTTCTTCTTCTTCAAATTCGAATAAATTAAGAAATTAAGAAAGTCTTTATTGTTGTTTTGTATATGTATATAGATATAGATACAAAAGATATACGTATAAGATTTTTATTTAACAATGAAAATTTGTTTTCAAATTTTTCATAAATTAAATCAAAAATAGAATATTAAAAATGAATTATGTATTTGAAAATATTGTATATACATATTTATGTATCTGAGAAAATAAAAAAATTTGGCGCGCACAACACTTATCACAGGTGATTTTACATAACAACAACAAAAAATCATAAAATTCAAAAATTAAATAATATTTAGCGATTTTAAATGAAAAAAAACAAAAACAAAAACAATTAATTACAATTTTCTAATATTTCCAAATTAATTATTTTACTTTTTTTTTACCGCAAGAAAAAAAAAAATTAGATTTGTAATCTAGAAGAAAAATCCATACTTTATTCGATTATCACAGTTAAACAAATTAATTTTCATTTAATTTAATTTTTATTTTTTTTCTTTCAATTTCAAATTAAAACTTTATATCATAATATTACAAACAAACAAACAAACAAAAAAAAGTCAATAATGAAATTCTATATCTTTTTGTATTTACATTTTTGTCGCATGTGCTTGTATTCGCGTTTTTTTTTTGTGTTTTTTTTTTTTTGTTTTATTATTTGAACACTCTTTGCAAAAAAAGCCAAATAAAAAAATTTGTACATATATATATTTTATATGTGTTTTTATTGATTTTTTTTTTTTTTATAATCAGAAACAAGTTCGATGGTTTAATATTATTTGTTATTTTTTTTTTTTTTACTTTAGATACTTTTTTCTGTTGTTGTTGTTGTTGTTTTTAATTGAACAAATCGTAAATGAAGAAGAGAAGAGAAAAAAAAACTGTTAAACAGAGAATAATCACAAAATTTATTTTTTAATTAGAATAATTATTTAAAAAATTTAATTTTTTTTTTTTACTTTTCTTTAAATTTTTTGTTGTTTTTTATTTTTTTGAGAAAAAAAAATATATATACGAAAATTATAGTAAAAGATTTAAATTAAAAAATTTTTTGTTAGTTATTTTTTTATTATTATTATTTAATATTATTTATTATATTCACTGGGATTATATTGTAATATAATATAAAAGTGTAAAGTTAAAAGATACAAGATATTGGTTGGTCAAGTAACAAAAGCTGAATCCGGTAACGTTTGTGCTTTTATATTTATATACAAAATAACACACCGCACAAAGTCGCCGTGGATAACTATATGGATGATGTGAATATTGTATATACATATTATTGTTGAGTATTTTTTTTTTTTTTTTATTATTAAAAAAAAAAATACATACGTATATATTCGACGGTTCTATATTACTATATAATATAAAAACTTTTGTTTTATTTTATTAAATATATTGTATTTAGTGGTATATACATATATATGTATAGTACATACATTTATATATTAAAATTCTATATAAAAATAAAAGTATAGTATCTATATGTATAGTATATATACTTTTGTGTTCTTTATAAAACAATGTATGTATATATTATTGTAAGTCGATATTAAATTATACTACAAGATATTTTGTATGTTTTTTTGTTTTGTTTCAAACTACTTTGTATTCTATACTGGATACTATGAATGTTTTTTTGTTTTTTGTTTATGTTTTATACTTTTCGAATGAATTGTTTGAGCAACAAAATTAATTATTGTATCTTTTTTTTTTTTTTTTTACTGTATTATGACAGGTGAAACATTTGTATATTAATTCGTTAGATGATCATTGATTGTTTTTTTTTTTCCATTGTGTATACAAATAAAAAATTGAAAAGAACTCTCACCCCACCTACTACTACCCCTAAATAAAAAAATAAAAATTTCGAAAATGAAAAAATCAAAAAAATAAATAACAAAAAACATGAATGAATGTTATCTATGTGTGAGGTGTGATGTGTGTAGTATCTATATGCATATATAGACGAGTATATATAGTTAAGTTATTCCTTCCCTAATATTGTACATACATATTTTATTATTATAATAATATTTAGCTACCGTAATCCAACCCAAAATTTATATACATACATATATGTGAAAGTATCTTTTATATATACCATAAATGAATATTATGTCTTTTAGGTGGTAAAGTGTCTCGTATACATACATACATACATATTTATATCTTTCTAAATATTTAAAAAAAGCAAAACTATCCATTATAGATACTAAATTATCTACAAAATATGTATATATATAAAGTGCCATAATATATCAATACAAATCAGACAGAATACATATGTACATATATTCTATCTATCTATAGATACAAGTTACATATCATTATAACATATAGTAAAAAAAAAAAAAAAGTATTATATTGCAATATCGAGCGGTTATTCTTAAAAAGAAGAAAAAATAACAAAAAAAAATTTGTTAGCTTCATGGGGACCTTCTCCTCCGTCATACGTTATTTATTTATTTTTTTTTTTTCGATTTGTTTTGTAATAATTTCAAGCTCACTTTCAATTTCGCTTCGATTTAAAAAAAAAAACATTTTTATTATTATAATTTATAGGATAGGTAACCAAACAAAATATGTACATTTTATTATATGTACATAGATATGTATATCTCTTCATATGGTTACCTATAATCTACTACCTTCAATATTTTATACCTACAATATATACAAAGATACTTGTCATAACTGTGTGCTTTAAAAAAAAAAAAAGTATAACAACTAGTTGAACTATAAGTTTTAGCAAAATGTAATATACTTAACAATAAAACTATATTGTAGATAATATGATAAATATTTTTTATACATATGTAGATTCGAAAGTGAGCTTGAAATTGAGAATCCCATAAAATGTCATCAAGTTTATTAAAAAAAAAAAAAAACGGTGTGAAATAAAAAAGAATTTAACAAAAAAAAAAAAAAAATGAAAATATTAACAAAATAAATGAAAATTTTTAAAACAAAATAAAAATAAGAACAAAAACAAGACTAGAGAAAAAGAAAACACATTTAACTTTTTTTTTCACCTGATTTTTGTACACATGTGTACACATACATACATATACAAGAAATCAGTTTTAATAAATTCCTTTTGATTATTTGGATTTTTGTTTAGTCAACTCTTTTACAAGGTTTACTATGCAAAAATATTAATTTATTTTTAAGGTTTTGAATTTATTTTATTTTATAGGAAAATGATACCATTACCGAGCCCTTTAGCTTGAATCTTATCTAAAAATATTTATTTAAAATTTGTTTTTGTTTAGATACACTTTTCTTGGAAACCATTAAAAATATCTCAATTCAATTGAAATGTATCTTATTCAGAATTTATCATTTTTATATCAATCTCTATTTCTTATATAATTTAAAACAAAAATACTGATTTTGACAACATTGAATTGTGAGTGAATTTTTCTTTGTTCACAAATTGGGGATTCCACTTACATAATTAGTAAAATTCAGGGGGTTCGTTACTGGTACTGAAAGTATAAATACTCGACTGCTGATTTGTTATAGATTTCTTTGATATTTATTTTAATTTTTTTTTTATAATTACATATATGTATACCTAAATATTTTATAATAGCCTGTAAATTATATTGAAAGCTTCGTTAAATAAAAATCCTATATCAATTTTGATATGCTAATAAATAGAAAAATATAATAAAGAAAAAATAATCACGAAAAATCAAGTTAATTTGAGTGGGCCAAGACTATATAATGTGCTATATAGAATGTACCATGGAAATGGAGGAATGACAGAACGAGCTTCAAGGAAGACTCATTACTGATATTTTCACCCTAGCTAAAAGGTTTTCTTTCATAACATTTACTTCTACAGGATTATTTAAACAATTTTTCTGAAAGAAAAAAAAATAAATATGTAAATAAACAAGTAAGTACAATAGCATAAAAAAAGCAAACGCTAAAGCCAATAAACCAAACCAAAACATTCAATTATGTATGTTGGATTAAAATATAAAAAAAAAAACTTAAAACCACAAAAATAATTTCGATTATTATTGCACTATAGGTGAAAAAGGTTATTTATTATAGACTAAACAAAACACTATATGAATATCAAGATACATAAATATATGTATAACCAACTATACCATAGTATGTCAGATACATATATAAAATCGATTACACCTTCATATATTAGATTTTGTTTACAGATATATATACGTACATACTTATATGCTAAAATGTTAATTAATTCTTGCATAAGGAAATTTATTACATGTTTTCACCTATAAAACTCTTTTGGAATGAGACAATTTATACTTTTTATTTTTTTATTTTTTTCTTTAAATATTTCTATTTTGAGGGACAATAAATTCCTATAGCATTTTATATTGTGTAACAAAACAACTATACCTACAATATTCATCCTTCAACGAACTTTAATCGTATATAGCTAACATATACATACATATCATAAAGGGTCAACTGTATGACTTTATATACTTTGTACCTATATGAAAATGAACAATATAAACTCGTATGTATCTAGTGGGTATATCAATGTTTATTTAAAAGCAAAAGGATTACTGAATTTTCTTGCTCCATTTAACAATTGGTTAATTTATTTTAACTGCAATAGCTGATGTATTATATTATATAATATATGTATATTCACGTTTATGTATATATACCATATAAATACGAGGAGCGGTCCAAAAGTTTTGAGCCTTTACTGGAAAACAATAAATGCGACGCAAATCAGGTGCACCAATTGGTTATTTGTTTAGAAATCTATTTATATGCGAAATTTCACTTAATTTCATTTGTTGTTTAGTTTTTGTGAAGTGTGAGAGAAGTGAAAAGTAGTAAAATATGAATTTAGAGAAAATTGAATACCGTGCTGCATAACAATGCACCGTCCCATTGAAAGCGATGCAAGCTATAACGTCTAGTGGATTCCAAGAAATTAGTCACTCGCCTTACAGCCCAGATAACACCCAGTGATTTGTTCCCACATTTGAAAAAACATCTGCGTGGAATAAGGTATCCTGACGATGAGTCACTGAAGGTGGCCGTAGACTACTTTAACAGCAAAGATAAATCGTATTTTTTAAAAGGACTAGAATTATTATTAGAAAGATGTAATAAATAATAAATGCATTTCAATAAAAGGTGAATATTATATTGAAAAATAAAATATGTATATTTCATTGTTTTATTTGAAAAATTTCACATACAAAGGCTCAAAACTTTTGAACCGCCCCTCGTATATGTACATATATAAATATCTTTTGACACCATATATGGATATTATGTACATACATATACATATTTCAATATAACCTACATTATTCTGATCTATAATATTAAAATTGTAATTCTACGGATATGATATCAAAAAAAAAATATCCATACTCATATGCATATTATAAGTAGGATTTATGCATTATCACAGATACATGCATTATTTATTAATATATTGTATATGGTACATTAATCTATATATAGATTAGCTAATCAATTATCTATAATAATTAATTTATAGTTTCTATAATCATATTTAGAATATAATTAAAAATTAATTTTATCATGTGTAAAATTAAAAAAAGCGAAAAAAAAAAAATTCAGAAGGAATTTTTTAGTTTCCAATTTAAACAAATGTATGTCCAATCACATCCGTATATTTATTAGATATATGTATACGTAATTAGTTATGTTAATTAATTCTATATATACATACATACATATATCTAATTTTATAAATTTAAATATGTTATGCAAATATTTTTTTTTTAAGATAAAAAAACAAATTTATCATATTTATTTAACGGAAAATTACAATAAACATTTATTTTTCTACAAATGTAAAAAAAAAAAACCCATAAAATGACAACATATGTATGTACCTACATATGTGTATTTTGCATGTTGTATAAAATTTCGTGAACTTAAATATTCTAATTAAAGAAATTTTAATAGAAATTACTTAAAAAACTTTCATTTATATTCAAATTTTCTATAACACTATAGCACGAATTATACATAAAATATAAATAAAAAGTGCACATGTGACCTTTCAAATATACATACGAGTATATATGTACATATAAGGCATATTGAAATAATGGTATAATATCATATGAGGCATGAATAAAAGAAAGTTCTAAACAACAACTTTTTTAGTTAATTGTTTTTTTTTTTTGTTCTTTTTGCTGATAACATTTCTTCTTTTTACTTTTTTGTTCTACAAAAATTTTATTCAAATAAAAATCTTGACCTTTCTCAAGTTTAACATGAGTTCTAAAGATATTTTTGTTGGTCATATAAAAAGCAAAAAAAAATAAATAAATAAATAAGACAAAAACTCTATCAAACTGCATTTGCTTTTTTAATTATCATTTAATTTTATTTTCAATATTACTTTCACAATTTCAACAATATTATCAGTTGTTGTCATTTTAATTATTCCAGAGTCGATAACATTTTGCCTTAACTTTGTACTGTCAACAACAAAGATATGATAACATTGTTTTTATTTTTATGAATATCAAATGATTGTATTAACATTTCTATTTTTACTTACTTCTTTTGTTTACAATTTAATTTATGACAAACATAAATGTTTATCATTTGTGGTTTTTTTTTTTAAATTCGTTAAATTAAAAAAATAACAAAACAATTGAAATTTTTTTAAACCGCTTAAACGAATGTAGAAATAAACGACAAACTTATGGATTTTCCAGCGGAAGCACTTACTATGTATGTTAAACATAACATTGAAAAATAGATAGTGAAATTCTTAGTAAAAATCTATACTATAGTTGGTCAAAAGATAAATATTTTAAAAATGTTGTTGACCACCAAACAAACCATGATGACTCAAACGACTGCAATATTGCATTACGAACTCAATATAATATGTATTTTTATATTACTCCTGAAGATCTTGGTCCTATCTGATCTTTCTGGTATCTGACACCAGTATAAGTATATATTAAAATTTTTGCATTATTGCACAAATTAGTTGCAACAGATGATTAATTTATTTCGAAAACATCTTTTTAAATTTTAACAAAAAACTGTCTCTGTTTTAGTCCTTTCTTAACCCTTTAGACAGTCCTTTCGTCCAGTATACTCGTATCGCTTAAAAAAAAATTTCATTTTCAGAATAAAACAAAACGCTTAATCTTTTTTTTTTTTTTTGTTCTAAGCTTTAGTATGTGAAACATGGAAATTTAAAAAAAAATTTACAAATTATTTTGGTAAGAAATAATTTTTACCCACCTAGTACTTGAAATAATGTATCTACTGCAAAAAAATAAAAAAAAATTTTTCATTTTCGTTCTTGTGTGAAAAATACATACATACACACATACATTATGTACCTACATTGTATATGCATAACCGTAAATTTTATGTTAAAATGAACTTTCTTTATGGTCATAAAATATTTAAAACATAAAATTAATTACAGAGTTAAAAAAAAAATGTTATTAAATGCTTGTAAAAAAAAACTTCTTAAGAAATATTGTTCTATTTTTATCGTCAATGTTATTCTGTGCGTTTTAAAGCCGGATTTGGAACAAGACAAACTTTTTAACAAAAAAAAAAAACCAGATACTCCACTTAAGAAACGAAAAACATACTTAATATAAAAAGAACCTTTATGAAGGACATCCATAATTCTTTTCGTCAGGAATAAAAGAAAAAAAATATTTAAAAAAATATATATAGCACATACTAAATATATGTATGTACTTTAAAAAGAAGAATTTTTCTGATTAAGAATTATAAAAAAAAAACATCAGTTATTTATCTTAACGTTTCATCCATTCTCTTGTATGTTTGTAATCTTAAGATCTTTTTAAAAAATTTTCATTTTTGAATGCACATGTCTATTAAATTTCTTAAAAAACTCTAAAGATATGTATGTACATACTATGTACTTTTTTTTTTCTTTCATGAAATAAAAATATTCTTTATAACTTATAAGGTGTTGAATTGATAAATTGAAACCGTATAAGTAATATCAAAAATTATCTGTTTTAATTTTTTATTAACGTTAAAAATTACACGTACATTTGTATACAATACATATATGTACATACATATATGTATATACAGTTATAGTATCTGCATAAACATAACTTTTGACGTGTAAAAATAAAATATTTAAGATGAAATTTTCAAGACGAAAAAAAAAAAAAAAAAAAAGAGTATGTGAAACCAGTTATCAATTGATTTATAATTTAACTGAGAAATAAAATAAACATGTAAGTATATATGAACATACTTATATAGTTTTATTTATAACCTCAGATAATAATAATCGCTTTCATTAAGGATCATTTTTAAATTGACAATTTAATGACTAGCAAATAAATATGAACTATAATTGACAATGTGTGGTGTGTCTTTTAATCACCACAACATTAATTTTAAATGTCTACATCTGTCTAAGGTGTTTAAGGTTGACTAAATTTTTTTATTTTTTGTAATGTAAAATGTAAAAAACAGAAGAAAATAAAAAAAAAAAAACATGTAAAAATTTAATATGTATAATTAATTATTAATATACAATATTAATTCATAATTTTAAACAAATAGGTATGATGTTTTTTTTTCTCTCTTAAATTTTCATTCATATGTGATTCTTTGAGAGATTTTATCTTTGAAATATGAGAATAACATACATTTAAATGATAATAATTTAAAAAGAAATGACCTTAATTATTCAAATGAAACTTCTTTTTTATTAAATTTCTTTTTTTTTTTTAAATTTAAATTACATAAAAAACAAATACCGTGACACATGTGCCTACATATGTACATATTTTTTTTTTTTGTAATATCCGCTCTATACTTCATATTTATGTAAATATGATTAAATTTTAATGTTAATATGTTCTCGAACCTATTAATCTTAATAATATTGTGCATTAATAAGTAATTTTATATTATTAATTTGATCTATATCCATATGTAGATATATACGAGTACATATATATGTAAATTAATTGTCCATATGCAAATAAAGTATCTATTTGACAATTTTCTATGCATACATATATACATAGTTACATATAATTGTTCTTATGGTATATTGTATAGTAAAAGTACGGAAACTCCGCATCCATAAAAATAAATATATATTTTCAATATTTTTTGCACACCTGGTTTCATTGTTATAAATTTACGTAAGCAAAAAAAAAAAAAAAAAAATCTGTTCACATCATATGTTTTTTCCTTTGGTTTTTTTTGTTGTTTTTTTTAAATCATCAACATCACATTATAATCAACAATTAACAGGTAACATTTATGTATTTATTTATGTATATAATATACAAAAATAATGTATAAACAATGTTTCTTGAACATATATTATGATATTTTAGCAGTAACAAAAAAAAAAAAAAAATTTATAAAAGTATATAATATATACCAGGATTTAAATGAATGTTATAGTTTTCTTACTTGCTTGTACATAAGTATAAACGCAATGCTATACAATGTGTACAAAATATATAATACCTTTAGGCTATGAATGTTAATGACTTTGACCGGGGAACCAACCATATATTAACTACTTAAAAATAACTAACTTATAGTTAACCAGTCAGATAACCTAGTCACAATTTAACCTATAAGTACAGATAATAAAATTATTTTACATTTTTTTTTTCTTTTTAAACTTATTTTTGTTGTTATATCTTTTTTTTTTTTTTAACCACCACATATCTACCATTCTCTTATGTTGTCATGCTAAAAAAAAAAAATATATTATATCTAAATACTACACCCATACACATAAATTGTGTGTTTTACAAAAAGTGTGTTTTATTCGTCAAAAATCAAGATTAAAGAAATTAATTTAAAATTGAAAAAAAAAAAGAAAAAATTGATAAAAAAATATATAAAAAAACAATAACAACAGGAAAGTATTGAAAATAAAATTAAAAAAAAAAATAAAAAATAAAACATGCGCGACCAATACTTAAAATTGTTCAATGTTAATACAAAAAAAAATAATAATAGCTAAAACAACGAGACATTTAAAGTTTTTTGCAAATTATAAGTATCTGTGATTTGTTTGTAATTTTTGCCGGGTTTGTTTGGTTTTTTTTTTTTTCTTTCAATTTTATTAATTTTTCATGCCGTTTAAATATTTCTTCAATATCCAATATTTTTTGATTAAAAATTGTGATAGATAAATTTTTATATACGAGTATACAGATATGCAAAACGAAAGGAAAAAAAAAACGTTTTCTTAATTGCTTTTTTTTCTTCTTTTTTCGTTTGATTTAATGTGTGATATTTGAATTTTCAATTGAGAAAAGTATTGATAAACGTGCATTAGAATTATTTATAATATAAAACAATTAATTTTTAAAAAGGTGACATAGAAGTCATAGAAGAAAACAAAAAAAACAAATGATTCGAAGGATTTTTGTGTTTTGGCGTGTTTTAATAGAATAAATCATAGAATGATTACAGTGATGTGAGTAATATCTGGATAGTAATGAAGAAGTGCTAACAATGAAAAACCCCATCAAGAAATGAAATCGTTCCACACTCTTTTTTCTATTTTTCCCGCCTCTTTGTAATGGTACTGACTACTGATAGCACTTAAAAGAGATGAAGTTATTCTTCCTCATGGAATTTAAAGGGACAAAAAGGAAAAGCTTCTAGACGGAAGGCCAAAAGACTACCACTTGGAGCAGGGCCGTTTTAAGAGTGTCGTAGGCCGTAGGCACTTTGGATTAAGAAGAGCACAGTGCCTATTGTGCCTATAGCAAAAGACGAGCCTGACTTGAAGAACTTATGTACTTGTTAAGAAACCTCTTCGAAAGAGGCCAATAAAATTAACAGACATTCTATTTTTCACTTTTTTCAAAAAAAAATAAAATTTAAACAAATTATCATGAAATTATCTTCCATATATTTTAAAATCATCTGAGAATATCATCCAGTGTTTAAAAATAAACCACAATAATCAAATAATGTTGATAAATTATCAACGGAAGTTGATTACAATGCAAACAAATTATCAGATTTATGTATCTTTGAATATTAGTGATTTATTACACAAAAAAAAAAAATAATAAAATCTAATTTTCAAAGTACTCGTATACATTATTTTTTGTCAAGGTGATTTTTATTTCATCAATGAGACACCCTGTTTTATTTTTTTATTTTTTTCATATATTTTATAACATCATGATCCATACTTGTAACCGATAATTTATGATTCCTTACAAAATTCTTTTTTCTGTTTTTTTTTTTTTTTCGTATCGTTTTATTTTTGCTTCTCAAGTATCAATAATATATATAAAAAAAAAAAATATTAAATTTTCGTGATTAAATTATTATTGAGATATTGAGATATTGAATTTATTGCAAATACTTTATTTTTTTTTTTTTTTAAAAATTACCAAATCAACACATTAAAAATGATTTTCTAATAAGATTAAATTTGAATAGATAGAGGTTGGTCTCTATTGTCTATATATACCATATATGTATACATTTAATTGTATAATATGTAGATACAGGTGTATTCAAAAGCACATATATATTGTACTATATATTTAGATATTTCATAAATTTTTCTTTTAGAATAATTCTATACACTATAATTATTTATAAATACACATTTTTGAAAGATACTTACTTTAATTTGAAAAAACAAAATTATAATAATAATACCTAATAAAAAGGCAGCAATTTATATAGTATTTAGTAATAAAAGTATAATATAGAATATATCTATCGTTATTTTTAGATACAATGTTAAGTGTTTCTTTATTTTTTTTTTTTTAATAATTTTATGTCATAAATTTTTCAATTACAAATTTTTATATAATTCATATTATTTATTTACATGTTATTCTTGTATAACAATAACTCTTTTTAATACATGATTTACATTAAATATATTGATAAACGTGTTCATATGATATTTATGAATAAATTGAGATAATGTGTTAGCTAGTTCTATTAGACATGTTGCATTATGTATGTATATTGTGAATGCATTAATTTTGTACAAATTAAATTTTTAAAAAAAAAAAAAAAAAAAAAAAAAAAAAAAAAAAAAAAAAGATAAATAAAAAATTGAGTTTATAATAACTCTAAATACTGATTCAAATTTAGATACTATATGTATAATAAAAATATAATTTTACTGAAGAAAAATCCTGAAGAGCCAGACTAAAAAAAAAAAAATTCCATAAGAAGAGAATGAGGGGTTAAAATGCAACCGTTTAGTAAATAAACACTTTGTGTACCTGTATCTATACCGTAAATGAATCTTAGGTGTGCCGCGAAAATTTTTTAAAGATCATTGAAAAGGTCAGGATCGTAGATACTTATTATGTAGGTATATGTATATCTAACACATTTCTTGAATGAAACACGATAGCTGTAAATACGAGTATCTATCTCTTCCTCTTGTGGTATAAAAACAGCACTCTTCTTGGTGCATCCAAACTTCTTTAAAAAATCTAATTAAATTCATTCTTTAATTTAGGGTTAAAAAAATGACATTAGCTTCTGAGTCATCGTTCCATTTTTTACACAGCAGCAAATTAAACACAACTTGTGAAAGACAATAACACACACGCATATAATTTATAAAAAAAAAAAACAACAATGGAATAGGTGTCTTCTAAATTCTAATGTATGTAATTTTTGTAACATAATTAAGTAAATGATCCATAAAATTAATACATGATAATAACGCGATGATATTTTCTCATCGAAGTATAACACAAGTATGTGAATATATGTATGTACTATGTATGTATATAAACATATAAAATGTGAATGGTAATACAAAATCTTTACTGATACGAGGAATAATTAAAAACACACAAAAAGTCATATGGAGGGTACTCGTATAATATTCAGGCTCTTGGTCATCTATGAATTTTATTTTTTTAACTTCAATGTCGTAAAAAAAACAAAAACTACCTACCTATGTATTACACAATAAATTCAATTCAAATATAAATATTAATAATTTATTAATATTATTACATTTAATCAGTTAATAATAATTCAGAAAATATTAATAATTAATTTCATAAAATGTGAATTTTTATTGTAATTTTTTAATTTCTTTCTTTCTTTTTTTCTTTTTTTAATTTATTTTTTATTAACATCTGAATTATTTTTTTTTTCTTTTTGTAATGTTAATTGGATTAATTAAACGCAAACATTTATCAGTAGCACAAAAAAAAATTAATATTCAGAAAAAAATAAATAAAAAAAGTAAGGATATTAAATATTAATTGTTACTTTTGTTTTTTTCTTTTTTTTGTAGATCCACATTTTTTTTTTTTTTCGAGATTCATAATTAAAATTTAAAATTAAGATCCAAAATGTTGATTTAATTTTTTATAAATTTTAATTGGTAATTTATTATTATTTCATTTTTTTTTTTATATTAATTAAATTCAATTAGGTATTGTAAAAACGGTAAATCATTATCAATAGGAATGTATTATTATTTAAGGAACGAGGATAAATCATTCAAAGATAGGTGAAATGAATTTGTTTTATTTATTTTTTTTTTATTATAAAATTTTTTTTTTTTATTATCTTGAATTCGTGAACGTTTCACATTAATTACAGGTGTAAAAAAAAACAGAAAGAAAAAAAAAATAAAAGATGATTGACGCGTTATTACAGATATTTAATATACTTTTTCCACTATTTTTTTGTTTTTTTTGTTTGTTTGTTTGTTTGTTGGTTGTTAAATATTCTATTAGGTTATAGAATATAATATGATTTTAAACTATGTATATACATATAATTTAATATAATTTCATTTCATTTTTTTTTTTTCGTTCTTCTTCATTTATTTGATAAATGAAATATAATCACGCATATTAAAACCATTAATAATCTAATTTTAAATTCATTATAATTTTTTTTTTTTTTTTTTAATTAGCTATAGAATATAAAAAGAATTATGTAAATATTAAGAAATAATTAATACAATGTGTTTAATATATGTATTTTTTATTTAATTTTTTTTCGATGGTACGTCCCATAAATAATTATTTCTCTTTAAGACAATTTAAAATATTGATTTACAGCTATCATCCATATCTCCTTATTTTTTTTTTTCATACATAACTATATAACACTAAATACACAATTAAATGAAATTACATAATACTATATAATAATGTAGAAATTAATTTAAGTAGATACATTTTACATACATATGTAAATATGTATATATATATACCTAACCTACATATGTATATGTATAAAAAAAATATTATATAATAATAATATTATATTATTCTGATTAATAAAGGCCAACTTATAAAAATTGCGTGAATTTAAAAGTAAATAAAAAAAAAAAAAAAATTGAAAAAAAAAAATAAAGGAAGAATTGAAATAATGTTTAGATCAAAATTTTTGATAATAAATTAATTATAATAGTTGTAATTTTAAAAAAAAAAAAAAAAATATGATTGATTTATTTAATAAAGAATTATCATTTTTAATTATTATTTGAACTATAATTAAATAAAATAACATATTTTTTTTTTTTTTGTGTTTTTTTAAATATAATCTTCTCTTTAATATTTTATGAATAAATTCGCATAATTTTATTTAAAAAAAAAAAATGTGTATACGAGTATAGACAAGGTAAGACAAAAAAAAAAAAACAAAAAAAAAATGCTACATATAGGTATATATAAATATTCAATTTACACAATGTGTAAAAGATGAGCAAATATTTCAATCTACCTTATCATGTTTTTATTCAAATTAGGGTAATTAAAAAAAATATATAAAAAATTCTTATATGTACGTGTTATTTTATTTATTTAAAGAACAATCATGAAAAATTTAATAAATGACATTTACAATGTATATAATTATGTGATATCATGTCAAACTTTTGAAAAAAAAAAAAAATATATAAAAAATTATAAAGAAAAAAAAAAAAGTCCTTCATGTCACAAATTAACATATGTACAAAACGAAACAAGAACCTTATTTGAACTTTCTGTTTAAAGAAAATGATATGAGGGTTAAATTCAAAAATAAAAACAACATTTTTCAAATATCTCATATTTCAAAAAAATTTTTTTTCTCTTATTGAAATGTTTCAATTAAAAAAAAAAAAAAAAAAAAAGAAATATTTAAAGAAGGAAAATTCCCTTTTTTTTTTAAAACTAGGTACCACATATTCCAGTCTTTCTATTCACTCTATATAACATCAAATCCAATCCTAATGAATACCAATTTGTCTGAATTTTTAAAGTTTTTGTGACCACCTGAGCTACCTAAAACTTTCCAATGACATGGAAATTGAAATTTAGACAAATCTTGATGTCTTTATAATTTTGGTAGTTTATATTTTATTATAAGTTGCTATGAAAAAAATAAATGAAAAAGGACTACAAAGGAGTAAAGTTAACTCAAGCCACTTTGGTCAAATTTTAAAAATCAAAAAATTCCAAGGTTATTATTGTTCTGTCAAATAATTTTACTGCTGCCGTACCACCACCCACCATACCACGTTGATGAAAATTATCCTTAATTTTTAATACATATATATAGTTTTTACTTTAGGTACCTATAATTTTGGTAGTCCTTTTGACAAAAATCAAATGCATAGTGAAATTAACACACTTGTACATCAGAAATCATTTCTATATAATAAATGAAAATTTACAAATGACTGAACAATTTTCTACATAGTTTGGCAAAAAAAAAAAAAAAAAAGGATTATATGAAATTAGAAAAAAAAAAAAATACTTTACGTTAACAGAAAAAAAAAATTTCATATCATATTAGTGGGCATAGTAGTTATAGGCTCGAAACTTATTAACCGCCCCTTGTAAATTATAGAACGTTAATAAAATTTTATTATATAAGAATTTAAAAAAAAAAAAAAAAAAAAACGCAATCATAATAAAAATTCATATTGGGTTGGACATGGGCGTTTCATTTTTTTATATATATACAATAATAAAATATATTGTTAAACAATACACAATAAAATACATATTGTGTGAACATCTAATTAAAAAAAAGAAATTAATTTCATGTTTATTATATTGTATCGACTATAATGTTATATGTATTTTTTGTTTTGTTTTTTCACTTTACGAATTATT
Source organism: Bombylius major (assembly GCA_932526495.1). Taxonomy (NCBI): domain Eukaryota; kingdom Metazoa; phylum Arthropoda; class Insecta; order Diptera; family Bombyliidae; genus Bombylius; species Bombylius major. Next base: position 37,356,472 of record OW052046.1, read on the forward strand.
TTATATTTTGTTATTCCTCTTTACTTATTTTTTCAATTTTTCGAAAATATACATTCATAAATTTATGTACATATATGTACCTATGTGTTTTTTTTTTTCGAAATTATACAGAATAAACAAGAAAAAATTCATGTTTATAATAACAATACAATATTATATACTTTAATATTTTTCAATTATGATACAACAATGTTTAATGGGATTTGTAACATTTTTTTCTTCTTCTGTATTTATTTATATACGAGTATGTATATATTTTTTTTTCCATATTTTTTAATAATGAAAAAAAAAAAAGAATTGCATTGTGTTCATCTACTATGAATTTACTTGTTCCTCTTTGCAATTGTTTTTTTTTACATATATGTACATAAGTACATATGGTGTGATGTATAATAATCATTAAAATAATGGCAGTATTTAAAAGTGCTAATTTTATAGATAAGAATTTTTTTGTTTTTTGTTTTTGTCTTTTTTTTTTAAATTAAATCTTCACCACGAAGGATCGATCATGCTTTTTATGCATAAAAAAAAAAATAATATTAATACTAATATGAAATGTAGAAAGAATGTAAGAATTAAAAAAAAACGTAACATTTTTTATTATATATGTATGCATGTTAATTATTTAATCGATTAAAATATGCATTTAAAAAATAAAAAAATAAAATAAATAAATACATATGCTTAAATGCATATTAATTTAAATAATTTTCTTAATACATATGTTCTTGTTCAGTCAGCTACTTTTAATTTTTTTTTTTTTGAATTAATTATTAACGAATTCTTATTTATTTGTCCGTTTATTATACATTATACATATATATATTTTTTTAATATATATGTACATATATGTAGATACCATATAATGTTTGATTTATTATGTTATCATGTTGTATTTATCTATAGTATGAGGTAGGTTATCTGAAATATTAAAATAAGTACTTTTGTTAAATAAATTAGTACATTTCAAGAATGACAAACGCACGCAAATACATAATTGCGTTATTCTTTTTTATTTTTATACTATTTTGTAAATGAAATTACATAATTGATTAATGAATGTAATCTTTCAAAAACTTCATATCATATCTAAATCTAATAATAAAAACATGTATAAATATTATTTTTTTAAATTAAATTATAAGAATTACATAAATTCTTGAAAGTCATGTGTTTTTAATAAAATTGATCGAAAGTTGGGGTTTGTGTTCGGCGGCGGTTGTTTTGTTCGGCATGGCAATTTTCGGTAAACTTTCGAAAGTCCAAATAACACCAAGAGTGCTGTTTTGATAACATATGTGTATATATACATACATACTATATACATTTCGACTCTTGTAACATTAACCCCTAAATTGTTTAATTTCGTTTTGAATTTGATGGTTTTTTGGAAATTTTAAAGTTTAAAGTTGAAACGTACTACTCGTATATTCGATATAAACAGTTAAGAGGTTAATGAAATAGCTTTTAACTTACAATTTAAATATATCTGTAATCATCCTAAAAACGTATTGTATCCCCAACATTGACATTTATTATGTCAATCAGGTTAAGATTTCCGATACTGTACTCTGGACTGGATAGTGGATGAAGGTTTTGTCTCGTTAACTTTTTCGCAAATACGGAAATTGAAATTAAATGGCATACCTAGGTTCTATTGCTTTTGGGCCGTGCATTGTGATACAAACCGTAGCTCAGGCAATGTAAGTATTTTCAGACTCTGTTCTTTCAGACAATATGTGTTAGGTAGGTCAATTAAAATTTTCCAATTTAATAGAGCTTTTTCTGGGGGAAAACTATAATAACAATCCTGACCAACAGAAAACACTAAGTGTTTGTGCTTGAAAATCTACTTTTTTTGAGAATATTTTGAGAATATTTTTGAGAATATTTTGAGAATATTTTGGAGAATATTTTTGAGAATATTTGTGCCATCTCTACTTTGTCCTATTTTATTATTATTGAAGATTTTTTTTTTATATTTATGTATTTCTTTAAAAAATATCCTAACCAAGTTTCAAACTTCCTAATTCTACGAGAACATAATTTTTTAAAGAGAAGAAATATTTTTCTACAAATATTTAAAAAAAAAACTGATTACAGTAATTTATTTCTTTATCGTCCTGTAACTGGTGTCCTGTTGCAGAAGTTTATTTTGTATTTTAAATCCGGAGATTCGAAATCTGGAGAAATTTCAAATAAATCACATATTTTAATTTAAAATTGATTTTGTATAAATTAAAATTAAAGACTAAAAAATCTACAGAATAAAAATAGATATCTTAATTATATCCTATATTACCCTCACTCACTACCTCTGTAACGACTGTAACTGTCCGGCACTAGACAGAGCAAAGTTTCAGACAACTGGGAGCTTCTTCTTCAGGGCCTTGAGAAAATAGCAAAAGTTACGGTAAGAGACATTATACGATTCCTGAATGGAACACAATGGTTATATAGTGATTTACCGGTATTTTAAACGTCATTGCAGAAGGTTACGCGAGGTGTGGTATCAAAACGGCACTTTTAGTGCTAATTGGGTCTTCGAAAGATTTCGAGGGTTGCCACGTAAACCAACCAACCATATCCTATAATATTAAGATGTGATAAATGTTTTTTTTTTTTACAGTTAAAGTTCAAGTACAAAATATAATATGTATTTTTTTTTCAAAGTAATTTTCTATGCATTTAACATTTTAATTATTTCAACTAATCAATTTTCTTCAAGTACATCAGAATATTATTATTTTTTTTCAATGTTTATATATTATATTTAATTATATAAACATCCTTATTAACGTATACCAGATTTCAAAATATAATACCTCAACTCAAAGATAGTTACAATTATTTTATTATAATAATATTGCGCTCAGATAATATTCTATGCAACATCTGAATACCACCTTTAAACATCTGATTATTCTCATAAAAAAGAGAAAAAAAAAAACTGAACAAACATAAAAGCTTAAGTAAACTATAGAATTTGTCATTCGATTATTATTTTAATTTTAAATATAATTTCGTTAATTATATTTATTTATTTGAAACTTTCTTTTTTTTTCCTTAATTTATCTTTTAATAATCTAATGAAGGCTACATACGATATTCCATGTTGTATTCTATTTATCCCCATATAAGCATCGGAAGAAGTTAATCGGAAGTTGTTTAAGTGTTGTTTTTTTTTTTGCCTCTATATTATACATTTTACAGAAGATAATAAGATATTGATTATAATAATTTAATTGTACTCGTTGTCGTGTATTACTTTTCTTCTTTGTGTTTTTTTTTTCACTTTCTAAATAAATAATGAATGATAATTCTATTAGCTATGCGCAGTCATTTAAGTGATTTAATGTATTAGCAAAAAAAAAAAAAAAAAAAAAAATAGTACCACACCGTTTAACACCAAATTCTCATGGTGATTGCTTTTTTTTTTCTCTCTCAAAAGGTGAGCAATTTTTAAAAGTGAAATAACCAACAATGAAAATATGAAAAAAATACAACAACAACAATATAAAAAAAAAACATTAAATTGCCTTGTCAATAAAGAAAAAAAATATATATATTTATATTTTCATTCCGGGCTATAATATTACAACAAAAGATACTATTTTCCTCGCTATTGTCATTTAAAAAGATAAAATATATTATTTTTTCTTCTATGTACCTATACCTATGTATATACATAGGTGAAACATACATACATATGTATATCTATCTATATTTTGTCGTCCGCCGGTTTGATTTTTATTGATCGATCTGTTTGAAATATCTTTTTTTTTATATATATAAATTTATTTTATTTTATTTTAATTCCATATTTTTTTTAATTTTTTTTTTTTTTTTTTTTTTTTTTTTTTTTTGAATGTATTACACCATATAATTTCATGACAAAAAGTTCCGGTTGACTGTGCATAATAGATTAGCCATCAAACAGAGGGGCATTATATATTTTTGTTGTCTTTTTTTTTTTCGTTTTTAACATAAATTTATCACGATGCTAGTCACGAGCTCAAACACTATATGTACTACTCTACTAGAGTCACCTTAAAATAAAATTTATATTAGCAAAACGATTGAAAATCAACAAAAAAGAAAAAAAAAACATTATTATAAATTAGTAGGTGCATAATGTGTAGTATGCTAGTTTGTTATTTTATATACCTGTGACATAAGGTCCACAAAAATTGTTCAAAATGTTTAATTAAGAAATTCATGTTATATTTGATATTTTATGGATTATTTTTTTCGGTAATTAATAACAAAAATAGTCTAACGCCGCATGTAATCAAAGAAAAAACTCATAAAACCCCCCAAAAAAAAACACTCACTTCATTTTTTTTACCCCAATTTAGCTTGGAAAAATTTATATCAGTTAAGGTATCCAATTTTCAATCATCCCCTATTTTCATAATTTTCAGTTTTTCACAACAGTGAGTGTTGTGAATTTTCTGAGAAAAATTTAGACTTTTTTTTTTTATTTAATGTGTCACAACTCAAAGATGACAATCCTTTACTGCACTTTTTTAAAAGAAAAAAAAAATTAGCGAAAGTTGTAGATTTTCTAGCAAATATTTTTATTATTATTATATACTTTTTATCCACTCACTTGAGTAACTAACTTTGTCGGTAAGAGTGAAATTTTTAGGAAGAGTTTTAGGGTAGTAAACGTTAAAGGATTTACATGGGGTTTTCGGATTTAGGATGAGTGAATAGAAGGCTTCCTGTCTAGAATCGATCTTTTCGTGAAAATGATTAAATATAATAGAATATTCGGACAATAAGAATTTAAAGAACAAGCTGTTACTGAGAAACTTTCAGTACTTCCTCGAACAACTCTTTACTCAAATATCATCGTAGTTACAGAGGCTTTATAATCAATTTTTTACTTTTGCATTCTATTTATAAAAAGTATATGTTTTAAAAGCTTTTTTTTTTAAATTCAACAGCGAAGCTTACAAATAGTGAGGGGCGCAAAACTCCTGATATGTGTATGTATGTAGATGTTACTTACATTTGCATTTTTTCAAGTCTTTCTAATTATAAAATCGAAAATTTTTCCATTTTCATTTAAAAAGAACATCCAATTTGACAGATCAAAAATAATTTTCATTTAAAAAAAATCAGAAAAATCATTCAAGAAATTGAGAAAAAAAAAACAAAAATTATTTCAATTTCAAATTTTAAAATTCTTATAAATAAAAATTTCGTATACAATATTCATGGATTATACCATATTCACTTGCATATACGCGAGTATACATTATTTTAAACTTATTATTACAGTCCCACGTTTTTTTTTTTCCTTTACAGATCATTACAATTATTTTTTACTATAATGAAGTTTACAAATAAATAAATAAATATTAATAAAAATAAACAAAAAAAACAAAAAACAAAAAAAAACAAACAAACAAAAACTTAATGATTGTCATATGTATGCAGTTTTATTAGACACATAGTTTATTATACATTATTTATAGTTTTAGACACTTTTAAATCTTTTTATTTTCTGAATGAATGATTTGGAGCATTCTGCTAGTTTGGCATTCCATAACATATGTATACTCGTATATGAAAAATATTTTCTATATATATATAATACATACATAATGTACATTCATATTTCATTCATTCATACATATTCACCCATAAATTAGGAAATACTAAATGTTCACTTACATCACCTAAAAAAAAAATAAAAAAAACCTGCATTATTACTTTTTAAAATCTTAAAATAACATTGAAATGTTGTAGTATTGAAAACTATCCTAAACCACATTTATTGTCATTTAAATTTTTCAAAGTTATAGATAAATTTAACCTCTGTCAAATTTCAATTTTGAAAATTCTTTGAAGTTTCATTCGTATGTCTAGTCCCCAGGTAACTAAATGTTTGCTATTTATGTTTTCGAATTTAAATCCATATCATTCACCCAATCATTGGAGTCACTCACTGGGACAAAATCTTACTAATGTTTCTACTAAGAATATGAGAGAGATGTGTAAGGATTCTACATTTCTACATACAATTTTTTTTTTCTACGAATATTCCGAATGTCAACATAGAATACGCACAAAAATACAATTCTAAAACCTTATAAAATTTTCTTTAGAACTTTCACATGAAATCCAACGACTACATATAGTCTAGACTATACAGGAAAAAACCTCGTAAGCTTTCATTTTTCTTCTTGAAAAAAAATAATAATAAATGGTTACTAGGGATATGTATATACTCCGTTCAAGTAAAAATTTAATGTTGCACACCCAATGTTACAATACACGAACGTATGTTGTAATAAATGCAAAATAAATTCTTTTCATTTTCAAATAGCTTCCTTTGTAAAATTTTTGCAATTAAATCGAAAACATTTATGCAACAAAAAATTCTTTTTAATTTTCATTATTTTTTTTTTACAAATAAAGGAAATTGATAAAAAAATGTTGGTGGTAGTATACAAAAATGTCAATCCTTTTTTGACAATTTAATAGAAAATGGAATTTTAAAAAAATACTGTTTTTTTTTCTGGCACTATTATTTACTCATAGGTATGTAACTTCCCAATTTATGTACATATTTACATATATAAACGTGTGTGTATCACATCATGACATGTGTAATACTCTACCTTTTTTATTATTTCCTTGAAATTTTTTCATATATGCGAATTTTTTAATTACAAAAAAAAAATTGTACAGAAATGAAAATTCATATAAGTACATATGTATATAGTAAGTTAAGTACATTTTTATTAATTAAAAAATAACAAATAGAAAAAAAAAAACAGAGAATTTTACTATATGTAGAACATATGTACATATATCTATCTACATGTGTTTATAATATAGTTCAGATTCTATATTCATAAATTTTCATAAGTCATTGCCATAAGTCAACTCCACACATATGTTAAACATAAATCTTCCTGATACCAAAAGAATAAGCCGCAAATATATCGACCATGAACTTTTGCTACACATATGTACAATTTACTGTACTCTTTTCAATTACTTTCGAAATAAAATAAAATTAAAATTTTTAATTGCAAAAAAAACAAAAAAAAAATTAAAGAAAAAAACCCAATTTTATTTATTATACCTACTAAATTTATGTATGTATGTATGTGCATTCATAAAAGGATTTAAAAAATTTTAAACAGTGAATATTTATGTAAATTTACGTATAAAGGTTTTTTTGTACACTATATGAGATTAGGTTAGGTTAGTGTGTCGGCTTGAAAATTTACTTTCAACATAACATATGCCGCAACGAGCTCATATAGAAAGTCACGTTAGAATGCTAATGAGAGCTCGTGATTTAATAGCATTATACACACTATGAACAAATGCTTTCGACTGTATATCACGAAATTTAGGATAGCTTTAAGCATTCTACTATTAGAGATTTCTTCTGCTTTCGCAATGACATAGAGCGCGTATACTCCGCAGTACCAAACCGGTATAGTACTATTTTAGTACGACTAAACCATTTTAGTACTGCCCGTATATACCGTAGATGCAAATAATGAATTTTGGTTCGCACCAAAATGGTCGACCTAAAATGGTTCGGTACCATGCGTATATACCGGGACCAAAACAGTACTAGTACCGGTTCGGTACTGCGGAGTATACGCGCTCATATTCACCTCTAACCGCTGGTACCTTACTCTCACTAGAGCTGGGCAATGCCCAATGTCAAAGTAGATGCTTAGCACTTTTTTTTTCGTTGGAGTCTGCAGGGTTCGTTTGAGCTAAGACCTACCCTGTCAGCATATACAGTATACACCCACTATACTATTTTTATTTTTGGATGTCAGTACAGGCAAGATAGGCATACTTTTCTATATTCTTTTACATTGCGTTTAAATAAATCTTTCTCGTGTGTGGGGTGATCAGATCTGAATTTCAATCGAGGGAAATCTTTTAAATTAAATATCACCAAGACAAAAAACTCATCGGGTACTGCCTCCATAAGCACAATACTGACTTCCAAAAATAAAAATACTATATAGACACCAGACAGTGTCCGGTTAACACCCCTACCAGAAGCCTGCACTATTCTCTATATTAAGTAAATAAAATTCTTGAAGTTTTCCAACATTTTAATTAAAATTCGAACGAGAATTTATTCTCGATACTCTTGCCAACAGGATGTGATTTTTATTTATTTTAACTTTTAAGTCTCTCAATGCATTGAATTCACGATCACGTATAATTTATGGAAATACGAATACGATAACTTAATCTTTAGATTTTAGATCGAATATATAGATTTTGCACACTATAATCCCTTAAGACTTCGGTACAATTTTCATTAACTGCGATCTCTTGAGAGTAGTCTCAAAATGCATTGAACACTTACAAAACTTGTGCTACAGCAAATTTCTAGTTTAAAATTGAGTAAATTTTGAGATAAAATTACATTGTGTACAAGTTGCTTTAAAAGTATGATTAATAATAAATAAAGTATTAAAAAAAAAATTGAAACATTATTGAAAGGTAAACAAAAGAAAATTGCATTAATTTTCAATGAAACAAAGAATTAATTTTTATTTAACAAAATTTCATTGTCTTATTATAATTGAGTTTTTAAATTGTATTACTGGAATGAAATGACGCATTCAATCATTATTTTTTATAAATTTCCTGAAGCAATACCGGCGTATAATTTATAAACACCTTGTAATAATGTCACCTTAAAATATTCATTCAATATCTAAGTTGCCCTTGGTTTGATTTTTTTTTTTTTTTTACTTGTGAAAAAAGGATATTCCATTACCATAACACCTGGTGAAAAAAAAGACTTGTTTATTTTTATCTCTAATTAAATCTTTTTAAATCTTTGTAGAAAAAAATAATAATAGAAAGCATTCTACTTATGAAGGGAAATTTTTTTGAATTTTTAATGATCTTAGTCAAGTACCTGCCCACTTTAAAAATACATAATTTTTTGTTTTTTTTGTTTTTCTCCACACTTTTTTTTTATGCTTTAATTTATGAAAATTTAAATTAAAGCACGCCTTATTTTTTAAAGTAACGACGATATAACTGCAATGTAAATTACATACATACATACTTATATCTTTTTTAAATGCAACGATAAAAAAATATGTATCTATACATAAATCTATCTATACTAACTTCTGGAAATATAAAATCTCATGATTTACAAATAAAAAATAAAATTGCGCAGTAGGAGAAAAAATGAATTGCATTTCTGTTTGTATAACAAGAAAAAAAAAAAGGAATAATTAATGAACTTTTACTACACCCTCACCACCAAGTTAAAAAAAAAAACATCATTTTTTTCCTCTTATTTTTTTTGCAATTGTATCTCTAGTTTATTTTGTTTAACACAGGATATCCTTTAACATGAATTTCTGTTTTTTTTTCTTTTTCTTTATGTCTTTGTAAGATGATTACATTCTTTGAAAGCTTACTAACAAAAGGATATATTATTATATTGAATGTTTTTCCAATGGGTGAATTTGAAAGATTTTTTTTTTTTTAAATTGGTACAGAAAAATAATGAACCCTACCATTATACCATACATGTATGTACATATTATGTCTTTGTCTGTCTTTTTTTAAATCAGATTTTTATTGTGTTATTTTTTTTATTTATTTATTTTTTTTTTATTTAACAGGATAAAAATGTTTTCCATCATCCGTTTTCTTTATTTTACTTCTTTTTTATTTCTTTTTTCACTATCAATATCGGTGTTTTTCTCTTCTTCTTTTTATTTTTTTATTGTAAATGTATGTACATATATATTTTTTTTTTAGATATTTTCTTCTTATTTCATGTACATTATTTTTTCTCTATTCTATTTTATTATATTATTTGAACGTTTCCACCTTTTTTTTGATTCCAATTGACCTATTTCTAAAATACATACATACATATTGACGTGTATGTTATGTATATGTATATAAAAAAAAATAATATGTAATACTAAACATTTCGTAAATCAAATAAATTGAAATTCCCTCATACAACATTGTATCTATTCAATAAATCGCTTTTCATTCTGTTAACAATTCAAACCATCAGTATTTTATATATACATATGTACATAATAGTGAATATCTATCAATATTATAGAATATGTAGTTGTAGAGCATCAGTAGACTGAAACATAAAAATATATGTATATAAATACGTACAAATATATATGTATATATATATATATATATATCTGAATGATATTTGTTTGTATCTAACGAAGCATTTATATAGTCTCCCCAAATAAAAGAAGCTCATTCAGTTAGCAGCATCAATAATGCTTTTCTATGTAATTCTGTATGCTATTACATTTATTTTTATGATATAATAAAATACTAACAACTAAATATAGATACCTATATAATATAAAATTCTATAGATGCTAAACTGAATCCCAATAGCTTTATGTATCTTTTATCTGTTGAAAAAAAATGTGAAGAAGAAAAAGAAGAATTTTTAAGTAAAAAAAAAAAAAAAAAAAAAAAAAAAAAAAAAAAAAGAATACCTTTAATATAAAGCAAACGATAACTACCCAGAAGATCCTATAAAAGAATCAATTTGACTATCAGTACCAGATCCAGAAACATGCAACTAAAGTCAATATGTATAGGAGTATGTACAAGCGATATACATAATATATATACAACAAATACAATTAGTCAACAGGCGCATATACTATAAGTATACTCCATCAAGCATAGTAGACATACATAATATACGAGTATGTACATTATACCGCATTTTTACCTCTTGATGGATACCTTTGAAGCAAAGAACAGGTAGCCAGATTATTTTTCTTTTATCTCAACTTTTATTTGCACAATATTTTTTCTTCTATACACGACTTAAAAAACAGTACATTTTATACAGTATCTCATCCCACTAAATTTAAATTTGAAAAATTGTTATATTATAAAGAAAAATGTTTCTATACAAAATAAAAAATACACTACCTGGCAGTAACAGCAGCACTATAACATTTTTACATCTTAATATACATATGTATATTTATATACAATAAAATATAAGAAGTAAATCCGCTAGAGTTCGTTTAGTTGGCGTCAGCAGGTGGTAAAATAAAGCTCAAGAGGCATATGGACATATAATATAAGATGTAAAAAGAGAGAAAAAAAAAAGAAGGCCACCCAATTGTCGATTTGCCGATGGGTAAGATGTTCTATAAATGTATACGTGAAGGGATGGGTGGGAGGTCGATGAGGGTGGGTAATTTTATTTGACTTTGATTTCTTAAACGGAATATACATATTGTTTAGCTGCTTGAACAACTATAACTTGATGTAAAATAAGCACATGGGGCCGGGGGCGGTATAGTATAGTGAAAAAAGTAGAAAAAAATAAATAAATAAATAAAAAGAGATTGTTAAAGTTTTTGACATGAGAATGAGAATAAAATCCTGTTCCTTGTGCTGTGCTGCTGCCTGCTGATGCTATTATATTTCTCATACTGGTACATACAATATAGTAAATTGTTCTTGTAATATCAGAAGGCAACGGAAATCTTATTTTTTTATTTTTTTTTTTTTGTAATTCTTGTTTATATGTTTTTTTTTCTGGTCTATTTTTTCCGTTTTTTTTTTTCTTTTTTTTTTCTTACAAAATTTTCCCTTCACTTCCACTAATAATGGTTGAACCAATTTATGATTTCGTAGTTTGCCTTGAAATTTTTTTTGCTTGCGTGTCATTTAATTTTCCTTATTTATTTTTTTTGTTTTTGTTTAGTTTATCTTTTTATATACATAGAAGAAAGAAAAAAAAAACAAAAATATTGAACAATTGCCAAACATGTGACAAGAATAGATGAAAATTTTCAAAAAGATTATTTCACTTGAATATGTTTTCTATACGTACGTTTACAAATTTAGAAGGAAATGAGAAAGATAAAAGATAACCTAACGATGACAAAAACAATAACAACAAGAAATTATTTTATTTTTTCTATTTTGTCTGATAGTAATTTTAATATCAAAAATTTATACAATAAAGAGATAAAACAGAAAACATTGAGATATAGATACATTTATGTATATGTAAGTATAATAAATGATGGACAATGATGGTAACTAAGATACTATATAGCTACATATAATATGTAAAATTATTCAAGTTAGATGGCCAATAATTGAATTTAATTTGGGCTGTAGCGCACCCAATCAGGATTTACATAGATACAGTAGAATTTTCAAAATTAATTTTTTTTTTTTGTTGTTGAATAATTTACAAATTCCGGACAATTATGTATATATAAGTATATGTATATATAGATAACGAAAAAAGGATATAAACGGGCAAACTCATATATCAACATTTCTTTTTTTACGATTTAATAGTACTATAAAAATAAATTTAATAAAATAATCTACATATTCGTATAAATGTAAAAAAATAAATCTATAGATAATTCGAATCAATTTACGTTCATGTATACAAATAGAAGGTACAGAGGTCATGAATATGGGACCATGGACCATGGTTATAGTCTGCCCTTTTTTTTTGTCAATTCATTTTGCAATATCGAAAAAAAAATTGTATAGATACATATATGTAAGTATGTATGTATATACATAATTGAAAGCTATATGTGGAGGTGGTATATTCTATTTTTCCAGTTCACTGAATTTTCATCATTTGATAGATGATGGAAAATTAGTATACTTCTGGCTGGATGCTGACTGTTGGCATTTTGTTACATGAACTTATACTGTACATTAAGACATATTTATGTACTATTACTATATATATGATTAAATGTACATATACTATATACATATACCTACGGCATATTAAAACATACAAATGTATACTTTCATACAAATGATTGAATAGAGATATAAGTAATTCTGTATATAATATGTACATAGGTACATCTATATATAAATTTTCCGATATGTTTGTTATGTAGGTATACTAAGAGTCTGTAAAAACATTTATATATACATATATATGTACATATATATGTACAATTATATTATATACATTATTTTGGTATTTACTAACTTTATTTAATGTTGATTGATTACATTGGGGTTTGAGTAAATCGATACAATATGGGAAAATTGCTAATTGAAATTATTTGGACGTATATGCAACGTGATATACTTTCACAACAAACAAGAAAAGAGAAAAAAAAACACAAAAAAGTTTGTTTTTTTTATATAAATAAAAACAAGAACAAAAGAAGAAAAAAAAATATTAAAGGAAATGAGAAAAACGATAGAAAAAAGACTATTTGAATTTATTTCAGAAGTACCTATATATAGAAAAAAAAAAAAAAAAATAAAGTATAAAAACAACAAAACGGAAATTCAATTTTGAAAGAAAGATCTAATTTTTTTCCTTTTCTTTTTTTTTTTTTTAAATATTATTCAGGTATTTTATATAGATACTTTATGGATAATTGAACATTTGACAATTTAATTTCAATAATTAAATTTTTATCAACGTATATTAACTTAATATTTGTTTATTCAACTGAATTTTTTCAGATACAAATTTAATACAGGTTCTTTTATTTTTGTCTATACATTTCGGCTATATTTCAATTTTTAAGTACATAATACATATCGTACTCTAAATGGCGACATATTGTTTTGTTTTTATTTTGCATTATCAATAATTCAAATAAAAATAAGATAAAGTTCAAAAAACCAATTTCTTTAAAACTTCTTTATATAGAAAAGAAAAGTAAGAATGTGTACATACATATAATGTACATATATGAGTGTTATTATCACAGATATCTGACTGGCGCCGTAATTTTAGATAAAAATTTATTTTTCTAGAGCACTTAAATGCAAAAAAAAAAATTTTTTTTTACGATATAAACACAATTAAAATGTGTTTTTCTTTTGGGGTTTTTTTTTTTTTTATTTAAGTGAAAATATATAATATCTATATATACACATAATTTATAGTACTCTTATCATCTGAATATATGTATATACTATATACATACATATAGTATATTTAATTTTTCTTTTTTTTTTTCTTTAAAATAAATAAATAAAAAAAAATTTATATTATATTTATTTTGCAGAAATATTAAATGCGATTATCAAAAAAAAAAAACCAAAAAATTAATAAATACAAAAATAATAATTATTCAAAATCATTTCGTAAATACTCATATGTACATATATACAATTTTATCTTTTTTTAAAATAATAATAATTCTATTAATTTATGCATATTGAATTTAATATTCCACTTTAGATACAATTTATAAAATGAACAATTTCAAATTTAATAACAAATATGAAAACTTTTTCATTAGAATAATCTTGTGTGTACATAAAATTTCATTATTTGAAATATATAAGTATATTTGAATTGGAAAATTTTCAAAAGTTTTCATTTGTTATACACATACACGTATGTACTATATATGTAACATATATTAAATTATGAATTATAAACATAAAATTTAATTATCTTTTATATTAAATGCATGCATTCATAAACAATTTTATTCAATGAAAGATAATTTTCAAATTACAAATATGTATATCTAAATGAAAACCAATCATAATATAAATTTAAAATTTATCAAAAATATTAGTGAAAATTTCAAAAGAGCATATTAATATGATTTTATAATAGAAATTCATATAAAAATATATCCTATCTTTCATATGTATACCGCCCATTCCATGCATGACACTCGTTTTTACATAGTAATAAACTCAACATTATTTTTCTTTAAAGTATATAACTTCACACCTCCTGTTTTATAGTAAATTTTTAGGTGGTAGTCTACGACTACGACAGAAATTTGTTATTTCTCGAACTCGCACAAGCTAAAATATAACAAATTATGTTTGCCAGGTCATATGATGGACGAGACATGACGGATGGGACAATTGAAAAATCCCAAATTCTTTTAATAAAAAAAGATGAAAATGATAAAATTCAAAACTGAAATTATTTTTTTTAAATAGTTTATTTGTTTTTCTTTTTGATAAAGCACATTGTGTCATAAAATGCATTTGGTAACTATACTCTATCCAACAAATTTCTTCACTGTAGGTCTTATGGAAAAGTTAATTTTTATCCAGTGTCATTACACTTAATACTTTAAATAGTAGTATACTAAGCTACTCATACTATACCCCAATCTATTATATGTGCAATGAGACACTGGATAAAAGTGCCGATGATGAAAATCAGAAACACATTTTATGTAATTACTCAAAGAAGAAACAAGACAAAATATGTCCATAAGACCTGCAGTGAAGAAATTTGTTGGATAGAGTATAGTTATTTCAGCTCAAAAATAGCCCCCGAAAACTTAAGGTCGGTGTTATGTGTGTGTTACGTTTATGTATCTGATTTTTTTTTTAAAACAAGCTTTAGTTACAAAACAAACGTACAGTAGTGAAATATATACCTGGTGAACCTAATTACCCTATTTATTTTAAAAAAAAGACTGAAAAAAAATTGTTAACTTTGATGTAACAGCTCGCGTGGAATGGGCGATATATCATCATTTGTTATAGAATATATGAAATATGTTATTATAATTGAATTGAATCAAATTGTTTAAAAAAAAAATAAAATTTCAATTAGATTTTATGTATGATTTATCGACATAAAGTTTGGTTTAACGCCAACAAAATTCAATATAAAAACGTAAAAGATACTAATACGATATTATTATTTTCTTTTTAGTTAAAGTAAATATTACTTTTTCTTTAATGAAACGTTTTATTTTAATGAAGCATCTATACTCGTATACATTATAGATACATATTTTTTAATGCTTATTTAATACATATATATAATATATATATAGTATATCGTACCATTCTAAAACTTTTCAATTTTTAAAGAGATTCTAAAAACAATCTTTATCTATTATTGTGTTTCCTCTTCAATTTGAAAATAAATAAAAAATACAATAAAAAAAAGGTTAAACATTTGAAATGATTTTTATATAATTGGAAAACCTTTTTTTTTTTTTTTGAAAATATAAGTCTCATCAAATTAAATTGTATATTTCTAGATTTAAAAAAAAATAAGAAGTTATCTTGAGTATAGCAATTATTAATTTGAAAGATAATAAAAAGTATCTTTTTTGATATTTATAAAAATTTATTTTTGTCATTTTTATCTTATTTATTTGGTTTTTTTTTCTTTTTTTTTTCAGTTAAATCAATTTAAAAATTTCTAAAAATATTTAACATTTATTTGCAAATAATGTCAATTAGTCCTTTCATTCTTATGACAACTTTTACTTGAAATGTAACTATAAGTAACAAAAACTGTCAACTTTTTTCATTTTTAGAATAATAAATATGTAATTTCAATTTTTTGATATTTGAAAAATTCAAAAGACAAATTTACTAAATCTAAAATATTGATGTCAAGATTTTTTTTAAATTTGACAAAAATTATCTGACAATAAATCAGAAAATTCTTTAAACAATTTTTGTTCAACATCAGTGTTAGATAATAGAACGTCAGCTAACCTGCTTGTTGTGCAAAGTTCTTTGAGAGTCGACGTCGGACGATTAAACTGACATTGAACTAAGAGACCTTAATAAGTTTGTTTTAAAAACCGGGATAGTTTACAAGATAGACCATAAATGTTCTTTCCTCAAGCGCATTGAAGGACATTTACAATGAGCCTTATAGGCCTCCGGGTGAAAGTGCTTTCAAGCAAACAGTTTAATATATGTATCTATTAAACAATATTGGAGTTTTTTTTTTTCAGAGCAACAAAATTACATTTCAATAGACTTTGATGATTTTGTTTCTGAACCCCTCATATACACAATTTTTTTACATACGATGTAACAAAATTTTAGTTATAAATTTAAATGAATTTATATCGATTATTTGTATAGCATTTTAAATGCATTTTATATACGTACATATGTGTATTTTTAATGGAAATTAATTAGATGCTATATGGATTTTATATTATACATAAAATTTTATAATTTGATTTAAAAAAAAAAAAATTATAATTTATTAAAGAAATTTGTGCATACGAGTATATGAAAAATAAATATTTAAATTAATTTATTGATTTTTAATTTAAAATATGAATTTAAGAAGAAAAATCATATTAAATTTAACTTAACACTTTTTTTTAGTAATAATAATATTTATGAATAATTTCTTTAATCTAATTAATTAGTATAGGGTTGATGAATGTATAGAAGAAAGAAATAATAAAATGGTTAGAACAGAGACGGTGTGAAAAAAGTAAATGTCGATTAATGTTCTAGTATTTGAATTTCTGTAGATAATAAGGGAGAGAAAATATATGAGAATGATGGAAGAATACTCCACAATTTAAAAATTCTATTTATGAATATATGACTTCAGATATAGAATTCATTATAGATTTTACTGGAATATCTTTTACTCCTGGAAAATACATATTTTTCTCATCAAGTTTAAGACTATCTACCATGGCAGTATCAATAAAACAGAGCTAAAAAAAAAAACATTTTTTCTACATTGAGACAAAAATAAGAAGAAAATAGTTGGTCACTTAATTCCTCTGAAGGATTTAAAACTCTAGATATTATCCTGTATTTTGTGATTGATTATACAAATCACCCTTTACAAAAGAATGTACAGAATTCTTAATCAATTGTCCATTCAAAACTTTTGTTTTCCTTGTTATATACGAAAAAAAAAAAAACAAGAAATCTATAAAACAACGAAAGCTAAAACTTTTATTACCTGATCAAAATTCTAATATGCCACACATTTATATCATACAAAAAAATTTCAATTCCGCATACATATTTACCTCATTTTATTCTTATTTCTTTTTATCACGCAATCTAATTTGGTTTCATTTTTAGTCTAAAATCTAACAAAAAATTTATTAAAACTTCAAATAATTTTTTTTGTAGTGCAAGTTTTAAAAAAAAAAAAAACAGAGAAAATATATAAAAAAATGAAAATAACACTTTTGATAAATATGTATGTAATATGCAGATATACATATACATATGTATGGATGTATGTAAAAATGTAAATATGAAAATAGAGAGTAAAAATTATCCATGTAAATAATAAAATTGAATTTTTCCTCCTTTTTTTATTTTATTTTACCTTTTATTTTTTTTTTCTTGTCGTCCTGTTTGTCGTACAGGAAGTAAATATATATGGAATAAAGTATATACGTATGTGTGTGTACGAGTATATTATTGAAATACATATTATATTATGAAAAATATTCAAGTTTTTTCTATATTGTGAAACAAAAACAAAAAAAAAAAACGAATATAGAAAAGTAAAATATAAAATTCAAAGAAAAGAAGTTTGAAAAAGGATGTTCAAATAAATATGTTAAATTTTCTATATTTTCTTCTATATACTTTAAAAATCTAACCCTTTAGAAGATTTAAAAAGTTTTTATTTTTTGAATGAAACTTTTTCTTTTTAAAATGTAAAAAGAAAAGAATTTAAATCTATATTACAAAAAATTATCAATTATTCTATTGATTTTCAGTATCACAATTTAGAATTTTTCAAGACAAACTTTAAGAAAAAAAAAAAACAAATCTTTTATTAATTCAAAAAAATAAAAAAAAATTTTAATAAAAAATACATATCAAAAGGTACAATGATAAAAATTACTCCAGCTACATTACAATCGTACATAGATTTAAAAAAAAAAAATTAATTAAATAAATGAACAAAAAATTTCAGATACATTAATAAAACATGAAATTTTCTTATCATAAAAATTTACTTTTTCAATGATTCATTAACAGTATACAGCATGTGAATTAAGCATCTTATCTCTTTTTCATGTTAATGTTATTTAATTTTTTTTATTTTTATTTATTTATTTTTTTTTTTGAATTATTGATGTTTTTATGTATGAATTTTTGTATATATGTATATTTTATTTTTTTTTTGGTAAAGCATTTTTCACATACTCACAATAAATGAAAGAAGAAAAAAACTATATACAGACACAAAACGGTACATTTTTATATATGAATATATTATAATTTAAAAGTACATTTTTTTTTATATTAAATAATTGTATTTATTTAATTACAATAACAATAAAAAGCGAAAATGAAAATTAAAAAAAAAAAAAGCATAAAAGCACAATTTTTCTGCCAGTAAAGAAAATAATTTTAAAAAAATCACTTACGAGATAATTCTTTTCAAATAATTTTTTTCTTTATTATAATTTTCCTCAATAATATTTGGCACTTCAAAATTTATTCAAATATCTTCTTTTATTTTGCAGCTTATATTTTTCACAAATTTTCAAAACGAGAAGAAGAAAAAAAATTTCAAAATTTTTAATGAGAATGAAAAAAACATATGAAAATAAATAGCTTAATTTAATTATTTTATAAAATACAGTTAAAAATCTTTAAATTTTTATAAATGCTTATATCTTACTTTTCCGAAATATTCAAATTTAAGTAAAATTATTTGATTCTTGTTCAGTATATGTATATATATAATAGTACCTGTTGTACACACAAAAATATCTGTTAATGAAAAAAAATAAATAAATAAATAAATAAAATCAACAACGATAAACTTCACTTTTCAATTTTTTTGTATTAGAAAATGTTCATTAAAGAAGGGATAAATTCTAGGAGACTTTTAAGGAGGAAAAAAAGAAAATCTAAATTACAAAAACAAAAATAAAAGGAAAAACTTTTCATGAATATGAGACATTATACACTTTGGAATACTCGTATGTATGGTATATAGGATAAATGTTTCTGATACTGGTTACTTTTGATAATTTTCCTTTAGAAAAAAAAGGGGTATTGAATCAAATCAAATAGGATACAATATTGGCTTAATTTGAACTTTTCTTAAATAAAGTACATACATATACAGATTTTGTTCGAATAATAAGTGTATAATGTATTGTATCTGGCTCAAATGTTTATCAGTTCTTCTATTGAAAAAGCTTTAAATTACTTAATTTTGCATTTACTTATAGACAGTTTTTTATTTCTTAAATGACAAAAAAAAAAAAAATGACAGAGAATATTTTCAAAAATAGTTGACGTAATCCAATTTTTATTTTTCATACTTTTTTTCTATTTTATAAATAGCCGGTACCAGAAGCATTTACCCTATAAATTATTCGAAAAAAAAAAAAAAGTTTTATAATAGTAAAAGTGTTAGTCCACTATGCATAATGTATCTTTCTTTCTTTTTTTTTTTTTTAATTTTCTATATATTGAAACGCGCGCAATTATTTTTAAAATATAACAAATGCCACTCG
Source organism: Bombylius major (assembly GCA_932526495.1). Taxonomy (NCBI): domain Eukaryota; kingdom Metazoa; phylum Arthropoda; class Insecta; order Diptera; family Bombyliidae; genus Bombylius; species Bombylius major. Next base: position 37,376,736 of record OW052046.1, read on the forward strand.
TTCATACTAATTTTACTAATTTTATATCACTGTGTGTCGTTTGATGATAATAAATTTGAAATTTAAAAAAAAAAAGAAATTGAGAGAGAAACAACGAAAGCAACAACAAAAAAAACATTATGATTATAAAGTATTATTATTACTTCTTTTTTTTTTTAGTAAATTTAATACCACAACAACAACAAAAAATACATATATGTAATATGTATGTTTATGATATAGTATTTAATCGCACATATAAAATTTTTTTTTTTGTCTACAATATACACATATGATTTTTATTAATAAATAAGAATTGAGTTTGTAACACAATTTAGTTTAGAATCATATTTTTCTAATGATATGTAAATAAATATACAAAACAAAAAAACAAAAAAAAGATGCGATATGTAAGTACATATGTATTTTTTTTTTCTCTGTTGAACAATTGACACCTAAATTATCAGAATATGCTATAAATATAATTAATGTAAAATTATTACATATGAGACATATTTTTTTTTTTATATCTGCGGAAGTTTAGATTAATATAGAATATTATTAAAATTTTGTTTATTTCACAACAGTGCACAATGATTAATTTAATTTTTTTTTCTTTTAATGGAAAATTTTTAAGTACATATGTACATATTTAAAAATTTTATGTTATTAGTTTTATTTTTTTTTTTTTTTTTTGCAAAACACAGTAAATTGTAAATATTTTTGCACTTTATAAAATTCAAATAAACCATAAAATTAAGTATAATGATATTTAAATAAAAGCTTATATACTTATATATGTATATAGTTAAACTTTTATCAAAATAAAAATTAAATTATGTATGAATTATTAAAAATGAAATGCACCCACAACCATAAAGCAATAACATTTTTTTTTAAATAACACACTCATTTAAAAAAAAAATAAAAATAAAAATTAATATTTTTTACCTAAATTTTTTATTCTCACTTTTTTTGTTTTTATTTTCAGAATAAGAGAAAATCACAAATATAAATTTTATATAATTCTTTGTGACACGAATTTTATTATGAAAAACACTGATGTTCATTAAATTAATATTTTTTTTTTTATTAACAAAATAATATTCTTTAATTTTTTTTTTTTTCTGTTTTTTTTATAAATAAATTTAATAGAATCTTAATGTCTTGACAGATAAAAAAAAATAACAAAACCATGAACTGTTTTAAATTATTTTAAAGTTTTATATTCGCTTTTTATAACTTTTTAGAAATTCAAAAAAATATCCCTCACTACCTCCCTCACTACAAATGCAAAAAAATAATAAATAAAACAAACTTAAGGAATAATAATATTACATACTTATCAATATTTCTTATCATTGCAAAGATATTTTCCATAATAAATTGTTCTTTGGAATATTATAATACTTTTCTATCAATATAGTATCTATGATTTCTTCAAATATGTACATATACTAATTAAATTACATATTTATTATTTAATTTTATTCACATATGATAAAAATATATTAAAATATATATAATATACGCACACATGACTTTACAAAAAAAAAAAAATTACTTATAATCAATCAAAATTGAAAAAAAAAATAAAATAAATAGAATTTATAATTTACTTTCAGTGATAAGGATTGCTTCTTTTTTTTTATTTTCAATTCAAAATTCTAGGTAAACAATATTATCTATAATTATTTGAATTTTATTTTTTAAAACTCACATATCACAAACACATTTTCTTTTTATCTTATTTTATTTAAAGTGGAAATTTAAAAAAAAAAAAAAAAACAAATTAATTAATAGACGAAAAAATAAAAGGATCAGAATAACAGAGATAACAATTTACACATAAATAAAATTTATTAATTAAATTTTTTTTTTCAAAAAAAAAAAAAGACGTTATTTGTAAAAACAAAAAAAAAAACAACAGAAACAAACAACAAGAAATTTGAATTTTCTTAGATCTGTTGAAAAAAAAAAAAATCACGAAAACAAAATTAAATTCTATGATATTTTGAAATGACACAATATTTCGCGCCCTTAGAAGTCAAGAAAACAACTCAACAGCTGAACAGTTGTAGAATAGAAAGGAAGCTACATAATATTATGATGATGATGTTTTTTAGTATAATATATGATACACATTTATGTACATATATTAGTATTATGTGTATAATATTTATATATAGTACAAACATCCACCAGAGCCAAAGCCAAAAGCCATCATCCAATATTTTAGTTATAGATAAAAAAAATGAAAATTAAAAAGAAGAAAAGCACCAATAACAAAATAGTAGCAGCAGCAACCAGCCAGAGCTGAAGCCAGCCAGCATGCCTCATCCATGATAATAAAAAAAATACCTTCTATCTTTTTACAAAATAGTAGAAAATGTATCCAATTCTAGGTACAACGCGAAGTACTTATACATTATATTGTGTATATACTATTTAAAAGCAAAAAAAAAAATAAAAAATACAGGAAAATATATATTTTATAGTACAAAACGTAGGAATTTTATTTCTTTCACATATATACTATGGATATATGCATGGATAGGATATCATATACGTTACGTACTAATGATATACATATGTACGTCCATACATACATGTGTATATGTACATGAGTATATAGAAAAGTTAGTGCACATCATCGTAATATATAAAATAGGAAAAAGCTTTTAAAGCACAAAAACTTTAAAAAAAAAAATCAACAACAACAAAAGTACAAAAAATGAAAATAATGAAAATTTTTGTACATACTCAAGAATGGAAAATTCACAAAACAGCAAAGCAGGAAGTGTCGCCCAGAGCCATTAAGCTTAAGAGATGATAATTGAATATGTTTTGTATTGCTTTTTGTGTTTTTTTTATATTGTTGTTGTTTTTATTGTAGTTTATTCTCTAGAGATTCAGTATCAGTATATTCATCTAAATTCATATAAATAATATTATACACATATTTACATATGTAAAATATGTTATAGATACTTTATATGTAAATATATGTGCTCTTATTGTATTTTATGTATATACATACGTTTAATGTGTTTTCTTTTATTTTTATTTTTATTACAATTGCATAATAGATATTCATCGTTATCATCAACACCTGTCTGTCACCACTCACCATACTTTTCTTTAAAATAGTTAAGATACAAAATGTTAAAAAAAAAATAAGATTAAAAATTGAAAAGTCATGCAAGATAGAACAACTACATACATATGTATAATGCAAAAAAAAAAAAAAAACATTTAGCCAGGTGGAGAAAAAAGTACACTAACAAACATCCTGAATTACATATAATCTCTACCCTTTTTTTCTATAATAAAGACGTGAACTCAAGTTCCTATAAAGAGCCCAAAAGGCAGGTGAATTATGTACATAATGTGTTTTTTGGTAATATGCATCGTAACTGAATCAAAAAAAGATACTTCTGAACAATACACGATTTGAAAATTTCATTTCATTTGTGTGAATTTCGGCAATAAATTAAAATTCATTAAAAAACATGAAAAAAATTCAACAAAATACATAAAATACAAATTTTATCCTTTCTGTCAGAAGGGCTTATAACCCTTTGACTGACAACTGTCTGTCGGTGTGTGGTATCAAAACGGCACGGTTAGTGCTATTTGGGTCTTCGGAAATAATCCAAAGAACCGCCACGTCAACCAACCAACCAGCATCCTTGCTGTCGAAATCTATTATTGGCTGTATATCCTTATAATCTATTATTTATTTTTTGTTTTAACAAACATCTAGTCTATTTGAATTATAGTTTTGAATAATGGTCCATTCTAAAAATATCCTCTTCTTTTTTCAAAGATCATATAGATTTCAAAATTTTTACAACGTGTTATATTGAAATCGTTGTTGTCTCATATATATAGTATCGTGATACTCGTATAAAAGGATAGCCTTTATTTATTTATATTCAATGATGTTATGTACGAATATTTATATATTTTTTAATTAAAATTGTGATCGATTACTGGCTGTTCATTTCGATAGGATTCAAGAGAGACAACAACAAAAAAAAACTGTCAACTATATCCTTTAAAATTTTCATTTTAATCAATTATTATCTTTAATTCATTCCATCAACATGATTTTATCCCTTTTAGTTTTCAATGTAATCCTTTTTTTTATCATTTTTGTCATTATGTATAACTGAGTGGTATATATGGGGAATTCCACGCAAATCGATCACTTTTTTCCTTAAAATTCGTATGAATGAAGCTGATTTGCATAGATATAATATGTATTTGTATGAATTTTTGGTATGTCTAGTGTTAAATTATTTACGATATCACTATGGAGAACAGTATTAAAAAAATTTTTTTTTGCTACTTATCAGTGGAAACTCATTTTGCTGTCACGCCCGTTACCAAATATGTCACACCCGTTATGCTTCTTTTTTTTTTGAATTATGAAAAAAAGTAGTGCATTGTTCCTCGTCAAATTTTTCCAAAAGATTCTTTCAAGTGTCTACAGTATAATTAAAAATAATTTTTGGAATTGTTCATATGAAAATTTTAGGATATTCAGTAAAATATACGGAAATCCGTGAAATTCAAAATCTTCAGCGTCACACCCGTTACGCTACTAAAATGACGATTCTGATCAGAAATATTTGAAGTTTTCTGTTTTATCGTAACCGTCGTTTTCTTTCACTAGAAGGCATATTAAAAACATAAAAAAGTATAATCAGAATGCAATTGCTGTACGAGTTTTTCAATATTTAAGAGTCAGGATTTCACACCCGTTACAAATGGAATTCCCCATATAATATATGTGTGTATATGCATGTGTATATACAATAGTATCTACGAGTATACATTAAAATTAAAGTTTTTATCAAAAAATTTATTTTGCTATTTTGTAATATTAACATTATTGTTACCCACATTTAAAAACAATACAAACAAAACAAAAAATTATAGATATTCATTTTTCATATTGTATATTGTCCTTGTATTATTCTAGTTTGGAAAAAAAAAAGTTATATGTATATTTGCCTATAAGGTAGAAGAAAAAAAATTGTTCATATAATGGATGAAGGTGAATGGGTGGTTTTTACATCAAATAAAAAAAAATACAAATAAAATTTTTATCCTGTTTAATGAAATTTTATTACAGATTTTTTTTTTCTTTTCTTTAATAATACAAAAAAATATTAATTATACAATTTATACAGCATGTAACATATAATACGTTTTTTTCGCATTTGCCAATTAAAAATAGTAAAAACATAATTCAGTTTTTTTTTTTTTTTTTTTTCTTCTAAAAATAGATAATTTTTATTGGATAGATATTTTGTAATTAAATTGTTGCATTTTTTTTTACCATTTAATTTGATTAAATCAAAAATGCAAATTGTATGTATGTATCTATATAAGAATGAGTAAATTTATTATGTACAATGTACATACATGAGTAAAACTTTATTGTATACATATATATATTTTTTAAATCATAATAAAGTTAACTGTTTGATTATTATTTATTATTTTATAAATTTTTTTTTTTTTTAATTTTTTTATTTTATAGGAGTATAATTTATAATTATGATTATCACATTTAAGATTTATTAATAATTCATAAATAACAATTATAGCGATCTGATAGTAGTATTGTATTATTCTGGCATGTACTAATGAAAATAAAGTATGTAATATGATTTTATTAATCGTTTTAAAAATTAAACAACAAAAAAATTATTATCAATATATAAAATGAGTACATTTATGTATACATTTTAATAAAAGCAACTGTAATCAAGGTGTATATCATATATGTACATATGTATATAATTACATATGTACATAAAATACTAGTCTCAAATCTTTCAAAATTAATGAAAATTAGTTATAAGTAATTTGTAATTAAATATAACACAGGACAGGTACATTTAATTCAATCTGATATTATATATATCTGATATGTACACACATACGAGTACATAAATTTGTATGTTAAGTAATGATATATGCACATGTGCAAATTTTTTATGCGACGGTAATATATATAATAAAATTAAATTTACATTGAACTTCAACTTTTCGTGTGATATTTTATCGACTCCTTTCTTTTTTTTTTTTTTTTTTTTTTTTGCTAATTGTATTCAAAAAATATTTTTAGTTTTACGCTTTTTTTAAATTATTTTGACGTGGAATTGTAAAGACGTGGGTGTTCAATTATTACCAACTTGTGATTCAACCTTAATAACCAAAAATCCATAAAATTTGAATGTATTAATGATGGATATACATACATATAGGTACATATTATTATTGATAGCTTCTGACTAAAATGCATTTATGTACATAACGTGTATCATCTAGACGGGACTTGGGAACCCTATCGTTAACAAGTAACTTGATATTCATCCTTTGATTACCTTAATTTTTTTTATAATATATTTTCTGATACAAACTTTAATAGTCATTGTTAGTCCTGATGTCCTAAATAAGAGTTTAACAAAAATACAGTGGGCCTTACTAATAAACATTTTTTAATTTTAAAACTAAAATAGTTTCGGCTTGAGAATCAGAGTGTGCTTTGAAACTCTATACAAAATATGTCAAGTTAATATTTTATTTCTCCATTTTATAAAGAATTTGAAAGCATACTCTGATTCTCAAGCCGGAACTATTTTAGTTTTAAAACTAAAAAATGTTTATTAGTAAGGCCCAGTATGTTTCGAAAAATGTCATTTTACCGCTTTGTTGGTGACCCTTCTACATCAGTTTTACAGAAAATAGTTCAAACGGACAGCACAAAGGACAAAGGCTATCATTATAGAAACTTACTGTTAGTTAGGTTGGGTTTATGGGTAGGAGGAAGCAGGCATCCACGATAAATCATACAGGACTCAGGAGAGTCCATTGTACTCAGTTCAGTATCTCGTCTCTAGTAAAATCTTCTTGACGAGAGGACAGTCTTTAGGGATTTAATTAAGAACAAATGTCTTCTATTCTTATTTCGTCAAATTCTTACGTACAAATCCTTATCCTAGAGAAGGCCGGACAACTGCAAAGTGTAAAGGTAGGAGACTTACTGTACTATAAGTAAAAAAAACGCTAATTCTCATTTCCCATATAAGTATAATGAGTTAAACAAGCTAATATGTTACTGAATACTCATATGAGATTATGAGAATTTATTCACGTCATCACGTGACTTGTACCTATATGTATTTAAAAAATTATTAATGTGGAAAATATTTAAAAAGAAAAAAAGGAAATGTAAACAATTGCAATTTATATTATGCTTATCAAATAATAATAACGACTAAAAATCAATAAATAAAATTTAAAAAATTACATAACGTACTAGATATTTTTTTTTAATAAAAAAAAAACCAATTTGTATAACGTGTAATATATATGTATATGTGTTTTATTCATATAATTAGATATTATTTGTTAATTTCCTTTGAAATCATTTTTTTTCAAACTGTTATCTTTAATCATTATTTCTATATAATGACAATGACAGTTATCTAATAAAATTTTATCTTATACTTGCGAAAATTTAATTAAATTATCTTAATATTGAAAGCATTATGTATACTTCATTTTCAACAAGTTATAGTGAAAAATAAATAAAAGATGTTTTTTTACATAATTGATAACATTTTATCGTTATTATATCTTTTTTTTTTCTATCTTTCACTATTATACATATTTGCAAAATAAAATGTTCAAGATTCGATTTAACCCTTTAAATCTTTATTAATTTTTAACAAAGCTCTGTAATGAACCTTACAATTTTAAATTCTATAAAAATAAGAAAAATAATTTTAAAAAAAGGTTTTTAAATGCTTTAAAGTCTACAATCTAGCATTAAATTAAATTAAAATATACACAGTTAAACTTCGATTATCCGAACCTCCAAAAATCCGAATTTCCAATAATCCGGCTGTCTTAAATTTAGGCATCAAACATTCTATAATCAGAATTGAATGTTTTCTGTAATCCGAATTGTTGATAAAATCAAAAAAGTGTTTTGTTCTCATTTTTATAATTATATATTATATGTATAATGCTAGTACTAGTAAGAATGTTCATCTGAATCCCCACAATGCTAAAATTTAATAGAATTTTCTTACTTCTGTCATTCTGTGGCAGTATGCCGTGGAAATTCAAAAAACACACTAGATTATTTTCCTTAATATTCTTGATGAAAGTGAAGAAGTGTTGTTCCTTTGATGTGAGCAAAACACTGAAAAACCAAATTGGTTTAGACTATTGATAAAGTTTTCTAGTATATGAAGTTCCTTTTGTAAGAGTTGAATCATTGCTAAAATAGGTACTATGTACATAATTGCAATTACTTCGTTTATATTAAAGGAACCTACCAAATGCTAATTATGTATATCAAATTTATTTGAACATTCCGTCAGATATTTTACTTATTAACATTGCATTATAATTTAACGTCTTTAATTGTTCCAATTTTCTATCAGTTTCACATTCTAACTAAATGGTACCAACTATCAGCAGTTCTTCGATTACAGTATAGGTATGTATGTATAGTGTACGTAATGGCACTATAAAAATTTTTTTGTAAAGCTAATAGGTCAGCAAAACAGTTAAAAGAATTTTATGGTCATAACTTGATTATGACGGTCATAAACTAGTTTGGTGAATAAACTTATGACTGTCATAAGTTATGACTTGGTGAAGAATAAGGCTGTATATTTCTATTTAATTATATAGATATATGGGTGGTCATAACCTGGTCATAACTTGATTATGGCGGTCATAAATAGGATGGTTAATAGAGTTATGACTTGATGATGAATATGGTCGTCAATGATCAAAATCTTTGAGGGTATTCATTTGAAATCGTAAAAGTACGCAACGTACGTAAAACACTAATCGTAATTGTAACTTAACTCTTCAAAAATCTTGTTACACATATACATATAACAATCTTCTCAAAACATAACCACAAATTCACTTATTAAACTCCAGTTGGTAAAAATGACAAACTGTCAAAATCTTGGTTTACACAAAATTTGTTTACGAGGTTTATCTACGCGACTAAAAAATTGCGTACATTTACGCAGAGTTCGTAATTCTCAAAACAAAAGGAAAAATTTACAAAGTCTCGTAAAAATACGAAGAATACGCGACTTACGCAAAATACGAGAATTTACGAGACAATACGCAATTTGAAATGAATCCCCTGTTTATTTTATTCATCTACGAGGAAACAAAACTTTATGTGTATTGTCTTTGATACATATTTCAAATTGTTTGATTTAAAAGCTTAAAAAATACTACATTTGAGACATCTTGTAGCCAATAGGAGAACAATTTAAATGATTGTTTATTTTTAAAAATTTCAATATTGAATTATGATTTTTTTGTTTGTCTTATATTATATAGAAATGTATTTCTAGTATTTCGTCTTTTCAATTTATTTATAAAATATACATTTTAGAACTAGAAATTTCGATTATTTTCTATGACAAAAATTAAAAATTACAAATTTTCATAACGTGTACTTAATTCAAATATGTATCATCATTGCTTTTTCCAGTATGAAAAATTTCTACAAAATCAAACTATATGGCAGCACTATTAAATTTTTTTATTTTTATTTTTCGTTTTTTGCAAAATTGACATTTGTCTTTAATTTTGACTTATTTCTTTTTTTTTTTTTTTTTTTTTTTTTGAGGTGGTGATTTGAATCGAATTTTGTTATAATCTTCTTGTCTATTGTGTGAATTTTGTGTTTTCTTATATTGTAGTTTTTCTTTTTCTTTTTTTTTTTTTGAAAAAGAAAAAATTCTATTTGCAATATTATTAATTGTGTTAAAATATAAACAATTGTGACACGTTATTTAATAAAAATTCAATGAAAATGTTTAATATCAATATTTTGAATAATTGTATGTATTAAAATTTGAGATAAAAAAGTTTTTACAAAAATATTAAAAGGAAAGGAAAAAAAAAAGATTTTTCTCTTTCTCTGGAAACAGAAAATTAGAAGAAAATATTAATATTTTGATAAAAAAAAAATAAAAAAAAAATAAAACAAACAAAAATACATTTATATTATATTGAAAAAGATTTATCAAACAAAAGAACCATCGAAAACTAAAAAAGGAATATCTATTATCTACACTCTACAGAAAGTATCTATCATCTAAAAAGAAAAATCAACTATTCAAAAAATTTTGCTGTTTGGTTAGAGCTAATCTCAACTCAACTTAACCAAAAAGGTATAGTCTACATATTTTATATTGGTGCACCACCAGCCGTATATATTTTATCAGCCGTATATAATATATTAATGTACTCATATGATTTTGAATTTTTTATATATCTACATATTATAAAAATTATTTTATATATTAGGTATATATTTGATTTGTTTGATTTTTTTCAATATTATAAAATTTTGTAATTTCTTTAATTTTTAATCTTTGACCAATAAGGCAAATAGCAAACATTTTTTTAGAACATCAAGAAGTTTGAGGTGGTGAAAGAAGACGAAAAAGTGAAGTTAAAAAGACTGTTACTTTACTTGAAAAATTAAAAAAAATATACATATATAGATACATATATCTATATAGATATATATATACATGCATGTAGGTATATATACATATGTACATATTTATAAAATGATAATAAAATAAATAAGCTAAAGAGAAGAAAGAAAAAAATCCGCAATTGTATGACTGTCGCGCCGTCGTCGATTTCATTTTTATCCCTCTGCCTCCTAGATGTTTTTATATGTTTCTTTGGTGGAAAATTAAGGCAAAAATAAAATAATAAAAAAAATAATAAAAAAAAATAATCAGTTTAAAAATTATGTGTTGGTTGGTGGTGTTTTCGGAAGGGCGTTTGCGTTTTTCATTTGTACAAGAATTTACATTATTTATAAAATGAATTTATATAGGTACCTATAATAAAACAATATTAATTTATTTTTTAATAATAAAATAATAATAATAATAATAATGAGAAAATAGTGTGAATATATAAATGTTATAGGTATTGTACATATTATTTTATATAGATTTATAATAGCAAAACAATTTAACTACAATTCAATCCTTTTTCAATTAAATTTCGAAAATCTTTTTTTGTATTCTTTTTTTTTGGTCAATCTTATTTGAATGTATTGAACAGTAAAATTTAAAGACAATTACATCTTTTCTTTTCAATATAGGTATATATTTTTTTCTTGTCGATGTAATCATCATTATCAATCTTGTTTGTAAAAAAGTTCTGATACAAATATGTTATCTAAAGTACAAAATAAGTACACAACAACAAAACAAACAAAAAAAAATCCATACTTTTTTGAGACAAAATCATTTTTCATACAATTTGTTTGTTTGTTTGTTTTTTTTTTTTTTTCATCATACAAATAACATGAACTCATTTTTATATTAATTTATTTTTTCATTTTCTTTACTCAAATTACCTATAAGTACAATCAAAGTTTAATTCATAAATATAGCAATAGAATTATGTATTTAAAATAAAACAGTAATTTTCATATCATCATCATCATCATCGAGTGAATTATATTATTACAGTATATAATATACCTACAGTACCTACATACATATTATTATATTATATAGAGAGCAGAATTTAAAATAATAAATAAATAACCAACATGCAAGTAAAATAAGATTTGATTAATCTGCCTTTTTTCAATGTCTCTCTATAAGCGGTCTTTATTATTATTATTTTTTTTTTTTTATTGGATTAAACTATCTTGACAAGGACAACAAAAAAAAGTAAAGAAAAAAAAAAGCACATGATCGACATAATATGTGTTTAATGCAAAATCAGAGCTCATCATGTTTAATTAAGAAGTTTCATTGAATAAAAATAAAAATTCCATAAGTGAATTATTTTCTTTTCACTTTTCTTTCTTTTTTTTTTTTTTTTTTTTTATTATTCATTCATTTGTATTTTTATCGAAAATTTCTTTTGCAGTGCAATTATTTTCTGTTTTAATTTAGGTATAAAAAATTTTTTTCGATTTTAGAATAAATTTTTGCTATCTAATTATGGTCATGTGTAATATATGTATGTAATTTGTTGTAACAAGAGAAAGTCAATAACAAAAAAAGAAGAAAAAAAAAACGGGTGAATTAAAATATGTAAATTTTGTTTGTTTAATTTAAAATTTGCAACTTAATTAATCGAAACAAACAACAAACACACAAAATTTCTCATAATTATAACCTCTAAAGAAGTTTCAAACAAGAGATAAATTGATTACTACACATAATTTTAAAGTAGATAGATACTCATGTATGAAGTACATACATATATTGTGTATGCGTTTGTACATATGTATATACAATGGCAATGCATTTTCGAATAATATTATGAATTTTACAAGAATATCATAATTGAATATGAAAAATAAATATATTGGAAAATTTCATACAATATTCTAGTGACGTAGTGCAGATAAAAAAAAAATTTAAAACCGCATTAACCTTCTTTCCACCTTATTGGAATTTATTTTTAAAAACAAACAACAAAAAAACATAAAAAATATTAAATAATACTAAATGCAAATTATATTGAATACCTGTGTACATACACACACACACACACACACACACATGAGACAATAACGAAAAAAAAAATCTTCCTTATAGTAAAATGACAAATAAAATATAAAAGAACCTTTTATTGATATATTTTTTTTTTTAATTTCAGGATGAATTCTAATTAGCATATAAACAGCAGCACAGTAAACAATCTATTTTTGAATTGAATATTTCGATAGAATAAAATACCTATAATTTAAATTATAAAACTTTCAAGAAACAGAAAAATATTTATTAAATTTAAAAAAAAAAATTAAAAAGAAAAATAGAGAGAAAGGGTAAGAAAGAAAGGAAAGTGTGTTGTTCATCAATAGCTTAAATAGCTGTTACAGCTAACTAGATTCTTGGCAATGCCAGGAAGTCGATCAAGTGCAACGGATCCCGAATTAAATAAATCTCCTAGAGAAAGTGGGGAAGATTCCGAAGATGAGAGTGAAATTCTTGAGGAGAGTCCATGTGGAAGATGGCTTAAAAGACGGGAAGAGGTAATATATAAAGTTTTTTTTGTTTTTTTTTTTAAATGTTTATAAATAAAATCTTTATTATTACTTATTTTTTTAAATATTATTATTAGGTTGAACAAAGAGATGTACCAGGAATTGATTGTGCACATTTGGCAATGGACACAGAAGAAGGTGTTGAAGTAGTATGGAATGAAGTTCAATTTTCTGAAAGAAAAAATTTTAAATCACAAGAAGAAAAAATTCAACAAGTATTTGAAAATTTAACTCAATTAGAACATCCAAATATTGTAAAATTTCATCGATATTGGACAGATACTCATAATGACAAGCCTAGGGTATGATTTTTTTTTTAAATTTTTATTACTCTTCCTTCTTCTTACTCTTTTAAAATTTATATTCTCCATTAGGTTATTTTTATTACGGAATATATGTCCTCTGGATCGCTTAAACAGTTCCTTAAACGAACTAAGCGTAATGTCAAACGTTTACCACTTCCTGCATGGAAAAGGTGGTGTACACAAATTTTATCAGCACTAAGGTATAACAATAAGAATTTTTTTTTTAAATTTTATTTTATGAATTTATTTTGTTTTTTTTTTTGTTTTTTTTTTTTTTTTTTTTGTATTGTAGTTACTTGCATTCCTGCTCGCCGCCTATAATACATGGCAATTTAACCTGTGATACAATATTTATTCAACATAATGGCTTAGTAAAAATTGGTAGTGTAGCTCCAGATGCAATTCATCATCATGTGAAGACTTGTAGGGAAAATATGAAAAATATGCACTTTATTGCACCAGAGTACGGATGTAAGATAATATTTTATTTAATTTATTTTTCTTATAAATCCTCTAACAACAATTATTTTTTTTTTTTTTTAAATTTAATAATTTTTCAGCTGCTCTGACACCAGCCATAGATATATTTTCATTTGGAATGTGTGCTCTTGAAATGGCTGCTCTTGAGATTCAAGGTAATGGAGATGCAGGTAATATTGTTACAGATGAAAATATAATGCGCACTGTTGAAAGCCTTGAAGATGAACAACAAAAGGATTTTATACTTAAGTGCCTAAATAAAGATCCAAATGAACGTCCTAGTGCCCATGAATTACTTTTCCATCCATTGCTATTTGAAGTGCATTCATTGAAATTATTAGCTGCTCATTGTTTGGTAAATTCTGCCCGTAAGTAAATTTTTGTATACAAAAAAACAAAGAAAATTTCATATTTCAAAATTTTCTTTCTTTTTTGTTTTTTTTTTAATCAAATTTTTAGCAAATTTTTCGGAGACAATTATCGATGAAATGATGCAGCGACTATATAAACCAGAAGTTATTTTAGCAGTTATTACAACATGTAAAGAAATATTGGAATATCGTCTTGCTGATGTTCCATCTGCCGAAAAATTAGAAAAATTTGTAGAAGATGTTAAGTAAATAATTTGATGATTTTATTTTGTTAATTTGGAAAAAAAATCATATACATTTTATTTTTTGTTTATTTATTTGAAGATATGGAATATATCCTTTAACAGCATTTGCTGCTAAAAAACCTCCACATCCAAGGCCTAGAGCTATTTCACCAGAGACTGCTGAATCAGTTAAATCTGTAACACCAGAACCAATAGATGTAGAAACAAGAAGAGTTGTAAATATGATGTGTAGTGTTAAACCTAGGGAAGATAATAGTGATATTTTGGTGAGAAATAAAATTTTTAAAATTAAAAATGTAAAAAAAGGAAAAACATTTTATTTATTTTTCCTTTTTTTGTTTTTTTTTTTTTTAAAAGATGACGATACTGCTTCGAATGGATGATAAAATGAATAGGCAATTAACATGTCAAGTGTCGCAGGACGACTCAGCAAACCTTTTATCAAATGAACTTGTTCATTTAGGATTTATTCATGATGTAAATAAAAATTTAAAAAAATGTTTCCTCCTTCTCATCCTTGACGCTACAACCATCCATCCAAGTGCCTTGACATTCGCAAGATCATTTTTAATATACATATTTTAAATTTACCACCCAAACATTTCTTAATTTAAATTTTTTTAAATTTTTTTCTATTTTTTTTTTTTAAATTGCCATTATAAAGTCGGATAGAGAAAAAATTGCAGCACTAATCGAAGACACATTACGTAGCAGTTTCAATAAACAACATCAACTACACATACATCAATCCAATGAAGTTCTAAAACATTTAGCTGCTCAAAGTAAGTATACCAATTTATATGTTTTTTTTTTCTTCTCCAGTTATCGAATTCATTGACAGGTGCCGATCGTGGATGGGTTGTGGCTGATACAGATTGCCCTTCAACAAATACATCTAGTGAGAATCCTTCAACACCTGCTGATGTTCAACATCAACAACAGTTTCAACTACAGCTGCAGCAACAGCAGCAACAACAACAACAGCAGCAGCAGCAACAACGGTATCAAACAATTATTGGTGGGATCATCGTTGGACAAAATATGGTGGGTGATGAATTACTACAATCGCCATTAAATGAAAATAGTAATATTGTAATGAATATAAATTCAGATGAGAACAGAGAATATGATATATTATCGACCAATGTATCAAGACCAGCTACAATTTCAACGTTATTATTAACAAATCCTGAAGAAATAACGAACGAACACGAGTGATTCAAAAATTTTTTAGTTTACACATAATTTTTTGTTTTTTTTTTTGTTTTTCATTTTCAGTTTACACGTATTTTTCTTTTATTATTTTCTTTTCTTTTTTTTTTTTTTTACTATTTTTCTTTTCATTTACAATCCACAACATATTTTTCTTTTATATTTTTCACAACACACTTACATAACATACAAATTTAGGTAAAAGACAAAAATATTATTCATTCTCATCATCTTTATCATATTTTCTGAGTCGTTTTTTCTTCATTGTTGGAACAAGAATAATTTCACCCTCTGAAAAGAAAAGAAAAAATCAAGAAACCGAAAAACCTTTTCTCGTAAGATTACAAAAAAAAAAAAAATAATAATAATTTTTTTTCTTTCCAAGTTGAAATTTTTTGTTTTTGTTTTTCATAAAATTTTCTTTTTATTTTTTCAGTTAATTAAAGAAAAAAAAAAGAAAAAAGAAAAAAACAAGAAAATTGCCAAAAATAAAAAGAAGAAAACTGATTTATTATTTTTTAAATTTTGCAAAAATTTAAACATTACTCAAATTACATATTAATTTTTTTTTTCTTTGTAAATTTATTTGTGTATTTATTACGTTTTGATAATTATTTCTTAAGTAAAATTTCATTTTTGCTTTGAAAATTTATTGTGTAGAAAAAAAAAACATTGATATCAAGCTACATAATTTAATTTAAAGAAAAAAAAAAAAGAAGAAAATTAATTGTATATAACGTGATATAGAAAAAAAAAAATGATAAAAAATTAAATGTATTTATATTTGGCATAAAACATTATGTATATGTATATTTTGAATGAAATAAGAAGAAAAATAAGATGATAAAAATGACAAAAAAAAAAAAATAAAAATAAGACAGGCAAGGCAATTTTAGTAACAAAAATAATTTTGGGGGGTCTTTTAAGTCAGAAAAGAGAAAAAAAAAAATTCGAATTGAATTCATTCAGAAAAATTTAAGAATGAAAACAAGAAAAATAGTATGCTTATTTTTTTTTTCTTTCGTCTATAAAAATTGTATTATATGAGAAAACTGCATTTTTTTAGTGAGAAAAAATTCGATAGAAATCGAACTACTAGTAAAATTTTGTTTTATTTTTCTAAAATTTTGTTTTTTTTTTGTTATATATTGAACGACAATGAAACTCGTATAAATAATCGAAAATAAGTAGAAAAAAAAAAAACGCTAAAATAGAAGAAGAAAAAGAAAAAACAAATAATCTTACAAAAAAAAAAAAAAAAGGTAAAAGAAATCGATGATATGTGATGGCATAAAATATTGTATTTTCTTAAAAGCATTTTTTTGTTGTTGTGTTTTTTTTTTTTTTTTTTTTAAATAGAAAATTTACATTATCATTTTTATTTTGCATCATCATCATTGACGAATTTTTTTTCTTCAACAGAAAAAAATAAAAATATTTTTAATATGATAAATAGAAAAATTTTTTTTTTTATGATTAAAAAGTAATAAAGTCATCTATACTTTCTCATGGTGTAGAAATTATTTATTTTAATTAGTAAAATTTATTGAAAAAAAAAAAAACATTTTTTAATTTAAATTTTTTATATTTATTTTGCACAATCAAAGAAAACATTAAAAAAACAAAAATTGTATATAAATATTATTTAAAAAGAATTATATATTTTATTAGATAATTGATAGTTCGTGATTATTTTAAATTTCTTTGATTTTTAGAAAAAATTTATTTTTATTCGGAAAAAAAAAAAATTAATGTGAAATTTTAACCAAAGCTATGCATTAAGTCTTCCTATCCATGTTTTTAAAATGAAAAATTTGTATTATGTTTTTAATTCATAATTAACATTTATAAATTATTTCATTCATGTCATGAAAAAGGGCTGAAAATGATAAGAAAAATAAAATTATCATATATGCAATATCAGTCATATATTTGATTTTGTTAATAATTTTTGTAAATTTTTTTTTTTTTATAAAAGACATTTAAAAAATATTTTTGGCTAAAATTGTTTTAAATCAAAATAATAATTTTAATGTCTTATTATTTTCAAAATGATCAAACTATATATATTTTCTAATTTACATACTTCAATGAAAATTCTAGAAAAAAATATTTAAATTAATTTTTCTTTTTAGGAATATTGTGTATGTGATAATATTGTCAATCATAAACTGCTGGAGAAAAAATAAAATCATTATGTGAGCTGTTTTAAAAAGCCAAATCGATTAAATCCACAAAGAAAAAAAAAAGTACAAAAAAGTAATAAAGTAGCAAGCGACATGGCAGATGGCATTCGGTATTTCAATGGTAAGAGCACTGCCCCGACAAGGGGGAGGTCAGTGGTTCAATTCTCAGCCGAGTCGAATGTCGTTTTTCTGCTTCTAGTCTACTACACCAATTCACTTGAGTTGGTGGGTATAACTGCTCGGTACTAAAGTAGTTTGGTGGCTCTAGCATCAGGGCCGTATTTAGGATCTGTAGACCCCTAAGGTGGCCTGTGATGCGGGCCCTACCGGGGGGTTGTATTTCTAATAGGCAAAAAAAAAAACAGTCTTTCCTAGCTTACCTAAATGTAAAAATCTATAACTAACAAGCAAAAAAAAAAAAACACACTCATTTTTTGTGGTGCGGGCGGTCTAACCAATTACAAGAAATATCATACGAATAAAACTCGTTCTCTACCAACGAATTTAGTGGTGGCATTATACTTTAAATTGTTGGTGCATGTATAACAAAAAGGAGGATTTACAACATTTACAACCCTCTAACTCGACAAACTGCGAAGTTTGTGGTATCAAAACGGCACTCTCAGTGCTAATTGGGTCTTCGAAAGATTTCGGAGAACCACCGCGTCGCGTCAACCAACCAACCCTAATTCGATGACAGAAAAAAAAACTGTTTTTAAAATTAACTTATTTCAAATATGAAAAAAACTAAGAATTAATCAAATTCTGGAACTAAAACTCAAAAAAACCTCAAAATGTGTGGAAGTTAATCAATTTGGCTTGTGAACGGTTCATTTATTACTTTCATTTGAACATAACTTTTAAAAGTGAACATTTTTATTCATTATTTAAATTCTCATCAACGAAAATAAATTTCAATTTTTTTTTCTCATACATATTCAAAAAAAAAAAAAAAAAACGTATTCTTTTGCTTAGAAATTTTCCAACAACACGGATTCAATCTGTTTTCGAAGTCAAACTGCTTCTTATACTCAAAGTGAAGAAAATCTTTGTGTACTCAGAAAAATCATAATTTCATTAAAAATAAAACCAAAAATAAAAATTTCGTTTTGTCATACACTTGATGGTCTCAAAAAAAAAAAAAAAAAAAATAAATTAAATTAAATCTAAAACGGTTTTCTTCCTTTTGTTTTTTCCTTTAAATAAAAAAACAATTTTAAAATTTAAAAAACAAAAAACACACACACACACACACATTTCATGAACATTCGAGTCAATTAAAAAACAACAACAAAAATGCGTAAATCATTTTATATATTTTATGAAAATTAAAAATTTAAGAAATCAAAAAAAAATAATCGAATACGTAAATTTTTTTTAAAAAAAAAAAAGACAAATTGAGAGATAAAATAAATTAATCAGAAATTAAACAACAACAACAACAACAACAACAAAATAAATCATGAGATTGTATAAGAATTGCTTTATGACTTTAAAACACAACAGTGATGGAAAATAATTACAAAATATTAAAATTTTTATAATTAAAATAAAAATAACTGTAAAAGAAAATTTATACAAAAATTATGAAAAATTCAAATGAACAAGGAAAAATAAAAAAAATATTTATATTTAAAAAACAAAAAACAAAAAATTAAGAAATACAAATGAATACATCAAAATCACATTTGAAAATATAATCAAAAATGATGAAAATAAATAAATTGTATATTAAAAAAAAAAAAAAAGAAATTATAATAATAAGAAAATAAAAACACATTTTCTTTTTTTTAATTATTTTCTAGAAGAAGCATATCATCGTTAATTTTCACTTGATAATAAATTTTATAAGTAAAAAAAAAAAAAAAAACAAACAATTTAAGACAAGATTTTAACAATTGAAAAAAAAAAAATAAAAATAAAAAATAAATACTAAATCAAAAATTGAATACATTATTTTAACACAAAATTTTAAAATACAAATTACAAAATACACACCAGGTGCATTCAAAATAAAAATTTACATAATTTTACAATTACTTTAATATATTTTTTTAAACCAATTTCGTTTTTTTTTTTTTTTTATACTTCAATTTAATCTTAAGAATACCATTTACACGGCATAAATAATTTTTTTTTTTAATTTTTGTATTTTTCAATTTAGTTTGAATTTATATTTAATTAAAAATATTTAATTATAATTTCTCTAATCTTATTTTTTTTTTTATGCAAAAATAAAGGCGAATTTATTAATTTTTTAATATGTTGTTAGGTAAATTATACAATAAATATTCAATATTTAAGAAAAAAGAAAAAAAAAAATAGAAACAAATTATTTTGCAATTACCATAATTAAAATACAATAATTAAGAAATAAAAAGCAAAACAATAAATAATAATAAAATCATATAGAAATCAAATTATTTGTGGTGTCACAGATTTCGATTTTTTCGAATTGAAATCTCGAAAACAGAATTTGGAGTTCTATGATGAATAATAAATTATAAAATTATCAATAATTAAATCAAATTATGTTATATTGTAGGAAATTTGAGTATTATCAATGTTTACGTAGTAACTAAGAACAAGCAAGCGACATGGCAGATGGCATTCGGTAGCTCAATAGTACTGCCCCGGCTGGAGGTCTGTGGTTCGATTCCCAGTCGAGTCGAATGTCGTTTTTTCTGTTTTTTAGTCTACTTAAATATGAATTTAGTAATGATGAGTTTACACGACAGGAGATTTTAGTTTCCAGATACCAAAAAAAACCGTATCTGAAGACCATGGAGACTTTCGGTCTCCTACATAGTTTTAGGTCTCTTGAGTGTTTGTTCACATAAGACCTTCTAATGTTCAGTCTACATTTTTTGGTAATTGGAAGATAAATTCTCCTGTCGTTTAAGCTCACCATAAAAGAGAATTTATGGTTCTGTACATTTATAAGAGAAAATATGAACCACGACAATAAATTGATATACTACATACTACATACATATGTGAAACACCGTTGTAAAATTCGATTGAAATATACTTTCGATTGGGACGGGCAGTGGACGAAACGGTAGAGTGTTGTTGGCTTCTGATGCTGAAGGTCTCGAGTTCAAGCTCGCATAAGTTCACTCAGCTTTGAATAAATACCAATTCACTTTGAGTTGGGTATAAGTGCTCGGTACTAAAAGTAGTTTGATGGCTCTGCTTAGAGACACTAAGCTAAGTCTACAAGAAAATTACAAGAAATATTAGTACCAAGCCCTGCCATTCGAATAAAAAAAAAATTCGTTCTCTACCAACGAATTTAGTAGTTCGCATTCCACATTAAACTGTAGGTGCATGTATGACAGAAGAGCTTACAATCCTCTGACTCGACAGATGCGAGGTGTGTGGTTGTGGTATCAAAACGGCAACCAACCATACTTTCGATTTCAATTTTATTTTGATCGAAATCTGTAACACTAGTGAATATATGGCTATTTATATAAGTATGTATGTATACATATATAGTAGATGAATATGATTTATAGAAAAATTATTGATTTTATTAAATGAAAAACTCATTAATAGGTTGAATATTAAACAGCTTTATTTTATTTTAATCTATAAAATATAATTTTAAATTATTTATTCTTTTTTTTTGTATTTCATATAAACTCAAGTTGTGAATGGTATTTTGATAAAAACAAAAATAAATAAATAAATAAATAAGATGTACATTTTTTTTTTTTAAATCAATCAAAAACAGTCACTTTTACACTTTTGTTACATTTTTTTTTTTTAATTTAATTAATATATACAATTTTTTGTAATTATTATTTTAAAAATACTTTTATTATTATGACTCATATGACTGCCTCATATTCATTTAATGAAAATCTTTTTTTTTAATTATATTAAATAAATGGAAGAAAAAAAATTTATTATGTAATAATTAATAAACAAAGTATATATGTACGATATAATATTATATTTTAAAAAAAAAAGTATGTAGGTATGTAATTGTAATCTTTCTGATTTTGAATTTTGTATAGGAATTGATTTTTTTTTTTTTTTTTTGTAACAAAAATCACATAAGAATTTATTTCTTTCAAAAAGCCATAAATATTTGAAAAAAATAAAAAAATATTCAATCGACGATATGTGCCGTACAATTAAATATGTACATATACATTTTTTAATGGTTCAAAACTAAACTTTCATGAACTTCATTCAATCGAGCCGAGTCTATAAGTAAAGGCATGCTCTATGCAGTGGTTAATTAATAAAAACAAAATGGTTAAAAGGCTTTCTTTCTATTTGTCTATTTGTTTTGCATCGTGATTGTACTATGGACCCCTATGGACTATGACAATCAATCATGATAAGTACATTGTTGAGAAAGTTCATAAAATCGTAAAATACACAGTGATTTTGACATCATCGTGTGTATGGTTAACGTTTTGGAACTTTTGACATTGTAAAAAAAAAACAAAAAACAAAACGATCGTAAGACGTTCAGGAAAACAGCATAAAACCTTACTTTTTTGTCTATAGGTATAATTACAAGTTTGATTCATGAAAGATTCAAGCTTAATTTAAAATTGAATCATTATAAATTCTATTTTATTTATACTCGTAACTGATTACATTTTCAGAATAAAAGAAATAAAAGTAATTTTGTAAATTTTTTTCTATTCAAAACTAAAAACAATTAATTTTTCATTGTAAAGACTTCTTAGAAGAAAAAAAATCAATTCCAATTATAATTAAATTCTCAATCAGATCAAAAACAATAAAGAATGCTTAAAAACAAGCAAGTAAGAGAGAAGAAAAATACGAACAAGATCACAATTCAAATATTCAATGCTTTTTTTTAACAAACAAAAATAAAATATAAATATGTATTACATTTAATCCAAGAATAAAAAGCTATCCTCTAAATCTTATGTACCATACACATTTCACGATATCTCATTCAAAATGACCGAATTGAATTGCAGATTGTAATGTGTTTAGGTCAAGTTGGCAGATATATTTTCGAATCTGACAGATAGTTTGATGAAAATCAAAAGTTTCTGACTTTTTGAATGTGGAGTCGAAATCTAACAGACTTGTGTACTAACGTGTATACTGCTACTAGACTAGCCTTAGTAGGAAGGACTGTCGGGCTCTCGTTGGGCTCATACAGCGCACAACATGTGTAACCACCATCTGGCGGTCACGAAAGTAGTCAGGGATCCAACGTGTGGGGAGGCGGAAACAACAGATCATCATCTCTGCTGTTGCCCAGCCTTCTCTAGGATAAGGCTGCGTATATGGAACTCTGATGTAATGAGAATTGAAGACATCTGTTCTCAACCCCTAGACAAAATCCTCTCGTTTATTAGAAAATCGAAAAGATTTTACTAGAGATGGGGGAGTTGAGTACAATGGACTCTCCTGTTTGAGTGCTGGTGGATGCCTAATCTGCATCCCCCCAACCCACACAAACAATAATTTTAGACTAGTCCCACACTAGGTGGTTAAACCGGTTATTTAACGCTAGTTGTAACAATTTTTTTCCAACTTCGGTATAATAAGAATCATCTAAAATAATTTTAGCTTCACGGTTGTAATATACTTACACTCTCATTACAACTTGAGCAGTTGTAAAAACAGATTTTTTAAACTATTTTACGACGGTTGTAACAGTGATAGACTAGTCCTACAATCTAACAGATTTTTTCTGTTTATAGCTAATTAATTGTCTTTTAAACTTCAAAATAGAAAGTAATTATGTACTTTAAAAATTTAAAATCTTAAAAATAAATCTCAATTTTTCCAATAATTGTTGTTTATCATTCGAAACACACAAAATAATGAAAAGTTTGAACGACCGACAGTTTGTATCCAGAGCCGTATTTAAGCATAGGCTACAGCCTAGGGGTCTACAAATCCTAAATACGGTC
Organism: Bombylius major; assembly: GCA_932526495.1. NCBI lineage: Eukaryota > Metazoa > Arthropoda > Insecta > Diptera > Bombyliidae > Bombylius > Bombylius major. The sequence goes on from OW052046.1 coordinate 37,400,540, forward strand.
CTATTTGTATAAGTGGTGTCGAAATGTTTGTAGCAAAATGACAATGTTGTCACATAAAGTTCAACGACAAAATATTATGAAGTGTGTATGTTACATTAAATTTCTTTTTTGTATTTGTATTATTTTATAACAAATCCAACAATAATAAATAAAATAAAAAAACGAATACATATTGTTTACTATATTAAATTATTATAAATTTACTGAGGCGTCCTATATATAATATATATTGACGAATTGAATTATTATTGTATCTTAATTATTATTATTATTATTATGATTATTGCTTGTGCTATATAATATATTTTAGAAAATTAAAATAAAAGTAATGAAAAAGAAAAACAATAGATATGTGAGAAAAAAAAATTCAAAATAAAATTTTTGAGCAATAAAAAAACAAAAAACAAAAACAATAAGAAAAAATATTGTTAAATACAATAATAATACATACATACATTATTATATTATTATATACAATATTATTAAATTAAAAACAAACAAAAAATATCAATTATTTTAACCAGCAATAACTTTATAAAAGTTTGAAAATATGTAATAAAAAAATAAACAAAAACAAAAAAAAATAATAATGGAATGTACTTGAAAAAGGACCTCACTGCTGTCGTAATTCAAAATAAACAAGAAGCAAAAGCAAAAAAAAAAAAAAAATGAATTAAAGGTTTATTAATTAAAAAAAAAAAAAAGTAGAATTTATAAAATTTTCATTAATAAAGACGAAAAAAATATCATGAATAAATTAAAAAAAAAAATAAAAAAATAAACAAAAATTATACATATATAGAGAGAATGAGATTTGATAATTGAAAAAAAATATTAAAAAAATACAGAATAACAGTGAATAAAATATACAAAAAATAAAAAACAGATAAAAAATCAAAACAATTTTAATGAGATACAAAAAAATATATTATATATTAAGGATATGATTTGATTGCTTACGAAAGAAAATAAAATAAATAAAAAAAATAAGCCGTACGACTGTTTTTTGCGCTGTGAGCACAAAATCTAATTATTATACAGATTTTAAGAAAATTTAAAAAAAAATAATAATAAAATAATAAATTATGTAATTAAACAAAATATATATGATATAAATAATTATGAGTATATAAATAAAATTATATATATATAAAGAAAAATAAATAAATAAAAATCATGAAAATAAACTGTTAGAGCTAAAATATTATATAAAAAAAAAAATAATAAATATTTATTTAGTATAAGCTAAAAGTATTGTACTGAAAAACAAAAAATGAAAAATGAAAATAAGATTAAAAAAATAAATAAAAATATGTATTTTATTTTCTGAAGGAAATGTGAGAAGACGAAGAAAAGATGTTATTTGAAAATGAAAACTATTCGGGATATTTGCTAAAATCAAATCCACTCGAAGACCTAAAGCACCTATATTAGTGCAATTGGCCTATCCTGGTAACCATCCATATTTTTCAATAATTTTGTCTGTTGGTGCTTTCAGTCAGCTAAATCTGGAGCCTTACCATAAGAATCGATTTCGTTCGTTAATTTACGATAGTAAAGTTACGAACGAAAAACAAAAAGCTACTATGATAAACGATAGTCGTTTCAATTTCGAAGTTCCATTTTTGTTCCAAATTTCAATTTGTAATGTAATTTGTAGACGTTTTAACTGTGATAAAAACAAAGCACTATCAAATGAGTAGACGTAGAAATATCGTTTCTTATAGTAAGGTCTTCGTTCAATCAAAATTGTAGATTTTGTGAAGAGAAACCGTAAACCTCAGAGTACATCCTTTGCCGGTGTAAAGGCATAATACGTCCTAAGCTTGAGCATATGGACCAAATGTCCTAACACCGGACGAAGTGTGGCATCTACCACCTAAAAAAGTCTTGGGTTTTGTCAAAGCCCTGAAACTTTAGGTCAAAACCAGCAGTAAGGAATTACAAAAGATCCAGTAACAAGGGAACAACATCCCACCTCTAGGCTGATACTCTAATCTAATCTAATCTAATGTGTTCGTTCGTTAATTTTAACGACTTCGTAAGTGATAGTAGGAATAACATAGAAACGCCTGTGTTACGAACGAAATCGATTCTCATGGTAAGGCTCCTTGTTAAAGAATCTTTCTTCTGACCAAGCGAATCGTCGTATTAGATACAAAATTTAAAACAAAAACAAATTTTGAATAGCGCAAAAAAAAATCTAAATAATTCTTCTGGATTTCTTATAAAGACGTGAAAAGTCTAGAACGTGCTGCCACTCAGGAAATACAAAGTAACGAAAATTCCAACACCAATTCCTCTTACAATAAAAGTGTCAGACCTCTCTTCCTCATCCACCTTCTTTTTTTCATAAAAAATTTCAAATAAACGCTTATTTATAGAAAAAAAAAGTAGATTTCCAACCAATTGAGACCCACAACAGTTCAAGCTTCAAAATAAATATAAAAAAAAATTCTTTGTATTTTTATTGAATATTCCATTTTTTATTCAAATTTAAATTTATAAATTTCATATATATAATAAGAATAATTTATTGTAAAATGAAAATGCTAAACTATAGAGGAAAAAAAACCCATAGGAATAAAATTTTAAATAATAATAATACATGATTTTTCTGTATTTTAAATTCTTTCGATAAACGCATTTTTAACATAAATTTAAATTATAATACATAATTCATAACTATCATCCAATTATTGTAGAAACAAAATAAGAGCAACGAGATACATACCACTAAAACGCTAGCGATTTTCATTGACTTGACAAAGTGAGCTACAATAATCGATATATGAACGAACATTCACATCTGCTCCCCACGGCAAAATTGCAATATTATGCGAAACAGAGAACACATGGAAATTCTTGCACGACTCTCAATTATAATTAGAAAATTTAAAATCAATTCTGATTCAGTGATGCCAGTTGGCAGTTGCCATCCCTTGATTTTTTTTAAATACACTGAATTTTTCAAATTTAAATAAAAATGTTATTTTGAAAATTTATTAGTTTTTGTTATGAATTTATTTGTGTTTTTTTGAAGACAGAAGGCGAGTTGTAGTACATTTTATCCAGAAGTGGAGAAAATAGTCTGATCTACTTCGATTTTTTTTTTACTTCAACCAAATCAACTATGTATTAATTTTTGTTCGTTTGGTGACATTGCCGGTTCTATTTCGACCAAAAGTTCTTGTTGGTAGTTAAAGTTGTGTGCAATTTCATAAAAAAAAAAAAAAATTCACATGATAAGCGAATTTCCTTATCCTTCGTCCATCGCTCGTCGCTTTTATTGGTGTTTCTACATTAATTGTTTATTTTTTTGACTCTACATTTTGTAAATATGTATTCTTGTTTATTTACTTACTTTCTCTTAAATTTTTTCTACTTTTACCATTCATATTTTTTCTATGTATAACATTCTAATATATTTTTATCAATCTTTCATTACAATTCAAGCATTTATCTTGGCCTTTATCTTCTTCTACTATCCTTTATCTTCATAAAAATTCATTCTAAAGAAAAAAAAAATTAATATTAAATTATTGATTAGAAAATTTCTAGAAAAACAAAACAAAAATTTTAATGCTTTACTCAAAAATAACTTCAGTCACATTAAAAATCATAGTTTTTTTTTTCTTTTTCTCAGTTTTTTCTTCTCTGTAATATATATATATTTTTTTTATTATTTTTCAATTATTTCATTGCTACAAAAATGCTACTTATATTTTTAAAAAAAAAAACAAAGTCTTTTCTTAATATTTCGTATGAAAAAAAAAATGAAAACCATAAAATATGAAATACAATACATACTTCATTGTTTTTCTTGTTTTTTTTTTTTTTTTTCATGGAGGTAATATTGTAAAAAATACTTCTGAAATATAAATTTTTTGTTCGTTTTATGTTGTTATTTCTTTTTTTTTTTATATATTATATATATAAAACTTTCACTTACAAAAAAAAAAAAAAATTAAGAAAGGATACATTTTTCTTTATCAAAAATTTCTAAGAATATATAATATACATATATAGTTTAATATGAATAATACAATATGTAATATGTAATAATAATAATAATGAATGTTTGACATTGTTTACATATAATATAGTAATTTTAATGATATATGTATATATTATATTGTATAATATGGCAATTATTTGGTATAAATTTTTCAAATTAATTTTCTTCTCTTAAAACTTCAACTCTTCAACAAAAAAAAAAAAAAACGGACATCATTTTGAAATTAAAATATATATAATATTGCTTTTTATTATGGTAATTTTTCTTGATATTTTGCTTGCCCTTTTTTTTTCAAGTTTAGAATTCTGGAATGCTATGATCCATAATACCACGTAAGAATGATGTTGAAAGTCTGAAATGAGAAAAATAAATTTAATAAGAATATTTAGATAAAATGTTCACATTAACTTTTTAATCATGTGATGGATGAACGGACAAAAACATAAAATGCAGTTTTCTCAGATTTGGCGGTAACACATAAAAGCAAATTTCGACGGTATGTTCTGAATATTATTTTTCAAAAAATTTCAATTATCGTTTTCATAAACCTAGTGCATGAACCTTTTTTTTTTTTTTAATAAAAATTAATTTTTAAATTGAACACTTTTCTTCTTGTAAATAAACTTCATGTATTACTCCATCAAACTAGACATTTTTTCGTTTATCATTCAGCATTCTATCATTCTATCTCCTAAACTATATACGCTCCTGCAGTTAAGTTTTCGGAATAAATGTAGAAAAATTTGAATCACAAATCATCATCATCATCAGTCAGTACGACTTTTAATTAGAACATGACAATAACTGAAATACCAAATTTAATTTCTGTTTAACTAAACCGTTATTCTGTATTTCATGGATGCTAAATTCCATTCAAAGCATTGACCTACTCAGAGTACTCGCGATCACGACTATTTTTCTATCATACACCTATAATTTTAAGTAGGATACGAAACATTAAGGTTACGCGCAAACAGAAAGCGGAGCTGAGCTGAACTGAACTGAAATTATCAGCTAAGAATGAAACAAACAAACATGGCAATGTATTGGAAGCAATACTATAGCTATAAGCAGCTGTAAATGACATTTTGTAAAAAAAAATAATTTAAATCACGTTAAATAAATTAAAAAGATGATAGTTTACAAGAAAAACAAGTAGAGTATCTGTAAGCTCTGATAGCTTAGTAGTAAAGCTTACATTGTTATAGTTATCCGTGTGACGCCGGTTCGATTCCGACGACTCAGGGCATTTCACAGACAGTACTTTTGGATGTGTAAAAGTACTGCTTGTGTTTTTGTTCTCTTTCCTCATATTTTTCCTATTAGGGAAAAAAAATTTTTTTCTCGTATTTTTCTTTTTATTTTTCTGATAAAAATATCAAACCCCGTTTTTGCGAAAGACAAAAAAAATATTTTTCTCTAAAAGTTGTTCAATATTAATTACACTTTTTCATTTCAAAAAATTAAAGCTTATTCGATTCTATATTGATTTGCTTATGATCAGTTTTTCTGAGAAAGTTCGCTTCAAATTCAAAACCCATTTTCTTTTGAATTTTTTTTACTAATTTTTCTAAAAGACGGCTATAATCATAATTCAACGTTGTGTTAAATAGAAAAAAAAATTTAAAAAAGGAAAAATTTAATATGAAAAATATTTCTACTTACTTTTTAACCATGTGATTATAGATGAATGATGGAATTATTGTTATTTTTAAAATGTTATCAGATTCATTTATAATTTTTTTAATATCTTTATCTTTTAAAGCAACAACAGATTGACCATTTATTTCTAATAAATTATGATCAGTCAATAAACCATTACGTGCTGCTGATGAATCTTTAACAATTGATACAATTTTACCATTATCAAATTGAAAACCAACATCACCATTAGAATTTTTAAGTAATGTAATTGTTCTTTCAAATGGTCTAGAAAATGAGAAAACAAAAAAAAAATAATTAAAAATAAACAATTAAGAAAAAAATAAATCAATTTTTTTACCTGTCTCTAACAACAACAGAAATATTATTTTGTGGTGAACTTTTTAATAATTTATGAACTTTATCAACTGTATAGCCAGCCAATAATTTACCATTTAATTGTAATATTTGATCACCAAAACGTAAACCAGCTAATGCAGCTGGACTATCTTTAACAACAATTGCAATAAATATTCCATTATTAACAGATTGTACACGTAAACCGATTTTATTTTTTGAATCTTTACATAATATTAATTCACGTATACCATGTGTTACATCAGCACATGATGATATTTTTGTATTACAAGATAATGGTGCTATTAAATTTTTATTATCATTCGAATTAGATGTATAATTTTGAACACTCATATCACTTGAATTATTAACAGTTGATTGTCTTTCATATCCAAATCTAAAAAAAAAAAAAATAAGAGAAAAATAAAATAAATTTTTAAAAAAAACATTTACTTTATGTTTAAATCAATAAAATAAAAAACTAACTGTGGCATATTTGCTTTGATCATATTCTCAGTTAATTCTAATCCAAGAAAATTGTGAATATCCGGATACATTTGAAAATTTGAAATGTTATTCGATGATGATGACGATAATGCTGATGATGGAGTTTCATTATGAACAATATCATTATTGGCATCAGATTTTGATAATTCATTTAAAACTTGTGTTTGTGCTCGAATAATTTTATCAACTTGCATATCTTCTAAAGATGGATATAGCGACATATCTAGAATTTGTTTTAAAGAAAAAAAAAAAAAAAAAATTTCTTTAACAAAAAATAATAAGCCCTCAAATTATAGATATCTATTTTTTAACTGTTAGACAAAGAATAAAAGTATAATATACAGGTGTTTATGTACATACATATAAACGTAGATTCAAGTTAAAAATAGTAATTCAAGAAAAATATGTATTTAAAATAATCTTCACCCTAACTTATTATACAAATATTTACCACCTTTTTTTTTTTTTGTCTTCTTTTCCTCTTTCAACAAGTAATCAACACTATTGAAAAATTTTTAGTTCTTCACAACTTTTACCTCTTCAAATTACAGTATTAAACTACCTGACTGAATATTTTGTAATTTTAGAAGCTTTTTACTATTATGATTGTTATGATTCAACTAACAACCCACTCCAATAACTTCCAATCAATAACGAAATAAAAAAATTACTTTTTTTTTTGTGGTTTTTTTCAACAAATCGGGTTTCCCAATTTAAATTTTTTTTTTTTCTTACGAAATAAAAAATTATTGTTTTTAGCTTATCAAGCATAGTTATGATTTGATTTTTTAATTATAATTTAATTACATTTTTATTTATACCTACATACCTATATGAATCATCGTTACAAATAAATTCTCATAAAATGAATATTTAAAAAAAAAAGTAATTGTAACGTAAATTTCAAATAAAATCAATAAATTACATAAAATGTACAATAGTTAAATTTAAATACATAATTTTATTATATTGTATTGTGTCATTAAAATGCAATCAATTAATTAATAATAAAAAAAAATCATAACTAGAAATAATTTTAAATTTACGACCCTTTGTTTAAAGAATGATATAAGAAGAGAAAAATATGTAGTACAAGTACAGATCATATATGTAGGTACTTTCTAATGTACATATTTAAAATTTTTTGCTCTTTTAATGGAATGTGATTATTCAGCAAGAATTTTCATGTTACTGAAGATAAGTATATTAGTCATTATCAAGTTTTGAATAAATGTTAGCTAACGAGATGTAGGTACATACATACATACTTGATATATAGCTAGTAGCTACATTCTTTCTACATTTTATCAAATCAGAGTGCAATAGTCTCGAATATAATGAAAGAATAATGTAAATTACATGCACACTATGAAATTTTTTTATGTAAATTTGTAGATAAAGAGCATTAGATAAATATATATGTACATATAATAAAAATTATTAATAGTCAAAAATAAAACAATAAATTGAAAAATATGAAATTTAAAAAAGTAATAATTTTACAGTTCAGTACTCTTAATAAATATGATGAAATTAATTAATGATAATTTCAATTGAATTTTTAGAATTTTCTCTATCTAATCAACAAAAACAAAATCGAGATAAAAATTTAATTACAAAATTTAATGAAAAAAAAAAAAAAAAAACAAATTATATTACAAAAAATTACTTACTGATTTTTATAAATTTCTTGTCTTTTTGTGCTCTTAAAATTTTTCTACCAGAGAAAAGAAAATTTTAATTGTTTTCTTATTAAATACCACAGTCAAAAAAGAATTATGTATTTTATCACAAGAAAATTAAACTACTTCCTTTTATAATATACAAAAAAAATTAAATAATAAACAAAAAAAAAAATACAATCAGACAAGACAGTTGACAGTTCAGTAACCTAACAACCAACGGGCAACGGCCAACTTAAACCTCATTTCAATTTTTCAACTCAATTTATAAAATGTGTTGTTTTTTAACATTTTCTGTTTATATGATAAAAATTTCCCATGTAGTAATACCAAAATTATGAACAAAAATCGTGGGGAAACTGGAATATATACTAGAAAATCCTTAAGTGTTGTTAATACATCACCATATTCTCTTCTAGGAATTTTAAATAATTATTTAATTTAAATTCCAACAAGGGAAATTTTACAAATTTAAAAATTTTTGATTTTTTACCAAATTTTCTTTGAAATAAGCATAAAATCAACATAAAATATTTACTTTAAACATTTTTCAAAACTCATACTCATGTCTTTATCAATTATTTTCTATGAAAAATCAGTTTATCGGTTTTGTAAAATCCTATTGAAGATGCTGTATGGAATTATAAAATCTACCCTATTTTAATGATGAAAATTCACGACACAAAAAAAATTTTTTTTTAAATTGTATTAAATTCGCTTAGAATACATAATTCTGAGAATAAAAAGAATAATTATCTATAATTTCTCTAGAAAAAACATTTAAAAAATAATGAAAACATTTACAACAACAAAATTATAAACTGATAATTTTTGAAAGGCATAAAATAAAGAATTTTTATCACATTCAAAATTAAAAAGATGATAAAAATTCCAACACTAATTTCTTTTATAATAAAAATGTTAAATCTCATCCTTTTCAATTTTATACACGTCTTGTTTCTTGAAAATTTTCAAATAATCGCTTATTTCTAGAAAAAAGTAGATTTCCAATCAATTGTGGCAAAAAAGGTTCACAAGAGTTCAAAAGTCATAGGAAATTGTTGAAAAAATGGAAGTGATTACAATAACAAGTCGATCAAAGTGCAACATAAACTGAAATTTTTTCACCTTTGAAGACAAAACAAAATGAATTTTTCTTACTTCTTACAACCCAGCTTTGACAAAATTTGGTATGTAATTTCTCCAAGACCTGTATCTATACTTTCTCATATCTAGGTTATCAGATTTTTCATGAAAATTTCGCTAGCTTATGAAAAACACTTCATATACAATTTTAAAACGAAGGAAAAACATGATCTGATAAGGCATTACAACTTCGAATAGATTCAAGAATGCACTATTGTAATCATGAACCAAAACTTCAGTACACAATACCTTTACGAAAAAATCTGAAATTAAGAAAAAATAAAACAAAAACTTTTCAATTATTAATCTCATTATTATTTTTTTTTTTCAATTCTCATAAAAACTGTATTAGTTTTGGAACAAATTTTTAAATTTCTAAATTTAACAACTTCATAGGCTTTTTTTTTTTTTTTTTTTTTAAATAAATTTCTATATATTTTTATTTCAATTAAGCAAAAAACGAAAAAATCTTTTCTTCATTAATAAAATATTTTCTTGCATAAAATGTTTAAGATTCGTAAAAAAGTTAAAGATGTGTTTCCAAAAAAATTATATTAAAAGTCAAAATGCATATAAAAATAATAAAAATAATAATAATTCATTATTCAAATATTTTTCTTCATTGTATAAAAATAAAAACGTTCTCAAAGATTCATTCCCTTAATAAAACCTTATAATATCGTCACATTGTGGAGCAATCGCGGGTATCCCGAAAACAAATATGTATGTACATATTTTCCTCCTCCGAAAATTTCCAATGTGGAATTGTCTCTAGCACTTTTCGATATTCAAAGTATATAGCATATTTTCGATAGAATACGTATTCCGGAAAAAAAAAGTCTTAAAAAGATGGAATTTTAATTAAAAATTAATAAAAATAAAAAAATAATTCATTTTTCTTTCGAGAAAATAAAAACTTTTGCAAAAATGACAATAATAAATTTTTTTTGGAAACGAATAATTTTTTTTTTTTACTGTTTAACTAATTTTTTTTTTTTTTTTTTAAATATATTTATATATAAATTGTATTTATATATATGTATATGATGTACCTATATGTATTTAATATTTTTCTATTTAACCAATAATTTTCTTGATGAATTTTTTTCTTTCTTCTTTTCTCTAGCAATTAAAAATTCTCTTCTTGTTACACTTGATCTAACTTCTAATAAGAAATTTAATTTATTTACAATTTGTTGAGCTGTTAGATTATCTGTTTCAAAATCATAATATTTAAAATTATGAATATTCGTTGCAAAATTTGTTGTATGTTGTGGACTTGATGATGAACAACTAACAATATTACCACTTAATAAATCTGATTGTTTATTGCTTGTTTTTAATAATAAATTTGATGTTTGATTATGATGTCCATATGGTGAATCTGGATAAAAAATATTACCACTTGTATTACTACTATTAATAATACCATGTGGTCGTACAGTTAAATACCATATTCTTAATATTGATCTATTACTTTTTTGTCCAATTATTTCACAATATGCTATTGATTCAATATTATAACTCATTGCTTTTTGTCTTGACCAAAATTTTGTATTTTTATTTTGTACTGGATCAATTTCAAGTCTTTCACCAGATATACCTAATTGAACTTCAGTTTTAAAAATACCTTTAATAATCATACATAAACGAAATGTACGATATAATGGTGCTTCAATCATTGAATTATGTCCTAACATTTTAGCCATATCATCTGATTGTGTTTGACCAGTTAAACCTTGTACATCAGCAATTGCTGCTTCACCAGCTGCTTCAATTTCAGATGTCATTGATAATGAACGATAATCAACACGTGTTATATGTGCTGTTGGTCTTAATTCAGCTAATGTTAAACATGTAAAACCAAATTTTGAACATGGTTCACGTAAATCTAATGGTGGAAAATCCATATCCATTTCACCATTATCTTCACTTATATAAAGACCATAATGTCTAACTGATTGTAATTGTATTTCTGGATTTATTATATTACATTTATAACAAATAAAACCTATAACTTCTTGTATTTTAGCTGTTGCTGTTACACATATTTTCATTGGATAATTTCTTTGATTTTCAGGTAACATACTTAAAAATATATTTAAATTTTTTGTTGGTATACCTGTTTGTGTAGTACCATCAAATCTAGCATATTGTATAAAACGATTTTGTGGTTTTTTTGGACAACTTAATAATTGTTCAACTAATCTGCTACTAATATTCTTTTTAATTCTATGATTTAACATTGATACAATTTGTTGTTGTTCTTGTTGAATAGGATATTGTTTTTCTTGTTGAATTTTTTGTTGTTGTTCTTGTTGAATAGGCTGCTGTTGTTCTTGTTGAATTTTTTGTTGCTCTTCTTGAAGATATTGTTGTTGCATTTTTTGTATTATATCTCCAAATTTATTTGTTTTATTTTTAAAATTATCATTATTATCATTATTATTCTTATTACCATTATGATTATCATGATTATTAATATTATTGCTTATATTTGATTTAATCTTTTTTCTTACAAATAATCTATTTAATATATCATCATTATTTTTATCATCATCTTTATTTATAACAGTACTATCATCAATTTTTATATTTTTAATATGTGCTGCTTTTCTTCTTGCTATTTCCATTTTTTCTAATTTTTGTGCTGTATTAGAACGATAACGATGTGCACCAATTTCTGGATACATTGGTATATCAAATGATTGTGATGCTAAATCTAAATCTTCATCATCGCTTTGATCTAATCCAGGATAACAATATAAATCATCTTCATAATATGATGATAGTAATAATATTGGTGTTGTTATATCATCATCACTAATTATATTAAGTGGTAAAGATGTTGTTGTTGTTATTGTTGATGTTGTTGTAGTAGTTGCTGTTGTTATTATTTGTAAATCTTTATTTGTACAAGAATTCAATTTCTTTTGAGTATTTAATTTTTGTAAAAATTGTTTTGGTAAATCATCACTAACCATAACTGTTTCACATAGACCAGTATCATCAGTTGATATAAATGAATTTCTTATATGAGAAAGTAACCAATGTGGATTATTATATGTTGCCATATTTAAATAATTTATTCAATAAATAAAATATTATTATTTTTAAATATAATTTATATAAAAAAAAATTCTATTTAATACTATATAACATATAATTAATATTAAATTTTTTACGGATAATTTAAATTTTAGTAACTTCCGTGCAATCCATAAAACGAACTTTGAGTATTTTTGTTTTTGACATTATTATGTTGACAATTCTTATTAAATTTATTTTTAAGGGGTGTGACTGTGACAGCCATCTAATAAAAAAAAAAACAACAACAACAATTTCAACATACTATTAAGTTAGGTTAGGACATTTTTGTTTATTTTCACCACGGATCCATATTCGCTAAACTAACATAACCGTTTTGTTGAATCGTAGACACTAGACAGTAATATCATATATACAGACAGATAGCACAAGGTATGGGAGACATCTTAAATTGTCTAGCAAGTAAGCTAGCAAAACTTTCTAACTGAAATAATAGAAATTGTATCCTCTTTCTCGATTGTTTTGCAAGTATGCAAATTAAACGTCAAAAGTTGGTATCGTAAAGTTGGTATTACAAACTGAGTTAACAGAGAACATAACCTCAAATTTATTATAAAAAAAAGTTAAAACTCAAACCAAAACATTTATGTTATCATTCTAACTTGAATATTTTTTTTTTATAATGAAAAGAATTACGTAGTTTGGTTCCAAAAAAAAGATTCTGAAAAACAAAATAATTTCGGTTATGATTTAAAATTTGAAAACTTCAAAAATTTAAAGAAAAAAAATGATGTGTTTATTATATTAATGAAAACTTATGCAACAAAAGTGTTTACAAAGTAAAAATGGCATTCAGTAAAATGGATTACGAATTGCGATTGTAATCGAGGATGTGGTTTTTTGTAATCGCAAATCCGCCACATCTGCTAGTCGCAATTTGCTTAATTGCTAGACGATCGAGGAACTGTGCCTATGTATGATATTACGGTCTGTGTTATAATATGTTAAATATTCAATGTTCATTAATTTTCTTTATATGCCACAGTATGCCAAACTATGCAGACTGAGACTTACCAGTCTCTATCTACCGATCTTGATGAGAAATGAAAAAAATTGTATGGGTGGGTCAGTCCATTCTGGTTTCTGAGAAAATCAAGATCAAAGAAATTTTTTTTTTCACGTAAAGTGACTGGTTCCACTTTTTGAAATATATTACAAGATTTATAAAAATAAGAATGAATTAAAAAGAAAACCTTCAGACCTTTCATGAAATGTCTCTTATTAAGTTGTGTGTTAATTAGTTCAGAAGCTATTGTACTTTAAAGTCAGACATTTTTGAAAAAAATCCCACAACTTTATATTCAAGTTCGACTCGAACATTTTCTCTAAGAATATTATTTTTTTGTCTAGTTCAAGTCAACCGTTATTTTAATTAATTATCTTATTCCGTTTAAAAGTTATGAGCCATACTTCAAGAGCGATTTCTCAAGGGTAAATAATTAGGGCAAAGGTCAATTAAAATTTCCATAATCTATTATCGATATTTGTTGACAAAAATTGAACTGTGAATCGTAATCTTTTAACGACTGTCGACTGCCCATCCTTCTTTTGTGCCCGAGCTAAATGTCTTCTTTTGACATTTCATTTCTTCCTATTCGTTTTTGTTTTGCTCACTTTTGCTGTGTGGTGTGTAATTACAATACAATTAGAATTTATTTATTTTACATTATTTTTCATTAAACAATAAAAATTCTAACACTATTTTCTAAAATTCTATTGAATTGGAGTTTTTTTTTTATTTACTTTTATTTCTTAGTCATTTTTTAAACTAAATATTCAGTTTTTGTGTGCCACATCAGAAATTTTAATAACTTCCATGAAAAAAGGAAAAATTCCAGTATCTTTTCTTCGCAGTATTCGCAGTAATAAACCCGGTTTTATTTAATTTTTAAGTTTTTCAATTATTTTAATTTAAGAGATTTTATTTGTTCTCTTATCACTATTCTCTGATGTGGAATATCTTGGTTTTTTAGTAGTGTAGAAAATTAATAGGGTCATTCCATAAATAATGCGGGTAATTACTAATTAGTGCAATCTAGCAATATAGTATATCCTTGTTGTTTTGGTGATTACTGATTAGATAAGTGTGAACTGTGGAAATGAAAAAAAAATTATCATATATTAAACTGGAAGCTAATAAATTTCATTATTTGGCACATTCGATATTTGTTAATTCTAATTTAACCTAGGGTAAATTCAAACAGGGTACAAAAGCTTATGAATATAAGTTTGATAATGTGTTTCTGTACAAATTTCAAAAGAGAAAAGTAAAATTCAACTTGAAGTTTATTAGAAACAAGAAAATTCATTATTCAAAACAGGAATGAATATTCAGCTTGTTTAATTTAAACGATACACAAAAAATTCGCATTACTTATGGAATGATCCGATATAATTAGTTTTTTCTAAATAATTTCACTGGCTTTCTGTCTAGTTTATAATTAATCATTTTTTTTTTTTTTTTGTCAGGATTTCTTTATAAAAATGTCAGATTCGGATAATATATTCGAAGATTTAGATAGTATATTTGGAAATCTTTGTGAAAATGCTTTATTATCAGAAACATTCGAAGATGAGAATTTAAATAAAACTTTATTGACTTCAGATTTTCCTATAAATAATGGTAAAATATCTACATTATTATCAAATGTTACAGTCGAAAATGATAAATCAACATTATCCTTTGAAAATCTATCAGACACAGTTCATAGGAAAAGAGAAAGATCATCATTATCTGATTCATCAATTACAATTCAATCAAAAACAAAATTTGATATAAATCAAAATAAAAAGGTATCAACATTAAATGATGCAATTAAAAGACAAAAAATATCTTTATCAGATTCTGCAATAATAGTTAAAAACAAAACATTAGATAATCATTCCAACGTAACAGATAAGGATGATGCATCAAGTGAAGATAGATCATTATCATCGATGTCACCACTTTCTGTTACTTCATTTTCATCATCTTCACCAGAACATTTTACAAATAGAGAAATTACACCACCTCCTATAACAAAATTACCACTAACTTTTCCAAATGATAGTGATAATTTTGGTTCTGAAGCTCAACAAAATAATTTATTGTTGCAGAGTATAAATGTAAAATATACTTCAGAATTGCAAAAATTGCAACAGCCAGTACTTTTATATCCACAACAGTTGCTTGTGTTGCAACCACAACAAAATCTTTTACAAATTCAACAACATAAACAACAACAACAATTATTACAGCAGCTCTTATTACAACAAGGTAAATTACAAAAAAATAAAAAATCATCTACACAACAAAAATTATTGCCAAAACAGCAACAACAAGAACAAATTGGAGAAAATAATTCTTCAAATATTGTTGGTAATATAATATCAACGAATAATGAACAATTGAATTCTTTTAATGATAATAATATTGGTAGTAGTCTTTTAATAAATAATAATAATAATAATTACATTGATATAAACAAAAATAATTTGCTCAAATATCATAATTATAAAAAAGAAAAAAGTCCTGTTAAACCTCTTTCACCGGTATTACCAAAATTACCTTTAGTAAATGAAAAAAATCAAGAAATGAATGTTAATGACAATAACGGTAACGGTATTAATAGCTGCAATAAAAGTAATAATAATAATTTATTGATAAATGGTGATCTTAAAAATATTTTAAGTAATTCAACAACAGATATATTAAATTATGCATCATCAAATGATGTAATCAATGATAAAATATTAAAGAAAAAATGGCGTATGATTAAAAATCGTCAATCAGCAATTGCTTCACGTTTAAAAAGAACAGAATATGTAATGCATTTAGAATCAAAAATATGTGAAATATCACATGAAAATGATAAACTTAAAACAGTAAGTAGAAAAGAAAAAAAAAAACATCTTATAAATATAAAATTTTTATTTAACAATTTTATTTAATAATTATACATATATTTTTTTTTCTCTCATTTTCAGGAAAACTTTGACTTAAGACATCAATTAAATTATTTCTTAACAAATTGTCAATGTTATTTATTAAAACAAAAAGATAAAGAACAAAATTCTAAACCAATATTAGAACAACAAAATTCCGATAAATTAATTAATTCAGATAAATTAATTAAATACAAAAATAATTCAAATATAAGAAAAAATACCATTGTTCTATTATCAATTTTTGTTATATTTTCATTTAATATTGGAAATTTTCGTAATACATTATCACCAATATCAATGCAAAGTATTAATAATATAAATGATGATATTATAAAAAAAGATAAAGATCAAATTTACATGAAAAAAGGTTTATTACATAATAATATTGATAATAATAATGAAATAACTGATTCAATATTTACAAATCGTTTTAATCGTCGTTTATTATGGATGATTGAAAATCAAAATATAACAAATAATGAAAATAATGATAATTTTTATGATACAATTAAAGAAAATATTCCAATAAATTCAACAATAACAATGACAAATTGTCCAACATTTTATGTTAATCAAACAGAAAATATGCGTTTAGCTGATGAATTAAAAAAATGGATTGAATTTAATGATTATATGAATATAACTGAATATAATAATGATCATGATGATACAAATACATCAATATTTATTGGTCCAAAATTTCAATCATCAAATGAACGTTTAAAATATCATTATAATCGTAATAAAACTAATAATAATATTGTTATAAATTCAATTAATCGTAGAAAACGTAAAAATCATTTAAAATCATTATCAGATGAAATAAATATAATAAAAAAAGAATATAATGATGATGTATTTAATACAATTGTTGATAATGATCAAAATCATAATAATGATGATAATATAAATCATAATGATCATAAATATATGAAATTAATTAAAAAAATTAATCGAAAAGATGATACATTTTATGTATTATCATTATCAAATAGTGATCATATATTATTACCAGCATCTGCATATAATAAAACATCAAGACCAAAAATAGCATTAATGTTTCCAGCAACAAATGAAAATTTATTCAATTCAAATGATAATAATAAAGATAAAATGATATTAATGCAAATTGATTGTGAAGTTATGAATACAACAATGTTAGAATTTTATAATAAAAATCATAAAAATAAACAAAATATTACAACAACAACAACAACAAAAAATAAAAATAATAATTATCATAATAAGAAATTATCAAATTTAACAAATTTATTTGATAGACAAATTAATTATACAGGTAAATCAATTAAAATGTTAAGATCAATACAACAACAACATCATCATCAAAAACAGCAACATCATAATTATTACAAAAATAAATCAACACATGAATCTTTCTCTTCAAATCTTAATTCAAACGATAATAATAATAATAATAATAATAATAATAATAATCTTATTGATGAAAAATTACCATCAATAATTGGTTTATTTAAAAGATCATCATTACTTTCATCATCATCATCATCATCCAATCCAGATTCAGATAAAATACTTTTTAGACCACCACCATCATATATTTCTAATAATAGATTTTTAGTTTAATATGTACATAATAATAAAAAAATAAAAATAAATCTAGTTAATTATTTTAAATTCTATTATAAAATGAAAATTATGTACTATTTTATTGTTAAATTATACAAAACGAAAAATTTTAATTATGTATTTTTAAATTATAAACAGTAAAAATTTTCAATCAAAACAAAAAACAATTACTGTATTCTAGTTCAAAACACACAAAGAAACATTTTTGTTTTTTGTTTACTTTTTTTTTTTTTACTATTTTGTAACTTAAATGGTGCAATTTTACATAATATGTAGTTTTAAGAACTCTATAGTTAAATTATTTTCTTTTTTTCTTTTTACTCTACTGTTTTTGAATTAAATAATAAGAGAAAAAATTTTTAATTTAAAAAAAAAAAAAAAAACAATTTTACGTTTGTTAGAATTTTTATTATATACAAAATTTAAAGTTATACAATTATAAAATTTAAGAAAACAAACTAATATATTAAGTATAAATATATATTATAACCTTCATGTACATACATCTATATACATACTTTATTCATTTAAATAAATATGTTTGAATTTTATTGAAAATTGACAATTTTATTTTTTTTTTATTTTTTTGTAACAAAACCGTTTAAATAATAATTGTTAATGAAATTAAATGATCAAACGGAGATTAAAAAAATAATAATAATAGAAAAAATTGAAAAAATTAATATGTTTTATACATATACATACCTACATACATATTAAAAAACATATAATCTAAACATAAAATCATTGTTTTATAAAAATAAGGAAATGAAAACATAAAAAAAAAAAAAGAAAAATGAAACTAGAAAATTTTCAAATTTTACGTTGGTGTTATTTAATTATAAATAGGTATATAGCTACTATATTTAACAAGTTTATTGATTCTATAATTCAATTGCGTGAACTCTTTTTTATTATTTTAAAATTAGAATAAAACAAGTACATATTTCAATTTTTAATGGAAAAAAAAAATTAATTAATTTCAAATTTTTTTTTTTGAAAGAAAAACAAATTTATTTATTACGTAAATGAATTTTTATGAATTTAAAAAAAAATAAAAATTACATATTTTAATACGAAAGTTTTATGAACCTACTCTACAATCTACATACATACTTATATATGTTATGTACACATCACATACATATGTATACTTATACCATTATTAATTTAAATTACACAAATATCTATAAACAATATATATATAGGTACCTATATTTTATTTTATTATTTTTTTTTCTTCTTAAATGGAATATATAGATTTGTTCACATACACCTTTGTCATTTGATTTTTATTAAGAAAAAAAAAAAAAATTGATTAGAAAGAAGGAAAAAAAAAATAATAATAAAATGAAATAGTGACGACAACGTATGATATTATTTAAAAAAAGAAAACAACAACAAACGAAACAGTAACAAGAAAATAAATATAAAAATTTTATTAAGAAAATCACACCAAAAGAGAGAAAAAAAAATCAATTTCTATCGGAAAAAAAAAATATATAATATATAAAATATATTCGGATCAGTCGGACCACATAGAATTAGTTTTTAGTAAAGAGAGAAAAATAACAGCCAGTAAGTATAGTAACCCAGCTACTAAATTCAGAGATTCAATGAATATTATAAAATAACTAACAAACCAGCAATCTCACAATTTATGATGATGATAATAATAATAATATTAACACTCGAATCAATTTTGGCATATTTTCATCAAAAATCGAGTTTTTAAATTTGAATATCCTCTGGAACCTGTAATGTAATCCGAATAACTTGAAATTTCTTTAAAATTCTCTTTTTAAACAAAAAAAAAAAAAAAAAAAAAAAGATGCCTCCTGTATGCAACAGAAAGTGAGTTACTAGGCTCGGCTCCAGAGAAAAAAGTAACGCTGAACAGAGTTAGTAAAATTTTTGCAAACCTTTTCGTCCCTTTGAAGAATTATGTTCCCAGTTTAATAGGAACTTGAAAATTTGGGTAAGATATTTCTTGAAAAGTTCTCTTCCAAACAAACTTCGAACAGTAGAAATCCGTTAAAAAGGGCAAAAGTTATATAGAGTAGTAATTTTTCGAAAAATTAACATTTTTTCTCCTCTATAAAGAATAAAAAACTAAAAAAATGTAAAAAAAGCAAAAAAAAGGAAATAAAATATTTATAATAAATGAAATGAAACGCCGAAATTTTCCCATGAAATTTTTAGTACACTGAGAATACATACAAAAAAATTGAAATTTAGCCGGAATGTTTCTTTGAAGAATTCTCTTCCAAACAAACTTGAAACAAGTAGATCGAAATTCGTTGAGTCGTAATATGTATTTCTAAAAATCAACGTTTTTTCTCGTCTATAAAGAATAAAAACAAAAAAAAAAAATTTATCAAGAATTTAAAAAAATTAAAAAAAAAAAAAAAAAAGTACTAGAAATCGTTAAAGATATGCCCCGTGCCGGATTCGAACCGACAAACATGTGACTTTGTTACCATTAACGAGGCCCACAGATACTTGTGTTATAAACTTGTACTTAAATTATATATTCTTGTATACTTTCTCCATTGAGAATAAACAAACAAATATTCAAAATTAATTTAAATGGAACAAAAAAATACCTATGTATTGTAAACATATCACATGAACTATTAGTTCAAATTTTTCATGAAAAAATTAAAACTTAACTTTGAACTATTTCAACTTTCTACTCTTCCGGGAACATACTTTTTTTTAAAAGGGCAAAAATATCTTTAGCTAGCGCATTGATCCACGTTGAGTAGTAAAATTTAACATATAGATCGGAGTGTTAAACTTTAACTACCTTTTTTGTTTTTGTTAATATGTATATATACATACTATACATACATATACAGAAAAAATTATCATTTATATATATGTGTATACATATACATATATATCTAGAGTAGAGTGCACACCTGTGAAATAACTTGAAATTCCACCTGAATACCTTGAACAGCAGTTTTTCTTTCCCGTGCCACCACAAAAAAATAAAAAAATAATAATATAATATTTTTAGTTTCATATTAACTTTGGATCTTGTTAGACAAAAGTGAATGATTCGGGGCTTAAAATCCGACCTAGGCTTATAAAATTTTTATTTCTTCATATCTACTTATTTTTTTTTTTTCTCTTTTTTTATTATTATACTTATTATTATTTTTCAATATCGATATTTTGTATTTTTCGTAATTTTCGTATTTTAATTTTATGTTTATATTTTTTTTGTTTTGTTTGTTTCATTTAAAATGTAACTAAGTGATGTTGGTATAGACTTTTTGATAGTTACATTTATTTATTTATTTATTGTTAAAAAAGAAAAGAAAAAAAAAAACAAAAAAGTAACAATGTGGTATGTAATGTGTGTGTACAAAAATTTTATAATAATAAAATAACAACAATTTATAACGAAAATATGTATAATTAAAATGCAACATTTATTATAAATATAAATATCAAGTGAGTGAAAAGAAAAAGTGGTGGTTAACAATTTTTCTTACTTTTTTTTTTTTTTTTTGCATGAAAATTTTAATCAATAAAATAACAATTAAAAAACGAAATTATTTATTTATTTATTTTTTTCTTAATTTTCAATTATTTAAAATAACAACACCAATAATATCAATAAAAAAAAAAATATATTATTTATATCTAGAAAAAAAAATTTTTTCTAATCAATAACCAATATCCTGTTTTTTTTTTCTTTCAACATTTCATTTTTTGTTAACAAATTTTTAACAAAATTTTTATCGATAGCATTTAAAAGTTGATTTTTTTTAAAAATGTTTTTATTTTATTTTTTTTTTGATATGAGATTGTGTGCGACACACTGTTGAATATGTTAACAATTTTTTTTTATACATACCTATATAATATGTACTATACATATTTGCTTATTAATTTTTCGAGTTTTTCAAACAAAACTTTTTCTTTGATTTTATGTTGAAATTTTGTTAATAAAATTTTTTTATTTTTTAAAAAAAAATACTTAAATTTAATTGAAAAGAAGGTTGTTTTTTTTTTTTTTTTTCAAATTATTTTTTATCATATTTGTAGTGATTTATTTATTTTATTTTATGTTTTTTTTTTTTTTTAAATTGAACGCACCTTAATTTGATTACGTCATTATTTGATAATTTTTTCAATACCTATATATTTTTTTTTTTTTCGTTTTTTTGTTTTTAAAGAATAAAATTTAAAATAAAATTAAATATTGATTTTGAAAGAAAAAAAAAATAAATAAATATAAATAGGTATCAATTGACATTCAAAATTATCATCACTATAAATATAATAGATACATTCAATTTGTAAAAATAAAACGTCGTACATTATGGGACGTGATAGAATTTTTTATTTAAAAATTTAAAAAATAAGAAAAAAAAAAAACAGAAGTTTAACTATGTATATTGAAAAATTGTTGATTTTTTTTTTCTTCTTTTACTACTGAACGTAGATGGTTTGTGAATTTAATTAAAACATTAAACAATGAAAAAATATGCGTGATTGATACAAAATATCATAGAAAATAGATATAAATGTGCTAATTGATTAGAAAATGCGTAGAAAATACATATACATACATTTAGATCTAGCTTGAAATCATGAAAATGAAATTTAGTGTTGGATGCGCCTTAGAATTTATAAAATTGTATACGTTTTAATACTTACTCATTTATTTTTTATCATTTTACCTGTAACCTGTCTCTTATGACAGGATCATAAATATGTTATAATTTCCTTTATTTAAGTATAGGTAATAATAATCAATAATTCAACTAACTTATGTGCAGCAGGTATTTGGTTCTTATTGTTAAGTATTTTGGAAAATAGGGTATAATAGAGTTTTGCTGCAATCATTTCTATAATTTGAAATATGATAAATCAGAATATTCATTTCATATTCGTTTCAGTTTTAAGACGTTTCTAAATTTGAATACATATCTCCGAGGGCTATGATCAGATTACTTTAAAATTTCTGCATAATACTATGCATTTTTGAGAAAATCAAATGATCGACAATTGATAAAATTCTGAACTTCATTTTTCCTACAAAACTCAATTGACTTGAAAAAGATACTTCTAATAGAGCACAAGTTACAGGACAAAAAACAAACGAAAAAACTAATAAAATTATTTTGATTTGACGAAGACAAAATATATAACTATGCCATAATTATGGGTAAGATATTTCTTAGAGTTCTCTTTCAAACAAACTTCGAACAGTAGAAATCTGTTGAATAGGGCAAAAGTTATATATATACATATATGTATAGTAATTTTTCGAAAAATTAACATTTTTTCTCCTCTATTAAGAATAAAAAAATAAAAAACTAAAAAAAAATACTTATCAAAGAATATAAAAAAAAATTTAAAAAAAGCAAAAAAAAGAAAATATAAAAAGCAAAATTATTGTCGTTAAGAAACGCCAGAATCAGAATATTCATTTCATATTCGTTTCAAATTGAAGATGTTTCTAAATTTGAATACATATTTCCGGGGGCTATGATTAGATTGCTTTAAAATTTCTGCATAATACTATGCATTTTTGAGAACATTGATAAAATTCAGCTTAATTTTTCCTACAAAACTCAATTGACTTGACTGAAAAAGATACATACTTCCAATAGAGCACAAGTTACAGGACACAAAAACAAACAAAAAAACTAATAAAATTGTTTTGATATGACGAAGACAAAATATATAACTATGCCATAATTAAATTTAGAATCCGCAGACAAAATCTATACAAACAAATAGATGATATTTTCGTGTTAATTCAAGCTATTGAAAATTTGTTACTATACATACAAATACACATATTATAGTTTCATTTTATTAATGAGTACTATAATTTTAAGCTAACACAAATATATTTATTCGAAACTAATCATCTTTAACGGTATTTTTGTAGGTTTTTTTTAAAAAATAAATATTAATTAAAAAATAAAATAGGTCCATAATTTGTAACTTTACCCTAAAAATATTAAAATTATTGTTGAAAATATAAAAAAAAAAAGATGTGTGTAAGCAAAGCAAAATCAGCTTACTTACATAAATCATTGAAGATTTTTTTTCCTTAATACATATTTTTTTTTTTTTTTTATAATAAATTTACACGCATCATGTATCTATAACGCATTCATATTATATTCCTACATTACTTTTGAATTAATATAAAAAAAAAAATTTAAAAAAAAAACTTACGACTATCAAGATATTATAAAAAACCAGACTACTTTGTGTGACGATATATAAACGACGACGATTTTGATGATGATGATGATGATGATGTTGAAGAAAGAGTACCCCTCTATTAGGTCTGGCTGGATTTTAATATTATAGATTTAAGATACATGTTACTCTCAAAAAGAAAGAAGAGGAAGTTCGTTTTTTTTTTAAATTTAATGTTTTTTTTATATAGGTACATATATTTTTCTAATATTATTGTGGTGTATCTACATATTTATCTATTTTAATCTATTTTGTATCAAATATGTACATATAGATATTCTATATAATATGATTGTATATACATAAGTTATTATGTATTATATATTTATCCAATCCAAATATATAATAGCACACAGAATATATTTTTAAAACCAATACTAAATGTTTTTTTTATGTATCTTAACAAGCTCTCATCTACTTCTGGGCTAAACTGAATTGACTGTGACTATGTGATTATTATTCATTCACCACAAATTCAATTCAATTCAGTTTTTTTTTTTTTCTTTTTTTTTTTTTTGATCAGTCAAATTGTATTGGATGATTTTTATTTTATTGTTTTTGATTTTACCTGTTAAAAATTATTTTTTTTTTTTCACTTTTTTAAAAAATAAAAAGAAAAAAATTACATTCAAGGAATTCAAATGTGTAAACATATTTTTTCTTATCAAAATCAATTAAAAACATATTTAAAAGGTGATGTACATACTTTTACGTAGGTATGTTGTATTGTCTTTTATTTCTTTATCTACCTAATATGTAATTTTTTTTTTTTTTTTGAATCGTATTTTCACTTAAACGTTTGCTTATCCAAAGAAAAATAATAATGACTAAGTGTTGTATGATTTTATTATGTATTTATAATTCGTGTGACATATTGTTTCATATTAATTATTATTATATGTACATATATGTACATATATTATTATGTATATAAAAAAATACAACAACAAAATTCTACATACTTTTAAAACATTGTCTTTTTATGAGAGTATAATAAATGTGATAGCAAATTTTCATATAAGGTATACATATTTTTCAAAAATTATGATGACGAAGACTCGAAAAAGACGACAATAACCGCAACGATAAACTTTATGATATTCAATGATAAAACAACAACAAAAACAACAAATAACATGATAATAAGCCGATACTATAGAATTTATAGGTGACTACATATATATAAATGTGTAGGAGAAACGATGATTAAAAAAATAATAAAACACACACGTTTTTTACAGTGTGCTGCTATCAGTAGCCAGCAAAATATAAATATAAGGCGAAAAAAATAAAATAAAATAAAGAAGGGAAATATCTATCTAACTTTAACAGAAAAAATAAAGTAGATATATTTATTTATAAAAATCACAACACGACAATATTTTTTTATAATAAAAAAAAAAAAAACAACAAAATATTATTTACCCAACAAACCACACGATATTAAGCTTTTTTGAAACATACGATGGGTAGGAAAGATTTCGAATATTGATTGAACTTAAATGGTGAATTTTAGAGCGTATAATCGAAGAAAAGATTAGGTATTATGTTCCATTGATAAATTCAATTTTTAAAATATTTATTTGAGATTTTCAGTTACATTATGAAATAATAAAAATTAGCATTTTCGAATTTATTCTGAACTCTTTCGACATTTTATGTCTGAATTTATGTCAATCTCTCTTATAGGTATTAAGTTTTCCATCATTCGGCTTCCAGATACTAAAAACTGGCATAATAGTGACCAATGACCATGGAAATACCTTTTGAAATTCTACATAAATGTATTTTCAGATCTTTTGAGTGTTTCCACAAGATCTTCTGGTTTCCAGACACAATTTTTTAGTATTTTGAAGTCAGTTTCCTATCATGTAAACTTACCATTAGCTCTCTGATGGTCTTCGAGCCATTTTTGATGGTCATCATTTTTGATCAGAGTGTACTCACATAAGTGAGTTCATTTCGAATTCAAATTATAAATGGTTTGTTGGGTTAGATTGGTTTAAAAAATACATATTATTTTATTATATCAATGACGATGATGTGACGATGACGATGTAATGTAACAAATATTTCGAAGACGACGCCAATATAACAAGCGTTTTGCATTAAAAAAAAAAAAAAAAGAAGAAAGAAATAGGTAAATTCTAAAGAAAATTAAATATGTAACTAAGCTAACAGAGCATAAAAAAATGCATCAAAGTTGCAAATGAAACATTTTAAAAACAATTACCTATACAATTTATATTTTATTGTTGATTTTTTTTTTTTTTAATTCCAGTGAAAATTTAAACATAATCATTATATTTGATGTGTTGTTGTTGTTGTTGTTTGGACGTACCTTTAAGCATACATTTTAGAAAAAAAATTGAAATTATGTACTTTTTTTGTACACTGACAATAAACTGATTAACTAGACTAACTTTAAAGCTTAAGTTTATCTTACACAGACTTCTTATTTAAAAAAAAAAAAAAACTAACATACAATTTTTTTTTAGTATGATTATTTACATATATGAGAGGTGTAAAACATAGCACAAGTGTAATATTACGTACATACATACGTACATTTAACAATATTGTTGTACATAGAAGTATACTTAGTAAGTTACCTACTGTCTAAGCAATATTTATTTATTTATTTTTTTTTTTAATACGCGATTTAGATTTCTTCATCTTTATAAACTTTACATACATATATGGATGCCTCACTTGCCAAATTGATTAACTCCATATAAAAAACGTATAGAAAAGTAATAAATTAATTCCGATAATAAATTAATTATGATTCGAAGACCGAAAAAATATTTTTAATTTAGTATAGGTAGTTTAACGGCTTATCATCATCACATCACATCCAATTATTTCGAATACGAAAAATTCAAGAATTAATCGAGTTCTAAAACTAAAACTTTAAAAACCTCAAAAATGGAGTTAATCGTTTTGGCAAATGAGGCATCCATATAACATACCTATTTACATACATATTTTATAGGTATTATAGATTTGTTGTTATTATTATTATTATTTTTTTTTTTTTTTGATTTTTATAGTTTGCTGTAGCACTTTTCAACAATACAACATCATCAACATATTCAACATCATCATCATTTTGTACAGTAAAAATACAGTGTAGTTAGTATTATTATACATCAGTGTTTGATGTTATTTTTATTATTGTACACATTACATATTTTGTTTAGAGCTGTTATTTTCATTTAAAAAATTATAATATTTTCCGTTTCATATATTCATTTCAATATTATTATTCTTTTGATCGCGCCAACAACAAGACATACATATACCAACCAGATAACAAATGGATTTAAACTGAAATGAAAAAAATAAATAAAAAAAAAAACATTTTAATATTAAAAATAATAAAATAAATAAAATATATTATAAGAAGAGTGCAGTGTAGATAGATACAAAATAATATCATTTTTTTTTTTCGTAGGTACATATAAAAAAAAAAACACATATTCATATTTGATTAGAGAATAAAAGCAATAAATAAAAAGAATGAATTGAAAAAAAAAAGAAAAAAATCAAATAAACATAAATATGATAATCTATAGAATATGAATGTGCTAAGTGAATATTAAATTTTGTTATTTATTTAGAAGACAGAAAAAAAAAAAAAATAACAAAAAAAATTGTAATAAAAAAAAAGGAAAACAAATTACAGTACAGTAATTGTGGTGTGGTGTGATGATAAGAAAATAAAAAGTGAATAAAATTACAGATTTCTTACTTAATCGTTTTGAAAAGAAGTTTGATTTTTCTTTTTGTAACGCTTTTTTTTTTTTTTACTTTGATTTTCTATTGTACATATGTTTTCTTTTTCTCTCCGTTTTTTTTTTTTTTGAATATTAAACGATTATTGTGTAAAAAAACCATATAAAAACAGAAGTACACATTGAAGCAACAAAAAAAAAACAAAAAAAAAATTAAATAAAATTTAAATAAGAAGAAAATAAATTAATTAACACATATGTTATTATATATACACAAAAACCATATTTAAAAGAGAGAAAGCATTTCAAATTGTAAAATCGTAAACATATGTGCATATGTAAAAAAAAAAAAAAAACACATATATGTATTTTTTTTTCTTTTCATTTGAAAACAAAATTTCAATTAAAATTATTATTTTTTTTTTTTTACACATTTAATTTTTGAGTTAAGTTGAAGGAGGTTGGTTGGTTGTTTATAAGAAGTTTATATTGGTTTTTGTAACAAAGAAAATATAATTGAAAACATCAATTACAATTTCGAAATTGAATACATAGAAAGAAAATAAAAATAAATAAATAAATAATTAAATAAAATAAATAAGAAATTAAGTGAATAGTTAATCATAATTACTCGATAAGTGCTTTTTTTTTTTTGTTTTCGTTTTCGTTTTTTTTTTAAATTTATTTTTTTTGTGTTTCAACTTGTTTCAAGTGTTAAACATTATTATCATTTTGTGTTGTGTTTTATCTCATTGCAACAGGAAATCCTGAAAAACAGAAGAAGAAGAAGAAGAAGAAGAAGAAAAAAACGTTAAAATATTAAATAAAAACAAGAAAAACGTAAATACAAAATTATTAATTTGTTTTTTTTTTTTTTGTTGTTGCTTACAATAAAAACGCGAACGCACTTCATTGAAGAGTTCAATCAAATAGAAGCATAAGAAAATATTTAAAAACAAAAAAAAAAACAATAATTGTATCTTACATACATGTATGTACATACATCTATTGAATAGATCACCTCATCATCATCATCATCATCATCATCATAATATCCAATCAAATCATAATTAATTGTGAAGAAATTTATATACAAAAAAAAAAAAAAAAAATTACTTTAGTTTTTTTCTTCTCTTCTAAGTAAATTCAATTCTTTTTTTTTTTTGTTCTTCTTTAATTTTTTTTCTATTTTTTTTTGTGATTATGCTGCTGTATTTATAATTCATAAAATTAAATTAAATAATAAAAAAAAAAATTCAACTACCTTGTGTCTACACCATTCAGCTTTTAACTTGTTGCTACACCAGATACTTTGATGGTACTTCTTTGCTGTGTGTTATCTGCAAAAAAAAAAAAAAAACAACAAAATTGTAAGTACACGTACAATGCATTTTTATCTGTTCTCTTGAATGCATATCATTATCATTGAATTCTTTTTTTTTTTCTACTTTGCTTTCTTAACATTAATGCAACAAATACTTAGAATAATATTTAAAAAAAAAAAAAAAAAAAAAAAACTAGGTACTATAAAAAACCTAACGATAATGTATTTAAAAAAAGAAAAAAAAAACCCCATCAAGAAAAGATAGAAAGAACTAAACGCTTTAAATTTACTTAATTTTTCTTTTTTAAATTTACATATTATAGTTTACATTTTTATATATATGTATCTACATATACGAGATATATATGTATTTTAATGTGTTGTATTTATGTTTCAACAACTTCTATACTTACTATTTTTTTTTTTTTTTTTATCTTGAAAATAAATTATAGTCCAAGAAAAATTTCTAATAAGAAAATAAGAATTGAAATAATATGTGGTGCTTATCTAGAAAGAAAAAAAAAAACCCAATGAACTTAGAACAGAAATAAAACATATTATTCTATTTAATAGCAATTGATATATTTAGTTTATATATTTTATCTTTTGTTTATTTGTATGTGTTGTACGCATAATATATTATAGTGTATTGTATCTTTTTGATAGACAATAATAATATGAACGTACATATCTACTTATGTAGATACACGTATTAAAAAAAAAAAGATTTTATTTTTTCTGTACTAAGAAAATATATCTATATGTAAAATATGTATGTATAAGTACATA
Source organism: Bombylius major (assembly GCA_932526495.1). Lineage (NCBI taxonomy): Eukaryota > Metazoa > Arthropoda > Insecta > Diptera > Bombyliidae > Bombylius > Bombylius major. The sequence goes on from OW052046.1 coordinate 37,430,624, forward strand.
CTGTTGTATGTTTAAAATATATGCTTATAAAGATATTTACATTTACATTATACACCTATATGTAAGTATGTAGCTACAATTTAAGAAGTTCACGTAGAGAAAGCTATTTACATATTATTTTGTTCTTTTATTTGTTTATTATCATTTTTATTTTTACCTTAATTAAAATGTTGTTGACATAGGTTTAGGAATTTTACATTACGCACTTTTTTTTTTTTTTTTCTTTTTTTTAAATTGAAGGAAAAAAAAAATGAATAATGAGAAATGAGAGAGAATAATTAAACAAAAAAAAAAAGAACAAACATTCTTCATTTTTTTTCTTTTAAAGGTGAATTGAAAAAAAAAAAAAAATAAGTAAAAAAAGATATGTAATGTAATTACAAATTTAGATTATCGCTTTTGTTTTTTTTTTATTTTTCTCTTACTATAGTTAAATTGTAATTTGTTCTTATAATTTGCGTTCGTAAATAATAAATTAAAAGATATAACAAAAGCAAAGAATAAATAACAGACTAGAATAAATAATGAAAAAGTGCATAAATTAAATAGAAAATGAATTAATAAATTTTACATATTATGTATATTGCATGCAAACATTTGATTATTATCTAAGTACCATATATTATATACATACATACATACATATGTACAACTATTCTCTTTTTCTCTTTGTAATGAAAATTTTTTTTTCCTTTGTCATGTAGTTATTTTTATATATACCTATACTAACTATGAACTTCATTAAAATATAATTGAATTAGAATTTCCAGACTGATTAATTTTTTTCTCATGATTTTTTTTTCTATTGAATTTATCTAAATAGTATGACCCTTTTTTTTTAATGAGAGTTTATAGATGATACATAATTATATATGATGTACTAATGAGACGGGTTAAATGTAATTTATCTATTCATACATATATTGGTAGCATTTGAGACGTTCAGAAGACAATGTGATTAAATTCATAAAAATTATCATAAATTGTGGAAATTTGATTTTTTTCCTTTTCAAGTCAAAGCAAAAATACATATTTGTTTTTGACTAAGAATGAAAAACCAACGTAACGAAAGAATCCTAACTTCATCCACCCACCGAAAAACTAAATAAAATAAAAAACTGAAAAATCTTTAACAAAAAAAAAAAATATACATAGCTACATACATAAATTAGTTTGCTTGAAATTTACAAAATTCAGAAAAAAAACTAATAACTAAAATCACAATGTTTTCTGGAAATTTCTTCTGTTATGAAAGAAATAATTTAAAATTTATTTGAAACGTTTTTATTTCCTTTAAAAAAAAAAATGTTTTCTTTTCTAATTTTCAACTTGATCGATCCAGTCTAGTCGATTTTATTTTTGGAATTAAAAAAAACTATTAGAAATTTTAACTTTCAAATAACCTTTGCGAAAGTGTTCTTATTATAGATTCTTAAATATTAAAAGAATTGATTTTTAGAGGAGAAAAAATTGAAAAAAAAATTTAAAAAAAATAAGAAGTGAGTCAACTACTTATTTGATTGAAGAAAAAACTTCATATAAATTCGATCATAAATCAAAATTTTAAATGTTATAAAAATTAAAATTCATGAAAAATTATAATTTTAGAAAATTTATGATTAATTCGTGATTTTTCTCAAAAAATAAAAAAACAAAAAAAAATATATATTTTCCATCAATTAAATTTTTATAATCACTAAAAATATTCCATATGGGGAATTCCATTTGTAACGGGTGTGACATGTTGACTCTTAAATATATTGAAAAACTCGTACAGCAATTGGATTCTGATTATACTGGCTAGCGCCTTTTTTCGCTAGGGAGTCCGCCAGCTCGTTGCTTTTGATTCCATTGTGTCCCGGAACCTACATAAGATAAACTTTGTTTGTTATGGCGAGTGTTATCACAGTCTTAAGGCATTCCAATACTAGCCTCGACTAAATTTTGTGAGCGTTGAGGGCTTTCAGCGCTGCTTGACTGTCTGAAATTATGTAGACTGTGGCTTTATTGAAGCCTTTTTTAGGTATTCGGTAGCGCACATGTCTATGGCATAGATTTCAGCTTGAAAGACCGATGGATACTTGCCTAGGGATTTGAAGAGGCGTCTTTTTGGACCATTTGACCAGGAAAAATGCAATACTTTTTTCATAATTTAAAAAAAAACTGGTGTGACATTTTTTGTAACGGGCGTGACAGCGAAAAGAGTTTCTACTGATAAGTAGCAACAAATTTTTTTTAATACTGTTCTCCATATAAGTGGATATAATAAAAAGTGGTCGATTTGTGTGGAATTCCCCATATACATATGAACGTATGTTATATCTACATATATGTATTGTATCTACATACTTGTATATATTATATTATGTAAATGCACACTTAACTTTAACTCTTTTTTTTTTTTCTTCAAAAGAATAAATAATTTTTCCAAACAATATGGTTACATCTTTATAAATTTCCAATTATAGTGAAAAAAACAATTTTTTCCAAGTCAATTCAATATTTAACCATAAAAAGTAATAACTTTGAAATTCATATAAAAAAATAAATAAAGAAAATAAAATATTTACGAGTATAATAATTATATTATTGAATTACGCAAATAAAATGGAATGATATATCAATCATGAAACACGTCATTTTATCTGTAAATCAAATCATAAAAACAAAAAACAAAATAGAAATAAAAAAAAAAACAAATTCAGGTTACCACATTAATATTATCATATAAAAAAAGTACGTGAAGTTAAATTCAATTTTTACAATTAACGATTATTATTAAAACAAAAGATTACATTTTTCCACCTACAATTCTTGTAAGTACACTGTTGTTGGTTTTTATGTTTTTTTTTTTTATTACTCTTGTAAAATATATTATACTCGTATTATAATAAATTCTTAGCACAATTTATTTGTTTTTTTCTGTATTTTAATATACATAATATGTATATTTAATTTTTTTGCTTTTATAACATACGAATATGTACAACTCGTATAGGTACCTATATCATATGTATGTTAAAATAATATTATTTGTTTGTACATATATGAAAATAAAAATGAATTAAATGACCGTTTATAATTTTTAACACCTGCAAAATAATAGAAGTACCATTAAATTTTTATTTAGCATAAAATTTCAATTTTACACAGAAGAAATATATACGTACATATGTGTACATGCATGTGTTCTCGTATGTTATGTAGTTTCAATTTTTCTTGTTTTTATTTTCATTTTTAAAGTAGAATAAAAATCTTTGTATTTTTTTTATTACCTTTACCTTATTACTTTTTTTAAAAAAATGTTTTTATGAGGTTTGTTCTTATGTAAGTTCAATCAAGTGTTTATACAGATGTTTTTTCTTCTTCTTCTTCTTTCTTTTTTCTTATATGTACTTAATTCTAATAAAAATTTTCTTTGATAATAAAATATGAAATTATTCATTCATAAAATGCAAAAATTTTCAATGTTCATTGAGCAAATTGAAAAAAAAAAAAAAATAGAAAATACATACCTACCAATAAAATAATTCTATAAATAAAATATGACGAAGATTTTGTATAGCGAGCGCGATTAAATAATAAAAAAAACAAAATCGTTTTTTGAATAACAGAAAAAAAAAACATTTTTGATAAAATTTAACTTTTAAAAGAGCTAGATTTCATTTCTTTATGACTCACAAAGTAGGAATGTTCTTTTATGTTTTACTTTTGATAAGCAAAGCATTAGCGTATGTAGGTGAAAGATAAATAGGTATATTGGATGATTGATTCTTCCTGTAACTTTACTTAGACTTTTTTTTATACTCACAGTGACTGGCGTCATTTTTGCAATTTTTTTGTTTTAACATAGTTTAGCCCCAGTGTACCATAATGTGAAGTACTATTCCTTTTTATTTTCTGGGTCGTATAACTAATATTTCTGGAAAGTTAATAAAATTGTTTTTAAAGTTCACTACGATTGTTGAATTGGTGATGCTTTAAACTAATACTGCCAATATATAGTAATTACTGTGATTCTGGAGAAAAATTAGATATTTTTCCTAACAAATTAAGCCTTTCTCCACAAAGGAGAAACGATTTGTAGGAGATTTGAATAACAATGTTTAAGTAGTAACTAAGAGCAGTGAACGGCATGACATTCGGTCAATTCGGTGGCGCATTGGTAAGCGCACTATCCCGGCAAGATAGAGGACTGTGGTTCGATTCCCAGTCGAGTCGAATGTCGTTTTTTCTGTTCTTAGCTACTACACATTGTTTTTGGATATACATCGTATGTTCTTAAAGACGAAAAATAAATGTTATCTCATGAATGATATTTAAAGAAAAAGTTTTCTTTATCAAATTTCAAAAGATTTGGATCATTGGAAAATACTCTAAAACAAGATATAGATAGTTCTTGTACCAGTCAGTGTGTTTATAGTTAGTTAAGCGTTGCTGCTCGTTGTGTCTTAAGTAGAAAAATATTTTAAGAGCCCACTCAAAATTACATTTATAGTTGACTTTTAGCCGTGAACCGTTCGTAGCCAATATATATACATTATGTAGATAATATAAAACAGTCTATATGCTATTCAAAATGATATGATCCTTCTGATAACTATTAGGAAAGGACAACTTTTGAAATAAGTAATCCTCTAGAAATTGAATATATAGCCCTGTAAAAAGTTAATCTGAAGAAACATTTGAAAAGAAGAAAGAGAAGAGAGCCGAAATTAAGGTGGATCGATATAATGGCCCGTATTCCGATAGTCGATTGTCGATCGAAACGACTCTCAGAATCAGAATTTAATAGTATTGGCGAATAAAACTGGTGGGTTAAATCTAAATCTTCAGCGCAAGAAGGCCTTGGCAGTTGGCACACAATCAATGGTCTATTGTCATGATGATGATGATGATGATGATGAAAATGAAAAATCCTTTGGTTAATTTTAAACTAGACATATGACGTATCTTTTAAATTTTTGCACGTAATGTCTGGTGCTATAATTTTTATCTACTCGTATGTTTTGTTTTTCCAAATTACAAAAAAAAACACTTCTTAGAAAAAATATTGATGTATTGATGTATTGTAGATATAGATTTCTAATGCGTAAATATAAACTTTTAAAATAATTGAGTAATTTTGAAAAAGCACGTTAAAAAAAAACGCACAAACATAATACTTGACTGGAACAAGCCAATTTTTCGTTAAAGATATTAGTAATCATTACAAAAGAATTTCGATTTCTTAATAATTAAAATTTAAAAGAAAAGGTAAAAAAATATATATATATATTAACGCGTTGATTCATTGCTCATTCATTCGCATAAAATTATATGTACATATACCTACATGTTATTGCTAGGATCGAATTACACCATCTCCCATTCTATACTCCAAAAAAAAAAAAAAAAAAATAATAAATGAGGTGGTGAAAAATAATTATGAAATAAATACAACAAAAAAAACTTGTAAAATAAAATCATCGTTTTCACAATAAAATAAAATATTTTTTTGGTTATGAAAATTTGAAAAAAAAAAAAATTGATTTTTACTAAGATTTTACTTTTTTTTAATTGTTTTTATTTATTTTTTTTATTTTGAAAAAATTTTATTTTTTCAATGTTGTAATTATTATATTCTTTTGAAATTCTAAATGCATAATGTGTAGGCATTACCAATAATTAAATAAAATACCAAATAATTGTTGCGTTTTTTTTTTTTTCGTGTAATACATTACAATTTACAAATTGAATATAGGTATATATAAAAAAACACTTACATTTTATTGTAACACCGAATTTTAAATAAAATAAGAAATATAATACCTCCCTAATATGATTTTTGTGTGGAAATCAAAAAATAAAATAAATGAATAAAATATATATTAAAATAAATTGCAAAAATTCAAATAAATTTTTATTATAAAAATTTAATACCAAAAAAAAAAAAAAACAAAGAAAAAACAAAGAAAAATAAATTAAATAAAATAAAACACAACATTAAAATAATAAAAAAATACCTATGTTTCATTAATTATTTTTTTTTTTTTTAAATATTTTAAATGATCAGTCATGCATAATTTTTTTTTTTTTAATACCAAAAAAACAAAAAGCTGTTAAAACAATTGTTTTTTATTTTTTTATTATTATTTTAAACTTACGTGGGTATTTACTTATAATGAAACAATCATTATTATTATTATGTGTACTGTATGAAGAAAAATAAAAAAAAATTAAATAATAATCATATACATAGGTAGGTATATTGTACTTGCCAACAATCATCAATATAATAAAATAATATGCGAATTATAATATACATAAGTATGTACATACATTTGAAAATTTCAAGGTTTATATTCGCCGCGATATATATCCGATATATAAATCAATATGAGAATTCGAATAAAAAAAAAATAATTACAGAAAACAGAATAAAATCATATAAAATCAGTTTTTTTTTTTTTTTTTTTTTTTTTTTTTTTTGTAACAGAGAGAAGAAAAAAAAAACCCTTTCTCATAAATTTATTATTATTATTATTTTTTTGTTCATTGTACTTTTGCACCTACGTTATAATAAGTGATATACATATGAAGTATATGAAGTACATACGTACATATTCGTATACATATATTTTAATATGCTATACTTGTAAGTACCTACATACAATGTAGATATCTAGTAAGATTGTTTTTTTTTTTTTTTTTTTTTTAAATTTGCAATTATTTTATAAGTACTTTAGCTACGGTACGTTATGTACGTTATTTTGATTTTGGAAAACTGATTTTTAGTAATTATCTTAGTATTTTATTTATTTTTTTTTTTATTTTCGTCTTTTATAATGGTCTTTGGTTTTCTTAAATGATTTTTGTGTTATAAATAATAATAATAATAATAATAAAAAAAAATATTTATATTGCATTTCGACAGGTAAAATTTTAAATATTACTTATGAAAAAATGTGCAATTTATGTGTTTGAACGTGTGTATATCTTTTATTGGAAACAAAAAAATTAAAAATCCATATCATCAGATATAAGTAGTACATATATATGTACATATGTATATATAATTATGTGTTATTGTATATGTACTTAAATTTTATCTAGATATTTTGATTTGTTATTACCAATAAAAACTGGCTTAAATTAAGAGTTAAAACATTCATAAAGATACTTTTACATATCTATATGTATGTCTATATATGTATATAGATAAAAATATATATACATATATGTACATGTATTCTTTAATTTATAGAAGATAAGTAGATGGTAAATTATTAAATTTAATATATTTTTTTTTTCTTTTCTAAAAACTGAAGAAAAAAAAAGGAGAAAAAAGTAAATTAAAAAAACACACACACAGTCTACTGTGTATAAAAAATTTACACCATTATTTTTCAAAAAAAAAAAAAAAAAACAATAATAATAATAATGAGAGCGATGAGAAATTACAAATAAAAGTAAATGATAATAAAAAAAAAAAAAAAACTGAGTAATAAAATTAAAACAAAAAAAAAATAATAATAATAATGTAAAATGAAAATTTAAAAAGAAAATTTCACTTAAATGTAAGAAGAAGATGAAAGAAAAAAAAAACAATTATCAGATACCTACGTGAAAAATAATGTGTATAAAACTTAAATGTGGTACAGATACTACACACACGGTCATTAAGATCAAAAGAGTTGTTAATTTAACACAAGTTATAATATGCTTAAAATTACATACAATATTTTTTTCTCTTAATAATTTTAAAAGAAAAAACAAAAAAAAAAAAATAACAATAATGAAATAAATTTAAAATTTTGTGTTAAAATACATAAATCAGATCATTATTTTTTATTTTTACATCTTTTTTTGCTCTTTGTTTTTATTTGTATTTTCATTTTTATTTTATTTGATTTGAAAAAAAAAATTAAAATTAAAATAAAAAATTTACAGTTGCTTGAATTCAAAAAAAAAAAAAAAAAAAAAATTAATAATTAATGAACGGTAAATGATTAGAAATAGATACCTATATGATATTCTTTTTATGAAAAACAAAAATAAATTATACTTTTTTCAAATTTTCAAATTAAAATCATAAACAGAATTAATTGATTTTATTTCATTAGAAAAAAAAAAAATCTTCAATTACTTTTCTTGAATATTTTTGTACACAAATTAACAATTAAATATTTTACATATACATATGTGTACATAATATGTATATACTTACATGTAAATTAAATGTTAATCACGTTTTTCGATGGTATTACTTGGCATCTTATTTCCTTTTTTTTTTTTTTTTTCGTTGACATATTTTTTTTTTACAATTTAAATTTCAATTGTATGTATGCCACAACGTGTACCCGTGTAATGTCCCAATAAGAATGTGTAACTTGAAAAAAAAAAAAAAAACAAATAAAATTACAAATATTTTCATGTTTGAATTAACTTCAAATTGAATTGTAGATACTTTTATGACAATAAACTACCGATATTCCATTTAAATTTATTCAAATTAAATTTTATTTGATTATCAAAAAAAAAAATATATAATATATTGAGACTATCAAAAGCAAAAGTTGACTTATTCAATCTCAGATGGTTTTGAGAAAAACAGGAAAAACGTATAACTTTTAAATTAAATGCAATTTTAAAAAATTTTTTACTTTATATGAAAACCCTAAGCTTCTGAATTTAATTCAAACATGGATTTTAAAAAATCAATGCTTAATTTAGTAAATATTAGTAAACAAATTTTGGAATAGTTTAAGTTTTGCAGCCAGCCAGCCAAACTATGGAAAAGATCAAGGTTTGCATCTCACTGAAGTGGAATAACGATAGTTTTGCAACAAATGTCTTACTAAGAAAAAAACATTTTACAATTTCGCAAATTTTGCAATTGAACTTTGAATGATAATAATTTTTGAATGGTTTATCGTAGGTCGATTAAATTTACACTGCTGTAAGAGTAACTTGTTCCCTTTAATTTAATGTCAACAACTTTTAAATATTTGACATAGTTCAGTAGTTATCATACATAATAATTTTACAACCATTTTTCAGGGGCATCAATGCAGTTTTCAAAATTGAAATTTTTTAGAATAAAAGCCCTCAACATAACGAACATTTTGCCATCATTAACTAAATTTTTTCAAAAAATGGATCAACTTTTGCTTTTGATAGTCTCAATATATTCTATAATATCGCTGTGTACAAAATTTGAATGAACCTACTTTTTTTTATTTTTATTTTGGCGCTACTTATTTAAAAAATAAAAAAAATAAATAAACAAGAAGAAGAAGGTGGAAAATAAAAATTTAGGTTTCCGCATTGACATTTTTAAATAACGAAAAACAAATCATAAATAAGATTTATAAATTCTTCGAAAATGGAGATTTTGAAGGTAGGAGAACTAATAAATTTTTGTGAATATTAGCAAATTAGAATTTATTTCTTTCTTTTAAAATTCTAAGATACTCTATATAAAATACAATAACATACTTATGTATATCATAAATCATACTTTAATGCATGTTGGTTATTTTTGAATAATAAGAAAATAACCGTAGACTTTGAAAAAAATTTTGATATAATTGAATGTAATATTTAATTTATACGTGCCATGAATAACAGACATTGTTAAATACATATTTCAAATATCTGCGTACTGTAAAATTCAGTATAAACAATTTGTTGTTAAAATTCTTTCCAAAATGTAAAATACAGATACATTTAAAATTCACACATACGGATATATACTTGAGATATATTTTACTATATATATATATTATCTACTTATATTTCTTCTAACTCTATTAATTAGTAATTTAGGGTATTTAAAAAAAAAATAAAAAAGAAAGACAAATAAAAAAAAAATGCCAAAGAGGTCAATAGTTTTGTTACGTTAGTTTCTTTTATTGAATATACATATATCTAATATCTACGTGTTTTGTTTTTCGATATAAATCTACAATGAAGAAGAAGAAGAAGAAGAAGAAGAAAAGAAAAAAAAGATTTTCACAATTATTTTATTAAAGAAAAAATAACTGTCTAGTATACGATGAATTGTTAATTCTTTTGGCTGTATTTCATTAAAAAAAATAAATTATTGTACATATTTATCTAGTATCTACATGCATATGTATCATACGGCAAAGACTATATAGACTTATATCGCATTTGGGAGATTCTCTACGTAACGCAGACTACATCGTACGACATTTTAACGTGTATTTCATAAACAAGGACTAAGAAAAGATTATTTTTCAATATTTTAGATAAATACCTTAATGTCTTATTATATTATCATACATGAAATAAAATTGAATGTTTAGAACACTGTTTTTGTGTATACAGATGTAACGCAGACTACATCGCATGAAAACAGAAAATGTACCTTTTTACTTTCCATTGAAATTTTCTGCTAATTGAATACAACAAATATTTTAAAATGTAGTTATAATGTTTTATGGTAGAAGGTATATATTCTTTGATTGGTATTCAATAGTATCTTAAATAGATTTTTATATATATTATTAAAAAAACAAAAAAACAAAATCCTGGTAACGCAGGCTACAAAATTAGAAGTAACGCATATAATAAAAACTTATTATGTATTCTAGCGAATTATTTGATTGTGAATTGATTGAATCATTTAGATATATTTGTTCTCTCATGTTTAAAAGAATAATCAGAATTAGATGTCTTATCTATACTACAATCAGTTATAACTTTTTTAAATTTTCAAATTTTCACTAAGAGCTTTAACTTCAGAGAGAATTGCCCATTTATGTTTTTATATACATACATATATTGCAAGTATCTTATTATGATTTTATATTTTTCATTTTTATAAAATAAAATTAAATAAAATTTTATTTTGTATTTATTTATTTATTTTTTTTTTTTAATTATATTAAACGCAACAACTTTCTAGTTATAAAATATTTGAATTTAATTCAAATTATTTCCTACTTTTGTTGTTGTTATTGTTTTATTTTAGTTTTTAGGATTATTATAAAATTTATTAAGATTTATAAAAATCTTATATAATTTTTTAATCTTTTCATCACTTTTTTTCGTTTTTTTGGATTTTATTTTTTTATTTATTTATTTTTTTTTTTCAAGTTAACAAAATACGTGTATTAAAATCGAGAAAAAAAAATTAATATAGGAATAAAAACAAATATGTATTATAATAATTCAATATAATGCATTATTCATATTGTAAGGAAAAAAAAAGTAGGAAGAAAAAAATAAAATACACCATTAAAATGAGCATCAATAAAAAATAAAAAAAAATTAGAAATTAAAAGAAAAAAACTTTCACTTTATTAATAAAAATTTGATAAAAAAAAAAATAATAATTTAATTAAATTTTATTGAATTTAATGGTTTTATTTATCTTCTTTTGACTTTTCACAGTTAATTCTTAATTTTTCGCCAAATTAAAAAAGAGAGAAGATAAATACATTTAATTGAAAATTAAAATGTGGAAAATATTGGTTGAGAGCTATGAAAAATTAATCTTCAAAGCTCTCTGTTTCTTCAAATCTAATATTAATATCTTTTAAAATAAATTTGAATAGAATTTTTGGAAATCAATTGAATCTAAAACAACAAAAAAATGATTTTTGTCTTTCATTTGATTCATGGAAAAAGCAATCGAATAAAAATTTTAAAATTATCTCGAGTCAAAATTATATTAAAAAATTATTTTCTCTAAATAAAATTGAAAATACGGGTATAAAGATTTCATTGACCTTTTTTTGTATTTGTTTCAAAATTTTCCAAATAAATTGAATTTACTAACAAAAAAATAAAAAAAAAAACAAAAAATTACTGCGACTTCGAAAACGTCAGATGATTGACGAAATTCAGTCATACAACGTTTTAAGTTGAATATCATCAATTGACGATCATTTGACTTTCTCGAACTCACACTTACATAATTAGATATCGATTGTACAATTTTATAAAAACTTGATGAAAAAAAAAAAAAGAGCAACAAATCTTTCTATAGTCTATGTATATAATCTATATTTACCTATTCTAATTTTAAAACATATCTTAAAAAACAGAACAAAAACAACAAAAACAACAAAAACTATCTAAAACTAAAAAAACTCACAAAATATCTTAGGCAATTATACAAAAGGAAAATTTTTCAAGTGATATCACTGAGTGAACATGCTTAATTTAATTCAAAAATTAAGAGAAATTAAAAGCAACAAAAATTTAAAAAAAAAAATGAAATAATCACGGTCTATTAAAATTGAAGAAAATAATTTAAACGAAAAAAATAAATGTACTACAAAAAAAATAAATTTCAAAAAAAGAAAAAAAATCAAAATTAAAGAAGAGTTAGCAATATTGTGATTTTTTTTTTTTTGATTTTTTTGGTAACAGAGTGTATACGATCCAATGATGATGATGATGATGATGATGATGATGATATTTTGTATATTAAAGTGCAGTGATTATGTAGCTGTATTTTAATCATATAAATTTATAAATATATATACAAATAAGGTATATTGAATTGTTTAAAAAAAAACTACTGAATTTGATTGCTTATGTAAAAAAATAAATAAGAAGAAAAACAATAATTTAGTTAAAGGTAGTGTAGACTGCCGTGTAGAGTGAGTATATCACGCATATTAAAATTTAAATCATTTTTTTTTTTTTTTTCTTCTTCTTTATTTACCTATAGATAGTTTATAGATAACATTTAAAAAAAAAAATATATATATGCCGTAATTTTTCAATTTTTTATATAAGGTACTTTTCCTATTTCGTGTGGATTTTTTTTTTTTTTTTTTTTTTGTGTATAATAATGTGTTTTTTTTTATATCTCAAATGTTTTATTCAGAAAAAAAAAAGTAGTAGTAGGTAATAAGGTGTAATATTTATTATTAATTAGAAACAGAAAAGAAAAAAAACAACATATGTATTATAAAACGAGCGCAGCAGCGCGCACCGCACCGCAAATTGAACGCGTTTTCGTTTTTTTTTTTTTCAGTTAAAAAATTTTAAAAAAAAAAAAATTGTTTTTTTGATATTATGAATTTGTTTTTTTTTTTTTTAAGTCAATGAACTTAAAAATAATGCACTTTCATAACTTTCATGTTACATACTAACAGAATAAGTTAATTTCTTTATTTATTATTTTTTTTTTTGCTGTTTTTTTTTTTAATTATCGTAATTAGGTTAGTAGTAGTTTTAGATAGGAGATACAAAAAAAAAATAATAATTTAATATTAATAATTTTACACTAATTGCCATAAAATAATAATTTCGTTCAATTTCTCAAAAAAAAAAAAAAAAAGAAAAAATGTAAAAAAAAACAATTGGTACTTTTTTTATATATTACCTACATTTTTTTTTTTTTCAATTTTAAAACTATAATTGTATTTCTTGTTTTTAAAATACTACAATTTTTCTTTCATTATTTTTTAAAAAATGTAAAAATAATAATCAATTGTTAATTGAACAATTGTTTTTTTTTTTTTTTTCAACATTGTTATAATTTTTTACACAAATTATTAAGTTTAAAATATGTTTTTTTTTTTTTTTCATTTCAGATTATGATGAGTCTTAATGACATGATCTAAAAACAACGGGGGAAAAAAAGAAAATTAAGAAGAAAAATAAAATTACACATTCGCATTTTTAAATTAAAAAAAATAATAATAAAAAAGTTTTTTTTTATTATAAGAAGAAAAAAAATCATCTTTAAAAATTTACAAGAAGAAAAAAAAAAACACAAAAAACCAACAAACAAACAGAAATATCTTATTTGTTTTTTTTTTTTTTTTTTTTTAAATTAAATATGAATAATATTCTGGATTCGGATTTTAATGAATACTTATCTGAATATAAACTTCAGATACCTGTTCATGAACCAATAAGTCATTATGAAGGTATGTTGATAATAATGTAAATTTAATGCATTTTAATTTAACATAAATTTTTGTATAAGAAAAATATAATATACATATTTACATACATACATATGTACAAACAATAATGAGATTCTAATTTTAAAATGACGAGAGAATTTTGTTAATTAGCTATTTTTTTTTTTTTTTTGTTTTTTCAGAGGGTGAGTTAGAAGCTCAATGGTTATCTTCAGCTGGATTTCCTCAGCTTATAAAGCCATTTCAAGAGGTAAATAAATAAACAAGCAAATTATTAAAACAAAATTAAATTATATGTACAATATATATGGTCAATTCTCTGGTAACGCAGAAGACATTTTTTGTGAGGAATTTTATTAAAAAATTGTTGGATAATAAAAGTGTAGACTTGATACATTTGTTACAATTTACCATTGCCTTTGAAACTATATAGCACATTCCTCTTTTTTTGACCTCATGTTTTCAATTTATTTGAAAAAAGGGCGGTATATTCTTAATATTTCTTTTAAGAATTCTGTGAATTGTTAAGTATTTAAGAACTGTCACTTTTATAGTTTTGTTGTAATATACATGTCCTTTAAAAAGGTATTCAGTAGAAAACCCATAAAATTGTTCTATCACATTAAGGAATAAAAATTTATGTGAACACTCTAGGTAACGTAGAAAACATTGTAATAATATACTAAAAATCAATGCAGAAATCAGGTCAGCTGCCTAAAAAAACAAAGAATTTTTTTATATTTAGCTATTCTTTTCAACACTTTTCCTGAAGAAAGTGAAAATTTTGGTTTCATTTTACAGAAAATTGACTATATATGTATGTACATAAAAAAGTACTTTAAAAAGATTCATTTTTTGATTCTTAATTTCAATTACAGTTTTTATTTGTTACTTTTATGTTACACTTTTCAATCTTAGCCATTAGGCCAAAAAGTGATTTTTGAATAAATTAATAATTTTTATTTTTAAATTATCCTTTTTCGAAAATCCGATCTCGTTTAAATTTTATTCAAATTTTGAGAAAATTTGTGTAGATTTTTTTGTCCGTTAAAAATAAAAGAGTATATTTTCGGGAGAAGTATAGAAAATTTAAATTAGATCAGGACCAGAAAAGAGTTTTCTATCAAACAAACTTTAAATGGTAGAAATCCGTTAAATAGGGTAAAAGTTCAGTTCAAAGTTGACAAGTTCAAATAATTATTTCATGTGAAAATTTTCAGAATACAATGCAAGAAGAATTTCATAAATCAATCGGATCATATATGGTCCAGGCGATAAATATTTTAATTTGAAAATTGATTTTTGACAAAAACATTATCTCAAGTGTTAAATTATATATACATATTATATGAATATCATTTATGAATTAACATGGCACATTACCATGTTAAAAGAAAACTTTAAACGTTAATGATATAATAATAAGGCATATTAAAAAATACAATTTTTTGTCGTAATTTTATTTTTTCTCAATTTTTTTATAATTTAAAAGTATGAGTGCTTTTTTTTCTTCTTAAATATTTGTTCAACAAACAATAAAGGAAATAGTAATATGTAAATGATGTGTGTGTTTTTTTTTTATAATTATATTTTTAAGGCAAAACATAAGTAAATAAACATGCAATAAGATAAAAATACGAGAGAAGAGAAAAAAATTAAAAATAAAACATGAATGTAAACAACTTATAAACATGATACAATACACACGATTTTATATACATACATATATACATATTACATATGTTCAATCGATATAACGAAATCGAATGCAATAAAAATTCAAAAAAAAAAAAAAAAAACATCTTCTATAAATGTATATATTGTAAATATTGTAATAATTGAAGTAATCATTAAATTGTGAAATAATAATCAGCACGAGTTAATAAGTACATACCTATATTAAATAAAATTACAAGAAAAAACAAAAATCAAATAAAATATCTACTCTAGAATTTATTTATTATTACATTTTTTTTTTCTTCTTCTTTTCTTTGTTATTATTCATTTTATATTTTTTTCGCAATTAAAAATATCTTGTTATCGTGTTTATAATTTTAAAATGTTATTAAAGTTTGTTACTATTTTACTATTTTAATTGTTGCTTATGCATTATTATTATTGCATTTTTATATTATTATGATTTTAATTGTATTTACAATTTTATTTTTTTTTAAATTTTATTTCTTAATATTGCGATTCATTTAATATAAATGACATATAAAACTGCATGAACAATTTTTTTTTTATCGAATATAAAACTATAGCAAATAATATGGCATTAAATTGCATTCACCTGAAGAAAATAAAAAATAAAAAAAAGAAGAAATTTTTATTGTACATTTTAAATTCTAAAGTACGGTTTACACTATGATCAAAATGATAAAGTATGGACATTCGTCAGCTTAACAGTGAAAGAACGTATCTGACATTTTTGTGGTTTTGAGTTTTTCACACCAAAATGTTCGTTGTATTATGAACGTATCTTAAACATATGTTCTTTTCATTTCTTTCTTTTATTTTTTCAATTCCGCTCAAAAATAAAAAGTAAAAAAATAATAATGTCTAGGAAAAATATTATGAACGGAAACGTTTTTTCCTTCTCCTGTAAAATGTGCTTTTTGCAGATACGTTCTTTCACTGTTAAGCTGACGCATTATCATTTTGAATTATCAATGACAATTTGTATAAATGATAAAGTGTTTGGAATCTTTGTGTTTACACTTTTAGTTATAGGTGTTAAAGTGTTAAAAGGAGAATATAAAAAAAAAAATCAGATTAAAAAGGAAGTTAAATAATGAATTCTCCTGAAATCCTTGGCCTAACAGCGTCAGCCATTGGTGTTCTTGTAGCCGGAATAATAAAGCAACGCATAAATTTAAAAATAAAAAAAAAAATAAAAAGAAGATTATGGGCAGTGGCTTATTCGGCCAAGTTTAGGGAAGGATTTGGGCCACATGGTGTTCAATAAACTGCAAATAATTTATTTGTAATTGAAAAACCATATTTATTTTGTTTATTCAACTCATATTTATACGAATCCACTAGTGAACTGAATACAATTGATAAAGTGTACACATAGCAAAATAGAAACTGTTTTATTCTCTTTATCCGCTATGTTTGACACTTTATCACTTAACTTGATCACTTTGATAATAGTGTAAACAAAAAATTTCTCATTTTATCCGTAATTTATCAATATACACTTTATCATTTTGATCATATGTAGTGTAAACCGTACTTAAGAAAATTAAAAATAAACAATGTTTTTAATTTTTTAATTTTTTTTTAATTATGATTTTACTAATAGATATATTTAATTTTATCTACACATATACAGATACCGTTTTTATTTTACAATTTCATTTTTATAAACTTTTACTTTTATTAAATATGGAAAATATGTATATAAACAATAGCTAAGCTAAAATAATAAAGAAGAGTCAATATAAAACAAAAAATGAACTTGTAAAATTACAAAATGCATAAATCATAAATAAAAATACAAAAAATATCAATTTTTTTTTTTTTAAAGAAAAGTGAGGGTGGAATTTATTTTAAAGAAAAAAAATTTTTCAAACATAATTTGTGATGAATAATCTCAAAATATATTAAATACATTAATTTATTGTGTGCCACTCCATGAATTTTTATGATTAAACATACGTTAAATGAATTGATGAAAAAAAAAAAATTATTTTGTCACAGTGTGGGTTTTGCGTATAAAAAAAGAAAAATACTTCATTGAGCATTGAGTTCTGTATTTGAAAAATTATTTTCAAGAACATAGCATGAGATTTTTTTTTTTTTTAAATAATAATAATTAATAAACTATAATTTTTTTTTCTCTTTAAATCTATAGGGACGAGAAATACGATCAAGTGAACTTGAACATGCATTATCTGGTCTATCAAAACCACATGCAGAGGCTGTTAAACAAAGAGTTCGAGCCCTAAATAGAACTGTGCGTGGTAGAACAAAATTACGATATAAACGTAAACCAGATATAAGAGATGTATTCTTAGATATCGATGTAAGTCTCATTTTTTGTTTTTTTTTTTGTTCTTGAATTTAAATTAAATTTTTCTTCTCTTTTAATAAAATAAATCTTTTTTTGTTTTTTATTTTTGTTTTTTTTAAAGGATTCTAGTACAGGAACTAGATCAAGAAGTGCCACTCCAGACTCATTAGACTCAACTCATGCTGATGAATCTTGGAATAATGTTAATTTGTAAATATATACAATAATTAAACTACCTATACATTTCCTATTTTGTTTATATACATATATACATATATATATTTTTTTATTTATCTTTTAGACCAAATTTTGTAAGTGTTTTTGAACCATATAGTAATAGTAATAATAATGTAACATCATCAAGTGGTGAAGATATTAATGGAAGAATAAAACAAAAACAAAAATTACGTAGAACACCGAGTGCTCCATTACGTGGTTCTGCTGAATTATTTCGTGGTGCACATGTACGTTGTGACATTCCATTTTTTACAGCTGAAGGTATTGAATTATTAGGTTTCCAAAGAATTGGTACAATTCATGTTCCAAGAGTACGTTCTGGTTCTGGTTCAGATTTATCATGTTCACTGGGGTAAATAATAATTATAATCATCTTTTAAATTTAAGTTTACAAGGTTATAATGTCTTCTTCGTTTCTTTTTTTTCTCCAAAAAAAAAAAAAATCTATATGTGTATAGTCGACATAGAGGCAACATTATTGGAGGTTCATTAAGTGAAAATAATTTACTTGATAATTCAAATGATGATGAACATCATAAATATTTAGATCATCAATCATCAAAATCACCAAGTGAAGGTAGTTCACCATCAAGTAGAGTAGTCTCTGGACCACTTAGTATTCATACAACATCCAAAGAACCGATAAGTTTTGAAAGTATGTGCGATAGATCAAATGAAAAAAGCATTGTAAGTTGTTTTTATTTTTATCATTTAATTGCCTTATTTTTTTTTTTTTTTTGTCAACTATATTGTATATTGGTTTATTTTTTTTTTATTTGTCGAAAAAAAAATAGGAATGGGAAAGATCAACAGAACATTGTATTGATATTAATGATATAAGTGAAAGTGATTTAAAAAGATTACAAACATTTTTATGGCTTGAATTAGCAACATTATTTGATAAATATCATGTAACATTAGATAAACGGAAACCATTTAAACGTCGTCGTAAAGAAGAAGGAAATTTATTTGGTGTTTCATTAAGTGCATTAATACGTAGAGATCAACAATTAACTGGTGAAGATTCAACTTTAGTTCCATTATTTTTACAAGCAATATTAAATGAATTAACAAAACGTGGTGCTAAAGAAGAAGGTATTTTAAGAATAGCTGGGCACAAACAAAAGGTAAAAATTCAAAATAAATTTCGAGACTCATACATTATAAAGGACCTGGTACCGATCCGGTTCCGTTCTATACGATCATATTCAACAATTTTTTTTTACATGTTTTTATGTGATTTGAATGATGTATCTATTCACAAATATTCGGCCCGAATCCGGTCACAAATCACATACAAACATGAACAAAGGGTAACCGTATCGGTGCCCCAGATTGGATATGTGTAAATCGACCTTAAAGGTTTTATTAACAAATTTAAACTAATAAATTGTTTTTTTTCTCTTTTTTGTTTTGTTTAGACTGAAATACTCTATAATGAGCTCGAAACAGTTTTTTACCAAAAACCACATAAAGCATCATTATTATTATCATCAGCTGGTGTTCATGATTTAAGTGCATTATTAAAACGTTGGTTACGTGAATTACCTCAACCAATTTTAGCAAGTGAATTGATACAATTATTTTATCAAACAAATTTAATATCACCACCAGATCAATATAGAGCATTATCAATTGTTTGTTTATTATTACCAGCTGAAAATCGTAATACATTAAGATCATTATTATCATTTTTAAATTATATTATTGATAAACAATCATATAATAAAATGACAAAACATAATGTTGCAACAATAATAGCACCATCATTATTTCCGCCACGTTATGTACATCCAGCTGATGTTGATAAAAATAATATTGCTGATCAAGTTAAAGTTGCTGCAATATGTTGTCAATTAACAAATGTATTAATATCACAAGGTGAAATGTTATTTATGGTGCCTCAAAGATTAATTGAACAATCACGTATTAGACAAGTATGAATTTAAAATTATTTATATATAGTACATATAGTACATATATTATATAAACCGTATATGAACCGTTTTTCTAAAGAAAAGTGGTATAAGTCCACTCTTTGTTTTGAAATATGTACGGTATTTCAGGTTATTTTTTTTTTTCAGTTTCCATAATAATCTCATGTAACAGTTTAACTCGTAGTGAAAAGTTCTAGGGCATAATAATCTATATCTAAAAATAATATCGTTTAGATGTCCTTCTCGTCATCATTTGATTGAATGTATTTTCGATACCCAATTTTCGACCGTTTTTTGTTCATTAATCGGCTAGAAAATTTTCAATCGTACATTTAATGTTACGAATTGTCCATATGGTTTATTCTAGTGTACACCAAGAATTTCAAATAACCTTATGGGAAAAGTCTACGTATGTAATATCACACGACCTTGGTGGCGATCATTTCTTGAAATCACTCGACCTGGAAACTTCTCTTGCAATTGAACGAAATGTGTAACAAGTTGCACCGTTTTGTTCAAAGAAGATATTATTTAAGTTATCATTTTTAAGTTTTGACCATAAATACTCCATTATCATGGCTGTGTATAGCGTTCAAAACATGATCGTTCTTTTAAATTTTTTCACAAGGAATTAGGTAGGTAACACATTTTGTTGGTCGATTCTGCACACCATAATATTTCTTGCAATGCACGAAACAACTAGCGAATCGAACTCAAATTTCGACAATAAACTGTAGAATTATGTATCTTTCAATGATAATTTGAAAGTTCTCCTGTTGGAGAACCCATTATAATAATATTATTATTGTGATTAATTGAAAGGGCATGCCAATCCTCATCTGATATTAATTTCGACTTATTTTACACCATAAATGGACTTATACCACTTTCAAAAAATAATTTTAAAAAACGGTTGACCATATATATAAAATTTAATTTTTAATTATGTATGTAATTTCATTTTATTTATTTATTTATTTTTATTTTTCTATTTATTTCAAGGGTAAACGTACCACACATCGTCGTCTTATTAATAAAACAAATAATGTTGATGGAAATAATGTTATTCGAGAGATAAATCCAAATCATGTACATAGAATAGTTATATAAAATATTATTTTGAAAATCTTATATGAAAACTTTAAAAACAAATTCAAAAATTAAAATACACACACACACACACAAAAAAAAAAAAAAAAAAAAAGTAATTAATGTAGTTTTGCTAGATTATATTACTCATATCTATAGGGAATGTTATGATTATTATTATTACTTCTTTTTGTTTTTTTCTATTATTTTTTTTCATATTTTTTTTTGAATATGTACTTTTTTTTTTATTTGTTCTATTTTTAGTATTATACATGTGTGAACTTTTGTTATTTTTTTTTTTAAATGAAACAAAAAAAAAAAAATAACAAAATTTATTTTTCTGTTAAAAAAATAAATAAATAAATTTAAATTGTGCTAATATTATATACTACATACACATTTTTGTACTGTATACATTACATATACATACTTTCATTTTGTATCTTTCTTTTTTTCTTTTTTTTTTATATATTTACAATTTAAAAATTATATACATATATACATATAACATATATGTAATTTATTTAAAAACACTGATGAAACTCATTTACACAGAATTCAATTTAAAAAAAAAAAGGATTGTAATTTCTTTTTTTTTTCTTTTTTTCTTTTCAAAATTTCATAAATATGTATTTTGTGTTTCTAGACAAAAATTATGTTTTTTTTTTGTTTTAGCTATTAGGTATTTTTTTTTTTTTGTTAATAACATATTTCATACTATAAAATAAATAAAATCTATTTGTATCATAACGTAAACAACAACAACAACAGCAACAATTTTTGGTTACTTATATTATTATGTACCTATTATTATATATAAATATACATTTATACATATTATAAAAAAAAAAACATTTTTTTTTATAGTAATTTTCATAATAAAAACAAAACGAATTTATAAATAATTAATAAATAAATAAATAAAATCTTTATTATTGGAATGAAAATTTGATTTTTAATTTATTACTTATTTATTACCTTCTTAAGATGTAATTGGGAATGCTTTCATACCAATGGGTGAAAATACATTGGTTTTAATGCGCTAGTTGTAACAATTTTTTTCCTACTTGGTATAATAAGAATAGTCTAAAATAATTTTAGCTGACGGTTGTAATACACTTATACTCGTTACAACTTGGTCGTGCCACCATCAAGTGTATTTTCAGGAGTTGTTAAAACCGGTTATAAACTCGTTTGCGACGGTAGCAGCAGTCCAAGTCTATTTTACCCCAATGATATGCCAATATAACAAAGATATTATGTAGGATATGGAGAAGAAGGTTCCTTTTGAAGAAAGAAACTTCCAAAGAAGACTTCTGCATGCATGATAGTAGAATACTTAAATTTCGATCTGAGGTGTAAGAGAATCGGTATTTTCGAAAATGCAATGATGCTGCCGTGATATACAATTCAACGTATATATGTATGTTTCAAGCTGAATTGTGCATCACGGCAGCATTACTGCATCTTCGAAAATGCCAAATATACTCACACGTATACCTATGTATATGAAAGCAGCCCATTGAGAATTGATTTTGTAGGTCTCACTACACAACATATACTATTGGGAGTTAATAGACCACTTCTACGAACATCATTTTCCAAAAACCTTCCAATTACTTTCTTTTGAATCACAACGTCGCGTCCGTGACTAAAATGTCCTTTGATAATGGAAGATTTTTTTTCATGTTGAATAGAATTTTAATTTCGAGAGACTTGGAAAATAGTTTAATTTCATATTCGTGACGTGACATTTCACCCAGAGAAAAGTATTTAGAAGAATTAGAAAGTGGCAAAAAGACTACTTTGATGTTGTCAAAAGATTGAATCTTCTACAGCTTTCTTTGCATAAGATATTTCCTTGAATTCATTTTCAGATAAATCCCTAAGAATAAATTTTATACTATTTGATGTATTTCGAGTTCGAGTCTTATTCAGCTACGTCCTTTGAACTTTATTACACCCTCCATTGAAAGGATCTACGAAATTACTTGTTTTTGTGATGTTCTATGCCAAAAATAATAGGACAAACTAACTACAAAGTACCTTTCTCCCATTTTTTAAAATATGATTCTCATAAATTATTTGTAGCTTATTTTCGAGGAATTTAAATTTATTTTGAAAACTAAATCTGGATTATTGTGGAGATGTGGGGGACAACTCATACATAATACATAGGTATGTACATATGTAGGTATGTATGTATGTAGAAAAATACTTTGGTGCAAAAAGAAGAAAGTATCTCTGGACGACAAAATACTGTGCTGTGAATTGTGATACAATTTATCAAAGTCTAATTATCTCTAAGGATTGTAGAAATTCTTTTCTAATTACGAGCCACAATGCCACAATGTAATGTAAAGATATCTTTAAAAAGTAAACAGCACTTGCGTATATGACTGAAAAAATGAAAAGGGGTGGCTGTGGCGGAAAAGAATTTTTGCTATTTTAAAGTGGATGTAAAAGGCATGATAAACGTAAAATAAAATTATTACCTTGTTTAATACTACGTTACGTCCCTTCAGAGCAAATTGGTTCTGTCTGCATTCAGAAGCACAAATCACAATATAAATAAGTAAAATTCTTTATCTTCTAAGATTCCTTCAAAATTCTTTTAAAATTCTATACATTGAGCTCTTCAATTTGATACAAATTATCAATCTCATCCCTGTGCTTAATATTTTGATTATCGTGGTGAGTATTCGATCATTATGGTGAAAAATTTTTTACTACAGAGTACAGTATTTCTCTATAGTTTTAAATTTTAATGGAGTTTAGAAAAATAGATTCAAAATTCGAAATATTGAATTGTCCTTATTTTCTTCTGTTTTGTTGTTGACATTTTAATAACTCATTTTTTTCCTATGAGAAAGAAAAAACTACTTTTGAAAAATTTCCTTTTAACGATAAATTAATCCAATGGAAAATGGGAAATATTATAATATAACATCATCCCTTGGTTTCTTTCCAGTCTAAGAATACATATTCCATCATTTCCATGATATAGATTTTCACCTTGAGCAAAAATAAAAGTGGTGCAATTATCGTAAAAGAAAGTATGTAATATCGCCGAAAAAAAAATAACGAATAACAAAATCTCATGTAAACTTCATTCAAGTTAATAATTCAAAAACTTTACATAAAACAAAATAATTCTTCTATTCTTCCTCTATTTAATATCAAATTCATTCAATATAACTGAGCGTAATATATTCCAAAATACAGCGAAAAATCGTTTAGATCATCTGGCAGCACTTGTGAGTTTTTCAAGCAGTAGTTGTTTGTCTGTCAGCTGTCATCCCTCATATCATATATTTTGTCATTCCTTCTTGTTTGTGTCCTTTCTGTAACTGTATTTTATTATTCAGTGATTTTGTGTATATTTTATTTTTTTTGTGTTGCAGGCGGGAATAAATTTCTTCTATATTATATTTTTTTTAATGTGTGTTTTTAACTGTAATTACAAAATACCGTACCTAATTTAAATATTATAGAAAATCCAATTTAATTCAGTATTTTTTCTACTTTTTTATTTTTTTAATGTTTAAAAAATACAAAAAAAAACAAATCTTAAGTACAATTAAAATAGAATTATTTGTAACTACAGTAAACTATAATTATAAGTAATATGTCCTGTGAGGATTTTACACAATATCGAATATTTTTAAATACATTCGCTTATAGTCGTGATGAAATTTGGAATATTAAATTTGGTTCATATGGAATTGATGATTCTGAAATTGTTGCTGAAGCAATTAATTGGACAATACAGTATTTAAATGAAGGGTAATATTAATAGAAAAGAAAAAATTTACATACATACACATGTGTATTTACAATAATTATCATATTTGTGATAATAATCTGATAAGTCTTATATACATATTAGATTTATTTATTTACAAATATTAAAATTAATTTTTGTTTTTTATTTATTTACACATTAAGTAAACATTTTTTATATACATATATACATACAATTCTAATGAATCATATTTTTATTTAATATATTTTTTTATATACATACAGGCAATGCCCATCATCACTAGTTACGCCCATTGTAAAAAATGTTGCCAGTGAAATACAAAACAAAGATAGAAAAGTAGAAACAAAAGATGAATTCGAATCTAGAAGTGGAAGTACGTTAATAAAAAAAAAAATTCTAATAAACAAATTAATTTTCTTATGATTGATATGAATTTTTAATTAAAAATGATGTTTTCGTTTTCTTTCAAAGGTTACAAAGCATTCGAAATAAAACGATTAGTATTTGAACTTTTAAAAGAATATTGTTCAAATTTATCTGATAATGTTGAATTAAATAAAATATTAGCATTATCAAATGATAAAAATGATCACACTGTAATTTATTCAATATCATCAATTAAAAACACTCGACGTTCAATGGAAGATCGTTATATTTGTATTGATGATTTTCATGGAACATATAATGTACAGGTACAAAAAAAAAAAACAACAAAAAAATGAATTAAATTAAATTTGATTTATTTTACTTATGAAGAAATTAATTTAATTTATTTTATATATTTTTTTTTTTTTAGACTGGCCATCAAAAAGTTCATTTTTATGCTGTATTTGATGGACATAATGGTCATAATGCTGCATGTTATAGCGCATCACATTTACCATTTCATATTGCTAAAGATCCATCATATCCTTTAAATCCAGTTGAGGCCTTACATAAAGCATTCATTTTAACTGATCATAATTTTGTTAAAAAAAATATAAAAAGTGGTACAACAGCATTATGTGCATTATATTATCCACATGAATCAAAATTATTAATTGCATGGGTTGGTGATTCAAAAGCATTATTAGCTAAAAAAGGTAGTATTATGCAACTTGTCATTCCGCACAAACCTAATATAAAAGTAAGTAAGAAAAACAAAAAGAAACAAAAAATTCTTTAAGTGGCTTTTACTATGTATGTATAATTGTCACGTTACAAAATAACTGTTCAACTAAATTACATAATGTAGAGGAAATCTCAAGCAGAGGTTTCAAAACTATCCTGAATTTCGTAATCTCATAAAACTCTAGCGTATAATCGCTAGATCTCTTTCTTTTCTTTTGTTAGCATTCATGTATGTAGTTTGGTATATGGACACGTTGTGGCCCATATGCTGGCTAAAAAATAAGCCTTCACACTAACGTCATCTAACCTTAATTAGATTAAGTGAATTAACCAAGTAAAAGCCGCAATAACATTTTCAATGTTTTTGTAAATAAAAAATTATACAATTTTAATTTAATAGGAAGAAGCTGAACGTATTATTAAACAAGGAGGCTCAATTATGAGATGGGGTGGTACATTAAGAGTTAAAGGTCTTTTAAATTTATCAAGAGCTTTAGGTAAATTTTGAAAATTTAAGAAATAAAAATCTTTAAAGTAATATATATATGCATATTATATGTATGTTTATTTAATTTATTAAAGGTGATGTTTGTTGTAAGCCATTTGTTATTAGTGATCCAGATATTAAGTGTATTGAACTTGACGGTGAAGAAGATTTCTTTATATTAGCATCTGATGGATTATGGGACCATTTAAGTGATGAAGAAGCAGCATTGGCAGTGTATGATTACATAAAAACAAAGGATGAAAGTAAGTACATATTATATACTAGACCTAGAGTAATATGTATTAGAACATTAAAGTTCCTATACATGGCTGGTTTTCTATTATTTCAAAAAAAAAAAAAAAAAGAGTAGCGAAAATTTATTGAATACTATAAAAGTTTGTCAGACCGTTATGTCTTATGTTATACTGTCTGAGAGCAATTATAAAATCTATTTGGTCTACAATGTGGTACGATATATGAGTTTTATTATGATACTAAATGTTCTACAGCTTTCATTATCAAATTTTAAAAACTGTTTGTCTTATGGGAACTAAGAAATAAAGAGAAATATGGAGTTATTGAGAATTTCCTTTTCTTACTGTTCCTATTAGCTCATTAAAAACTTATGGCATACTTAAAACATAAGTTAATTTTTATTTGTCTAACTCATGACAACGGAGGCATAAAAGGATGTAAATTGAGTGTTATGAGTGCTTTTGTTTTGACGAATTGATATATGTATGTGAATTCCATTTGCAAAACTATAGAACATACATAATTTAGTAACTTGGATACGAAATAAATCGATGCTTTTCGTTAATAAATTTTTAGTGTTTATCATATTAAAACAACATTATAAAGAAAATCAAGCCAGTTTTCATTTGAACACTGTGAAACATTGAATAGTTGAGGGAATCTTTAGATGTAAGACGATTAAATAGAAGTAGAAATTTGTTTAAAAAATAACGTATGTACATATGTATTTAAAATTTTTGAATCGTTTTTGAA
This sequence comes from Bombylius major, assembly GCA_932526495.1. Lineage (NCBI taxonomy): Eukaryota > Metazoa > Arthropoda > Insecta > Diptera > Bombyliidae > Bombylius > Bombylius major. Next base: position 37,458,174 of record OW052046.1, read on the forward strand.
CGCTGAACTAAAGTAGTGTTTTTGTGAAAGACATAATTTTTTTTCTTTGAAATTTTCATCGTTCAAAGGACATTAAAATTAATAAAAATATTTGTGTTTGTGTAATTAGTACATTCAAAGTACCGTTATATAACATAATATGTATTTTTTTTTAACACCTAATAGAATCTTAGGATTTATCAAAAGCCTAAATCTATGAGAAGCACGAGTGGCACAAAAGACCTTATTAGGTCGAGGTGCAAATCATTTTAAACTTAATGTATTTTTTTTAAAGCAAATATAGTATAGACAACGAAAACTGTCCCCACTCAAGGATATTAATAATATTAATAATCGGAAGTAATGTTATAATTAACTTATGTTTTATTGTCCAGTAATAAAAATCCTAATGTTCTAATTTGGAATCACTGGCAAAAAATTATCGTGGAACGGACATTTATCGTGGTCCAAACTATTTTCCATAAGAATAGTCAATCATTTAATTTTTATCAAATTCAACAATTATTATAAAAATTCTTAAACTAACTACTTATGTATATTTAAAAGTGCTCTTTAAAAAATTTTCTATTTTATCTGGCAGTACTTGAAACTACATAAGACATCTTCACACCCACATTATTAAAAATCGACAACACATTTTTATTGTTTTGTTCTGTTTTTTTTCCTCATCATGTCTTATTTTCAAACAACAAGTAATAAGTTCAATTTCTAATACATACTATTTTTTTTTTTTTTTTTTTGTGAAATTTTTTGCCCATGTCAAGTATATTTTATATTTTCTATAGATTGAAATCTCTAACAACGATGAAGATGAGATTAGTACAAGATGTGCTTCACTTTAACATTGCACATTATTTATAGCATAATTTTTTATTTTTTTATTATTATTTTTTTTTTTTTTATAAATTGAAGTGATGAAAAATGTAAAGAAATTTTCCATTTATGTATTAAGGAAATTTCTAATTTATTATTCATCATTTTATTCTGTTTGCGTTTGAGTTTGCGCAATTAAGAATTAAAATTATATGAAGAATTAGATCATCAATATTAATCATAAGTATTCAAGGAATAATATTTTTAATTTGTTGATTTACTAGAACATTCATAAATTGATAATGCAAATTTATTTAAATAAAATACAAAATAGAAAAAAAAAACTAATTCCCCCAATTGAAATGTAAAATTAGATAATGTGTAATTTGTAATGGTATGTTCTCGTATAGGTGAAATTAGTAAGGGTAATTTATGTAAACAATTTTGTATTGAACCTGATACAGGTAGTCTTTAACATTATTATTAAGTAGAGTACACACATATTATCAGTCATGACTGACAGTCACATACCACACTGAAAGCCTGCGCCCAATGGTAACTACCCGTGCAACCTGTCGTGAAGTAACTTTGTCCAACTATATAGATGTTTATAGATATTGCACGATTTTCAAAGACATACAAAGAAGCTTCATGTTCTTTATAGATCTTTATAGATATCTAAATCCTGCTCTCAGGAGAATTATATTGCAGAGAGAGAAGAGGATTATAAAAATATTATGATAATTATATTCTATTAATAATCTATTAAGATCTATATCGATCCTTAACGAAGATTAAAGGGGAATATAGTACAATAAAGGGGAATAAAGATATCGACGATAACGAGATTCAAAGACAAAATCTATATTGATCGTTATCGATTTTCAAAGTATTTCAAAGACGGACAACGATCTATAAAGAATCGTCAAGAATCGTTATCGGTCTTTAAACGAACAATTTATATTTACAATAAGCTCTATAGTCGATAGTTCGGTACAGTGATGAATGGTGCAATGCAAAGAGGATGGCTTTACACACGAAGGTCCGTGGTTCGAATCTCAAGAGTAAATGAGCGCGTATACTCCGCAGTACCAAACCGGTATAGTACTATTTTAGTACGACTAAACCATTTTAGTACTGCCCGTATATACCGTAGATGCAAATAATGAATTTTGGTTCGCACCAAAATGGTCGACCTAAAATGGTTCGGTACCATGCGTATATACCGGGACCAAAACAGTACTAGTACCGGTTCGGTACTGCGGAGTATACGCGCTCAATTTTTCAAATTGAATTGTTTTTATATAATATAAATAAATATAAAAAAAAGCAAGAAAAAAAATGAAAAAAAAAAGAAAAAATGTTTTTATGGTCTATAAATTCCGATAAAGATCTTTATCGAAATCTTTTATAGCTGACGTCGAATTTCGTGATTAAAATCGATGTCGATCTTAATCAAAACCTTGGTTTTTTCTATAAGGAGCTTCACGCAAATCTTTATAGTTCTTTATAGCTAGCTATATAGCTTGGTTGCACGGGTACAACCACAACGACGACTACAACGTGACGTTCAATTAGAATCATTAGAACGACTGTTGTTCTCGCACAATGACAACGTTGTCGTTCACTTAGATTTACTTCTAATTTTGTCGGTGTCGGAAAGCAGTTGTCGTTGTCGTTATCACTGGGCGCAAGGTTTGACAGTGACAACCGAAATTCAAAATACACTAAATCCCCGACATTCGCGAGAGATACGTTCTGTAAAAATCTCGCATATGTAGGAACCCAAACACAATACAAAATAAGGAGATAGGTTCCAAATTTTCTAAAAAAATTGGAACAAATAAATTCATTGCTGGTTTTAAAGCATATTTTACGACTTAATTGTTTTGTGTTGTTGTTGGCGGAAAAAATTTAAAAAGTTAGGCTGTTTTCTCTCTTTGTTTTTCATCTAAAATTTGTTTGTACGGAGCAATTGAACTTAGTATTTCTGCTTTGAAAATTGAAGCTCTTTTATCATTTGAATCGATCAACTCAACAAAACAAACCACTTCTTGGACCTTTTATACCAATCAATCGCGTAAAAATTCGCATATGTTGAGGGAAGTTCAGAAAAATCCATTCGCGAATAGAAGAATTCGCGAATGTCGGGGGCTCAGTGTATATATTTTGAATTTATTTCAGTCAGACTGACAATCATTCAGTCAGAAGAACATTCAACATTATTAGTCTGACTGTCAGTCGTATGTGATAAAATAGAGGAATTTTTAAATAATTGAGGGAAATTTATATTTATAATAATTTCACATCACTATTGAAAAGTGTTCTTCTGTTCAGTCAGTGAACTCATATCTCATATAATTTAACAGCAAAGCAAGTATGTACATACCACACCAGAATAAATACTCATATTATACATACATACATAAAATTATATGTATATGCATGAAATATATGTACATATATGTTGCTTTTTTAATCAACCAAAAGCCGTATATACATATATAATTCAAAGCATTTCTATTGCTTTAGCAGCAAATCTAACCCCAAAAAAAATAACGAAAAAATATAATATAATTGAAGCAAGATGGAATGGAACTATAAAGTGGATGATGATGGTCGATGGAAGGTAACTTTGACTAAGTGGGTAGTGGCTCGATTAAGTTTATTTTGCCTTCCAAAATGCTTTTTATTACTTTTTGTTATTTTTTGTTTGGTTATTTTATACTTCTTCTTCTTATTATTATTCTGGATGATATTATGGCTTATATCATGCTAGTTGTTTTGCTGTGTCGTGTTGTTACCATTACCCATAGTCCATATAACAATTATTATCACGAATAACACCGGATCAAATTTGAAGCACATAGCAATAGCAAGAAAGAAGAAAGCACACAACGAGAACGAATCATATCATCATCATCATCATCATCATCATCATCATATTATACCAAGCAACCAACCAAGCTATACGGCATAAAATACAGAAACGTATTTTATTTTATATAGTATAATATAAATATACATACATATAATTTATAATATCGTAAAATCTATATATGTGTATACTTAATATTGTATCAGCTATATAATATTACCATACAATACAATACGCGAGCCAGTCAGTACATACATACATACTACATACCAAACCAACTAAATTAACTTTAAAAAATTCAGTGCAAAATATTGTATACGGTACATAAACGATCCGTTGTTGAAATTCACAGTCTGGTCTTGTATCTGGAGTTGTTAGCATCAATTTCTTTAAAAAAAAATTTCGTAATAAATTTCAAAAAAAAAAAAAAAAAAAAGAATTTTTCAAAAAAAGTAATAATATAAAAATTATAAATAATTATTCACAAATAATTAAAACACCAAAGAAAAGTTTCCACTTTATAATTTCCGTAATATTATAAAGAAAAGGAAAGAAAAAAAAAATACCCAACAGCGAAAAAAAACCCTTTTTTTTTTGTAATCCTTTTTCTTCTTTCTTATAAGAACACAAGTTTATTTTAAAAAATAAAAAAAAAAAAAATAAAAGAGGGTGAACTAAGGAAGAACTTGAACCAAAAAAAAAAAATAAAATAACTTCTTTGTGTTAAATAAAACATTTTTTTTTTGTGTTGTTGTTGTGCAAAGAGCCTTCTGTGTGGACTCAAAGAATATTTTTACCTGTGATCTCGTGTACTTTTCCTGTTTTTTTTTTGTTCGATTTATTTAAAAAAAAAAAATTAAAATTAAAAAAAAGTAATAAAATATAAAAATTCTATACTAACTTGTGATAATCATTGATATTTCTCTTGTATTTAAATTTAACAAATTTATTTAACAAAAAAAAAAAAAAAAAAGAACTAAATCAAAATTAAATTATTAAAAATTAATTATTTTATACATTTTATATTTGCAAAAAAAAAACAAAAAATCCAAATTTTTAAAATTATCATAATTAAGTTTGTTTAAAATTATTTAAAAAAAAAAAAAAACAAATCAGTATTTTTTTCCAATTTTTTAATTAAAAAAAAAAAAATTAAATAAATAAAAATTATTAAAAAAAACAAAAATTATACCTATTATAAATTTAATTAAATTTTTAAGTGAAAGTTTAACAATCAAAAAAACAAACAAAAAAAAATTTATTTAATTTTTCATATTGAATATATTATATTTAATCCAAGCGGCCTTTTCATATCGAGCTCTTAAAAAAAAAAAATAGAATTTTTTTTTTTCTATATTGCTTCAGTGCTTTTTTCTTATATACCTATGTATTTTGTTTTTTTTTATAAAAAAAAATTCTTATAAAAATAATATTTAAAATATACCTATAAGTAAATTTTACATTTATTATACATACATATACATATACATTTTATTGTACACACATCTCGTTTTAAATTAAATTTTTTAAAAACGAAAAAAATTTATTATAAAATTTCGTACTCGTACTCTCGGGAATATTTTTTAAATTTTTCTTTTTTATAAACTTTAAAAATTTTTTTTTTTTGTATCTTACTCTTTTCTTTTTTTTTTTTTTTTGTTTGTTAATATTGAAAATCTTGAAATAACGTAAAAAACAAAAAAATTAAAAAAAAAAAACATAAAATAAAAATTTTAAATATAAATAAAAATATAAAAAAAAAAAGAAAGAAAAAAAGGATTATTTAGAAGAAGTTGAAAGGAGGAGTTGTGTTTTAAATTGTATTGAAAAAAAAAAACAAAAAAATAATCATATATTTACTCGGTATATAATAATATACATGCACTATCTTTCTCTCTACACACAACTTATTTATTTTATTTAATATAAAAAATAAAAACGCGAAAAAAATAAAAAATAAAATCTATTTATCCAGAAAAAAGAAGTGAGGTAAGTGTTAAAAGTTAATACAATTTTTTTTCCTTAAAATTAAAACAGAAAAAAAAAAAAAAAGAATCTTCTTTAACTCTTTAACTTTAATAGCATACAATGTATGATTCATTATGCATTAATGTGTATGTATATTTTTAATAATTGTACAACATATTATTATATTGTATGGGGGATAATTTTTGTTATTTTATTTAATTTTTTTTTTTTTTTTCAATTTTATTCATTAATAATGGTCTCCCACTCTGCTTTCACCTCCAAAAATGAAAAAAAGAAATCATTGAATGTGTTTTTTTTTTCGCAAATTTTATGTTTAAAAATAAATTTTGAAAAAAAAACAAATTTTCATAAAAATGAAAAAAAAAAAAAAAACACACACACACAAACAAAATCTTGCAATTTTAGTACTTGTATGTATGTATAGTTTTAATAAGTGTACCACATATAAATTTTTTTCGAATCATAAAAATGCATAAATTACAAAAGAAAAAGTATGTACCTACCTACCTAAAACAACAACAATAACTATAAGGATAATGAATATCCTTTATCTCCTCTTAAAGAAGCTTTTCTCTTTAAATTTCTATGTACAATGTATATATGTATAGTTCATGGTGGAGAGGTTTAGATTATATACCTACCTATATATTTTTTGTTCTATTTTTTAAATTTATAATAGGGTTGATGATATGAATAAATAAAAAAATCATATGAAATAATAAAATTAAAAAAAAAAAAAAATTATAAAATAGACATGAAATGAAAAATATGAATATTTGCAAGAATATATTGCAGACAATATAAAAAAAAAAAAAAAGTCATGATGAAGACATAGGAAGGTGAATTGTCTTAATAGGATGAAATTCTCGGGCGGTGCCGCTGTTGCCGGTATATACATACATTTATTTTTTCTTTTTAGATTTTATTTCATTATTATGTTTTTTTTTTTTTTTTTTTATATACATACATATATACAATATTTTTGCAATCGTATTGATAATACATATAAAATGATGATGATGATGATGATGGCACGGCGCTGGTGATGATAATCATGATGATGATGATTGTCGATGCCGGCTACTAGTATTACTCATGATAATGTATCTGTAAAGCATATCTTGCGCTTGAAAATATGTATCTTTTTATAAGAAATAATATTAAAAAAAAAAAAAAATATCATACCATCATCAGGCCATCATATGGCTTGCTCTCTATAAAGCATGGCAATTTGTCTTCTACTATACATAGTATCTATACCTATGTACATATAGAGTACATACATATCTATCTGACTTTAGTTGTACCTGTTTTTCGATAATTTGGATTTATATTCTTTTAAAATAAAAATACTCTTTTTTCTTGTTTTATTATTTTGTAATTAAATTCAAGAAAATAATTTTCTTTTAAGAAAAAAAAAAAAAAAAAAAATCTGAACTTTTGTGATTGCCTTAATTAAAATTGAATAAAAGTGTAACAGAGCAAAAGGAAGAGAAAGAAAAAAAAACTAGGTAGGTACCTATACATTATTTCCTTATGATAATTTAGATATCATATTTAGTGTAATTTTCTATATACATATACAGACATATGTATGTATGTTAGGATAAATTTTTCATGAGTCAACAGAAAATTTGTTGAACAAAAAAACACCCTTGAAAGTTTATGAGCAAACAAAAAAAAAATTGTACATACACTTATTAAAATGCTTATATACCATCAAAATGTAATCATCATTCAGATTTCGGAATATCCTTTCTATAATGTGTTAAAATATTAAATTTTTATACTTTGTTATTGTTATAGATATTGTCTTTTTTTTTTTTTTTTTTTTGTAATTTGATTACACACATGATGATTATAAATATTAGGTACGTGCTAATAATCATTAATTTTCATATAAAAATCGTCAATTTAAAGAAGAAAACAAAAAATTGACTATTGAATTTTCTATTGTAACGCTTGCTCAGAATGTCAAAATAATTAGTTTCTATGATTAATTTATTTAATTTTTATTAAAGTAGTTACCTGTCTTTTATATATTTCAATTTAATAGCAAAGTATGTACCAATATATACATTTACACCTATTTACATATATACATTACCTAACTATGTATAATTTCACATGTTGAGAAACAAAATAATTCAATTAAATATAAAAAAAAAAATAAATAAAAAAAAACAATCTAATGTTGCAATGTAAAGAAAAGAATGAATGACGATGGTTTTTTAATGTTTAGATTAAAATGTTTAGTAACTTTTTTTTTTTTTTTATATTTTAATGTATTATTTTTTTGGTGTCAACATAACGGTGATAAATTGCATTTGTTTTTCTTTTTAGGAGGGTTTTAATTGATTGTAGATAAAATGAATATAATATGTAATATATTATATCTAACTGAAAATTACGTATACGTACATACATATTAATGAGAGTTAAAATAAGGGAAAATTTCATTAAAATTTAATTCAATTAAAATGAACGACTATAGTTTTAATTGATTTGTACTTATATTGCGAAAAAAATGGCAAAATGAAAAAAAAAAAAAAAAGTAAATTTTATTATACATTTTCAAATAAGAAATGAATATGAATCATACATATATGTATGTACGTAATTTATGTAAAATTTAAATGTAATTTTATTTATATAAACTAATTTTAGTAATTGCAATCATTAATTTTATTATGCGAAAAAAAATAAAAAAAAATAAAAAAGAAAAGAAAATCGAAATATGTAATAACATCATCCTCTTGAAACATTACAATGTATTTATTTTAGAGATATGTATATGTACAGTACGTACATATTATTCTGTATCTGTATCTTTAAAAATTTAAAACATACAGAAAAAAAAATAAATAAATAGATATTATGAATCGTAAAATAAAAGAGAAAGATTTTTGCTCTTTCATTGTAACTTAGGTATATATGTATGTATGTTTTTATATAATAAAGTACATATATAGCTACATATTATAATAATTCATACCGGAAGATGAATATAGTTATTAAAAATCTTCAAGAACAACTGTAATGAAATAATGTATGGTATAATATAATATACACATTAATGAAAGAAGAAAAAAAAAAAAAAGAATCTTATTCGATTTTAAAAAGTTTAATTGACTTATTCAATGTTTTTTTTTCTTTACTTTTTAAATTTTATTATTATAATATGTACATATTATAAGTACATATATGTACTACATGTAATATGTGCGTCTGTGTGTGTGTTTTTTGTTTATTTTCTTTTTAATTTTAAAATTATTTCTTGTTTTTTTTTTTTTTTATTATTTTAATAAGAAAGAAAGAAAAACAACAGATTCGTAAAAGAGAATATAATAGTAAAATAAAAGAAGACAAAAAAAAAAAATAAAATCAGAAGATATAAAATCAACCGATATAATTGAATTGTACATGACTATAAAAAAATATAGGCTAACCTAAAAGTTCATATATGTAGGTATGTACTATGTACATATATTATACAGGTATTAAAAAAGATACTCTATGATTCTTTTACATTTTCCTTTCTTTATTTTTATTTTTTTTTTATATAGGTAATATGTGATGCAAGTAGTGCATTATAATGAACACACCTGTGCTAATATAATAGTTATGTTGATGATGTTTCTTTAGCTTTTATAGATACATATACATATATTTTTTGTTTTTCTTCTTTATTTTTACTGTTCATATTAAATGTATATGTAATATAATTGTACCAGTAAATATAAATCTTATTGTATAATATACACTACACAATGTGATGTTGTGAGCTGTTAAATTGCATTCCTGCTATAATTTTCTGGTGCTTCTTTTACTAGCTTTTTTTTTTTGAAAAAAAAAAAAAGATTTTTTTTTTTAGAAATGTTAAATTTTAACTCTTCTATATGTAGATATGTATATCCATTTCACAATATTGCTTTTAAATATATTATAAACATAGACATAATATGTCTAGATATATACATATGTACATATATGCCACCTTCCATAAGCTTTTTTTTTTTGTTGTTGCCCTTCAAGTACTACTATAAAACAATTTATTTGCTCCTTGTTTCTTTTTAGTATTTTTCTGCACTTCGTACAGAGTATGTATTTAAAAAAAAAAAAAATCTATATAGAGAGTTATTGCCGTTCTTTAATCGTATATATGTATGTATGTATGTTGTAGATATTTTCAGATACAGATATGTATATTATCGTCAACGTTATTTCCCTTGAGAAAATGAGGGTGCCCTGCTTGGTTGTCTCCAATTGTTTCCTATACGGCTTCAGTATAGCAATACAAGAACAGGGACAGTAAAAACTAAAAGCAATTAGAAAGAGAATTTTTTTTTTCTTTTTGAAAATTACCAGACATTTGCGAAAGAAATGAAAAAAAAAAAACAACAATATATTGTACAATAGTACCTAAGTTTTGTATATTAGATTTATATTTAGGTACTGCATAAGTATAATAAAAAGTATTGAAAGTATTTCTGTAATAATGTTTGTATGTACACATATGATTATACATATATGTATGTATATATTGAATTGTTTTTCAATTTAATTTTATTACATATAACTATATAAAACGACATATATATACACATGAAACTATTCAGATAGATAACTATATATTTTCTAATATTATCTAAATTATAATATAGATACCTACATTTAATATATATCTATCTGAAGGGGGACATATTAGAAGATTTCGTTTAAAAAGGACTAACCATTAAATAAAATAATGAATTACATAGGTACATGAATGTAATTCTAAATTTAATAGATACATACATTATGTATTTATATAAAGAACTAAAATATACTATATGTTTTTTTTTTGTGTTATTGTTGTTGTTGCTTTTATTGTTAAAACACACACAGATCATTGACTTCTAAACATTTTCTTTAGATTTATGGGCTTGCCAGTAAAATCGTATTTAATTAATCCCACACGCATACATTAGGTTAGGTTTCTTTATTACCGGATTTTATTTTTAATTTTAATTTTTATTTTTTCTCCATATAATGAGAATAAAAGAAAGTTTAATTATAATTATTCTTGAAAACAAAAAACAAAAAAAAAAAAAAAAGGAGGAGGAAAAAAATATATTTAAATGCCTGAAAATCACATATGAATAATTTTTCTTTTGATTCTTTTTTTTTGATTTTTTCCCAAAAACTGAAGAAAAAAACCATGAAAAAAAAATACACATCAGTAAAAGGGATTTGGTTTTTAAATGTACATATAGTATATGTACCTTGTGCACACCCTTTTTTTTTTGCAAATAAAAAATAATGTATGATATATTTATATGCATCATGCTCCTTTTTAATATTACTTCCTTTCATTACTTTTTTTTTTCATTTTTACTTTTCTTTTTTTTTTTTTGAATTTGCAATGTTACTGGTACTTACTATCAAACAACCACCAAATACAACCCACAAGTTTTTCGATCTTTCTGAAAAATGAAAAAAAAAATACAAAAGGAGAAGAAGAAAAAAAAAGCACACTTAGAAAAGGAATAAAAAGTGGAGGAGAGACCACATACATATATGTATATATGTATGTAATTTCAGGGTGTGTTCACATACATGTATGAAAAAACTCTGACACTTATATTATGAATATTTAAATTTATGGTATAATTATATTTTGCAAAAAAAAAATGAGAAAAAAAAACATCCATGTATGTAATACATATGAATATATGATTAAAAAGTTTAATTAAGGGTAGATGAATGAGAACATAAGGATAAATTGAGAGCGTTGAAAATAAAAATAAAAAAATGTAATACAAAGTAAAGTAAATGACAAATGAAAAATATATTATGTGTGAAAAAAAAATTATAATGAATGAATGAATGAGCAAGAAAAAAAAAAGTCAGGTACTTTAAACAATAAAGAAAAAGAAAAAAAAAACTGACTTTCATGAAATTAATTTACTTGTGTGAAATTAAATAAACCTTAAAAAATAAAATTAAAATTGAAAAAAAAAAAAACTAACGACATTAATAAAGCCGGTAAAAAAAAAATCTTTTTTTTTTTAATGAGAGATAAGTAGCATTAGAAAGATTAAGCACATATTATTTATTATGTCTTTTCTGTATGAATTTTTTGCTTCCTCCTTCTTCTCTTTTTCAAATCATAATTTTATTTTATTTTTTTCGTTTTGCACGAAAATGATTTTTTTTTTGTTTGTTTTTAGAAATCTTTTTGATTTCTTTATGACTTTAATTTGACTTAGTTTTCTGCAGTTTTTAAATTAAAAAGAAAAAAAATATATACATGTATATCTATGTATCTGTTGTTTTATAATCACATTTAGAAGAATAAGAAGAAGAAAAAAAAACCAACTTTTTGAAAGTTTTAACAATGTATTGCAAAAAAAAAAAAAAAAAATGAAAAAGGAAAAACTTAAAAAATTTTAATTAGGTATTATTTTATTTTATTTTTTTTTTTTTTTGCATTTCTTGATAATAAATTGTCATTTGCAAAAAAATTTTTTTTAATGATTAATAACCTTAATGATGATGTATGACCTATTTCTCAATTTTTTTTTTTTTGATTGTGAAATTTATTTATTCATCATTTTAATTGTATTTTTGCTCTCACACGAATTTCAAATTTAAAAAAAAAAAAAAAAAAACAAATTTATCATAAAAATTTTTCATATCAAAATGGAACAAAATATGAATTTTACTTTTAAAAAGAAATAATTAACTATAGTTCATTGTCGTTCTGTAAAAATTCACTAAGTCCATTTTTTGTTGTTGTTGAAAATGAATAAAGTACACAAAAAAAAAAAAAAGAAAAACAGAGCCCAAAACTTTATATGTACATATTTGTTTCTGTGAAACGCCATCTAATCGAAATGATTTATTATTTTCAAGAAATTTCGTTTCAAATTGAAAAACACAGCAAATTTATTTTTTAATATGAAAACTGAAAATTTTTTAAACGTTAATTATCTCAAAAGTATTATTTTAGACTTGGTGAGTTTTTACAAAACGACAATGACTGCTAATCTATAGAAAAAAATAAATTTTTCATAAATTTTATCATTAGGAAAATAAAATAAAAAATAAAAATAAAAACAAACACACACACACAATTACCATATTGTCTTGAATTATTTTCACAATATGAATATAATGTCATTAATTATTATTTTTCATTATTTAACACGTTCATGTGATTGCAATAAAATAAAAATAATAAGAAAAAAAAAATTTACATTCACACAATTGGTTTTTCTTTTTAAAATGCAAATTAAGAAAAACAAAAATCAATTCACATTGAGATAAAGGTAGCACAACAAGGGGAAAAAAAATCCAACTGAATAAGATTTTTTTTTTTTTTTTCTAAAATAAAAAATGAAAGATTTTTTAAAACAAAAACACAAGAAAAAATAAAATGTTTTTACAAACATTTTGAGGGACACTTTAAATAGGAAAGTAAAAATCTGTTGTTTTTAAAATGTCGGAATTTTCCTCTTTATGTATTTTTATTTTGTTTTTTTGTTTTTTTTGTTTTTTGTTTTTGTTTTGTTTCTCATTGTGTAGTTGTTATCATTAACCAACATCCTGCGCAACAATCTTTTCTTTTCAATTTTAAATTTTTTATATCTATTCATAAAACTTACATTTTTAATTATAAAAAAGAACAAGCAATAAAAATAAAAAAAAGTGATAATAGCCGGTAAACGCATAAGGAATCATGCATTATGAATAATTTTATTATTAACAAATGTATATAAGAAGTAATTTTTGTTATTATTTTATTTTATTTTATTTTTTTTTGAATGATGTTGCAAATTAAATAAATAGCAAAACTTATAAAAAAAAAAGTACGATTTTTTTTTTTTTTTTTTCATTAAAATCCCACACACGTCATATTTTAAATTGTTTTCATTATTTAATTAAAAATAACATAAGAGAACACACACATTCAACACATTCATATACCGTTATAATATATAATTTACGTTAAAATCTTTTGTTTTAACCGACAATTTTAAATTGTTATTTTTTTTTTTTTAAAAAAAAAATCGCGTTCAATGAAAAAAATATTAAAACAAAAAAAAAATTAAATTTAATATGAAAAACTATAAATTTTTATGGATTTTATCATGCTTTAAAAAAAAAAAACAATATGTTTTTTATTTAATTTTTCATATGTGTTAAAAAAGAGTATGTACATATATGTATGTATTTTAATTGTGAAATCTTCTAGAAGTCCTGTTTTCATTATCCTAGAGCTTGTATTATTGCGGAAATGTTAATTTTATTTTATTTATTTTTTTTTTTAATCAATGGCGACGACGTAGGTATGAAAAATGAATGGTAGCTAGAGGTTAAGAGAAAAAAGAAAGAAAGTGTTGGTGGATGCCACAAGCCACACATTTGATTTTAACATCTGAAGAATATAATAAAGAGGAAACACATTAAATGAAAAGATGTTTTAACAATTTTCAAAGTTCTATTAATAAAATATTGACCATATTTCAATGTACGCTATAGAAGGGTGACTTTAGAAAGAAAAAAAAATCATATATGTTACACATGTTAAATGGGTTATAAATATGTAATGTACCCATGTATGTAAGGGCTTACATATGGCAAAATGCGGAAAAAAATATCAAATTAAGAATATTTTACGCAAATTAATAAACAACTTATACATACATATTTATTTGAACAAGAATCTTATTGTGGTAACCCTTTCTTCTGTGGTACACATATGTTTTAAAACTATTATATTGTGTTTGAAGCAATTTTTTGATTAATAATACGCGATATTTCCATTAAGTAAAATTATAATTCTTACACTTTTGTTTGATAAACATATGTACATATATGAATTTCTAGTTATGTGTTTGTTTTTTCTTCTATTTTTGTTTATTTTCCAATTTGATTATACTCTTATTTACTTCCTTTATTACTTATTATTATTTATAGATAATCATAAAGCAATGATATGAAACTTATATTCAAGTAAACAAGGAATATTTTCGTGTACACATATGTATAGGTAGTAGGTACATATGTACATATAAAAAAAAAACACTTTGTTATAAATAACTTACCTACCTATTCATCGAAATCGTAATTATAATTTATTAAATACAAGAAGATGAAAAAAAAAAATATACATAGTATATTATAGTATATTAATTATTAGGTATAATAGAAAGTTGCAATAAAAGTTGACCGCCCTCTATGGGTGCCCATGTAGAACGAAGAAGTCGCGTGTTCTGAAGATTATATTATATGATGATAGATACTCTTTTATAAACAGATATATACATATGTATATACATATATTTTTTTTCATTATATATTTCTTTCATTTAACAAAAAAGAAATTGTATTGAAAATCATTTTTTTTTATTATTTTGAGAAAAAAAAAAAAGAGTACATATAATAAGTAAAAATGATGCTGTACTTGTAAAATGATGATGATGATGATGATAACGCCCATACGCGCATCGATTAGCTACATAAAAAATGTATCTTCAACATTGCAGAAAATTGCAAAATGCATCATTACAATTTATGAAAATAAAAAGAAAATCAAAAAGAAAAGAAAAGAAAAAAAATAATAAAATAATTAAGAAATTGTATTGCAGCTGATTTGGTATTTGTTACAAAAAAAAAAACAAAAAGAAGAATCCAAATACATGATTTTAATGAAAGAAATAAAATTTTACAAGAAAATAAGGGAATAATTTTTTTAAAAGCAGAAAAAAAAGTAGCCAATTTTATTGATCTTCAAGTAAAAAAAAAATGTTAACAGCATATACATATATGTATGTATCTATACAATAATTTGAAATTTATTATTTTGTAATTTTATATTATGTGTGTGTATGTATATGAATAATATTTTTCTATATTACTTAACCCTAGGATTGCCTGATCATATACAAACGTATACATGCGGACTTTGACCCTTAATAAAATACGATCCCTTTGAGCTAGAACCTTGAAACCTTCACCAATTTTTCCATTAGAGGGTTCTTTCTATACACCCCAAGGTCCTAGAACAAAATATCCTTTTCATGCAAAAACACAAATTTGGCCGTGAGTATACAAATGTATATCTACCATAAATTTTATATGGAAATTTTTTTTTTCAAAGAGCTGTATCTCATCACCTCGTGGACCAAAAACCGTAATTCTTTGACCTAATTACTTGCTAAAGTGTTCTCTTTGATTATTCCGTACAATTTTTTTCTAGTACTTTTACTTTTTGAGATAAAGTGCAAAACAAGGTAAAGAGTCGAAAATTTTCCATACATTTTTGAGACCAAACACAAATTTTACTTAAATTTCAACTTCAAAGATCTGTATCACAGCATCCCGTACACTAAAAACTAATATTTTTATACTAAACCATTTATCAAAGTGTTCTTTTTAGTATTGTTTTTTACAGTATTTTTGTAGTTTTTTTTAGTTTTCAAGATAAAGTGCATAATAAAATAAAAAACGTTAATGTTCCCATACATTCTTGTACATTCATAAAAGCTAACTTTATTGTTGGCTTTGAAGTTCTATATCTCAGCATCCTCTGAACCAAAAACTAATATTTTTGGATTAAAATATTTGTTAAGGTGTTGTTTAAAAGCTATCTTATACAATATTTCTATAAGTGCCACAGTTTTCAACCAAAACGACAAAATACGCGAAAAACCATTAAGAAGTTCAACGTTTTTAACCTTATTTTCCATTTTATTTTGGAAACTAGAAAAAATATGAAACTGCAATAGCAACAACATTAAAGACAACACTTTAATAAAGATTTCAATAAAAAAATTAGAGTTTTTGGTTCACGGGATGCTGAGATCCAGATCTTCAAAGTCAACTTTAGGTCTTAATTATGGTCGAATTTGTAAATGTATGAAAAGTTAACGTTTTTTACCCCTTTTTTTTTCATTTTATTTCGAAAAATAAAAGAAAAACAAGAAAACTGTACAGGACAGTTTTAAAGAGGACACTTTAATAAATACATACTCACGGCCAAATTTGTAACATTCTCGACAGACATCCTAGGGTTAAAATCCTCTTAAATAATAATAATAAAAGTGATGATCGCGATTAGAATGGTAACGTGATGATGATGATGATGATGGTATACATATAAATATTTAAAGTTAGTGGGCAATAACTATAATAAGATTATTTTTATATCTTATATACATATATTATGTTTTTTTGTCTTCAAGTCAGTAGAGATCTTGTCTCCTTTATCTTGTTGTAAAATGCAAAGATATTGATCAAATGGCGCCATCATTATTATTCTATATACCTATATGTACATATATGGACATAAATGTATCATATGTTGTGTGTAGCATATGTGTACATAATGTTTTACGGATATGAAAATACATATTGCAATTATTTTTTTTTTACTCCTTTTTTTTTTTTTTTAATTATAAGAAACAGATCTTGATATTTTGCAAAAGAAAGAAAAACACAAAAAGAAAAATTGAACATGTGGGAGTAATTTCTTTTACCCCAATACATGCTGTTATAATAATATGGTTTCCTATATATGGTTAATGAGATACATTTGATCACACTTCATCTTTATGTTTTGTATATATGTATGTACATATATGTAGTATGTATCCTGTATTAAATGTGATTTATTATGATGGTTTATTTTTTGTTACATATAGGTATACGTATTAATAATTTAAAAATCTGTTAAGAATAAATAAAAAAAAGGGATATTAGTTTCTTTTTATAGATTTATAAATGTTTTTTTCTTTTCTTTTATTTTCTTCTTGTCTTGAATGTGTGTTTTTTTTTTTATTATTATTTTGTTTTCTTAAATGATTTAAATTTATTCATTAATACCTTTTCTTTTTTTTTGTTTTTGTTTTTTATTTTCGTTTATGTTGGCTTGTTATAGCTTTCTAATTATTATTATTGGTTAGTAACCATTAAAAAATGCTACATAGATATTTCAATTTTATTTTTATTTAGAGAATTTAAAAAAAAAATATACTCTATATATTTTATTAGATACATACATAGATTGCATATAATATTCACATTGCAGCCACATAAGCATTTTAAAAAATAAGTAGAAATTAAAAAAAAAAAAACTATAAGTTTAGATTTATTAAAGGTTTAGAGATTATAATTATGTTTATAATTTTGATGTATGTACATAATATAGGTATGTATGTATATAAGTATATATATATAAATTTTGCCCAAAGTAAAGTAATAATACCTATATTGAACATACATACGATATATAACATATAGGTACAATATGATTAACGTGATAATAATGATAAAAGTAAGTAGAGTATTACCGGCGCGATAATTTACTTACATCTTAGATACTTTTTCTTATACATATATATGTGAGTACTTTTAGCATATAGTTCAGTTATTGTTGCATAGATTTTAATTTATAATTTATAATTTTTATTTTTTTTTTATTACGAGGTGGTATAGTGATGGTAATAATGATGATGATGATATTTTTGTAATTTTTTTCTTCTTCTTCTTTCTTTTTTTCTTTTTGATATATGTATGTACATATCTTATACCTTTGCCCATATCTTATAACTTCTTGTGTTAAGTATAAAACATATTAACTTTAATTTCTAATGAAAAAAAAAAAAAAAAACTATGTATAAGCTTATACAATGTTATATATAGTCATGAATATACATATATGTATATGTTTAGATACATCTATATATATACACTATATATCATCAACCTTTCTATAAGATACATAGATACATATATCTGCAAGAAAAGATTTGAACGGAAGTCACGTTCATTCACCGTGCAGTTTTAACGGTAACGATTGAGTTCGGTATTTTTAACTTATTTCATTTTTTTTTTTGTTTTTTTTGTCTTCAATTTTTTCTTTCTTCTTATACATCATTGTCTATATAGATACTATACATTTTTCTTTTCTTATTGTTTTAAAAAAAATTCATTTATTTTTATTTTTTATTATTATTATTAGTTTTTTTTTTTCTATCCAATTTCTTTACCCTTGCCATATTACCTAGTTGAAAATCGAAAAAAAAAAAAATTCCTCTATTTCATTTACGTCTAAATTCTATTTATGGTATTTATTAATGTATCTTTTGTTTTAAAAAATTAAAATAGGTAATAGAAAGACAAAAAATATATATATATATGTATATAGATATAGGTACAAGAATATATTATAATTCAAAAAATATATATTTTTTTTTAATATCGTCACAGTTATTATACAGTTGTCATAATTTTTATGTTTTGTTTTAAGAAAAGTATTTTTTTCTAATTAAATACCTTCATATTTTTTTCTCTCTTTAAATTTTTGCATAAGAAAAATCTATCTTGGAAAATTTTTTAAATTTTATTATTTATTGTTTTTTTTTTAAAAATTCATAGCTAAATTGTTTTTTATTTTTTATTTTTTTTTAAAATTCTAATTTGAATAATTTTAAATTAGTTTTTTTTTCTCTTTCTCTAAACAATTACTAATTGTAATAAATAATTCAGTAACAATATATTCATAATTATTTATTATGTACATACATACTTGTTTTTTTTTTTTTTTTTTTTTATTACAAATTCAAATTTTAATTGGTAATATGTAACTACACATATGAATCATTCTCATTCAATATTAATTTACGTTTTAAAAGAAAGAAAAAAAAAAATTGTTTTTGTTTTTTGTTAGTTAAAAATTATTTATTATCGAATTATTTTTCTAGTTTGTCAATCATATAGATTTCTAGATAAAAACAAATAATAATAATAGTATAATAATAAAAAAAAATAATAATAAATTTATGTACTTTATATGACTATTTTTCATCTTTGAAATGTTTGAGTCATGCTAAAATGAACACAAAATATTTAAAATTAATTTTTCGTAATCATCTGAAATATTAGTTTTTTTTTTTTTTTTTTTTTGGTTCAAATATCTAAGCAAAAGAATTACTTTTTTAACCTTGATCAGTTTAGTTTTTTTTTTTTTCTCTTCAAATTTAACAATAAAATCAAGTATCTACCAAAGTTTTGACATCAAATCGTTTTTTTTTTTTCAAACTTAAGCAATGCGTTCAAAAATTTAAAAAGAAAAAAAGTGGAAAAGGTTATTTATTTAGAATACCTACCTTTTGAATTTTTTTTTTTCTTTTTACTCAAGCAATGAAATGTTTTTGTACAAAATAAAAAGTTCACGTACCTAATTATCATGTATTTGTGATTTGATTGAAAAAATGTTCAATAAATAAGTTTTACATTTTTTTTTCTTTCTTATTTTCTTTAAATTTTCATTCGGAAAATTCTCTTGAAATCATACGAAAATTAATTAATTTAATTTATTCGATACAACTGATCGCGGTATATCGATCAAAAGTAACAATAACCCAAAAAAAATTTAACTTAAATTTCATAAAATTTTGGTCAAGGATAAATTTTGAGAATAAAAAATATATAGGTATCTACATTTTTTTTTTTAATTGTTGGATGAAGTGTTAAGGTTCAATTGATTTCTGTACTTACATAGGTATATACAAGGATATCTACCAAAAAAAAAAATGATTGTTCATAAATTTGACCTTAAATATCATTATCTTGAAAAATAATAATAATAAAATAAATAAAACCATTACTTTACTTTTTATTGAACGTTTTTAATATTGTACCTACATATTTTTTTTTTTGTAAAGTTTATTATATTTTCAGTAAACTTGAAAATTAATATTTAAAAAAAAAAAAAGTCCATATAATTTGAAAGTGCGTAACATATTAAATTTTCATTGTACATAAATTAATTTTTTTTATTTTCGTGTTTTTTTTTTTTCATTATTTAATGCACATTTTACCAATTAAAAATTTGGTAGACAAAGAGAGCAACAAAGAAAAAAAAAAAAGTATCTTTCGACAAACAAAAAAAAAAGTTAGTATGTACAAATTTTTGATTACTTTTGTTTAATTTCATTTAGGAAAAATTGAATATATGTATTATGTATGTACATACTATATGATACATATGAGGGGTATAAAAGCAAATTCAGCAATCATCACTTTTATTAAATTTCAGTAAACGTCATTTTTGTTTTCTAACGATTTTCAGTTTCTACTTTATTTGTATGTATAGCGGCTTAGAAAGTAGGATTTTTTTAGACAGATTTGCCATGAGATTTTGTTGTCATTGCATTTTAATAACGAAAATCCTCGAATAAAATCTCTCGTTTTTTCCACTCTTTACTCATTTTTTTTTATCAAAAGTGGAGATTCATTGCTGACTTTACTTTTGTACCCCTCATATTTAAATTTTTCTGTTGTATTATAGAGACCTCTTAGAATTTTATTCTAGATGATGAAACCATAAAAAAAAATTAAATTTTCCGTTTTTTATTCTTATACATTTTTATTCCATTCTCTTTTTTTTTTTTTGAAGAAATGAAGTTTTTCTCTTCTTTCTTGTTTCTTTAACTGCTACTTAAATTGAAATAAAATGCATGCATAAACTTTTTTTTATCTCTTATGTTTCTGTGTGTTTGTGTGTGTTTTTTTTTTTAATCGTTTACATTAATCATAATCTTAAAATTATTGTTATAATAATGATTTTTGATAATTTTCATTTTTGTGTTTTTTTTTTTTTTGTTTTGATCTTTTACATATTTATTCAAGTTTTATTTAAGTCCTACTTTTTATTCTTTTTTTTTTTTTTTTCAATTTTTATAAATCCGTATATCATGTGTTTTTTTTTTTTGTTTTGTCGTTATTGAAATTGATTATGATTGCTCTTTTTTTTTTTGTTACCAAATTTTTTTTTTGTCTTTTTTAGTATTAAAATGTCTGTTTCAATTTTAAGCTAAAATAAAAAATTTTTCTTAAGTCTTTTAAGTAATTTGCTTCATTTAACACACTTGGTTGTCCAAAAAAAGGAAAAAACTTCTTATAAAACACAACCATCAATCAAATATTAATTACAAATATAATGATTTAATTGAAAAAAAATATATATGCATATATTAAATAAATATATGAGAAATAAATAAAAGCTCAAGTGAATAAAAATGAAAATTAAAGCAAAAAAAAAATTAATAAAATAAATATGTAAGTAAGTAAATAAAAAATTTATAAAAGTAAATACCCTCAGGGTATATGAAATATAGTACATATAAATATGTGTATCTAAAGTGATGCATATTGTATATGAACAATAACAATAAAATCGAAAAGATTGTTTTTTTATAATTTTAAATAATATATAAAAGTTTTCTTATTTTATGATATTTTTTTTTATTATGTGTATTTTTTATTACTTTTAAAAATTTAATATATAATACATTATTCACTTTCTTACCTTTTATTTTATGTGTATCTTATTATTATTAACATTTAACGTACATACATACATATATATATATCTGATGCTTATTATTTTATTATTATTATTATTATTATGTATTAGTTTTTGTTAAATTTTATATTTTTATTATTATTGATACAGATACAGATACTTATCTACAACATTACATACCTTCTTCATACCTTTTAGGTATATGAACGTTCTTTCTGTTATGTACATATATATATATGTATATACTTATATGTATATGTATTTTAAAAAAGTTAGGTTTATTTTATTTTTTTGTTTTTACTGCTATTATACTACTTGTTCTGCTCTGATGATTACCTCTTACATGTGGTTTAAAATAATAAAAAAATTTATTTAAAAAATAAAAAGAAGCAGAAAAAAAAAACATTATTATAATAAACTATAAAAAAAAAATTTATTTGTAGTACTAACCGTAATTATGGTCATTAATTCAAATACATACATATATATTTTATTTTTTTTTAAACTTTTATTTTACACTTTTTTCTTCAATCGTATTTTATCTTTCTCTTTCTTTATCTAATTTTTAAATGGAATTTTTTTTTTCTTTTTAAATTTTTATTTAATTAAACATAAATGACAAACAATCATGAAATATTTCATATTTATTTGGTAATTGAGTTGGTTCTTGTACGTTTTATTTTATATATGGATAAAATCGATTTCTAAATTCTGTGATTTATTTAAAAATTGTATCCTTGTATTTGAGGGGTATATAAAAGCAAAGTCAGCAGGGCCGTATTTAAGCATAGGCTAGATAGGCTACAACCTAGGGGCCCGCACCGCAAAAAGGTTTTTTTTTTTTTGCTTGTTAGAAATATACAACCCCGATTGAACTCGCACCACATGTCTAGCCTAGGGGTCTACAGATCCTAAATACGGCCCTGAAAGTCAGCAATCTTCACTTTTGATTAAAAAAAATGAGTAAAAAGTTCAAAAAACATGAGAAATGTATTCGAGGATTTTCGTTGCACATTGATTATAATGCAATGACAACAAAATCTCTAAAGTAGAAACTGAAAATCGTTAGAAAACAAAAATGGCATTTACTGAAATTTAATAAAAGAGTGAAGATTGATTTTATATCCCTCATTTATATTCTATATACTCGTCATTCTCTAAATAAAAAGATTTTCGCAATAGTAGAGCACAAAATTCTAGGACTAAAACAATAGAAAAATTACTTTGATTATAGTTTTTTATTTGCATTTATAAATAAATTTTTCTTCTTTCCAAAAGAAAATTGTTTCCATGGAACTAACAAATTAAAATTTGACAAATGTATTTTTTATTTTGAAGGGCTAACTACAAAACAGGCTTAATAATGAAAATCTGTTTACTATATGATCAAAGTAATTTATCAAAGTTTACAATTAAAAATATGTACTTTGAAAAATCACTTTTTTTTTTTGTTTTTGTTTGGGAGCAAAAAAATCAATTGTGGTCATTAAAATCAATAAAACTCTTTCATAGCTTTGTTTATGTGTTTAGAGCTTTTTATTTGACACAAATTGGTACAAACAATCCGAGATATGAAAATATTGTAATTATTTAAGAAGTCCTCAATTTTCCTACGAATATGAAATTTCGAAATTAAAATTCCTTTTTTTTTTTCTATTTAAATTTTTCTTTTTTTAATTAGTATTTTATTTACGTATGTGTCATTTTCTTTTTAAATATTTAAAAAAAAAAAAAAAAGAACTAGAAAATAAATCATCATAGCAACGTGCTTTGATACACATGATGAATGTTTAGCATGCATTAAAAGAAAGAAACAGTTTTTTTTTTTTTTACTATTTTCTGTTTTAAATTGAAACATTCCATCATAGATTGTTTTAATTTAATTAAAATTTCATATACATATGTATGTATGTATGTGGATTTCTGTTAATGACTTAATTAGAAAAAAAAAAAATGAAAACGAGTAAAAAAAAAAAACACAATTTATGTAGAAAGGATAATGTCTTAATTTTATATTAAATGAAATTTTCATTATATTTATTTTTTTCAATGAGAGAAATAAAAAAAGTAAAAAAAAAAAAGACAATTTATATCTTCTTTTTATTCTGGTAAATCGTGATATTGCATTAATAAAAAGATACATATATACGTATATGTATATGTGTGTTATTCAGGCACACGATGGATATTATATACAAACATGTGATTAAATATTATTATTACTAAACAGTTAGATAGAAAAACCTCATCATTAAAATATACAATAAAATATGTTTAAATAGCGTGTAGGTACTATTTTTCGCTTTTTCTTTTTTTTTATCATTCATTTTTTTTTTTTTTAGATCATGCAAAAATGTCTTTACCCTTCATTTTGTTTTTTTCGTTTTTGCAAAATAATTTTATTTTTAAAAATTAATTAATTAATTAATGATTTAATTTTTTCTATCCTAAATAATTTAATTAGAAAATTTAATTAACAGTGATTTTATTTTATTTTATTTGTGTAAAATTGTATGGCAAATATCTCAATTCACATTAATAATTTATATAAAATCAATTGATCAGATGATTAAAAAAGGTACAATTTACATATCACCCATTCCATGCATGACGGACGGGACATTGAAGAAAATATTTTTGAATCTTTTTTACCTTTATATATGAAGTTCAAATGTATTCCAGTTAAATGTAAATAATAATAATCCACCCAAAAACCTACCAAATCGAAAAGGAAGATGTTTTTCAAAAATTCTTGTTTTAGTTTTATAAGGCGAAAAGTGACTATGACGGACAGAACATGAAATGACACTTGTGACTTGTTTTTACAGTCATAACTTCAACATTATTTTTTTTTTAAAGTATATAATTTCACACCTCCTGTTTCATGGTAAATTTTTAGGTGGTAGTCTTAGCAAACTATGACAGAAATTTGTTATTTCTCCAACTCGCACAAGCCAAGATATAACAAATTATGTTTGCCATGTCGTATGACGGACGGGACCATTGAAAAGTCCCAAATTCTTTTAATAAAAAAAGATGAAAATGATAAAATTAAACACTGAAATTAATTTTTTTTTAAATTTTTTATTGTTTTTTCTATTTGATAATGCACATATTGTGAAGCTAAAACAATACTGTACTATTTGTCATAAAATGCATTTGGTAATTAGTCATGTCATTTCAGCTCAAAAATATTCCCCGAAAACCTACTTAAGGTCGGTGTTATGTGTGTTTTAGGTTTATGTACCTGATTTTTTTTTTTAAAACAAGCTTTATTAACAAAACTTACGTACAGTAGTGAAATGTATACTTAATGAACCTATTTACCCTATTTATTTAAAAAAAAAAACTGAAAAAAAAAATAGGTTTGATGTAAAAGCCCGCGTTGAATGAGCGATATGTTTATACGCTCGCATAACATGTAAGTTTTCAAAAAAAAAAAAAAAAAAATGTTCTAGTAAATTCAAATTATGTATGTTAAAAATGTGCTATTTTAATTATGTATTTAAATTAATGTAGTATAGTTGGGTTAGTTTCTAATTTTCCAACGTGTTTTTCTATAAAAATTTTAATTTTTATGTTTTCAAGAGTGACAAATACAAAGTTTTTTTTTTTTTTTTCGCAATATTTTTGTTTTGTTTTTTTGAATCATCAATTTTTATTAACATGACAAATTACTTACGTATGTACATACATGTATTTCCATATGAAAATTCTTTTAATTTTAATGTACCTATAGTATTATGTATATGATTCGTTCATCCGCGAATAGTTTTCGAAACTTCCTCAATTTTTTAAATAATTAAATGAATAGTCAGGGCAAAAATAAAAAAAAGTGATATTTTGCTGTTTTTTTTTTGTTTCTAAATTTTTTTGTTTTTTTTTTTTAATGAAAGAACTAAAACAAAATCATTCACAAAGAACTGAAATAGATCAAATAAATTAATGAATACTTAAATATACATATATTTCATATGTTTATTGTAATACATAATGGTATGTATGTATATTTAGATTAAAACAGATTATATTATGATTACATGAATATTAATATATGAAAAAAAAAATCGTTTTATTTTTCCTACACATACATATATCTACTTCATTACAAAATAATATACATACATATTATATATTATTGTACAGATACAATTACATATACTTTTAGTGACTGATTCATCAAAAAGTCATATACAATAAAATAAAAAAGAAGAAATTTTTTATTAGCAATTCTGTAAATTAGTATTCACCCACCACCCCCACTATTCAATGTATGTTATATACATTTTGGTTTAAATTAACATTAAAATTCAACAATTATACCAATAATAATTTTTAAAATATTTTACATATACATACATATATGTTTTTGTATTTATTAAAAGATATAGGTATATAAAAATGTATCTATATATGTATACTATTTTTAGTATATTATATTAAAGAATATAAAAATTTAGAAGAAAAAAAAAATGTATATACATATGACAAAACAATGTGTGTCTTAACTTAAGACTCTTAAGTGCCATTAAATTTTTTTTATTTTTATTTTATTTATGGTTTTCTTACTTAAAACAAAAAAAAACACACAAACTCAACAGGTAATTCATTCGATAATTTAAATTTTTGTGCAAATATATGTATGTACGTTCAATCGAAATTTAAAGAAAAAATTAATGTGTAGGTAATACTTCATATATATGCAAACATACATACATATATATATGTACTTGTATGTATATTACACAGTTATTTAGTAGACAACAATAATTATTAGGTGGTCTCTTTAGGAATTATTATTTTTAATAAATTCATATTATATTAGCTATCCATTAAGATTTAAAAAAGAAAATAAATTGATAATGAATAATTAAAAAATAAAAAAATAACAATACTTACTATAATTAAAAAAAAAAAGAAGAAGAAGAAGCAAAAAAAAAAAAATGAATAAAGAAAATAGTTTTTGATAATTTAATACAAAAACCAAAACAAAAAAAAATTCATCATTATTCAATTGAAATTATGTTGCATGTTGTGAATAATTTTTATAAATTAAATGCATTATATACTCTTTTGTTGTTGTTGTTGTTGTTGTTGTTGTTGTTGTTGTTGTTGTTGTTGTTGATGAATTTTCAAATTGGTATGAAATTTTTGCATTTAAATTAGATTCCGTGGTTTAAATAGAAAAAAAAAATTTATATTTCTAAGAAGATGCACTGAATACATAAAAAGAGCAATAATGAAAGAAAACTTTTAATATTTCGCAAGGTGTGTGAATAATTCAGTAGATGTACGATGACGAGACAAGTATACAATTTCAATATTAAAATGTGACAATTTTTGTTTTACAATGAACCACCCTATATATATATATATATTTTTTTTTTTGTACTGTTCTATTTCCTATAGATTCCAACTAAGGTATCCCCATTCAGAAAGAAATCTTCACATCTTTTAAATGAAGTAAAATGGAAGTGTTGTATTTTTTCTTCATATAATTTCCTTAACCTTAAAAATATTCACATTCAAATTCAAAGGTTTCAAACCTTTTGTGTTAGGAATTTTTTATGTACATATTTTCTTCTATCAACCATTTTTTCTAAATTTATTTTCATCTGGTTTGCATGACTTGATTTTTTTTTTTTTACTTCTTCATCCTGTCTGCACTTTGCCAAAGTAAAATGTTCATTTCAGAATTGCTGGCATTCCAAATGTGGAAGGTTAAAAATTATTATTTCATCATTAACACATTTCTCTTACAATTTAGTCTTTTTACATGAATAGAGAGGCTATATTTTGTGTAATTTGTGGATTGTTGAGATTCAATTTTAAAGATTTTTAGAGATTTTTTGGAAAATATGTACTTTAATTTTTTTCCAAAAATTTTGATACTGGAGACAGGATTTTAGATAATAAATGGATTTTTATTTTGAAAATAAAAATTGATATTTCGATCGATCATATTTTGAAAAAAAAATTCAAGAAAAATAAAAAGAAAAAAAAAAAAATCACAAAAAGGACAAAATATTCACTTGATGTCGTAGACAAAAATTATTTTATTTCTTTGCGGACTAATAAAGAAAATGATAGCAATCAGACAAAAAACAAGTAAAATTATAGATTTTTTTTTGTTTTTCTTGTAGTCTAACTCTGCATCTGTACAAGGCAATCATTTTATAAAAGGCAAACAAAATATTCTCCATATGTTTGTCGAATATCGTTTATATGTAAATCAATATGGCTCCAACAGATACAAAATTAAAATAAAATCATTTGAGCTTTTGTGAATTTTTTTTATATTTAATAAATTAAGATACAAGTCTTGAAAAAAAAACAAAAACAAAGAGGAAGATAATAATAAAAAAAAATAAAAAATAATAAATTTATGATTTAAATTTTCTTTGTATTGTTTTTTTTGTTTTTTTTTCCTTAAATAAATACAATATGCTGAATTATTTTATGCAGCACCGATTGTGTCTGCTGTATTGAATTTTAATTCTGACATTTTTGGACATTAAATATTCCTTTTTTGACAAAAAAAAAAAAAAAAAAAAAAAAAACAATACCATTTTCATAATTGTTTGTTTATTTAAAATATTTTTTTTTTTTTTTTTTGCATTTCTAAATGGTTTTTTTTTTATTGTAATGTGTTTAACTATTTATAAATTTTCATATATGTATTTATTAGTATGACATCATTCTTGTCGTCGTGATTGCGTGAAAATAACAAAAAAAAAATACAACAATACCTACAATATTGTTTAATTTATTTAATTTACGATTTATATTCACATATTATATACCTATTTGTTAAATTTTATATTTGAAATGAGTTTTTAAGAAAAAAAATAATAATAAATAAAAACGTTGATGTTTTACTATGCAGACATGTAATGCAATGCAATAAAGTTTTTTTTTACTTCGTTGTTTTGTTTAAAAAAAATTAAAAAAACAAAAAAAATTCTCTACGGGACTGAATGTATACTTTTATATAAAAACAATTTAAAAAAAAAATAATAATAATAATAATAATAATGGCCACTCTTTAAAATAGCAAAAATTAATTATTATTGTTATTATTTTTATTTAGGTCAAAGTATTATTGCAGAAAAAAAAATATTCATAAATTTCTCTTCACACTTTTTTTCATAAAATTTTTCTTTTGAAGTTTATACTTTTTTTTTTTTTTTGCTCCGCAATTAATTTTTCATTTGAAAATTTTCTTAAAAATTCTAAAAAAAAATTGTTTTTTTTTTTATTTTTACATAAATTTTAATTGTAAAAGATTTTTTAAATTCATTCGGCAATCAATTCAATTTTAATAAATTCAGATTATTTTAAAATATTTGAAAAATAAAAGAAATTAAAAAATGATAAGTTTTTCGATATTATTTTTTTTAATCTTTAATTTACGACTAGTATATATGTTAAATAAACTTGAAAATGCTTTAATTTCAACAAAAAATCAATTCTCACAGTTGGTCCATTAATTTACATACATCATAATTACTTATATTCTCAATATTATAAGATAAATTTGTTCAAAAGAGATGAAATATATATATATATATATATATATTTTGAAAATAGATTTAAGATAATACACGCACGCATTACTTAAAAGAAATAATATACGAGTACATATATTATAAGAAGTATTTTGCCCTCAATTTTAAAACAAATTTTTATAATGGAGTGTTAACAGTACATAATTTTATTTTATTTTTTATTTTTTTTTTTTAATTTTTTCATCTATAAAATTTTATAGAATATCATTTTCAAGGCTATAAATAGAGTTTTTCATATACTCGTATATGTAATACAATTTTCTTTTTTCAATATAATATTTTTTCCTGATGTGTATATGAATTTTCAAAAGTACTCAACTTAACATTAAAATATGTGTGAAAAACAATTATTGTAGTTCAAAATTTTAAATGTTAACATATCATTATATACATCTTAAAAATACGTATTTTTTATTCCTTGTACAATATGTTTCTTGAATATTATCCAAAAGTTCAAGTAATAAATCGTTACTATATATATTTTATAATTTAACTAAAATATGTACATATTAACCCTTTTGAAGTACATATACATATAGTAGAGGGACACTTGAATTTTTCAAGATATACTCGTACATATGTATGTTTGTTTTTTTTTTTGTCGAAGATTTTTCTCTTTGTGAAATCCACTTGAATTATATTTTAAATTTTAAATTAAGTAGTCATATAAAATTTTACACTGTCATCATCATTTTTTTTTTTTTTTATTATTTTTCATTTTTTTATGAAATAATTGAACTTTTTTTTAACAATTAATATTTTTTGTTTACTTTGAAAAATAGCTATGTTGTTGTTTTTTTTTTCATTTAAAATTCCTATTTTTATAATTAATTTCCTTATTTTTATCTTGAATATTTTGTTGTTTTTTCCTTCTTACATTTTATAATTTTATTTTCTTTCAATTTTATCTTTTACTTTTTTTTTCAGAATGAAAAAAAAAAAAACAGAAAAATATTTTTTTTTATTTGGAAATTTTCAATATACTGTATATTTTTGAAATTCTCCTCTCTATACGTTGTATTTTATTCAATTTCATTATTTTTTGTGTGAAAATACAAAAAAAAAAAAAAAACACACACCCATACATTACTATAAAAATTTTAAAAATAACTTTTTGACTAATTTATCAGCTGTTAACATTGAAGATACAGAAGAATGTTTAAAAAAAAAAAAAGATTCCATGTGATATGATGCAAAACAGAAAACAGTATATTATCATCAGCATCCAACAAGTATCATCATCATTATTATAATTTTTAATGTATGTATTTTTTCTTTCTTTCTTAGTGTTTTTTAAATATATTATGCATAGCATCTTTATTTAACCCTTTATAATCTGAAACATAAATGTACATATACATTTTAATGATGCTGCTATCAATTGCACAACTTTAACACGATATTTCAGTGAAGAATCTTAAGAAAAAAAAAAGAAAATTTTCATTTCGAAAAGTGTTTGTGAGTTGATTTTGTTTTTATTTTTGTTTCTTGTAATTTTTCATACATTTAAAAACCAGAATTTTCATATAGTAACTTTCTACTTTTTTATATACTTTTTATCCACTCACTATCCCTTGAGTAACTATAACTTTGTCGGTAAGAGTGAAATTTTTAGGAAGAGTTTTAGGGTAGTAAACGAGAACGGATTTACATGGGGTTTTCGGATTTAGGATGAGAGAATAGAAGGCTTCCTGTCTAGACAGGATTCGATTCTAGAATCGATCTTTTCGTGAAAATGATTAAATATGATGGAATATTCGGAAAATATAAATTTAAAGAACAAGCTGTTACTGAGAAACTTCCGAAACGTCCTCAAACAACTCTTTACTCGTAACTCACTTTATAATCAAGTTTTTTACTTTTGCATTCTATTTATATAAAGTATATGTTTTAAAAGTTGTTTTTTTTAAATTCAAGCTTATTTCATTTCCAAATATGTCAAAACAAAAAATCTCAAAAATATAAAAATTTAGCACTTTTTATGATCCAAGCAAAATGAACAAAGTATCTTCAAAGTCCATTAAGTGGAGTTGTGTATGATATTAGCAAAGAAATGCCTCCGTTGGCTAAATAGTGTGATGGGTTAACAAAAAAAAAAAAGAAAAAAAAAAAAGAAATAGAAATAACAAGAAAATCTCAAAAACAGAAAATATAAAATCATCTTTAAAATCAGAAAAACAAATGTAAATAATTTAAGAGGGTTATTTATTATTTTTTTTTAAAAAAAAAGAAAAGCAAAAATAAATAAACATTCTAGATATGTTTTTAGAATAATTATTGGTTGTTTTTGAGCCGGTTTGGTATATGTATTAATACGCTGCTTTTGCTGATGCTGTTTACTCAATTATATGAATATATGTAATTTTTCAAAAAAATTTTGACTTTTGAAGGAGAAAAAATTTAAAGTAAAAACGCAATTTTTAGAAAAAAAAAAATAAATTTCATATTTTAAATATACATACTTACATATATGCAAAATAATATTTATGTATGTATAATTTTTAGTTTTTTAATCTTAGGGATCTCAAAAAAATGAAAGAAATAAGTTTTTCAAGATACTTAGTGAGAAAAAGACAATTTACTTTTCTGCTTCATTATAATTAAATATTATTCATTATTTACATATTATGTACATATTTTTTTCTAGATACTTCATATCTTATGTATTTTAAATATAGCAAATAAATTTTATACAATTTTTGCCAATATATTAAACATATTTATTTTCTTCTTCTAGTGATGTTGTTTATGCATCTTTTTAATATCTTTTTACTACATACGTAGATATATAATGTATGAGACGAAGTATATATTTACAAATTTTTCAAAAATAATACATGAATATGGGTTTTTTTATGAAAAAAAAAAATAAATAAATTCTGAATCATCAATTTTATTAATTTAAAGATTTATTGAATGTACTTTATTTTTAATCATTTTGCTCACATTCTAGATGGGGTTTTTTGTTGTTTTTTTTTTGCTGTCTCTTTTTTGTATACCAAAAAAAACAAAAAATTTGATTACATTCTATTTCCTGTTTCATAAATTTGTTTTTTTTTTTTAATATTCATTTTTAATCTTTTATTCATTCTTTTACTTTTCACTTGTAAAAAATACTCATTGAAAAAACAAAAACAAAAAAAATTCAAAATACATAAATTGTATCTTTTAATCGCATATATATCCTCAATTCTGATTAAAATATATGTACACAAAAATATATCGATTAATTTTAACACACATACTAGTATTCATACATATATTTTAATTCATAACGCTTAGTGCTTACACAAACTCAAAAATAATAAGTAATTTATATTTTTTTGTCTGTTTTGTTTTTGAAGCCTTCATTCATTTTCTTTTTCTTTTTTTTTTCTTTTCAATTTAAGTATTTATTACTTATTATCAATCTTTCAATATATTTTTTTTTTTTCATACTCATAATAAAAGCTTTTTAATCATGAGTCATGAATTTGATGAGTAATCAAACAATCATTCACACTTTTGAAATGAGTAAAAGATTAAAAAAAAAACACACAACGAAAAATCAACAATATTATTTTTTTTTTTTTGTAAAGAAAAATATAAAGAAAAAAAAAGCAGCGACAAAAAAATGAAAAATTAATGGAAACCACTTGGAAATCAATACAACAACAAAAAAAAAAAATTAGCTATGAAATTGAAATATATATATTTTTTTTTCAAATAAATATCTTAAAAGAAGCAAAAACGAAAAAAAAAAAATGGGAATGTGTTTTTTATAATTAAGAAAAGTAAGAAATTCTTATCTAATTAATTAAAAAAAAAAAAAAATAGAAAGATTGTTTGTATGTAATTTTTTTTAATAGAATTTTTTCTAAATCAAAAAAAAAAAAAAAGAAGAATTTTTGTAATATTTTTCTTTTATCTTCTGCTGAAATTCTTTTCTTTCTTACTTCAAAAAGAAAAAAACAACAACATAATTCTTTAAAATTTAAAGTAGACATTAATGATAGATAGTTTGTCATTTTCATTTTTTCTATAAATCCTCTCTGAAAATATCTTCTAAAATTTATTAATTAATTTTTTTTTTTTTTTTTTTGACACTTGAATGTATAGAAAATGAAAATAAGTAAACCTCATACAGTGAAAGCTCCTAAATTGGGATAGTCATGGGACCAGCAAAATAATGTCCCAATTAAGAGGTGTCCCGATTTTAAATAATTTTTTTTTTTTAAATTTATTAGTTGCATGTTGTGGAGATATAACCCTTCAAAAGATAAAAGTGGTTAGGGATTGGAAATTAAGATGTAAAAAAGATGAATTATTTTAATTATACTATTTTTTAAATCGAAGTCAATGTAATTTTTGTTAAATCTATCGTTTTTGTGATCAGATATCAATTATGTATAAGTTTACTTGTTCCTTTTTATGAGAAGTTATTTAGGTTGTGAGGAGTAAAACAGGATAATACTACAAATATATCTCGTATAAGCGTAATACTGACTTCAGTTAAAAGAATAACAAAGCTTACACTTTTTAAAATCTCTTAAAATGGTGTATTGGGTTGGGTAAAGTACATACATAGCATATGTACACATTTAAATACAACATACAAATATGTATATTCTTAAAACAAAGTAAACACCTCCATATGAAACATCAGTTACCGCATTAATTATTTTCTTTACTCGCAAGTGTTCTAAATTTTAACACAATACATATATGTATGTAATGTACAAAAATAAAAAGTACAAAAACGTTCCAAGAAGAAGTTTTTGTTCCGATTACGAGGTGATTTTTTCAAATATAAGTATGGAGCACTACTGTCCCAGTCCCAATTACAGAGGTTGATTTATAGGCAAGGCAAAGTAGTTTTATGATAGTGTCCCAATTTTAGAGGTTGTCCCGATTAGAGAGTGTCCCAATTCAGAGGTTACACTGTATTTTAGATACTTTTTTTTCTTTTCTTCTAAATTTACTATTTTATAGATATGTAGGTATAGGTATTTTATTATTTAAAGAAATTATCCATGAAAAGAATAAAAAATTTAAAAAAAAAAAGATATTTCAAATGCTGCATATTATACATTTTATTTATAAATAAATATATATGTAAACTTCCGTATAAATGAGTTTTTTAAAAGCACGGAAGTGTGTATACAGACAAAAAAAATAATAAGAAGAAGAAGTAACTTAAAAGATTAAATTTTGTTTTGAAAAAGAATGTGCATTAAAAAATAAATAATGAATTTATATTAGATATTATTTATTAAGTGTGTAAAGGTAATACAGGGTGGCGCAAAATGAACGTTGTGGTTTGAATTCTTTATAATTTTTTTATTCAAGCGATATTTTTTTTCTTTTTCTTTAAACAAAGCACATACCTATATAAATATTTTGGCTTATGTATGAAAAACGATATCTTGCAAGTGGTGGCTATTTTCTGCTTCGCACATTCGTGCTCTTTCCAAGACATTTTTCGCAAAATTTCAGATGTTATGGCCCTGATTTCATTTCGAATGTTCTATGTATTTAAAATTCTTCAAATCTTCATTACAAAATATTGAAAAGCCAAAAAGAAAAAAAAACAGAATTAAAAAAGTTATAAAGAATTCAAACCACAACGTTCATTTTGCGCCACCCTGTATCATGAAGATGAAAAAAAAAAAGAATATACTGAATATGTAATACAAGAAATAAGAAGGAAATTGTAATTCTTTGAAGAACAAAAAAAAAATAATTTTAATT
The DNA here is from genome assembly GCA_932526495.1 of Bombylius major. Lineage (NCBI taxonomy): Eukaryota > Metazoa > Arthropoda > Insecta > Diptera > Bombyliidae > Bombylius > Bombylius major. Next base: position 37,493,509 of record OW052046.1, read on the forward strand.
GAACAACATTGAAAATTTATTAGGTTAAGGTACTTAAAATATTGCTAAAATGCAAAAATACTTAAAAACAAAAAAAAAAAACAAAAAAAAAAAAAGAAGAATTTCCCACATATTTTGACATAGTTTACAAATTTCTTGACTATAGTAAATTCTATTTTGCATCAACTATCTCTAGTAAGTAGTCGTTACATTTTAAATTAAATTCAATCTAATATTATACAAATTTAAATAATGTGTCTAGCTCCCACAGTTAATTCTATGAAGAAAAAAAAAAAAGAGGTAAAAACAAAACACACACAAAACAAACAAAAAACATATGTATAATCTCAATTTATTAATCACATGGATTTACATTTGATTTCATTTAAAATCGTATGTTATCATTTTAATATATCAAACTGTTATACATATTCTACTGATATCTTCTTATTGCTTACAAAATATGCACATATGTACATATGTATAAAAAATGATATTACAATAATAAAAAAAATGTACATATAAATCCACAGACAAAAATATAGATTGGTTTAAATAACAGTGAATTCAATTAAATAATAAATTATGTATTATAGAATACAACAGATTTTTGCACACAACAGATATGGCATATAAACGTATGAAAATGTCACCTTTAATTGACCGTTATACATATTATATCATATTATTAAAATGACCTATTAAAAAATTGATTTAATACATGTGTAATTTGTTATGATAATAAAAAAAATAAACAACAAAAACAAACATATAGTAGGTACATATATACGAGTATGTATGTATATTTATAAAATGAAACAGAAAAGGAACAGATTAGATTACACATACATACATAATTCTCAGATACAGATTTTATTTATATCTAATAAATTTTTTTTTTTGTTTTTCTTTTTCTAAATCACTGTTATTAGAGTAATAAAAATCTTTAAATAGTACTTTATAAATGTATGTATTTTTAATTATTGTAATAAATTCAACTTAAATTTTATAATCAAAGATTGTATTTGTATCTTTTTTTTTTTTTGTTTTACTAAGGTCACTGTAGGTTGTAATATTAAACGAAGTTTTCAAAGACAATCTGACATGATTTATTTATTCAATTTTATTTCGAACAAGATATTCTCATTAAAACAACCCAATTCAAAACTAAATCATTTTCTTAGTTTTTTTTTTTTTTTTAATTTAAGAGATAGGAAAAAAAATTATCTGCACAAGTGTACATATAGCTACTATTCAGTGCGAATAAAATTGATTTTATTTGATTTTTATTAAATAATTTTTTATAATATTATTCAATCTAATTTTGTATCTTTTAAGATATTGATTATAATATTGTATGACTTTGTACCGGTAAAAATAATTTACTGTATATAGGTTAGTACTTTTTAAAAAAAAAAAAAAAAACCACAAATGACTGCAATTTTTGTGGTTTTCAATTTAGCCTTAGCACTTTTTTTTTTCAACAAAATTTTTTCTGTATAATGCCAAATGTTCATTCAAGTTTTGTTACTTTTTATTAAAATTTTGTTATACATATCTTTTTATTTTAATTTCAAATTAATTTTTGTTTTTTTTGGTTTTTTTGTTGTTGTCCTAAATTTAGAAAGTATTTACTGCAAAAAATATACATGTAGGTATATATTTTTGTTTTTTACAAACTAGTTTTAATTTAACTGAAGAAGAAGAAGAAGAAGAAGAAGAAGAAAAGAAAAAAAAATTGCAAATAAGAATATTTTGTATGTTGTAAAGTCATTTTGTGGTTTTCTTTATTTAATCATAAAAAAAAAAAATAAATAAAATAAATAAAGCAAAAAATAAGTAAGTAGGTTCACAATAAAATTTATAATTGTTGTCATAAATAACAACAGGTAATTTTGCAACAACAGGTATAATGATTATCATGAAATAACTACAGTACATATATTTTGGTTGTTATTTGTATATATCGTAACTTTTGTAACCCTACAAACTTCAAAGTGGACTCCAATAGCGATGTTGTTCTGACTTATTGAGCTTTGTTTTTTTTTTTTTAATTTGGACAATTTTAATGACGTCAGTAGGAAAAGAAAAATTCTTCGGAAACCATTTAAATATTTTTCTATGTACAAATTTTAAAAGCAAAATAATAAATTGTTTTTTTTTTTCCTATAATTTTCCTTACGAAATGTCATTTTACTAGCCTGGGCATGTCTTTTGAAGAAGACAACCGCGATTTAGGTCTTATTTTGTGTGGATGACTGTGATTCAATCTATATGATTTCACATAACCTACCTATTTACCGGTTTTTAAAAATTAAAAATAATCAAGTAAATTTTTCAAGAAAGTAAAAATAGAAAATTTAAAAAAAAATAAAATGGAGAAATGTAAAAAAGAAAATAAAAAAAAAACAATATGACAAGTTATCGATTTTCTAATGACTCGACTATAATTAATCTGTAAAACAAGTATGTATGTAATATGAAAAATATAAATTATCCATAACTTAAAATCACATAAATTAAATTAAATTCCAATCATCCTACAAAATCAGTAATTTTTCTCTTATTTATTTTTTAAATTTTTTATTTTTTTTTTAATTCATGATTTATTGCCTTTATTCCCAAAAGATACATGTAATGTCAAATTAAGATATCGTTACTTTTAGTGATCTTATACCTGTATTCTGTATAACATCTCTTGTGTATACTGTTCAAGAACTTATAGCCTGTTAGGTTACTATTGATGATATAAATAAATGTCAATGCAAGTGGTCTACATGTTGTATCTTTTGAAAATTAATGTAGGTACATACAAAAAATTTTTATTAATAATAATATAGATATGAAAAAAATATATGTAATATGTATATATAGAAAGAGTTAACCAGAGCAAACAGGCGTGTAAATGTACTTCGTATATTCTTCAAAAAAGTTTATTTTTGTTGTTGTTTTTTTTTTTTCTTCTCCTTTCATAAGAAAATTTTATTTTTCAAAAAAAAAAAAGAAAAAAAAAATAGATTGTCTTTGTTTTTTAGCAAAGTGATTTTTTTTCCACCTATACATATAGGTATATTGTTTCTTTTTGGAACAATTTCACGGTTGTTACTGAAATGCTTTCTAATATGTGTAGCATGTTGCATAAATTTCAATCTCTTTTTATTTTTAATTTTTTTTTTTTTCTTCAATATAACAAACTACACTTCCCAATTATTTATGTATCTTTTAACTATATCTTTTGAGATTTTATACACATATGTAGTACATACATAATGTAATGTATAAGAAAAATCAAAACTTTATCTTCATAAGAGAAAAGACAAAAAAAAAAAAAATGACCAATACCATCATCATCATCTTGAGTCTTGCAATATATTGGACTTAATCCCGATCCTGAAGATCGATCCAGCTTTAACTTAAAAAAATAATGAAAAGAAGTTAGATATAAAACAGCTAAAAATTATATGTATAGATACAGATACAAATATAATATACATACATACTCGTATATGTAGGTAGTATTGTTAGGTTCAGATATTATAATATATTATATATAGGTATAGTATGGCTTTCACGGCTTGCTGTTTTGCACCTCGCTGAGCACTTAAATTTTTTGTTTTTTCTTATTATTATTATTTTTTTAAATTTTTCATTAATTTACCATTCAGTAACAATACATATATAAGTACAAAAATATATATATACATACATACATATAATATAAATTTCATCATGATGTTGCTAAGTAACTAACTTACTGGTACTTTTATAAACAATTTATAATAACAACAAAAACATTATAAAAATATATGTATAAAATAGTAAGTGCAATGGTACAATGAATGCGTCGCGTTTCAGTTCATGGTACATATAAGGGGAAAAAAAAAAGGTAATGGTTAATACACATGAAGTTGAAAAAAGGAAAATAAGAAAAAAATATCTATGTACGTACATATAGGTATGTATTGTATATATAGATACTATAAGAAATTTAACAAAATTAAAAAAAAAAAAAAAAAAAGATACAACAGCATAACTTTTTATTCTTCATTTTTTCTTAAACCATACTTTTTTGTACGATTTTTTTTTATATGTACACCTTAAGATTATACACATCTCATTATTATTATGTATTTTCTTTTCTTAATTTTTAATTTAAGAAAGGAAAAAAAAATTATATACATATATAATTTTTTTTCCTGTTTGTTTGTGCAAAACAAGCTCTCTAAAGTAAGTTTTGAGAAGAAAAAAAAAATAAAAATTAAGAAAAATATTTAAAATAAAAAATATATGTACATGCTTTACATAAAATGATCTGAGAGATGCATTTTTTTTAACCGGTCCCAATAATAAACGATGATTGAATATCATTGTGGACAAAAAAAAACGAATAAAAAAAGAGTAAATACATTGTATGTACTTAATATATAATTTATGAAGTTGAACATGACAAAAAACAAAATAAATGCTATTTTTTATTTTTCATCTTCTTCTTCTTAACTTCAGGTAATGTTGATGGTTAAAAAGACAAAAATTCAAGAAAGAAAAAAAATACAACAAAATTAAAGATAAATTGAAAAGATGACAAAAAAAATTTATATACGTTGATTATATTTTAAATAAAAATGATTTGTTGATGACTCATAAGTTCACTTCTATATATAAGTATCTTTTTGAAAAAAAAAAATATATATATATAATACATACTTCTTTTGATGTTACAAATCATTTTTTATTCTCTTATTATTTATTTTTTAAATCTTATTTGTAAAAGATTGAAATTATGTTAAAAGAAAATAGTGAATGTAAAAATGTGGTAGAACTTATGTTTTTATATTATTATTTTCTTTTTCCTCAGTGTTTGTTACCTTTATGTATATATGTATGTACATAAATTATTTTTAATAATAATATAATTATGATTATATGATAGGTGTTATTATTAATCTTGACAATACAATAAAAACAAATTAAGCAATGTTTTTTTCTCTCATTAAAACAATTTATAGATACTTTTTTTTTTTTTTTTTTTTTAATAAAATTGAAATAAAAGAGAAATAAAGTAACAACAAAACAATATTTTTGTATAGGTTTTTTGTTTTTAAAATAATTTTAAAATGATTATTGAAATAATTACTGTCATAAACAGAACAAATACAAAAAATACATATATGTATGTACAAAAATACCATTGAAAAGAGTTCAATAAATATTAATAAAGGTATAGATAAGCAATGAACGTATAAACATACATTGCAACACATGCAATTTTCTTTCAATATGAACTTAAGATAGTTTTATTTTTTTTTATATTTTTAATTACTATCAATGCTAAAGTCAATTTAGATTAAAGAAAACATTTAAAATCAATTTTCTGTATGTTTCATTTAAGAAATATTTTATACGAAACGTAATGAATATGTTTACACATACATACATATGTATATGTATGTATACCTATATGATATAATATGTAGAAAAGCTGATATTATAAATTTGTGTTGATTTTTTATCTTTTCATTTAGTGCATGTGGTAACTAAAATATACATACATACATATATTAAGTAATAGACTGTTAATAATGTGAAATAATTTTGTGTTTAAAATAATATATTATACCTACATATTATAGATTTAGATGAAAAATATAGGTATGGGGAATTCCATTTGTAACGGATGTGAAATCCTGACTCTTAAATATATTGAAAAACTCGTACAGCAATTGCATTCTGATTATACTTTTATGTTCTTAATATGCCATATAGTGAAAGCAAACGACGTTTACGATAAAACAGAAAACTTCAAATATTTCTAATCAGAATCGTCATAAAATTCATATACCTACATATACCTATCCAAATCAGCTTCATTCAAATGAATTTTAAGGTATAAAGTGGTCGATTTGCGTGGAATTCTCCATATACATATATGAAACAGTTTATATATAACTGATGATGATGATGATGGTTTTAAATCTTTGATTGTTTTATATGACTTTATGCATATAATATACAAACAGGCTCTGATAACAACAAACAAACAAACAAACAAAAACAGTAAAAGTAGCAACAAATAAATCATTTAAAATATACCATATTTATATACTAATGTAGATATAATTATGTATTTTAATATACGAGTAATAGTTGAATTATAAAAACATAAGAAGAAAAAAAAAATTATAAGTTATTAGTTGAATTCTTTAACAGCCCAACCCATGATGGTCTCCAAGATACGTGATGGTATATGTACATATAATAAACAACAAAATAGTCATAAAAAAAAATATGTAGGTATGTGCTATTTTAGCTGTGATATGCTATTTTTTTTTTTTTTAGCTATGTATAATGATAAGCCAAAAACATCTTTTCAGAATTGTAATATTATTTCAGTATTATTATTTTATATACATAATCTGTTAAAAACTATCTATGGTGAATGTTTTGTGTTTTCAATCATACAAAAATATCTACTACAAGTAGGTACATTTATTATAAATCTCATATTGTTTGGATGGTGTTGCTATTTTTTTTTTTTTTTTTTTTTTTTGTTAAAATATAAAACTCCAAGTTATTTTCTTTCTTCAATTCATGTTCTTCTACTTGGGTTTTGTGGATTTTATATATACTCGTATATACTCATATATATAGTTTTTTTCATTATCCATCAGCAATATAAATTATCTTCAATATTATTTTATCTATATGTATATAAATATCCAATGACCCCATATAATACACCACCTTCTCTTCATCATCATCATCATCATCATCATATCATAAACATCAATCTGAAATCTCATCTTCGAGCTTCAACAATGAGTCATCATCAACATCATCATCATCATCATCATCATTGTGAATATTGTGGCTGTTGTTGAATCACATGGGAATATAATTAGAAAAAATAGGAAAAACTCTATTAGCATAACACAAGAAATAGTTTTTTTTTTTGTTTTTTTTTTGTATATATTTACCAGTAAACTAACATACATATAACTTAACTATACAATTTTATATAGTAATTTGTATAGATACTTCTTGATAAAATTTAAAAAGTGTTAGATACAATTGTATCTATAGCTGTGTAATTATATATAAAAAAATATATATACATATATATTTTACATACATACATATATTATTTTTACATAACAAAATCTATATATACTCATACATAAGTACATATGTATATAAAATAAAGCTATTCGCAAGTTTTTTAACTATATAGCATCGCATCTAGCATAATTTTTAAAGACATACATAGCTACTTTAAATTATATTTATTGTTAAAGAAGGTTATGCAGTTGCTGTTATAATGTTATTACATACTACTACTATTTTTCTTCTTCTTCTTCTTCTTCTTCTTCTTCTTCTTCTTCTTCTTCTTCTTCTTCTTCTTCTTCTTTCTATCATTGTTATTTTTTTTATGCTATTGGTTCATTCTACTTATTACTTTGTTTTATATTTCTTTAAAATTTCTAATAGATGGTACATCTAGTTAAAGTCCAATCTCTTGAAATACTCTATAAAAGAAAAAAAAAAAATATTAAAAAAAACAAGAAGATATTGTAGTTTTTTTTTTTTAATAAAAAGATTAATAAAAATAATAATAGTATATAAATTACAATTTTATAAATATATATATCAAACATTACAGTTACTTTATTTGGCACAAAAATGCTATTATTATTATTATTGAACAACATTAACTACAAACTAACTAACAACTTTAACTACTACCTCATATATTTTTAACTAGATATATTACATTAAGTGTCGAATGAAAAATTACAAACATACAAACAAACAAAAATTTCAAAACTTCAAGAAAAAAAAAAAGCTAACTAACTAAAATATTTCTTTGATGATGGTTTTCATGATTTTTTTTTTCTTTTTTCATTATTAATTTTTTTTTCTTTTCTATTTTGTAATTGTGTTCCGTAACTGAAAAAAAAAAAAATAATTTTTTTTTTTTTGAATTGAGTTCATTACTCTCAATTTTTTTTAAATAAACACGATGTAACTAACTTGATTTCAAAATGAAATTCTTTTTGGTATAATTTTTGCTATATACATGAATACTTACTCATTTTTTTATTTTTATGTTTTCTTCTAGTTTTTCTGATTTTATGTTAATTATACCAGTGTAATGTGTTATTTAACAAGAATCTCTATAAAAAAATTGTTCAACCCTTAATTATTTTTTTTTTTTCATATGAAAAATTGTAAATTTTTTGAAATTTGACTCTAAAAATGAACTAAAAGGACGCAAATCTATGGAATACCTTCAAATCAAGATACTTTTTTTTTCCTTTCTTTTAAAAAAAAAAACCAACATATTACTATAGGAATATGTAAATTATATATAATTTGACTAAAATATTATTTAAAAAGTTTATTTGTTGTGAAAAAAAAAAAAATTTGTTCATTAGAACTAAAAAAAAATTGTACAGGAAAAAAAAACAAGGTCGGTTACAAGACTTGTAACTTGTAACAACTTATCTTCTGCACCCACTAAATCATAATTCAATCAGAAAGAGTTTTTTTTTTCTGTTTTTTTTTTATCTAGTGTGCTTTTTGTTTAATCCAAATTGCGCATGTGATCGTATCTAAGATGTAATATAACCATTCGAAGTTGGCAAGTACGGATATTATCTTTTTATATGTATGGAATTTATAAGACCACCAAATATCACAATGACTATAAAAAATGTGCTGACTTGTACATATCTATTCATTTATTATTTATTTCACTAATGATACTTATATGTATGAGATACAATACCAAAAAAAAAAAAAAAAAAAAAAAAAAAAAAAAAAAAAAAATTATATTTAAGAAGAAAAAAAAAAGTATATTATGCTTTAATAAAATCAAGGTAATTATATGTAAGTAAAATATAAAAATGGTATGGTTGGTACCTTATTCTTTATTATTTTTATTATTTCCAAGTACCAATATGATAATGATGATGATGATGATGAGAATACATATTTTTTTCTTCACATGCTGATGATGTAATAGTATGTCAATGTTTCATTGTATTTTTGAAGGCCAATTTTTATAAAACTATTCCAAGGGTCAATTAAAATTTAAAAATATTATGTAAACTATAGGAAAAAAAATATGAATAATATCTACTTGAAGTTAGATAGAAAAAAAAAAATAACATAAAGGTATATAATTATTCTTTGAGTAATGCAAACTATAGATACGCAAGGATTATACATATGTACTGTACTTTTGATTAGCGCTGGTGCTGCATATTAATGGAAACAAAAAGAAGAGAGAGGGTGAAAAGAGGAAGTGTTGTATTAATAGATGCCTCATTTGCATTTATGTACTGTATAAGTGGGTGAGAACACATAAAATGAAAGAACGTACGTTCCATAAATTTAAGAGTTTTTTTATATGATAGATTGAGTATATTTTAATGTATATGTACGCCCAGAGAATGTGACTTCAGATAAGTATGCACATGCAGCCTTTTACTAGGATTTCTTTCAATTTATTCTTAAATATACATACATATTAATTTTCATTTCATTTTTTAATTCAGTCGGGAGTTTATTATATATGTAAATCTATTCTTTTATACAAAATACATTTTTGTGTACTTATTTTTTCACACTTGTTCACTCTGTATCAGCTTTTCTTTCTTAGAGAATAAGTGTGTACGTTTTTACTTTGTATCAGTGTATACTTTAAGTAGGTATTTTGTGTAAAAAAATCGTGTATGTCCAGATTAAAATGGGAATCCTCTTCATTAATTGCAGAGTAGTTGCAGAGAAGTCAATGAGAGAGAGAAACTCTCACCCACTATCTCTGCAACTGTCCAGCACTTGTTACTCTTGTTAGAGCAAAGTTCCAGACATTTGGGAGCTTCTTTCTCAAGTACCTTGGAGAAATAGCAAAGGTTACGGTCAGAGATATTATACGATTCCTGAATGAAACAGGATGGTTATAGTGATCTACCGGCATTTTGAACATCATTTCCTAAGGTTACGTGAGGTGTGGTATCAAAAAAGTTGGGTCATAATGTTCATAATTCTTTTACACTTAAATCTAATTCTTCTATCAGTAAATTTTTTCTTCTTCAATACTATTCTCATCACACTTTATTTTGCAATAATTGTACGCTATCCTTTTTGAAATGGAATTTTTTTTTTTTTTCGTGAACTAGTTATTAAAAATTTTGAAATTTTCAACTTTTTAGTGATATTTTTAATTAAAAAACCATATCGTTTGTATATTAATTTGTAAAAAATATTTATTAACTCAATTCACTCTTCAGGGAATCACCTACTTATTTTAAAACATATGTACATGCCTTAATAACTATTTTCATTATGATGGAATTATTTTGAACTTTGTTTATATAAAAGATTTTATAATTAAAATATAACAAGCAAAAATTATGTATTTACGAATTTTATAGTATATATGTAGTATAGCATACATAATGTACATAGCACCTGAAAAAAAAACAATAGATACACCTGTTTTTTTTTTTTTTTTTTTTTTTTTAATTCCTTGGAGTTATAGTAGCATAAACATTCAAAAATTGTATCTAGTGAATTTATATTTTACACTTTATGGTTTTTAAAAATATGTAACAACAGCTTTTGTTTTTTTCATTTTAACATACATTACGTACATTATAATATATACATCTACTCGTATAATGTCCAATTGGCTATTTTACTATTATAAATCTAACGGAAGCATTCGTTAATAGTTAATATTGTAATGAAATGTTTTTAAAATGTTTTTTTTCTTTTTTCTTTCTTCTGTATATAATATTTACTATATATGAGACTATCTAAGTATCTATAAAATAATGATGCACAATTTCGTTTCGTATTTTTATTTTTCTGTTCAAAATTTTACATATGTACTAGTATGTAATAACATACCTACATAAGTGCAATATTATTATGTATATTGAATCCGCACGTAGGTAATAAAATCTATTTATTACGTTTTAATATGTAGGTACTTGTACAATATATGTATATAGGGTGCTTATTATTCATAAAACAAAACAAATATTAAATACTAACGACACGGAAAAAAAAAATGTCTTACAATGTCAATCCTTTCGATCTGCTAAAAAATAACACTGGGGAACAAGAAAAATTTTTTTCCTGTGGCATCAGGTTTCATAGTGATTTGAGAATATACTTATTATTACAATTAACCGCGTGTAGTTGTTTTGTTTGAATTGACTCCGGTTCTCATGAAAGCTCAGACAACAAGATAAATATTGGGTGCCATATAAAGTTTGTAAAACTTGTGTAGTCTCTTTAATACTGGAGTCAAGGTGGATGAAAAGGGCTTGCATTCGAAGTTCCAATGACATGGATTGAGCCAACAAATCATGTTAATGGTTGCTACTTTTATGCTGTGGATATACAAGGTATGAATCGATACAAGAAACGCACATGGATTTATCCTGATATTGAATCGGCAAAACTACCAATAGTACACAATGAAGACTTTCCAGTGCCAATATTTACTACCTTAAGCATTTCCTCTGATAATATTGAAATGTTAGATACTTAGGGCCTTACTAATAAACATTTTTTAGTTTTAAAACTAAAATAGTTTCGGCTTGAGAATCAGAGTATGCTTTCAAATTCTTTATAAAATGGAGAAATAAAATATTAACTTAACATATTTTGTATAGAGTTTCAAAGCACACTCTGATTCTCAAGCCGAAACTATTTTAGTTTTAAAACTAAAAAATGTTTATTAGTAAGGCCCTTAGAGTACCTAAAACCAACAGTTCGAGCAAATTTGAAGGCTGTAGTCCTGCAGTTCAACGTTTTTCTCAAGAAAAGCTTAATGACTTGATTCGCGACTTAAATTTATCGAAAAGAAAGACTTAAAGAAAAATATTGCCTCCAGCCTGGAGTAACAATTACATCTTATCGGATTAGAGAGCAAGAACTACTTCCGTACTTTACTCAAGAAGATGATCTCGTCTATTGTAACAATGCTTTTGGGCTTTTAAATTTGATGGCAGGCATCTCTAATGGGCCACAAGTTTTCGAACTCTTATAAACAACAATGATTTTACAAATCACATGACTTTGGTCGAATTGGAAGCATGGACGAGCTTCTTATTAGTTGTGAAAAACTTTTTAAGAAACCACAAAGCAGCAGATTATTCTGAAATAATAGTTACCAAAATGCTTGGGAATTTTGAAAAACTGGGGGGCTAATTAAAATTCATCTTTTGCATAGTCATTTGGATAGATTCCTTGACAACCTGATGGCAGACTACAGCGAGGAACAAGGAGAGCGGTTCAACTAGGATATTAAGATAATGGAGTAAAGGCATCAAGGCCGATAGGACCGCCATATGATGGCGGACTACTGCTAGATCTTACAAATAGATTTCCCTGACCAGAAACACGTCAGACGATCACATAAAAAATGTTTTTCTTGATTTTAATTTTTATTCTCGCTTTTGTTTTGATTAATTTAATTTAAATAAAGCAGTTGCTTTTAGAAAATAGAAGTTTGAAAAATTATATTAAATTTTCTTTTAATTTTATGTAGTTTCGTTTTATAGTATTGTCATTATAAGTGGATTGTCTTTATCTCAAAAACTAGAGTCAATTCTGCAGATCTGATATTTTTTTTCGTGTTCAGGAGACTACATTTACCTAAGATCGACTCCTAAATCTCGAACCGCAAAATCACTGTTCCCCATGTGTAATCGAAGTTATTTCGTTCATTTATCATGAAATATAATTTTGTCACTATCAAAAATGTTTTAAAAGTTATATTCGTGCGTTGTAAAGTAAAAATCAAAGGATTTTTATGATGTCATTTAATGTTCAATTAAAGTATATATGTATATAGACATTCCGTATATCTTTGATATTTTTTATAAGAAACTTATTAATTTTAATGTATTAATATACAGATATATACATACTATATGCAGAAATAATAAGCAAATGCATTATGTATTATTTATCATGTGCATTCATGCATTTATTTTAATTCACCTTAGTACTTCTTCAAATAAATATAATGAAAATTATAATAATGATAATATCAGTTACAAATAATAGTATATATATACTACTTACATATAATAATATTTATTCAAAATGAAATAAAACTATCTCTAATATAATATATAAGAATAACCGCTACATTATAAACCCACCTAAACACGATTTTCGATAAAAGATTTCTATTTTTTTTTTCTGTATTTCATAAAAAAGAAAACATTTTTTTTTTTTTGTTTTTGTTTAAATCGAAAATTCAAAAAAAAAAAAAAAATGATTTTCTCACAAAATTGCCCTGTAAAACGTGTACAATATGTTGTATGATATACAAAGAAGTACAGACAAAAATAAGTAACATTACTTAAACCATAAAATGTATATGTACATATGTATATACGTATATATAAAATACTTTTAAGATACATTAATTTTTTTTTCTTCTTATTATTATTTCTTATTATTATTATTTTGTGAATTGTGGGGTATCTAAATGTATATTCATGAGAAAAGAGTACCTTTAATTTAATATATCTTACATACTAAAATATATAATGTATGTACATATTATGTACTTTTATATATATATATATATTTATTATTTTCTTATATTATATTTTAAAAGATATCAGAGAAATAAGGTACATAAAGGTGTTGTTATTTTGAAAGTTGTTCTTTGCCTTTTTTGATTAAGTTAAATTCTTTATTTTCTGTGTATTTTTTTTTATTTTTTTAACACGTTTTTATTTCAAATTCATTTATTATTGTATTTTTCGACATCAACTTATTTATTTATTTATTTTTTTTACTCTTCTTGTATTTTGCTTTAATTTTTTAAACGTTGTTTAATTTTATTTGTTTTTTTTTTCTTGAGCTAGTTTTTAGACAGAAAAAATGTAGGTTGAATTGTATGATTGTTTTTTTTTTTTGTGTTGTGTTGTTGTTTCCTACTTGTAAATGGGTTTTTTTCTTCTTCTTTTTCAAATTCTTTCATAGTAATATTTTAATTGTAGTAAAAATCTTGTTAACTTTTTTTAAATATATTTCGTGACAACATTGTTACAATATATTATTTTTGTAATACATCATGTTTTTTTTTTTTGTTTTTTGTAATTTTTCTTTTTTTTTTATTTCTCATTGGAATATAAGGTAATTGTGTGTATATCAGGTGGAAAAGAAAAGTAAAAAAATTGAAGAATAATGATTCAAGAGAAATTTTTAACTTTAGGACTAAACTAACCGTTTTTGTTTAAAAACTGACGTTGCATATACCACATATACATACAAAAGTTCAAGCATTTAATGTATGTATATGGAAATTTTGAAATTTATTATTATTTTTTTTCCATAAAAGCTATATATCTCAGCAAAACCTGTATATCAAAAACCATAATTTTTTAATTATTACTTCAGTGTTTTTTTTTCAAAATTGTCATGTTGTTTTAACAAAAAGGATCATGTTTAAAATAAAGCTCAAAGTCTAAAATATGTAGTATACATTTGTATACGACCATGCAATTCTAGGATTAAATTTTAAAAAAATATCCTTATAAAAAATGAAAAAAACAAATTACATATTCTATTTCTATACAATTATGGTATACCAATTTGAAGAATCTTTACTACAAAATCAGATTAGTGAATTAGAACACCTATAGTGATCTCTTACATTGTAAAAAATGTCCTAAATATGAATATTTTGATAAGAGGATGTTTTAAATTTCGACAAAATTAAAAAAATATATATATACATTCCAAGGGAAAGACAGAGGCGGGCAGTGGACGAAGCGGTAAAGTGTTGGCTTCTGATACTGAAGGTCTCGGGTTCGAGTCTGCCTAAAGTTTACTCAGCTTTGAATGAGTACCAATTAACTTTGAGCTGGATATAAGTGCTCGGTATTAAATAGTTTGGTGGCTCTGCTTAAAGACCATAAGCTATATTCACAAAAAACTACAAGAAATATTAGTACCAAACCCTGTCATTCGAATAAAACAAAAAATTCGTTCTCTACCAACGAATTTAGTGGTCCGCATTCCACTTTAACTATAGATGCATGTATGACAGAAGGGCTTACAACCCTTTGACTGACAACTGAGAGGTGTGTCGGTGTGTGGTATCAAAACGGCACGGTTAGTGCTATTTGAGTCTTTGGAAATAATCCAAAGAACCGCCACGTCAACCAACCAACCAACCAACCAAGTGAAAGACAAGTCTCACATTTTTTCTCTTTTACACAAAAAATTAAATTTAAATAAAATACAAAAAAGAATTAATTAAGGTCATTTTGATTGCATAAGAAAACGTATCATATCATTTTTTTTTCTTTCTTATTTGAAACATTTACAAATTGTGTACTGAATTTCTTAATTTAATATTTTGTAATTAATAGCGAAATTGTTAAATTAAATACGTATAGGTACATACATATCTATCTATTGTGTAATTCTTGTTTTGTTTTTCTCTTTTTCTTCTAAATTTTTCGTTGATTTTGGTTTTTCTTAAGTCTAAAAAACAAGTTTTTGTGATAATTAAATGCTATTATTGCATATCAAAAGAAACTTAATTACTAGATTTGATTGTTTTTTTTTTTTAAAAGTGCCAATAAAAAAATGTTCAAATAATTGTAAAGGCAAATTTAAGACAGAAATTTTACTGTATACTGAATTTATTCAAAATATATTTTAAATGACAAAGAATTTGGGTTTTTTTTTTCTTTTCAAATTTTATTTTTTTAAGTAGTATATGTACTCAAAACTTTAATTTTTTTCATTTCTTTATTATATTTTCAGATTCTGTGGCAAATCATTTGAGTGAATTAGCTAAAAATCGTGGATCAAGTGATAATATAACTATTATAGTTGTATTTTTAAAGAAACCATCTTTAATCAATAAAACATTTAATAATATAAAAACAACATCATCATCAATAACAACAACAACAACAGCAAATACACAACAAATAGATACAGTATCAAATTTATCAACAATAATGGATATGGATACATTTGATAATCGTTATAATAATGATATTAATCTCGATAATACACAGGTTTGTTTGTTTTTTTATTAATCCTTCAATGCATGACTTTTTTTTTAAATTGAAAAAATTATTTTTAGGGTAATTTATGCTCAATAAATTCAAATTTTCACTTAAAAATGTAATATTTTCAGTAATTTTCCGGGAAAACCAGAATTTTCAATGACATCATATATGATATTTCATGCATTATGCAATTAAAAAAAAAATATTTTTTCGACTAAAGTTAAAACTTTATATTATTTTTGTTACCAAAATTTTTTACAAATTCATTTTCAAAACTACATTTTTCAAATTTTTGGAAATAATATTGCATTTTTTTATGAATGAAATTTTTCAAAACATCACAGGTGCCATGAGCACCTGCCCCACAGGAGCTATAGACGCGCTGCTCAACTTACGTCCCCTATATATATATTTAAATATATATATTAGGAAAGAGGCTGTAAGATCTGTCCTCACAAGCTACAGGGTACTAAAGACCTGAAACCCGGAGATCTTAAAGGTCACCTAAGCATACTGATGGAAACAATATCTATGGGTGCATATTATAAGATCTCTGATGGTATGCCAGCTAGAATGAACCTTGGTATTAATTACAACATTCTACTGACACAACGACAAAAATGGCAAACTGGCGTACCAGTTTTCGAGGGAGACTCGGTTATTTGGTATACTGACGGATCCAAAACTGAGCAAGGAAATGGAGTTGTAGGCCCAGGGGCTAAAATGCTTAAAGCACTAAGGAAAACTCCAACGATCTTTCAAGCAGAGATAAAATGCTATAAAACTATGTGGCAGGAAATGTTTCCATAAAGGATGTAGAAAGGCAAGGATCTCTTAGTATCGGACAGCTAGGCAGCATTTAACGCTATTAGTTTGCAAATTATAGATTCAAAGCTAGTCTGGGACTGCACCACCACTTTGAAAGAACTGGCTGGAATTGCTAAAACTTTTGAAAAATGAACTAAGGACAAAGATGGGAATAGGGGAAAATCAAAATTATAGATTCTGTGAAGAGGAAGCGGAAACCTCGAGCACATCTTGTGCCGGTGTAAAGGCATAATACGTCCTAGGCTTGAGCGTATGGACCAAATGTACCTAACACCGGACAAAGTGTGGCACATACCACCTAAAAAAGTCTTTGGTTTTGTCAAGGCCCTAAAACTTTAGGTCAAAACCAGCAGTAGGGTATTACAAAAGATCCAAATGGGTCGCAGAAATACACGAAAAACATCCCACCTCTAGGCTGATTCTCTAATCTAATGTAATTCCTCAGGAATGTTTTCATTGTGTTTGAATTCATGTTAAATTCATAAAATATGTTTTCTACTATATTTTCTGCTTCATTTTCTTTGTCAGTAGATTCATCTGGTGTTTCGTTGAATACTCGCTGGGCTAAAACATCATCATATAAATCGTCGAATTTATCTCCTTTCCCAAACTCATCTTCACTTTCATCCCATTTATCAATAATTTTCAATATATCAATATCTGACAGCCCTTTTTTATAACTAGACATTGTAGTCTGTAATGCATGATATATCATATTTGATAGTATATCATATATGATATATATTAATAATTGTAGAGCAAATGCATGATACATCATATATGATATGTATTTTTTATTGATAATTTAACGTGAAATTTACAAAAATATTTAGTTAACAATAGGTTAAATGAATACTAAACATCATTATCTTTTTAAAAATAACTTACTTTATTTGTAATATCAGATGTTTAAACTAAAAAGTGCAATAAATTGAACGATTGCGCTACACATTCTACTTTTCACCAACCATCACCTATTCAAATACAGTGAATGCTTTTAACGATTATTTAAACTGCTGTCAATCTTAAAAATCAAAAAGTCCGAAGTACATTGAACATGCTAAAACTTACAAAACCAAAATGCCTAATTAAAACGTAAAAATATTTAAAAAAATAAAGAAACATATCATATATGATAAACTATGCACTAAAGGGCTAATTCAAACGTAAAAATATTTAAAAAATAAAGAAACATATCATATATGATAAACTATGCACTAAAGGGTTAAATTTACAAAAAAAAAAAAAATTATAAAGAGAAAAAAATTATGTCGTTTTAATTAATTTACAAATTTTGATTTTTTTTTCTTTTTTTTTTTTTGTATTTCAGACTTTAATACCAAATGCAAATACAGAATTAGAAATAAAAACTGGTCCTGGAAAAGATATTTTTCAAAAAGAATCATTATTTAATGATGGTTTAAATAATTTTGTTGATTCATCCGAATCACCATCAAACGATACAAATAATCCTTTTACAACAATGACGACAACAACAACTGAAAATTTTGATACTAAAATAACAACAACATCTAATGATATAATACAAGATAAAAATAATATTGATTTATTATCATCATTTGGTAATGAAACTGATGATTATCAACATCAAAATAATCATCATCAACAACATAATGATAATATTGATGATATTTTATTGAAACAACAACAACAACAACAAAATGAACAACATAATCATCATAATAATATGGAATTATTAAATCAAAATCAAAAATTATTATCATCATCATTTGAAAATGATATGGGTCCAGAAACAAGCGTTGATATAACTGATGATGTTATGATGATGACAACAGAAAATTCTGAAATAACAGATTTACTAGAACAATCATCAGGTTTAAGTCATTCAAAAGAGACATTACCATCATCAGATAATATAAATAATCCATTTGATATGAAAAATTCATTACAAGATTTTGTTAGTACTGGTATTACAGATGATCAACATAATATTGAAGAAATACCAATTAGATCACCAACATCACCATTTAATAATAATGATGATGATAATGATAATGATAATTTATCATCATCACCAATTGTACCAATACAATCATCATTAGAATTACAACAATTTGATGAAAAACATAATAATGATGAACAACAACAACAATTAGAATTTTGTATTGATGAAAATTTACATACTGATAATTCAAATATACCATTAACAATTGAAAAAAATGAATTATTAGAACAAGAAAAAGAACAACAAAATAATTTATTTATGGAAAATGAACATGATGATAATGTTAATAATGTTGATGATAATAATATTATTGTTGAAAAATATGATGATTTAAATGATAATAATGATGAAATTGGTGATTTAACAGATAAATTTGATTCAATGATTGTACATGATATTCAAGATGATACAGAAGAAGAATTACAACAACAATATCAACAACAACAACAATATCATCAACAACAACAGAAAGAATTGATATTTGATGATAATGTTAAAGATGATAGAGAAGAAAATATTATTGAAAAAGAAAATATTGAAAATAATGATGAACAAATATTAAAACAACAACAACAACAACAGCAACAACAAAATGATAATATAATTGATGATACAATTAATGAAAAACATTTTAATGAAAATAATGATAATTGCTATAATTATAATGATGAAGAAAAATTCATTATTGATGATGATAATAAAGAAAATGATAATGAATTTAATAAAGAGAATGAATATTTAATTGATGATGGTGGTGATTTATATAAAAATAATGATAATGATAATCGAATATTAGAAACTGAATTAATTACATCACAAATAAATGAACAAACATCAACTATAAATACATTATTAGTTGAACAAGAACAACAAGAACAACAGCAATTTGAAGATATATCTGTTAAAAAAGTATATGAAATTGATAATAGTATAGGTGATAATAATATACTTAATAGTCATGAAGATGAAGAAATACATAATGATGTTAATGATAATCAAAATTTTATTAATAAAGAAGAACAACATGAAATTGAAGATTATGAAAAATATAATTTAGAAAATAATGAATTTTTAGAACAAAAACATGAACAATTACAACATGATGATGAACAATTACAACATAATGATGAACAATTACAACATGATGATGAACAATTACAACATCATGATGAACAATTACAACATGATGATGAACAATTACAACATCATGATGAACAATTAGAACAAAAACACGATGAATTACAACATCATGATGAACAATTAGAACAAAAACAGACTGAATTACAACAACAACAACAACAACCAGAACAACCAGAACAAATAATACAAGATCAATGTATCAACAACGAAATTCATCAAACGATCATTGAAAATCATGAACAACAAAACGAACAACAACAGGAATCCTTAACTGATGATAATAAAAATGGTATGTAATTTATATTTTATGTAATTTTTAAATATATTATTTACTTTTTTTATAATTAAAATTTTTATTTGCCAAATTTCAAAAAATTTGTTTCCGTAATTTTAGTGAGATAAAATTCTAAAACAATTTTTATCACATTTTCAAAATCTAGTCCTATGCATTTCTTGGTTAATTTAGAGATTGATTAGTTTAAATATTTTGGAATAAAAAAATAAAACGTTATTTAAAATTTAGAATTTATTACTAATCGAATTTTACAATAATAATAAATTTTTACAAATAAATTTTATAATAAGTATGGTAACACTTTCCATTTGAAAATATGAGTGATAGTGTATGTATAGTGATAGATCTTATGGTGAGAAAATATGTAATTTATTTGAAGTGTCAAATGAGTTGTATTGGAAGAGGATTAGTGAATAGTGATGGTAGATAGTTAGATACACATTATTTCCAGTTGCAATCATAAAAAACTATTTTAAAAGATGTATCGATAAAATTGAAAAACGTATCTAAAAAAAGAACTTGAGAAAATGAAATTATAAATAACTTAAATCTTAAATAATATAAAAAACATGCATCATATTAAATACTGTCAATGTTATTTATTTATATACATATATGTATATCTTTTCATGTCATACGTGATACGGTGGTATGTACTATATATTATTGTATGTAGTATGAATATAGATACATGCGAATAATACATATATACTACACCACAATAAATTTTTATTGTGTTTAGCAAATTATTTAAGTTGTATTAGAAAAATATTCAGGAAAATAATGGACGAGATAAATGAGTTTATTAATTTTAAAAAAATATACATACATATGTATGTCACTCAATTTCAACATGATAAAGTTTTTTTTTTTGTTTTTATTTATCGATACAATATCATTTCGTTTTGAATCGAATTTTTAGAAAACTAGAAATTGACATCACTATTTATTTGACAATTTTGATTAAATTGGAATAGTAGTAAGCGGCGAAAAACTAGTACAAAACTATTTTCAAATCAAATACATTTTTTTTTAAATTTCTCCTATTTGTGTGTGTGTGCTACTTTGCTACTTCATACTTGCGTTCTTTTCTTTGCACACAAATTCACAATCATAAATTTATTTCACAATTCACAATACATTTTCCAGTGTGCTGTGCTGTGAGGTGACTCTGTAAAGGAATTTATTTCATTCTTGTCATTATAGAAATTCATATTTATGAGTTTTGTACATAGTTTTTTTTTGTCGTGAAAATATACATAATACATATTTGTAATTAGTTTATTTAAAAAAGAAGCAATAATACGTTTAATAAGTGGTTAAATATATAATAATAAAAATAAGAAAATAACAGGTAAAACGAAAGAAAAAAAATATTGCCTGTTGCTTTTGTAATTTTATTCCATGGATGCCGGTTAATAGTTTTTCTATTGTAATTTATACTTTAAGAGATTGTTTCTTCTTTTGAAGTTGTATTCTTTTTATAGATTAAATAGATTTTGCGCATAATCATTTTGA
Source organism: Bombylius major (assembly GCA_932526495.1). Lineage (NCBI taxonomy): Eukaryota > Metazoa > Arthropoda > Insecta > Diptera > Bombyliidae > Bombylius > Bombylius major. The sequence goes on from OW052046.1 coordinate 37,515,323, forward strand.
TTAAATAATAATAATAATAATATAAAAAAAAAATACATACAATTTATTTAAGAATTAAACAATTTTTCATGTTTTCTATTTTATTTCAATAAAATATTTTTCATGTTTCAAAAACAAACCGAAATTTTGCGTAATTTCTATATTTGGAAATTTTTTTAGGTTAGTTTTTTTTTTCTTTTTTAAATTTGAATAATTTTCAAACATAGGAGGAAAAAAAAAACGAAATTCTCAATAGTTATGTAGGTAGAATAGGTATAAACAATTTCATATTTTAAATTATTATAGAAAACCTACGCGCACCATACACCACACCACACATTTTTAAGTAAATAATAATTGTATGCAACTTATAATGAGCTAATTTAATGTTATTTAATAAAACAAAAAGAAAAAAAAAATGAAAACAGTTAGTTAATCGTTTAATCCAGTTAAAAAATATTTAATGTCATTGACTTGTATGGCTACTGAAGAAAAAAAAATATATACATAAATTACGAAGCACATGTTGTTCGCATAACAAGATCAAAATCAAAAAGGAAAAAGAAACAACAAAAAAAAAAAAAAGAAAAGAAAAAGAATTAGTTTAAAATTTGATTATTATTATAATTTTTTTTAAATAAAAAATATATTATTGCTCATTAATCGAGGACTTTCATATGTTATTCAGTTTTGCATTTAATTATATTTGAGAAAAAGTCACAAGTAAATGATGCTATTAAATTAATTATTTAACAAGAAAAAACAAAACAAAAAAAAAAAAACATGTTTTTGAAGGTAAATTGTATAACACACAACACTAAAAAAGTAAAATATAAGTTAATCATTCAATTAGAAGTGTAGCTTTTATTTTTATTGTAGACTTTGTTTTTGATAATACAAACGCTTTAAAAATAGTAAACTTTTGAAAAACAAATTACCTACACAAAACAGTTTTTTTTTTTTTTTTTTTTTTTTTTTAATATAAATCAAATGTTTAAGTGGCTATTTACATTAGATAAGAAAAATAACTCTTTCATATACATGAATCATTTGTTTGTAGTTTTTTTTTTTAAGATATAGGTACATAGATATTATTAATTTTTTGTTTTTTACTTTTCCTTCAATTAATGTCTTAACTGTGCAACTGTTACTATATTTTCATGTGTAAATTAACCAAAATCATAATAAGTATACAAAATTGATTTAAATGCATATAGGTATTTATTATTAGAATAACCAATAAAACCGATAATTAAAATTGTAATTAGTTTTGCTGATAAAAAAAAAAAAAATTAAAATCTGTTTTTAAATTTTTTCTTCAAATAATGTAAATATGTATGTACATAGTTTTTCAATGTCAAAAAATGTAGAGGTTTTATTTTATATACATATATACCTATATATATTTTTTTTTCCATTAGATATTCTTTCATAATATTTATTGTATATAATTTGTAATTTGCTTTCTTTCGTAATTATTTTACGCTATTTTTAAATATTTCTCTGAAAAAAAAAATATATATGTACCTATACATACATATGTATATCTAATTATGCTCATATATTTTCGTAAATTTAAATGTATTTATGATTTTAAATAAATCTACTAATATATATATATTTTTTAAATTTTTAGTTTCAGAAGAATTAGAACAAAAAACAAAAAATATTTTAACAACAGGATCTGAAAGCTGTGATGAATCTGAAGATGAATGGAAATACATGCAATTAAAAGAAGGTGAAGGTGAAAAAAATTCATTAATTCAGCAACAAGAAGAAAAGAAAAAATTAGAAGAATCCGAATTTAAAAAATCAAACGAGGAAAATTTATTTTCTCTTGGATTATCAGATACAATTGAAAAAGAAGAAATTATTATAGATAAAATTGAAAATAAAGAACAAGAAGAGGAATTATTAAGAACGATTCCACCTCAACAACAATCTGATTTTGTTGTAGAATCAATTACAATTCCAGAAGAAGATCATCATAAATTATCATTATCATCTCAAGAATTTGAGGTATGCTTTTAAAAAATATGTTTTTTTTTTTTTTTCTTCTACTAATTGTTTTATTGTATTGCTAGTCGTAATTTGTTAGACGATTTACGATATGACCCTATACCAAAACGTAAACAGTTTTATTTGAATCCATATTGGTTTAATTGGATTTTTCAGTGAAATCCGTACAAATATGTAATTTAATTTTTTTAAATGTTTTTTTGGACACCAAAAGTGAGGCGAAATTGTCAAAATTTGTCTTTCTTTGAATTTATAACGTGGAAGCGTTTTTTTTTTAATGGTAAATTTACATACATAGTTGAAATGATGGCTAATTTTTTATTTTTTAATTTTAAAAAAATGGAAAATATGACAAGTGTCAATCAACATATGTATGTATTTTCCATCATAAAGTTGGACTTTACTATTACCTCAGTAAATATTTAGAACTCGTACGCAGACGCATTTGCGTCTTAAAGCATGAGGAGGTAAGCATTTGGCTTACTTCAAGTTGGTACTTTTATATGCTAGAATTAATTTAGAGTTTTGACATTTGAGTTTTTGCATCCGCGTTCTGCTTCCTCAATTTGAATTAATCCCTTTCACCTTATTTGCCCTAGAAAAAACTCATTCTTTTTTTCCCACTTGATATGGTAAATTGATGATATAGTCAAAATAATATGAGTTGACGAATCTCGCGCATGTCTTACATGTGTTAGTGATCTTCTTGTGTATACATATACGAAAGAAAAAACCTCTTTCTTAGAATTTACAACAACAAAAACGCATGTGTGTATCATTTCTTCTGCGCATGCCAACGTAGTACTACAAATACAATACGAAGCTTCATCTCTTTTGGTTCAAGCTACCTATATTATGTATGATTCATTTCCATGTAAAAATCAATATATGCTATATTACGAGTATAGCAAAAAGAGAGAATATTCATGCCCTGTGCGAGAGCAAATATTGATTGATAATGATATCTGCCACTTCTTAATTTTCACTTGCAAAAAACACAGTTAACTGAATAACTGATAGTCATCTTAAGAGCCAGTTTATACGAAAGGTTTTTTGCACGGCCTTATCATCCATTACGCTTTGTTAAATTAGGAAAATGACGTACCTTTTTTACTCTTACTAAAATTCTCTTTATTCTCTTTTATACAGATTTCTTACTTGGTATGGTGATTAGATTAGATTAGATTGTAATACATAGAGCTAGATAATTCCAAAGATTCTATTTGAAGGTGCACACCAGATTTCTTCAGGCTTGAGGAAAAAATAATGCAAGTATCGCACTATTTTTGAGACCAACTTGAGGCCTCGTATTCACACAGAATGTGTTTTGAGGTCTCTTTGGCCTCTTTGCAGAACCTGCTCAGGTTGTAGTTGAGCGGACAGTGCCCAGTGATAAGTCCCGTGATTGTCCTTAACTTTTTCCTATTGAGGTTGATCTGTTTCCTAGCAATATTAGCTGAAGTTTTAATAAATTCCTTTGTTTGCTTGTTACCGAGAGTCTTTTTCCAGTAGGAGATGCACTTTTCCATCTCCCATTTCCTTATAGAACCCTTGATGTGGCTTTTAGGCACTCCACAGAAGGGTTCTGGACCAAAAATCTTGGAGCTGGCGCCTTTTGGTATGGTGATAATAAAATATATGAATAATTATATAAAATGAAAAGGAATTCCGATAATATAGAAAAAATTTCAAAATTAGAAATGTCATAAAAATTTCATTTCGCATTGGATGTGTGCTTTATTCATATCGACGATTATATTAAAATAATTAAAATATTTAAAATATGTAATTAAAATTTATTCATCTTTCATTAATTTACTGTGCTTTTCCGTAAGTTTGAAATTATATTTAATTTTTATAATTTAATTATTTTATAATTTCGATGAACTTGAACAAATTTATTTTTCTCTTCAATTTTTGTATTTGTAATTTCTTAGGTTAGGGAAGAATTTGAAGAAGAAGAAAAATATCAAGAGCAATCAACAGACGTTGATAATTTCGAAACGAATAATTCAGTTTTAGTATTTGAAGAAAAAAATCATTCAGCAGAAAAAGAAATTGCTGAAATTCAACAACAACAACAACAAGATTTTGAAACAACAATTTCAGAAGATATGGCAAATCGATTGAATCCTGACGCTAAAGAATTCATACCAGCAAGTCCAGTATCATCAAATACATCCGTTGAGCAGAATATCAGTATGAATGGTAGTAATGGAGAAAAACTTGATGATAAAATTACTGAGGACGAACCAGTAGAGAAAAAAAGTGAATCTCTTAAGATATTTCCTAGTAGTGTAAATCAGCATTTATCAAATGATGAAATAATTGCACAAAGTCCTAGAAAGGGTGCTATTAACATGGAAAATATTCAAATACCCGATGAACACGAATTTCAAAACGAAATTAACATTCGTCCTACTGAATCATCTACAGATGTTGAACTTGAGACAATTATGGAAATTCAGGAGTATACAGAAAATATGAAATTATCTGATAATGAAGAAACTAATGTTCAGGAACAAATTACTGTTAAGAGTATAAATGAATCTAATTTGGAAAATTCAATTTATATTGAAAATCAATCTTCAGAGATAGAAACTGCAAAAACTACTGAATCTAATGGCAATATAACTGAAACTAAAAACAAACGTAACTTAGAAGAGGCAGCTGCTGCTGTTGGTATCCTAACTGCTGCTACACTTGCTGAAGCTGCAACAATTGTAATAAAAGATGGTAAGGAACCATGTAAAGATTCTTTAAAAGTTAAACCTAAAATTACAGTTTCAACAACTGTAAAAGATAATGATGTTAAACCAAAAGATAAGTCAAAAGTTCCTGCGCCACAAACTAAAAAAGTTTCAAAAACTTTAACTGCTACAAAGAAGCTACCAACAACTGGTGCTGTATCGAAAGCTACAAAAACTGCTACTTCAACTACTAATACTACTTCTACCGAAACGAAGACAACACAAATATCCAAACGCCCACCAGCTCAAGCAAGTTCAGTCGCATCGAAACGTCCATCAGCAACAGCTCGTTCACAACCAATATCGGCACGTCAACCAGCATCAATGGCACGTACAGCTTTAGCTTCACGTTCAGTACCAACGCGTTCAATACCAACACGTTCAGTTCAAGAGATGAAAGTTACAAGTAAGCCATCTGCAATATCAAAAGTTAAATTGGAAAAAACTACAACCATAAAAAAGACATCTACAACACCAATCGGAATCGCTACCGGTGCTAATTCAAGCTCTCCAGATAAAACAAATAAACCTAAAGTTGGTGTTACGGCTAAGTGAGTATTATTATTATTTTGTTTTTTGAATTTTTATTTAAAATTTCACATTTTTACATTTCTTCCAGACCACTTTCTTTTGTTCCAAAAACATCGTTAACAAAAGCACCAGTAGCAAAATCAACAACAACAAATTCTGCTGAAGCTAATCGAAAAAAGACTGATGTTACTACAAAGGTAAATTATAATTTAGCATTTTTATGAATATTAATCACGATATAGATGTTTTATTTTTTAACAGAATACACAAGATGGTAACAAATTAACGAAACCAACTGCTGCAAAACCACTCTCATTCTTAAAAAAATCTTCAGTAAACCCAACTTCAACAACAACTACAGCAACAACATCGTCACCATTAGCAACTAAATCTCCATCAGCTAATATTAAACCAAGAAAAACAGTATCTTCAAGTTCAGCTAATTTATCAAAAGATAAATCTTTGACTACACAAAAAGTAACACCAATAAAATCAACTAAATCAGCATTAACTGTTGATCAGTCTGATATTAAAACAACAACTAATAAAATGAATGGTAGTGCAACGAAAAATAAATAATCATCAGACTAAAAATCATCCAATTATCTTTTTTATTTTTTTATTTTTTATACATATACATATACATTATATACAAACATGAATATGAAATATCTATATTAACAAACATCAAAAACAGAAGAAAAAAAACAAAATTTTACATAATCCTTGTCTAATAATAAAAAAATAAATAAATTTATCGCGATTAAATAATAACGTTTATAATGATTTATTAATGATTATTATTAATAATAATTGCACTTGTCTCTATCAAAAATGTTCAGTATCAAAATTTACCATATTTACTACATTTTACATACAATACATATAGAAAAACAAATAAAATAATAATAAAAAATAAAAAACATATTAATTAGAAATTTAAAAAAAAAAAAAAAACTATATCACAAAAGAATTTAACATAAAAGTATCACATATTAAGCATTTAAATTTAAAACAAACAAAATTAAATCGAAATCATTATTTTTTTTCCCAAGTAAATTGTTTTCATTTTTGTTTAGTGACAAGAAGAAAGAAAAAAAAAGATAAGAAACATATTCGAATATTTTTTACGATAATTTTAATTTTAATTTTTTTTTTTGTGAAAGAAAAAAGAAAATTCTAAATTTGTTTATGTGTATTTATTATTATTTCGTCATTTTTTTAAATAAAATTTAATGTATTAACAACATAAAAAAAAATATATAATAAAAAAAAGGAAGAAAACAGGATTTTCTATTTGATTTGGAAAAAAAAATATTTTATAAAATAATTTTTCTAATAATTATTTATTTAAAAAAAAAAAACAAGAAGAAAAAAGTATTTTTTTCTAATTAATTTTCTCTATTGTATGGTAATCAAATTTTCGAAGAGTTTCTGTTAGCGCATAGTAAAATGAAAAAAAAAAAACATAAAAAGAAAAGGAAACCAAGGTAATTCTTCAAAATTTGTTTTTGTTATTTTCAAATGTGGAAGTACGTATGTTGTTGTTTTAAACTGATTAAATAATCAATTCAACTATTAATAATTCGATTGAAACAGCTCTCGTTAAACCACAGGAGTTAGAATTTTGTTTCGAGTTGATTGAATCGAAATTTAGGAATAGATAGAAGCACATAAATTATTTCAATCGATTTGTTAATAACTGAATTGATATTATTCAGTCATTTGCTGAGTCATTTAAAACAACTTGTGTGGCGTAGCTTTTATAACTTCATTTTAAGCAAGTCGAACAAAACGATAAGAAAAATAACAACATCAAAATAAAGTTATTACAGGCAGTGTTTTCGAAAATGTAGCAATGTTGCCGTGATACACAATTCAGCGTATAAAGGTTTTAAGCTGAATTGTGTATCACAGCAGCATCACTGCATTTTTGAAAACAAAGGCTTTCACAATTTCTCAGACAAACACTTTTTTTTTTATTTCTTATTTTTATTTGTATTAAATTTAAAAACTATATTTCATCATTTCAAATTTAAGTTTTAGTTACAAAAAAAATATATATATATATTTAACGTGAAGTTTCTTAATTTGATTTATTTTCTTATTTATTTTAATTAGTCTCAGTAAAAAAAAAGTATTCGTTAATTACGGAAATTAAAAGAATTTATTTTTTAAATTTTGGAGAAAAAAAAATCATTTTTTTTGTAGAACGTTCAACGTTATTTAAAAAAAAAAAAAAAAAATAATTTAAAAAAACTATCATGCGTTTCGGAGAAGAAAATTTTTAATTTTTTATTAGGAATTTGAAAAGAAAAATAAACAATTTAAATAAAATTATAAAAAGAGGACGAAAAATTTGTTTAGTGCTTTTATAATAAATAGTTGCCTTTTTATATGTTGCAAAATCAAAAAAAAAAAAAGTGTTATTTAAAAAAATTTTAAATTTAAAAATAGGTTTTTTCTATTAAAAAAAAATTATAAGAAAATTTTTATATGAAATCACATTTGTTCTATTTAAAACCACATTTTTTTTATATTATAATTATTAATACTGCTTTTGTTTTATGTGAAAAAAAAATCATAATTATAGTCGGCGTGACATTCGTTTTTATTTTTTGTTGGTCTGGAAAGAAAAAACATCGTAAGGTAATGAAAAAATAAAAATTTGTTTTGCTTTTATAATAATAATTATTATTACTAAATTGCAATTAATTAATTAAATATTACTATATTAGGCGTTATTTAATAATAATTAAAAGAAAATGCTTTCTATTTAAAAAAAAATATATATCTATATATATATGTATGTATAATTCAAACAAAAAAAATTCACACATAAAAATAAATAATTTGTTTTTTGTGAGGTGAATTTTTCAAAATTACTTGCATGATAAAGATTTAGTATCAATTACATATTTGACAAAAAAAAAAAAAAAAAAAATTATACATATATTAAAATCAAAATACCAGAAGAAGAAGAAACAACAATGAAATAGTAATAAAATTTTTTATTTTCGTTTTATCGTATTTTTTTCGTTTTTTTTTTTGTACTTTATAATATGTTCACACTATGAGCAAACACAACCAATTGGATAGTTTATTTTCTAAATGTTTTTATACGAATTATAACAAAAATAAAAACTACTTAAAATAAAAAAAATAAAAATTGTTGGTGTTTTTTTTTATTAAATTAGTGTTTTTTAAAATAATTTTGCATATTTCCACATACGATTAATAATTATGTACTTTTACTTGACTCAGTTGAATCAAAAAGAAAAAGAAAAAAGAAATAGGGTCTATTCGAAAACATTAAGTTAAATTTTACGTATCGGATACAACAGGGAAATTCTACCATATGGTAAGTAACCAAATCAATAATTGAAAATATGGGAAAATATGAAAATTGATCATGATAACCAAAAATGATGATGATAGTTTTTTCATTTCAGAAACTGGAAGAAACAGCCGTGATCGAAGAAAAAAGCCCGTTTTATAATTACATCAATTGCATGCGCAAATGACGTATTTGCATTGGAAATTGGAAATTGTTATCTGATTGCAATCTGACTGAGTCAATGAACATGAGGTTTGCGTCATTTGCGCAATTTGCTATTAATGAAAAGGGCCAAAGATTGATGATCCTGTCTGTGACTTGTGAGTGACTACCTACTTCTTGTCTATGTAAAACCGGTTTTCACGTTCTACAAAAGATAAAAAAGTGACCGTATAAACCCGCTATAAGAGAGAATTTGTCACTTGAGGCGAATTCCAGGACCGACCCAGTGTCACATTAAAATGCTTCGTGAGTGACGTCAAATTAAATTATTCAGTTTAAATTTTCAAAGAAGCAGTGTACAGACGTAAAAGGTTGATTTTTGTAAGCAAAATTTGGAAAAAAAAAGTTTAGAGAAAAATTCGATATAGGTTAATAGGTAGGTACTGTGTATTAACATTAATTATCTAGTTACCTCTGGGCTCTGACTCTGCTTGACAAACAAATGACAATCATTTTTGTGTACGCCATTTTGAATTTTTTTCTCTTGCGACACTCCAATAGACGTCAAGCAAATCATAAAAATTTCATTTTGCATTGGATGTGATGTGTGCTTTATTCATATCGACGATTATATTAAAATAATTAAAATAATTTAAAATAATTAAAATTTTTTGGGCTTTCATTAATTTGCTGTGCTTTTCCGTAAGTTTGAAGTTATATTTAATTTTTATAATTTAATAATTTGATAATTTCGATAAACTTGAATAAATTTTTTTTCTCTTCAATTTTTGTATTTGTAATTTTTTAGGTTAGGGAAGAATTTAAAGGAGAAGAAAAAATCGAGAGCAATCAACAGGCGAATAAAAAAGCTTAAGTATTTGGAAGAAAGAAATTGCTGAAATTCAACAACAACAACAACAACAAGATTTTGAAACAACAATTTTAGAAGATATGGCAGATCGATTGAATCCTGATGCTAAAGAATTCACACCAGAAAGTCCAGTATCATCAAATACATCAGTTGAGCAGAATATCAATATGAATGGTAGTAATGGATATACATCTACAGATGTTGAACTTGAGACAATTCTGGAAATTGAGGAGTATGCACAAAATATGAAATTGTCCGATAATGAAGAAACTGATGTTCAGGAACAAATTACTGTTAAGATAATGAATGAATCTACTGAATCTCATGGCAATGTAACTGAAACTAAAAACAAACGTAACTTAGTAGAGGCAGCTGCTGCTGTTGGTATTCCAACTGCTGCTCCACTTGCTGAAGCTGCAACAATTGTAATAAAAGATGGTAAGGAACCATGTAAAGATTCGTTAAAAGTTAAACCTAAAACTACAGTTTCAACAACAGTAACAGATAATGATGTTAAACCAAAAGATAAATCAAAAGTTCCTGCGCCACAAACTAAAAAAGTTTCAAAAACTCTAACTGCCACAAAAAAGCTACCAACAACTGGTGCTGTACCGAAAGGTACAAAAACTGCTACTTCAACTACTACTACTTCTACTCAAACGAAGATAACACAAATATCCAAACGCCCACCAGCTCAAGCAAGTTCAGTCGCATCGAAACGTCCATCAGCAACAGCTCGTTCACAACCAATATCGGCACGTCAACCAGCATCAATGGCACGTACAGCTTTAGCTTCACGTTCAGTACCAACGCGTTCAATACCAACACGTTCAGTTCAAGAGATGAAAGTTACAAGTAAGCCATCTGCAATATCAAAAGTTAAATTGGAAAAAACTACAACCATAAAAAAGACATCTACAACACCAATCGGAATCGCTACCGGTGCTAATTCAAGCTCTCCAAATAAGACAAATAAACCTAAAGTTGGTGTTACGGCTAGGTGAGTATTATTATTATTTTCTTTTCTGAATTTTTATTTAAAATTTCACATTTTTACATTTCTTCCAGACCACTTTCTTTTGTTCCAAAAACATCGTTAACAAAAGCACCAGTAGCAAAATCAACAACAACAAATTCTGCTAAATATAATCGAAAAAAGACTGATGTTACTACAAAGGTAAATTATAATTTAGCATTTTTATTAATATTAATCACGATATAGATGTTTTATTTTTTAACAGAATACACAAGATGGTAACAAATTAACGAAACCAACTGCTGCAAAACCACTCTCATTCTTAAAAAAATCTTCAGTAAACCCAACTTCAACAACAACTACAGCAACAACATCATCACCATTAGCAACTAAATCTCCATCAGCTAATATTAAACCAAGAAAAAAATTATCTTCAAGTTCAGCTGAATTATCAAAAGATAAATCTTTGACTACACAAAAAGTAACACCAATAAAATCAACTAAATCAGCATTAACTGTTGATCAGTCTGATATTAAAACAACAACTAATAAAATGAAAGGTAGTGCAACGAGAAATAAAAAATTATCAGACTAAAAATCATCCAATTATCTTTTTTATTTTTTTATTTTTTATAAATTATTTTAATCGATTTGTTAATAACTGAATTGATATTATTCAGTCATTTGCTGAGTCATTTAAAACAACTTGTGTGGCGTAGCTTTTATAACTTCATTTCAAGCAAGTCGAACAAAACGATAAGAAAAATAACAACATCAAAATAAAGTTATTACAGGCAGTGTTTTCGAAAATGCAGCAATGTTGCCGTGATACACAATTCAGCGTATAAAGGTTTTAAGCTGAATTGTGTATCACAGCAGCATCACTGCATTTTTGAAAACAAAGGCTTTCACAATTTCTCAGACAAACACTTTTTTTTTTATTTCTTATTTTTATTTGTATTAAATTTAAAAACTATATTTCATCATTTCAAATTTAAGTTCTAGTTACAAAAAAAATATATATATATTTAACGTGAAGTTTCTTAATTTGATTTATTTTCTTATTTATTTTAATTAGTCTCAGTAAAAAAAAAGTATTCGTTAATTACGGAAATTAAAAGAATTTGTTTTTTAAATTTTGGAGAAAAAAAAATCATTTTTTTTTTGTACTTTATAATATGTTCACACTATGAGCAAACACAACCAATTGGATAGTTTATTTTCTAAATGTTTTTATACGAATTATAACAAAAATAAAAACTACTTAAAATAAAAAAAATAAAAATTGTTGGTGTTTTTTTTTATTAAATTAGTGTTTTTTAAAATAATTTTGCATATTTCCACATACGATTAATAATTATGTACTTTTACTTGACTTAGTTGAATCAAAAAACAAAAGAAAAAAGAAATAGGGTCTATTCGAAAACATTAAGTTAAATTTTACGTATCGGATACAACAGGGAAATTCTACCATATGGTAAGTAACCAAATCAATAATTGAAAATATGGGAAAATATGAAAATTGATCATGATAACCAAAAATGATGATGATAGTTTTTTCATTTCAGAAACTGGAAGAAACAGCCGTGATCGAAGAAAAAAGCCCGTTTTATAATTACATCAATTGCATGCGCAAATGACGTATTTGCATTGGAAATTGGAAATTGTTATCTGATTGCAATCTGACTGAGTCAATGAACATGAGGTTTGCGTCATTTGCGCAATTTGCTATTAATGAAAAGGGCCAAAGATTGATGATCCTGTCTGTGACTTGTGAGTGACTACCTACTTCTTGTCTATGTAAAACCGGTTTTCACGTTCTACAAAAGATAAAAAAGTGACCGTATAAACCCGCTATAAGAGAGAATTTGTCACTTGAGGCGAATTCCAGGACCGACCCAGTGTCACATTAAAATGCTTCGTGAGTGACGTCAAATTAAATTATTCAGTTTAAATTTTCAAAGAAGCAGTGTACAGACGTAAAAGGTTGATTTTTGTAAGCAAAATTTGGAAAAAAAAAGTTTAGAGAAAAATTCGATATAGGTTAATAGGTAGGTACTGTGTATTAACATTAATTATCTAGTTACCTCTGGGCTCTGACTCTGCTTGACAAACAAATGACAATCATTTTTGTGTACGCCATTTTGAATTTTTTTCTCTTGCGACACTCCAATAGACGTCAAGCAAATCATAAAAATTTCATTTTGCATTGGATGTGATGTGTGCTTTATTCATATCGACGATTATATTAAAATAATTAAAATAATTTAAAATAATTAAAATTTTTTGGGCTTTCATTAATTTGCTGTGCTTTTCCGTAAGTTTGAAGTTATATTTAATTTTTATAATTTAATAATTTGATAATTTCGATAAACTTGAATAAATTTTTTTTCTCTTCAATTTTTGTATTTGTAATTTTTTAGGTTAGGGAAGAATTTAAAGGAGAAGAAAAAATCGAGAGCAATCAACAGGCGAATAAAAAAGCTTAAGTATTTGGAAGAAAGAAATTGCTGAAATTCAACAACAACAACAGCAACAAGATTTTGAAACAACAATTTTAGAAGATATGGCAGATCGATTGAATCCTGACGCTAAAGAATTCACACCAGAAAGTCCAGTATCATCAAATACATCAGTTGAGCAGAATATCAATATGAATGGTAGTAATGGATATACATCTACAGATGTTGAACTTGAGACAATTCTGGAAATTGAGGAGTATGCACAAAATATGAAATTGTCCGATAATGAAGAAACTGATGTTCAGGAACAAATTACTGTTAAGATAATGAATGAATCTACTGAATCTCATGGCAATGTAACTGAAACTAAAAACAAACGTAACTTAGTAGAGGCAGCTGCTGCTGTTGGTATTCCAACTGCTGCTCCACTTGCTGAAGCTGCAACAATTGTAATAAAAGATGGTAAGGAACCATGTAAAGATTCGTTAAAAGTTAAACCTAAAACTACAGTTTCAACAACAGTAACAGATAATGATGTTAAACCAAAAGATAAATCAAAAGTTTTTGCGCCACAAACTAAAAAAGTTTCAAAAACTCTAACTGCCACAAAAAAGCTACCAACAACTGGTGCTGTACCGAAAGGTACAAAAACTGCTACTTCAACTACTACTACTTCTACTCAAACGAAGATAACACAAATATCCAAACGCCCACCAGCTCAAGCAAGTTCAGTCGCATCGAAACGTCCATCAGCAACAGCTCGTTCACAACCAATATCGGCACGTCAACCAGCATCAATGGCACGTACAGCTTTAGCTTCACGTTCAGTACCAACGCGTTCAATACCAACACGTTCAGTTCAAGAGATGAAAGTTACAAGTAAGCCATCTGCAATATCAAAAGTTAAATTGGAAAAAACTACAACCATAAAAAAGACATCTACAACACCAATCGGAATCGCTACCGGTGCTAATTCAAGCTCTCCAAATAAGACAAATAAACCTAAAGTTGGTGTTACGGCTAGGTGAGTATTATTATTATTTTCTTTTCTGAATTTTTATTTAAAATTTCACATTTTTACATTTCTTCCAGACCACTTTCTTTTGTTCCAAAAACATCGTTAACAAAAGCACCAGTAGCAAAATCAACAACAACAAATTCTGCTAAATATAATCGAAAAAAGACTGATGTTACTACAAAGGTAAATTATAATTTAGCATTTTTATGAATATTAATCACCATATAGATGTTTTATTTTTTAACAGAATACACAAGATGGTAACAAATTAACGAAACCAACTGCTGCAAAACCACTCTCATTCTTAAAAAAATCTTCAGTAAACCCAACTTCAACAACAACTACAGCAACAACATCATCACCATTAGCAACTAAATCTCCATCAGCTAATATTAAACCAAGAAAAAAATTATCTTCAAGTTCAGCTGAATTATCAAAAGATAAATCTTTGACTACACAAAAAGTAACACCAATAAAATCAACTAAATCAGCATTAACTGTTGATCAGTCTGATATTAAAACAACAACTAATAAAATGAAAGGTAGTGCAACGAGAAATAAAAAATTATCAGACTAAAAATCATCCAATTATCTTTTTTATTTTTTTATTTTTTATAAATTATTTTAATCGATTTGTTAATAACTGAATTGATATTATTCAGTCATTTGCTGAGTCATTTAAAACAACTTGTGTGGCGTAGCTTTTATAACTTCATTTTAAGCAAGTCGAACAAAACGATAAGAAAAATAACAACATCAAAATAAAGTTATTACAGGCAGTGTTTTCGAAAATGCAGCAATGTTGCCGTGATACACAATTCAGCGTATAAAGGTTTTAAGCTGAATTGTGTATCACAGCAGCATCACTGCATTTTTGAAAACAAAGGCTTTCACAATTTCTCAGACAAACACTTTTTTTTTTATTTCTTATTTTTATTTGTATTAAATTTAAAAACTATATTTCATCATTTCAAATTTAAGTTTTAGTTACAAAAAAAATATATATATATTTAACGTGAAGTTTCTTAATTTGATTTATTTTTTTATTTATTTTAATTAGTCTCAGTAAAAAAAAAGTATTCGTTAATTACGGAAATTAAAAGAATTTGTTTTTTAAATTTTGGAGAAAAAAAAATCATTTTTTTTTTGTACTTTATAATATGTTCACACTATGAGCAAACACAACCAATTGGATAGTTTATTTTCTAAATGTTTTTATACGAATTATAACAAAAATAAAAACTACTTAAAATAAAAAAAATAAAAATTGTTGGTGTTTTTTTTTATTAAATTAGTGTTTTTTAAAATAATTTTGCATATTTCCACATACGATTAATAATTATGTACTTTTACTTGACTCAGTTGAATCAAAAAGAAAAAGAAAAAAGAAATAGGGTCTATTCGAAAACATTAAGTTAAATTTTACGTATCGGATACAACAGGGAAATTCTACCATATGGTAAGTAACCAAATCAATAATTGAAAATATGGGAAAATATGAAAATTGATCATGATAACCAAAAATGATGATGATAGTTTTTTCATTTCAGAAACTGGAAGAAACAGCCGTGATCGAAGAAAAAAGCCCGTTTTATAATTACATCAATTGCATGCGCAAATGACGTATTTGCATTGGAAATTGGAAATTGTTATCTGATTGCAATCTGACTGAGTCAATGAACATGAGGTTTGCGTCATTTGCGCAATTTGCTATTAATGAAAAGGGCCAAAGATTGATGATCCTGTCTGTGACTTGTGAGTGACTACCTACTTCTTGTCTATGTAAAACCGGTTTTCACGTTCTACAAAAGATAAAAAAGTGACCGTATAAACCCGCTATAAGAGAGAATTTGTCACTTGAGGCGAATTCCAGGACCGACCCAGTGTCACATTAAAATGCTTCGTGAGTGACGTCAAATTAAATTATTCAGTTTAAATTTTCAAAGAAGCAGTGTACAGACGTAAAAGGTTGATTTTTGTAAGCAAAATTTGGAAAAAAAAAGTTTAGAGAAAAATTCGATATAGGTTAATAGGTAGGTACTGTGTATTAACATTAATTATCTAGTTACCTCTGGGCTCTGACTCTGCTTGACAAACAAATGACAATCATTTTTGTGTACGCCATTTTGAATTTTTTTCTCTTGCGACACTCCAATAGACGTCAAGCAAATCATAAAAATTTCATTTTGCATTGGATGTGATGTGTGCTTTATTCATATCGACGATTATATTAAAATAATTAAAATAATTTAAAATAATTAAAATTTTTTGGGCTTTCATTAATTTGCTGTGCTTTTCCGTAAGTTTGAAGTTATATTTAATTTTTATAATTTAATAATTTGATAATTTCGATAAACTTGAATAAATTTTTTTTCTCTTCAATTTTTGTATTTGTAATTTTTTAGGTTAGGGAAGAATTTAAAGGAGAAGAAAAAATCGAGAGCAATCAACAGGCGAATAAAAAAGCTTAAGTATTTGGAAGAAAGAAATTGCTGAAATTCAACAACAACAACAGCAACAAGATTTTGAAACAACAATTTTAGAAGATATGGCAGATCGATTGAATCCTGACGCTAAAGAATTCACACCAGAAAGTCCAGTATCATCAAATACATCAGTTGAGCAGAATATCAATATGAATGGTAGTAATGGATATACATCTACAGATGTTGAACTTGAGACAATTCTGGAAATTGAGGAGTATGCACAAAATATGAAATTGTCCGATAATGAAGAAACTGATGTTCAGGAACAAATTACTGTTAAGATAATGAATGAATCTACTGAATCTCATGGCAATGTAACTGAAACTAAAAACAAACGTAACTTAGTAGAGGCAGCTGCTGCTGTTGGTATTCCAACTGCTGCTCCACTTGCTGAAGCTGCAACAATTGTAATAAAAGATGGTAAGGAACCATGTAAAGATTCGTTAAAAGTTAAACCTAAAACTACAGTTTCAACAACAGTAACAGATAATGATGTTAAACCAAAAGATAAATCAAAAGTTCCTGCGCCACAAACTAAAAAAGTTTCAAAAACTCTAACTGCCACAAAAAAGCTACCAACAACTGGTGCTGTACCGAAAGGTACAAAAACTGCTACTTCAACTACTACTACTTCTACTCAAACGAAGATAACACAAATATCCAAACGCCCACCAGCTCAAGCAAGTTCAGTCGCATCGAAACGTCCATCAGCAACAGCTCGTTCACAACCAATATCGGCACGTCAACCAGCATCAATGGCACGTACAGCTTTAGCTTCACGTTCAGTACCAACGCGTTCAATACCAACACGTTCAGTTCAAGAGATGAAAGTTACAAGTAAGCCATCTGCAATATCAAAAGTTAAATTGGAAAAAACTACAACCATAAAAAAGACATCTACAACACCAATCGGAATCGCTACCGGTGCTAATTCAAGCTCTCCAAATAAGACAAATAAACCTAAAGTTGGTGTTACGGCTAGGTGAGTATTATTATTATTTTCTTTTCTGAATTTTTATTTAAAATTTCACATTTTTACATTTCTTCCAGACCACTTTCTTTTGTTCCAAAAACATCGTTAACAAAAGCACCAGTAGCAAAATCAACAACAACAAATTCTGCTAAATATAATCGAAAAAAGACTGATGTTACTACAAAGGTAAATTATAATTTAGCATTTTTATGAATATTAATCACGATATAGATGTTTTATTTTTTAACAGAATACACAAGATGGTAACAAATTAACGAAACCAACTGCTGCAAAACCACTCTCATTCTTAAAAAAATCTTCAGTAAACCCAACTTCAACAACAACTACAGCAACAACATCATCACCATTAGCAACTAAATCTCCATCAGCTAATATTAAACCAAGAAAAAAATTATCTTCAAGTTCAGCTGAATTATCAAAAGATAAATCTTTGACTACACAAAAAGTAACACCAATAAAATCAACTAAATCAGCATTAACTGTTGATCAGTCTGATATTAAAACAACAACTAATAAAATGAAAGGTAGTGCAACGAGAAATAAAAAATTATCAGACTAAAAATCATCCAATTATCTTTTTTATTTTTTTATTTTTTATAAATTATTTTAATCGATTTGTTAATAACTGAATTGATATTATTCAGTCATTTGCTGAGTCATTTAAAACAACTTGTGTGGCGTAGCTTTTATAACTTCATTTTAAGCAAGTCGAACAAAACGATAAGAAAAATAACAACATCAAAATAAAGTTATTACAGGCAGTGTTTTCGAAAATGCAGCAATGTTGCCGTGATACACAATTCAGCGTATAAAGGTTTTAAGCTGAATTGTGTATCACAGCAGCATCACTGCATTTTTGAAAACAAAGGCTTTCACAATTTCTCAGACAAACACTTTTTTTTTATTTCTTATTTTTATTTGTATTAAATTTAAAAACTATATTTCATCATTTCAAATTTAAGTTTTAGTTACAAAAAAAAATATATATATATTTAACATGAAGTTTCTTAATTTGATTTATTTTAATTAGTCTCAGTAAAAAAAAAGTATTCGTTAATTACGGAAATTAAAAGAATTTATTTTTTAAATTTTGGAGAAAAAAAAATCATTTTTTTTTTTGTACTTTATAATATGTTCACACTATGAGCAAACACAACCAATTGGATAGTTTATTTTCTAAATGTTTTTATACGAATTATAACAAAAATAAAAACTACTTAAAATAAAAAAAATAAAAATTGTTGGTGTTTTTTTTATTAAATTAGTGTTTTTTAAAATAATTTTGCATATTTCCAGATACGATTAATAATTATGTACTTTTACTTGACTCAGTTGAATCAAAAAAAACAGCGACGGGGGTGAACATAGACCCTACTTTGCCATCAGGTCCGTCTTATGCTATAGGCACAATAGGCACTGCCTAGGGCCTACGAAAGTAATGAATATACCTACTTGAATTTTATAATTGACCCTTTTTTTTTTTTTTGCTCTTTAGAAAATTCGTCACACAACTCTAGGGGCTCCGCTCATAGAGCACAAATTGACCTTTTTTTTTTCTCTTAAATTTTTAAGCCTAAAAGTGCCTAAGGCCTACGACGATTTTAAAACGGCCCTGTTTGCTATACAATTTATTTCCTTTCTATATCTTCTTATGTTTTGTAGACCACTCGTGAAACATTTGGTTGCCTGTAGAGGGAATTTTTAAACTTCAATGGAATAGTAACACTTTTGCTACCAACATCATGTTGGAATAGTTTAAGTTTTGTAACCAATACCAAATTTTACAACCATTTTTCAGGGGCATCAATGCAGTCTTCATAATTGAAATTTTTCGGAATAAAAGCCCTCAACATAACGAACATTTTGCCATCATTAACTCAATTTTTTCAAAAAGTGGAAAAGATCAACTTTTGCTTTTAATAGTTTCATATATAAGTAACTATATATATATATCTAACTCAAAAAAAATGCACTTAAGCCTTTTGTCCATTGTACGGTAGTCTTACTGGTTAGCAAGCAAGATTTTTCGTAGCGACTGAATACACAAAAAAGTGTTAATATTGTGTTAAATTATAATTTACTATTTCTTCGGGATCTTCAGAACTTGCTTCTTTTCCAGCGGTTCAGGCGTTGGTTTTGTTGATGTTTTTGCTGGCGGAGGCTCAGTTTATGTACGTTTAATGATGGATTTTAACCATTTCATTTATATGGTAATTTAAGTGAAAGTGCAGCAACATTAATTTCAGAATTTCCAAATTTAGTAAGTGAATCAGAAGTAGATGCATGACATGATTTTGACATTAAAAATTGGTTAAATGAAAAAATGTATCCCAATTTGACAAAATTTGTGAGTGCTTTATTGTGTCTTCCTCACTCAAGCGCGTCTGCGGAAAGAACATTTTCCCAGCTAAAATTAATAAAAGATGCTAAATGAAACGCATTAAATGTATCGACAATCAATGCAATTTTAGCTAGTAAAGAAATAATCGATGGAGTTTCTCCTGATAAATGGAAACCATCTGAATATTCAATTAAAAATTACAAAAAAAAATTAATATAGATTTCTCATGAATAAACGCATATATACATATACATTATACTATATTTTGATTTGAATTTATTAATTCATTATTTTCGATCTTTGATTTTTTAATATTTAATGGTTATTTAATGGCATGAAGTTCCTTGTAAAAATGTAAATTTTTTTTAAAGTTTTTTTTTTTGTTTTTTTTTTTAAATTTTTTTAAATTCTGTAACTTATGAGAATTAATTCTTAAATAAATTGTAATTTTAAAAAAAAAGTATTTATTTCAATGGTTATGTGGTTGTGTCCATGCACAATTTTAAAGAACAAATTTTTGAATTTTTATGATTTTACTCCTATTTTTCAAAATCTACTCCCCTTTTTTAGTCAGTTCTACTACTCTCGAGAATTTTTAAACGGCAGCACTGATGGTAACCAAATCATAATCACTCGATTCGAGTTGGTTACGTTAACCAAGATTCAAGAAGCAGCTTGGTTAACCACGATATCAGCTGTCAGTCAGTACTATTAGTTTAGAAATGCAAAAATTTTAAATTAAAATAAAAAAAAACTCAATTCGACCTCAGATGAAATTGCAAGGTGATTATCCAAAAAGGATGGTGTTTGTCATAAAAAAAAAATTATAATTGTGGATTCCACAATGTTAACTAATGAAACATGAGAACTTTTCAACTTTTTGGCATTGTTGCACCGATTTGAGCAAATTCGCCTCTTATAAAAAAAACAAGAACAAAAAGTGATAAAACAAGATTCTGTTTTAGCTTACATAATTAAAATAAAATATCGATGACTCTTTATTTCGAGAATTACATCGAGAAGTTTAACATCGACGTTAATGTCTAAGAGAAAGTGCAAATTTCTAAATTAAAATATAAGGAAATGTAAGGTTATGCAAACATTTTAATACTGGAAGAAGGTTCAATTGGGACAATTGGTAAGATCAGATTTTGAATTGTTTTTTGTTCAGGGTATCTTTATACATTTTTTATTTTATAGTAAACATGCAAAAAAAAAAAAAAAATAAATAAAAGATGGAAATAATTAACAAATAATTTTCATATTGTATTTGAGGAGTGTTCGAACAAAAGGTAACATTTCCACTTTTTTGCTTGTTGCTTTTTTTTTTGTAGAATCGTACGTAAATTTATGAACTGCACATTGTAGTTGAATTTGGCGTATCAAATAGTAAGAATTCCCCTAGAAAAACGGAGTCTAACTGCCTTATTCTACATCAAGTCATAACTTGTGACCAGTCATAAGTATATTCACCAAACTAGTTTATGACCGTCATAATCAAGTTCAAAGTTGGGTTCAAAATGCTAGTAGCAAAGCTAATAGGTCAGCAAAACAGTTAAAAGAATTTTATGGTCATAATTTGATTATGACGGTCATAAAACTAGTTTGGTGAATATACTTATGACTGGTCACAAGTTATGACTTGATGTAGAATAAGGCAGTAAATGTCGGTTTTCGAACAAAAAGGAACATTTCCACTCTTTTATACAAATTTTGATGTAGTTATAACAAAAAGTGATATTCCCCTATACATTTAATATCAAAAATAATATAACCATCAAAAATAATAATTGTAAGGATAATGTCTATAGATACTATTATCTTAAGAAAAAATCCGAACAAATATACCTCTTGTAACATGTTCGAAGATTTACTGACAAATGGTGACATTTCCAAATTTCAAACACAGTTATCTCCATTAATATGAAAGTTTTTAAAGGGGCAAAACAGTGATTGTTAGGTAACTTTTTCAATGTACATATATTTCTGTATAAACATAATATTAAAAAAAAAATGCTAATTTTAATCATTTTAGTGATTTCTGAAAAAAAAAGCAACGATGGAAATGTTACCTTTTGTTCGAACACTCCTCATTTATCAATCAAAAGAAAAACAACAATCGATGGTGATTGTAACGAAAACCACCATCAATCATATTATAGTTCCAAGAGAAAAAAGGTAAACCTCCTAAAATTATAGGTAATTTTATTTTGTGTGAAAAATACAAACTGTGTTATTAATATGTATAGTGAAAACCAAAAAAATTGAGGAATCGTATTTAAATATACTTACACACATGTATTTTTGTTGTTGTAAATTCTAAGAAACAGGTTTGTTCTTTCGTATATGTTTACACAAGAAGATCACTTATATACATGTAAGATATGCGCGAGAATACCTCAACTTTTTCGGTTTAGACTATAATTCTGGTAGAGTTTGTTAAAAATTAAAAGCGAATGATCTGCGCATACCATATATATTATACACAAAATGTTTAAATATGTGTATTAGTGTTTTTCTCTCTTTACTAGAAGAAAAAAACCACTACTAGTGTAAAAATTCTCTAAAAATTATACCATTATTTCTCTGCGCAATTATACTATTCGCTTTTAATTTTTAACAAACTCTAATCGACTCATGATGAGGTCTTAGATTAGATGTAGCTCATCGTGAGCATTTGTGATCAATTCTGAGTCTTGTGGTGATATAAAAATCTCGTTTCTCCAGCTTATAATCAGATGACCATAAAAAAGGATGATGTTTAATTTCTTTTAATTTATTAGAAGAGATTGATTGCCACCAAAGTAATCTTTTCTTGATCTTTGTGCCAGATGTCAATTATTGCCTTTAGTAAGTATTGTCTGGTGACATAATTGTGGAGTATCTGTGCACGAAGCTTACTTTTTTTTTTTTGCTGCTTTGTCTTCTTTACTGTTTCCTATAATATCTGAATGTTCTGGTACCCGAAGTAATTGAAGGTTGCCTTAAGGCTCAATGAGTTGAAATAATAGGATATTTTATTAAATGTATGTTGAGAATAGAGTTCAGAACGCTTTGGGTATAAGTAATTATTAATCTTTTGTTGTTGAAAAATAGTTAAAACATAAAATCGGATATGTATATATAATTATAACGAAATATACAATAGAAATTTTAGTAGTATCGTATTCGTTCGAAAATTTTTCTATTCGATCACAATCTACAATCACAGAGGAGGTAATATAATAAGAGGAACATTAAGTACTGGCACGAATATCGGCGAAATTTTTAAAATTTGATGACCTGTGCGGGAAGTGTAAGAGACGAAAAGCTTCTATCTCTCACCAAAAAATATACATATGAGAAAACTTTCGCTAATTACTCAGTTCCTTGTTACACAGATTATTATTTTTATTCATATAACATATAAATATACCTAATTCATATTATTCATAGATCCTTCTAAAAAAATTTCATTGTATATATTGAAATATACTCATAAAGATATATAAAGGAAAAAAAATATTCAACTTGTACGTTTATTTTCTCGTTTCGAACAAAAAATTATACCCACTCCTTTATTAAATATGTACATATGTACATGTGTGTGTATATATTTTGCTATTTGAGAAAGCAAATATGTATCCCTTCCGAAATGCTTGAAACATGAGAATAATTGTGTTAAAAATGTTAAAATTTTTAAAATTTTTTATGTATTGCATGGAAAATAAATAGAAAAAAGAATATATTTTAAAATTAGAGAAATTAAGAAAGAGCTTAAAACAGCTTTAAGATTGGAGGCCAACTTTGGAGATTGGAGGCCGTTTTGCTGTTTTTAAATTTGTTATTTCAATGTACTGGGATAAAATGTCTATTGGTAATTTTATATAGTCATTGCTACAATGCTGCGGTGATGAATAGGTAGGTACTCATTTTTTCAATTATTTAAAATTTGTATTTTATATCAGTAGGACAGTAGAAATAAAAAAAATCGCATTTTATTATTCGTGTGATCACAACTGATCTTTATATTACGAGTATATTTTATAAAAACAATATATGAAAAAAAAATTAAGAGGAATCGATTTATCTGTTTAAAATAGGCTTATATTTCACAACATTTCGGTTTAACATTTAAAACTCCCTTTCTTACATATTTTATTTAGTAAACTATACCTAAAAAACAAAAATAAATAATGAATAAAAAACAAATAATGGTACACCCTTCACAATGAAAAAAAAAAAAATCTGATAAAATTTAAAGATCCTAACTCAAAAACGATCATATTTAAAGTCATCATCACAAATACAAAAATAAAATTAATCTAAATACGAGGGTTAATAACATTGTTCAATTATTATTATTATTTTTTTTTTTTGCTTTATCAAGGTAAAAAAGCAAATTGCTAGATGTAATCACAAAATAATTTTTTTTATTAAATTTCAAACTTTATCAATTACGTTGAATCAATTTTACTAGATTTTATACCATAATCGAACTTTATGCTGTTTGTTGTTGTTGCTTTTTTTTCTGGTCCGCACCAGAATGCATAATTTATTCCCAGCAGGGAGTCACTAATTGCCGGATTATAAAATGTCATTCAACAATAACAAGGTAAACGAAATTTATGTTCGCTATCCATCTATAGTATATTTTCATTAATTATATCTGCAGTACATACAAGCTAATGGTAAGTGTTTATTTCTAAATAATATTTTCCGTTTAGTTTCTGTTTACATTTTGTTTTGATAAAATTTCTGTAACATTTTGTTTGAAAATTTCTCATTTTGACAACCCTCAATCATATAAAAAGAACGGCAGACCTTATTACAGAGAACAGAATTAGTGCAAAAACTATATTTTATATCGCAACCTCCCCTTTTTATTTATTTTTTTTTTTTTACGGAAATATATTATGTACTTTTATTACATTGACCAAAAAAGATTTTTGTGGTTGTTTATGCTTTTTCGTATACATGAATATATATGATACTATATGTATGATGATTACAGAGGGATATAAAGGATGTATGTATATTGAATGTACTTTATATCTATATGTTTTGTTGAAAAACTGGGTAAATTTATGTACTATTATGTGTATTTCAATAGTGGTAAAATATTATTTTAGATAATAATTACTGAGGAAAGCAAAAGAAGAAGAAGAAAGAAAAAAACCTCTTAATAAAAACCTATTATTCAGAAACAAATTAACCTGTCTTTAAAAGTTATGCTATAAGCAGGAATGTTGTGACAGTATACACATACATATTATATGTACATATATAGGTATATACATATCTTATATCTGTACGTACAACATGTATTCATATTATTGTTTTTATTTAACAAGAACATACAACATATATTCTCGTGCTATATGTATAGACAAAATCAATTTTAAATTCAAATTTTGCCGGATTCTGTGGTCCGATTTATTTGAAATTTATGTCCAGTATTTTCCTTATCATTATTTACAATTATTGGCCTCTATTCCGAGAGTCGTTTCGATCGACAATCGACTATCGACTTCTCAGTCGAGGCGAAAAAAAATTCGTATTCTGTAAACAGATCGCCTCGACTGAAAAATGTTACCATATCAAATCAAACACGATTTAGTGTCGATTTAAACTGTCAAAAGTTGTCAAAATAAAATATTTTTGAAAAAATTAAGGAAGTTCATTGTTGTGGTTTAATTTTTTTTAAAAAGTGAGTTTTTTTAAATTTCAAAAATGGAATTTTTTATTGAATATGAAGAAGAAAGAGTTGAAAGAATTAGAAACAAAATTCTTTATTTATTTGAAACTTTCACCATGTAAATTAATATAAATATATAACTAGAATATAAAAAATTTGTTCATATGTTCTTACATTTTAATACCTGCGAAACAACACAATACAACAAAACAAAAATGTCATCTTAACTGATGAGGCGCTTGTCAAAAGCTACTCGACTAATATAAGTCGATATATCGACTCAAATCGACTCTCGTGATAGCAAAAATTGATACTGAGTCGACAAAGAAGTCGATTGTCGATCGAAACGACTCGGAATAGGGGCCATTGTTTCATATATAAAAAAAAAAAGATTTTTATAAAAGGGCATGAGTTAAAGGATGACAAAACAAAGACTATGTAAATGAATTAATTTTTATATAAATTTGTTATGCGTTTGAACATATGCAGAAAAGACACATTGTATTAAACACAAAAAATAAAATAATTCTATTCTTTCATTCTTTGAAAAATTATGTTCCCATCATTGCATTGCATTGGGCTGACTGAAACCGTGAAATGTTGAAATTTGACAAGAATTTAGTATGAAACAGACTGAATGATAAAAATCCATTCATAAAGGATCAAAATTATGTAACTAAACAGAAGATACCAAAAAAAAATTGGTGTTAAAGAAATATTCAAAAAATTCGAAATGTTAAATTTTCAATACGTTTAATATCACTTCTTAAATAGTAAGTAAGTAAGCAAAAGTGTATTTTTAAGTTGTTTTGATTTTTGGTTACAAAATACAAAAATTGGTAAGTGTCGAGAAACATACATGTTTTTTTTCTTTTAATTATATAATAAATATATGGATGCTTCATTTGCAAAATCGATTAACTCCATTTTTGAGGTTTTTTAAGTTTTAGTTCCAGAACTCGATTAATTCTTGGATTTTTTATATTCTAAGTAATTGGATGTGATGATAAGCCGTTAAACTACTAAATTAAAAATATTTTTTCGGTCTTCGAATCATAATTAATTTATTATCGGAGCTAATTTATTACTTTTATAGACGTTTTTTATATGGAGTTAATCGATTTGGCAAGTGAGGCGAGGCGAGGCATCCATATGATTTTTTTTTTTTTTTTTTTTGAAAGTGGTATAAGTCTATTTCTTCGAATGAGAATTGGCAAATACTTTTAATTATTCACAGTATTAAAATTATCATATCATAGATTAAGTTGTTCCATGGAAAGTCACATTTCTGAATTTTATTTTGAATTAATACGATTTTTGATTTATTTTGTAAAAAATTAATTTTTGATCTGATTTGTTTTGATATAGATATAAGGAAAATTACGGACTTAAACAACAAGCAGTGTTCCTGAATAAAATGCCATGATTCAACTACAAGTTGATACGAAATCAGCAAAACTGGGAGATCAATATGAGCGCGTATATTGCGCAATACCAAAGTAACAAACCGGTTCTAGTACTATTTTGGTCTCGGTATATACGTATGGTGTCAAACCTTTTCAGGCTGACAGAGTGTAAAATCATGGGACTAGTTTACAGAATCCAGACAAAAATTGGTAAGAAATATTTTTTATATTTTTTTTATTTTGAAAAAGGTTGCAAAAATTTGAAATTTTTACTCTACACACTCTATATCATAATTTAATCCAAATAAGTAAATTATTAAGTTACTAAATTAAATTGAAAATGTAAAATGTAAATTAAATTCGATTATTAGGGGCTATTGTTTGACACTTCGACCTATAAAGATCTTTTGTGCCACTCGTACTTCTTATATACAGGGTGATTCCGTTACGGTGTCCGACCGGGAAACTACGGATAGGTCTCGGCGAGGGGAACAAAAAATCGTATTGGTGGGGGGGGGGGGAATCTCAACGGTTTAGGAGTTAGAGGAGGTTAAAGATTTTTGGTACTTTTTTCATATTTTACCCTATAACTTTTTACAAGGGCACGCTAGGCTCACCAACTCTTTTACATAATTGTGAAGGACTCCTGTGCCTTACCATCAACATCTTACCTGCTGCTGTGTATTCGACCATTCAGAAGTTATAAGGCCTCAAAACCATAATTTTGTCATTTTTTCACAGATTTTTGGACTTTAACCCTGCTTTACTCAAAAAAGGCTTAAATTAACCCTCATTTTTTATTGCAGAAAATGAAGGCCCAATTAATTCTACATCGATTTGCTATCTTCATTTTTTTCACAAAACAAACGTATTTTTTGATTATCTATTGTTTGATATTATTTTTTGTGTGGTTATTAGACAGACCGACCACAGAAGGAGATTGGAGTTGACACCTTTTTTATCTAAAGAATCTGTCAACTCACTTTATTTGATTCCTTCATAAAACGGAACACATTATAGTTTTTCATATTTAATTAAAAACAGTATCTACTACATAAGTTTAGATTTAATTTTTTTTTAAAAATAAGTTGTGTAAAAGAAATCGAGACTCGCTTTAAAAATTTCAACATAAACTATCATAGAAACAATATAAGTTTTAATGGCTGTCATATAGTACTAACGGATTTTATTTATTAATTTTCATTAATTTTTCAAATAATTTTCCTTATTTTTTTTAAGTATTTTATTTTAGATTTAAACATGAAGAAAAATAAAGTATTGTAAATGAAATTACCTATAAGGTTCAATTCCTTCTAACAATAATGACAATTTTAATTTCTTCTATGTGGTGTATTTTAAATTATAATGAAATGAAAAAAAAAATTTAAAGTCAAGAGAAATTATTTTATTATTTTGTTAAAAAATTACATTTACATATTACAATAACCCAGTAAAAAAAAAAAAAAAAAAGAGAAAGAGAAAATTTTTCTTAAGAAACCAAAACATGCGGACAATCTTTTTTATATATGTAGGTATATATTTTTTTTCTTCCTCTTAAGATTTTCAATAATTTGTGTTTTTTTTTTCTTCATAGAGTTCTATGGAAAAATACCTTTTTTTGTGTTATGTTGAAGTGTAAATATAAACACCTTTTAGTTATGTTTTGAAAATAAGACTATAATCATTCAGTTGCAAATATTTAATCTATTATCATTGATAAATTGTTATAATAGACCATATAATGCGACACATATATGTTAATATGTGTATTACCTTTCTATACAAAATACACACATATTAGAGTATTCATACTTCTGTTATCATATGTAGATATGTATATGTTTATATTCATTTTTTTTGAATTGTTCTGAAAAATAACACACAAAGCTATTGGTACAATAAAACGGATTATGTGGTTGGTTGCATTTTTTTTTTTCATGTTCCTGTTATTAAAAGATAACCTTTACACATTCTATTGTATATTGTAGTTCTTTTAATATACCTATGAAAAATAATATACTATATATTGATATGTTTTAAATATGTATCCATAAAGAAGTTCTATTATTGGGTTTCTTTTCATAATATTCAAGATCATTTTATTGTGAAAGGAAGTAGGTACATTATTATTATCACACACTGTAACATACTGATGCTATTTAATATTTTGAAAAGATTATTATTTATATTTATTATTAAAAGTACCTATTTTTTTTTTTTCATGGTTTCAAATAAGCTATTATATATTTTTGTAAATAGGGCTATAATGTAACGCCTATAAACACTTAAAAATTAGAAAAAAAGTATAAAAGTAATTTGTGTTGTATATTACACACATGAATAATAAAAGTATAAAAAAAATTATGTAATTTTAACAACCGAAATCTCATATTGTATCTTTTTTTTTTTTGTAAATATATTCTTTGTATAAAAAAAATTTTCAAGATGTTATGATTTTGTGGTCCAATTTCTTTTAAACTTTTTACAAGATATTCTTTTCATATATTCTTTTTTTATGTTTTGAAGACTCAATAACCTACAGGACATGCGAAATTTATATATAAATGTTTGGGTGCATGTTAAATTAACTTTGATGAAAAATTTCATGACTATTGACAAGAAAGATGAGCTTAATGAACCACTTTACTTTGGAAACTTTCATTGTAATTGCTTTAATTGCATTTTTTTTTTTGTATTTTCAAAAGAATTCTGCTCGATTGATAAAGTTTTTTCCAATTTTTATCCTCTTTCATGCGTGTTAGCGCTGTATCAGTAACGGAATAACCCTACGCCTACGCGCCTAGAC
The DNA here is from genome assembly GCA_932526495.1 of Bombylius major. Lineage (NCBI taxonomy): Eukaryota > Metazoa > Arthropoda > Insecta > Diptera > Bombyliidae > Bombylius > Bombylius major. The sequence continues at coordinate 37,545,138 of OW052046.1, forward strand.
ACAAATTAATAAACAAAAACTGAAATAATTTTCCGTCGCATTTCTTAAACACATATTCGAACAGAGTTTGCTACAATTATTATTTGTGAACTTTTTATACAAAAAATTCTGAAATAATTTAAAAAAATATATATTAATTATAGCTTCCTGTTTTAGATACTGAAAATAATAATAAGAGATAGAAAAAAACAAGCGGTAAAAGACATTATTAGTTTAAATTCTATACGTAAAATAACGCGCTGTAATAATAAATATAATGTTGGCCATTAAATAAATTACTAAATAAATTTCATTATTTTTCAATTAAAATTTTCATGATTTTTCAGGGTTGTTGCGGTGTGAAGTCCGACAACAAAAATAAATTTCAAATAGGTATGAAAATTGACTTCTTCTAGTAATTTTCTAAAAACATTTATAATCAATTTATTTTTATTTTTTTTTTAAATAAAAACTGAAAAATGGTACCTAAATTTTAAAAAATTTTCTATAAAAACAAAATTATTTCACATCTCTTTCGAAATTAACTGTTCAATTTTTAAGGATTATAAAATACACTTTTCTTTTTTTTAAATTATATTTAAAAAAAAAAACAGTCAGGAAAAAGAAAGGATACAAACGAATGTTATAATTTTTTGTGGTTTTAATTCTTTAATAGAACTAATCACTTAAAAAATCATTTTAAGCGACGCGTGATATACAATGGATTGTACAGATACCTAAGTATGTTATACCTATATCTTAAATACCTACGCTTTTTTACAATTAAATTACACTTCAATAATAATAGACTAATTGTAGACTATGCGAATGGATTAAATGAACAATGAATTGATTATATAATATCATCAAGTATAATTTGTTTAATAATTGAATTATCAATTAATTTTAGAAAATGTCAAGAAAAAAAAAATCATATTTTGATGGCCGTCGAAAAAAAAACCAACAAACAAAAACACATTGTACTATATTTCAACACGTTCAACACTTCATGACTACCTATATTATTTATCAAAGTTTATGTATCTATATCTAAAGTAGAACCTATACATCTAAATTAGAACAAAATGCTTTTTATTATTATTATTATTTATTTTTATTTTTTTTAATTATAACAAATTGATAAATAAATATTATCATAGGTACTAATGAAAAATAATTCTTCATCTTTACATTTAACACAAATTTTATATTAAAAAAAAAAAAAAAAAAAAAAAAAAAATTAGATACTTTTATTTATTTTGTTATTTATTTATTATATTATTATAATTTATTTATTTATTTATTAGTGTTTTTTTATTTATTTTTAATTTTTTTTCCTTTTTTCTTTCTACTACATATTATTAGGTACAAGTTTTTATTTTTTCTTAATATGAATATAACTGCTATTGTTATTCTCATATGTTTTTTAAGATTAAACACAAATTACAAACAAAAGGTTTTTGTTATAGGTACGTACGTATGAACCTTTAAATTATGGCAACCGTTTTTACAATATTATAAACGCTTTTATCACGTCCATATTAGAAGAAATAAAAAAAGAAAAAAGGAAGTATTTTTACTATTGGTTATACATTTTGATTTTTCAAGGCGTATATAAATTTATACTCCGCCTATTATGTATTCATACCTGTATCTTTTTCAATATTACATAGTAGATACATTCATTCATTTTTTTTTTGATTTTTTTGGATTCTGCGTTATATTTAGATGATACCTTTTATTTTTGGTCGTACTTAAAATTGCTGTCGATTGTATTCACAACTTAACGTATTATATTATTTATTTTCTTTTCTTTCTTTTTTTTTTTTTTTTTTTTAATTTTTATTTTATGCCGTTTGCCACTCACTTAATCATTTTGTAGCCTCTTTTGGGTTTTTTGTATACTGTTATTAAATTTTCTCAATTTGATTATCCGGAGCACGATTTTCATATTCACGTCCCTTTATATTTCTTTTCCTCATCTAGGTATATTGAAAAAGGTTTATATTCCTACATCTACATATGTATATAATATACTATTTGTATACTAAAATGTATGTTTAATATATGTAATAACTGTAAATATAAAATTTTCTTTATATATATTTATATATGGATATGTATGTATATGTATGAATAAGTGTATAGATGGTAGATTGAATGCCTGATTAGTGAATCAAATTATTTGTAAGGCTGTGAATGGTTCTACTCTGCTTTTATATCTTTATACATATTTATTTATTTTATATTATTTTTTTTTTTTTTTATAAGTATATGAGTATTAATGTGTTGTCATACATCACATTTTATTCGTTCAATTAATAAGCATTTAATTTACGTCGTTTATTTTCACATTCCTACTCAATTCATCTACCTATTATAAAGGTAAAATGAATAGAAGGAGCATTATTTATATATATTTTATAAAATAATCTATGTATAGAGTTGTTTGTGTTAAGTAATTACGGTGGTTTTCTACATTTTTGTGTTTGTTAAATTGGGCTTATAATTAAAAGCATTATTATATTTGATTCTAATATGTTTTGCTTTCAAATTTTATTCCCTTGATTAGAATGTAGCCTTTTATATTATTATATGTATGTATTTGTATATATACAATTTATGTATATATGTATGTTGTATGTATATGTATATATATAAGCATATAATATATAAATAGGTATACATAATTTCAAGATATAATATGTAAATAAGTAATATTTTTATAAACGTTTATATTTACAAAATCAACTTAATTTATATATTTTTTAACTGATTTATTTAATATTAAAAAAAAAGAGAAAAGAAAAACAATTTTCAAAGTTTTATTATATGAAAGTGGTTAATTTAATTTACGAAGAAGGAGGAAAATATATAGAGAGAAAGAAAAATAAAGGAAATAAAGGTATATATACCGATTTTTAATATCTATTGAATAGAACATTTTTGTATATAATATAGGTATAGGTACCTATGTATATCTAATTTATTTTTGTTCTTTGTTTTAATTCTTTTTATTAATTATGCATTTATCTATTTTAATTAACAAAAAGTAGTTATTTAAAAAGAAGAAGTAAAAGTTAGTAAAATTAAATAAAAAATTGTTAAATTAAAAAAAAAAAAATGATAGCAATTATAATTCTATTATACCAACAAAATATTCTAATTAAGAAAAAGATGTATTATATCATTCTATGTACCAATACCTATCTGTATATATGTACGTATTATGCAAAACCGTTCGAATAAACCCATCCAGGTAATTGCAGAGCCTAAATAAATAATTAAATAAATATTTTAATTAATTTTATATGGAAAAAAAAACAGACGCGTAAATGATAAAATTTATTGAAAATACCTTTATGTTTGTAGAATAATATTTTAATTACAATTTTCAAAAATCTTATACATATATAATATACTTATAAAATAAATTTGAATTAAATAATTAAATTTTAATTAAAAACAAACGAAAAACAAAATATTCAATGATTTAAATTATTAAGGAAAAAAATTTCAAATTTTTGTAATTTCAATATAAAATGTTTATTTTCGAATAGAATACAATTTTTATTATTTGAATTTCGAAATATTAATGAATTGGTCGAAATTTAAAAGTTTACCTAATCAAATCAACGAATAATTTCGAAATGAATTCAGGTAGAAGATCTTGAACATGTGTTTTTATTCTGAATTTTCGCTCTATAAAATCTAAATATAATTTATTGTTTCATGCAGTTTTATTATTTCTGTTCGTTATGAAAAGCTTCAATGTTTCCTCTTTTATATCGCAGTTGTTGTATTCACACAGATGGATTTTGAAGATTAAAGAACAATATCGAAGGGATTAAACGATAAAATTAACCGTTTTTCCCTTAGTTTTCAAAAATTCAAGTTTGCTTGCAAGCAAAGAAAAAATAAAGCAAGCAATCTAAATTTGCAAGCAAAATTACTTGCATTTATAAAGTTTTATTACCATTTTTTAAATTTGAATGGGAAATTGATAATTTAATTTCATGTAAAATAAGTGCTGTTAAAGTAAAAGATTTAATTTAAAGTTTAAATTAAAAGTTGTGATAGATAAGAAAAATAAAATTTTATTTGATAAATGCTTGCTAAATGTCGAAAATCGTTAACTCAGAACACTCACATGGTAACACACTTCAAGAAGTTCAAAATGCTTGCAGAAATGGGCACAAGATTTTTCTTACAATTTTATGAAGTCTTTAATTTATGTAAGATTGATTTTATGAAGCCTTTGACAAGTCAATCTTTCAATGAGCTTTAATTTTTGAACAGTCAAATTTGAAGGCCTATTACAATTTTGTTAACTTATGCCTAGTTCCTAGTTCGTTGATGGTCTTAATCAAAGACAATAATATATTAAAAATAATAATAATTTTGTATGATTCACAGAATTTTCGTTTAACATTCAAATCATATATTTGAAGTCTCATAAAGTTAGGCAATCAAAATTTGTTGAAGACAAAATAATTAAATTTTTTTTTCAATGTGGGCAGGGTAAAGAGTATAATCAATAAAAAAGTATAATTGAGAACCTATTTCCGCTTAAAAGATACTTTAGTTCTAGCCGATCATTTACTTTTATTTTAGTTTTGTGACTCATTTTATGGTATAATTTCAAAGTGGTTTCATCTAGAAAGTCATGTGTATAGGCATTTTGATACAGAAAGATTCTGAATAAGCTTTTACAAAAATGCGAAACAGAATAATCCATCAGAAAATACACACTTTTAAAGTGATTTATTCATCTAGTGAGACATTTCGATGTGTTAATATTGGAGACATTTTAATGACATATTCGGAACCGTGAATCAGCGCGTGAATATCTTTCAGAACCAATCAGAGAGAAAAAATCTTATATGACTATGGTGTACTTATTGTTTTATTTAAAATAAATTTATTCAATTTTTTAATAATTATCAAATCTTTTTAGACAATATTTTTTATATTTTTAAGCTTATAATAAAAATCATAGCAAAGTCAAAATTGAATTGAAATTTATTAACGAGTGCTATATGATTACTAACTGATGAAAAAACCAATGTCAGACTTCTAGTTTTGTTTAAGTTTTAAATTTTAATTGAAACAAAATAATATTATTCTAATCAAAGATTGATTCATCAGCTTCAAATTATAATAAAAGTTCTTTATTCATAAAGCGAAGAAAAAAAGTATTTTTCAATAAATTATTTTTTTTTTTTAAAAAAAAAAAGAAACACAGAATAATGTAACAAAGATCTTATTCATGCCAGAATATTTTCTTAATTTCTGGATTTTTTTTTTCTTAAATACTCGGAAACAATGAAATCTTTATCTTGAAAATATGTTCTTTTCTCATTCACTGACTAGCATTTATTTATTTTTCATATGGTCAATAATTGTCTCGTATGATCTTTATAGGCAGTAGTTTAATACATGACACATTGACACTTATTGTTGATACAATTAAGTGGGAATTGAATTATTAAAAAAAAAAACATAATTTTGTACTTAAAATATTTTTTACATTAATGGAAATTTTATCAATTTTTTATTTACAAGTAATGTTCACAGACGTTTCTTTTGTAGATTTTTGAAAATTTGAAAAATGTGATGTGAGCTTAAACTCGGAATTTTTGGATTCTAATTCAGATAATTTATCGAATCTATTAACTTGAAGCAGACAAAATATTTTCTTTTTCTTCTGAGAATGTCTACATATATTTTGTTAAAATAGTTTTAGCTTCTTTTATTCTGTGTGTATTCGAAGAAAATATCAACAAATTTTCTAGGGTTTTTGCTTGTATTTGCCCTAGAACTTTCACAGTATTCTTCACGTACAAATAGTCTGGAATGAGGGAAATTTTATGAGGTTTTATTTTTCTGAAAATTGGCTACTAATATCAACCTCTACTTATATAAAAAAGTTTTCGTTTAAATATCTTCCAAAACAAATCTTGTGACAAAGTAAAATCTACTAAGATGATGCTTATCTTAGTTAGCTAATATTAGATCTTAATGAAATAGACTACATATTATATAATTAACTAACTAACTCTATGACGCTACAACCTTGGCCTCTTCTTAATTCGGGTTTCGTGACAGTCCGTTTGTTACAAGATGAGGTTGTCAGCCTCATGCTAAACCCCTTGTAAGAGTGCTACAACACTTGCAATTTTTGCTTGTTTTTCAAAGTCAGTTTCTACGGGCCACCGACGCTCAGCGAGAAGGTAAAGCGAGCACTTGAACAAGAACTCAAATTTAAAGATTCAAATATGAATATATTGTATGTCCTTTTTTTTAAAAATATAATTTAAATTAAGAAAAAAGACTCATTATATACGAGTATGTATGTATTTCATCATATGGATATTCGAATCATGTAGATCCCTCGTGTGATAACTGATTGATATACAAAATTCCTAATATTCTAATTCTATTTCTTGGTATATTTTTAGTTTATTAAATTTTTGAAATTATTCAATTCACGGAAGAAAAAAAACATTCACCGTTTTTCATATTCATACTTTTCATATATTTTTAATTTTTCGACGATGAGGAGCCGAAAACTAAAGGTTTCACTCAGCTTGAATAAGTATACCAATTTAATTTAATTGACCAACTACCAACTACATCAACAGTGCTAGGCGTTCTGTCATATGAATAAAATCGTTCTCTTACAATGAATTTAGTGGTTCACATTCCACTTAAAACTGTATAGTTGCATGTATACGTAAATGAGAAAATAAAAATCATCTTGTAAACATAAATTACTTTGATTATGCCCTGGGCTCACAACGAACATATTTGATCAAAGAAATAATAAAATTCTATAATTTTACTTATTTCTGACATGTTCAAAACTCTTCATTAAACAGAACAAACAAGAAAAATTAAAAAAAATAAATAAATAAATAAAACATAAACCAACGAAGGACTCTCATATTAATAAAAGTTCATATAATTTGCTAAATTAATATTTGAAATCAATGCACTCTGTTGTCATTTTATTTTCATATTGCAGATTTTATTCTTTTATATACTTTCTCTGTGTGCTTTATTAAAATTTCAAATATAATTTTCATATATAACATGATTTAAAGAGTTTGAGAGTTAATTTTCATATTCATTATCCTTTCATTATACATAATTAGCGCATACATACATATATACATATACGAGTATATCTGTATATGTATATATAAACTTTTTTAATGAACTCTGTAAAAGATGGTATAAATATGAAAATTTATTTTATTTTCATGAAATCCACCTACATCATTATAAAATGGTTCTAAAATTTATTATCTTTTATTTACTTATGTATTACCTATTTGTTGATTTTATTCAAAATATATACATTACATATATATAGTACATTTATATCTATGTATATCTAATTTACATTTTAAATAAACGCTTTGTCAGATATTTTCATTAAAACATCTATTAAAAACACAAAAACAATAAAAACAATAAAAATAATAATCTTCCTTTCTAATTTGTCCTTTTCTAAATAAATTGCATTCAACGAGAAATGAATACAAAAAAAAAAATAATAATAATAAAATATTAATAAAAAAAAAATGTAGGTATATGATGATAAATAAAAAAAATAATAAAAATCACTGAATAAATAGAAAATATATAAGCTTAAATTGTGGCTTTTTAAAATTAATAAGTAATAATTTACTGTTTACGATCGGATTTAATTATGATAAAAAACAAATAAATAAATATGTATATATGTATGCGTAATAATTGTATATTTAAACAGTAGTGGCATGGTTTAATTGAAAGCATTATAATACGTTTTTCAGAATAATTTTTCCTTATTATTTTTTTCTTTCGTGATTTTTTTTTTCCTTTTTCTCTCTCTCTTTTTTTTTTTTTTTGTGATTTTTGTTAATTTTGCCTTCCTGTATCATACATAATTTGAAAGTAGTTACTTCCTAAGCATATAAACACTTTACTTTTCAAAGGCAAATCAAATTTTGTGTGTATATATAAGGCAAATTTGTATAATGTATCTATATGTTATATTTATACCTATATAAATACATATACATATATATCTTTTGAATGGATAAGGTACATATGAGATATAAATATTTCTTTTAAAAAGGTTTTTATCAATTGGAGTTCAAAAATATTCATAAACAAAAAAAAAAAAAAGTAGCATACACATACCTATAATTTTTTAGCACGTGCCTTGCGCACAAACTACCAGTGATCAACCTATCGTTGGTAAAATTGTATAAAACAACAATTCCTTGATAATCTATATAATATGATATATATAAAATACAATGTATGTATGTATGTATATACCCCTTATATTGATTTTCATGAATATAATATACTTATAATAAAGAATCCTAAGTTTTAAAATTGGTTTTGGTACCTGTATACGTATTTTAATTTATTTCAGAAAACAAATATGGATGAAAAAGAAAATTTAAATTTACTCTTATATGTATATATTGTATAACTGTATACATATAGGTATATATAAATCGTCTTTTTTATTTTAATTTATACAATTAAATTCTAATATATGAGGATGTGTTAGTAAAAGGCAAAAAAAAAAAACAACAATACCATTTTTGTTCCTTTTACTTTTTTTTTTTAATACTGTGCTTTAGTTTAAATCATGAAAGAAGAGAGTATAGAAAAACCAAACGACCGCCCAATCAAGAATTGAGTGTTATTTACTCAACGATTGTATTCACCTTCGTAGACAGCGGTTTACCTTTCACGTGTAAAGTTGGTTGACTTGTTCGGTAAAATTGCTTAACAATATTATAATGTTCTTATTTAGAAAATAAATACAAAAAAAAATAAAATAAAATAAAAAAATATAAAAATACATGAAGTGTGTGTGTGTTATTTTTAATATGAATTTTGTTATTTTGTTTTCTTCCTTAAACTATAATGACAAATTAATTACAAAACAAGCGCTTTTACGAAAAATGTCTTGATTTATAAGAGAGAAAAAAAAAAGCAAACAATCATTTAATAAGAAAGTGTAATAATATGACGTATCGACGATATTTTTTAAGACGTTATTGAGATTACAAAAATAAAAATAAAATAGTATTGAATTTATAGTAAATTTTTGTATTAAATTAATTTTCCAATTAATTTAAATTATAATTAAATTAATTACATTATTTATTTATTAGTGTATTTGTGTTTTGACATATAATTGGTTTTGTTTTCACTTCCGATACTTTTGAACTCAGGTTTTATGAACATTTAAATTGAAAAAAAAAAAATAATTAAAAAGTAAAAAAAAGGATAATTGTATTTGATGATGTGATTGAAAAGTTAATTTTAATGAAAATTGAATGTTTTGTGTATACATATTAAAAAGTGTTGTTTTTTTGTTGGTGAATTTTTTAACATTTTGCTTTAGTGAATTCTTATAAAAAAAAAAATTTTTTTTTAACTGCTTTACTATAGGAAAAGGATAACAAAGTATAGAAAAATAATAATTAAAAATTTATTATAGAAAATCTTGTGTATATGTTATTTTTATTGTTGTGAAAATAAATATTTGTATAATATAATAAAGTTGTACTACTGAACACATACATATATATATATATATAAATTTGTATATGTATGTTTATAAATATGTTTTCATAATATAATTATATATAATTAAAAATAATATGATTTTTAAATAACAATTACTGAATTACAATTTATCTATACATACACATACATGATTAATAAATTATAATTTTCAATGAAATAAATTATTTTTTTTTATATTTTAAATAAAATGAACACTAATTTGCGAATGACGAAAGTGCAGAAACAAACATTTCATTGTTTTTTTGAAAAAATTATTGCAAGTAATAATAAATTTGCACCAAAAGAAGTTGAAGATTTACATAAAATATTAGAAAATATTTGTGATGCAGGGAATTTTCATTATATAATGGATAAATTTAAAGTAAGATTAGAACGACTGGATCATAAATTATTAGATGATGTAACACAAAAAGGTGAATTATAATTATTTTATAGAAATAATTAATTAATATCACAATTAAATCGAAAAAAAAAAAAAAAAAAATAATACTTAAAATGTAATTTTTTTTGTAAATATAATTTCAAAATTGAAAGTACATTATTATTTTATTTAAAATAATAAAAACAAAATTGAGATTTGGATAAAAACCAAATTATTGGTCCAACTTTATTGTTAAATATTCGAAAAAACAAAAAAAATAATCATATTTTGTACTTTCAATATTATTTTTTTAAATTTGTTTTAATTGAATTTTTTAAACTAAGGCTTAAATATAAAAGTAAATGGTAAATTTACTCAGTCAAATTAAACATTAAAAAAATAAATTATAAACAAAAAAAATTGATACTTGAATAGTCGATTAAATTAAGAGAAATGAAACGGAAAGCTATAAATTTTCAATTATGCAATAATATATTGACATAAATAATTTTCATTTAAGGACTTCACAAAATTTTCAAATTTATCTGTAACATTTTCCATTTAAAAATTTTCTACTATAAATTCTATTTTATTAAATTTCGCAAGCTAAATGTTGCTGAACACACACTAAACGAGTGTGAATTTATATAGAAATTGTGTAAAGTTAGCTTGATTCCGTTACTTTTCATTAAAAGTTATGGAAAAATATTGAAAAATTTCAAGTATGCAATTTTTTCAAGCTTCTACTGTTTTATAATTGTTGGATTAATTGACGGGAAGATCATGTTTCGGATAGTTTGTACAGAATTCTAAAAAACTATTAAGCTTATTTCAAATTCATAGAAATAATGGATAATTATGTTTGTTATCTTCATTCCATTGCTGTCCGTTAGAAAGTTAGGAAGATTGAAAACATAAAAGTGACAAGTTTAGACATAAACGGAATTTTTTAAAACGCTGAACAAATAACAAAAAATCATGTTCATTATTCATTTTCGAATCATAATTTTAAAATAAAAATAAAAAAAGGATAAAAGTGATGATTTTTTTATAAAATGTTCTAGCGACGCATTTATGAAATTGCGAAATGCTTTCAAAATATTCGATGTATTAAAATTCGTGTATATAGAAGGTAACACTAATAGCCAAGAAATTTTGTTTATTACACAATTTTTTTTTTTTTTCAGTAAAAATAATGATTCTAAAAACTTCAAGTGGATAAAGTTAAACAGGAAAAAAAGGAATAGAATTTAATTCTTTACAAATTAGCAAAAATCACAATTCGGGATAAATATTGCGTGAATATATTTCAGGGCAATCGGGATTTGTTGACAAGAATTTTTTTCAAAATAATTGCAAAATTATAATAAATAAAAGAAAATTCAATAAATAAAAATAAAAAAAAGGAGCAAAAACGTTACAATTCAGTTCATTTTATTTGTTGAATATAGGAAAAATCCTTTTCTAAATTTCGCTTCGTTTTGAAACAAAGGAAGCTGACATGAGAAAAGAAATGGAAAGGCGATAATGAGTGAGAAAAAAAAACTATACTTGAAGTTGCGTAGATTATAAGACAAGGAAATAAATATATGTACGTTAATGTATTCTACAGTTTAATAGTACGATTTCCCAAGGACTAACGGTACGGTTAATAGAAAATAGAAATAACAAAAATTCACACCTACCTATATCATTTCAAATGATATTCAATAAGAAAATATTAAAATGTTTTGATCTTTTTCATTTTTCCAATGAGTAAATTTCGCGCCAATTTTTATTCTTTTCGTAAATAAACTTTTTACAGTTAGATGTATTTTCCACAAAATTCCCACGCAATTTATCTGAATAAAAATAAACTTCAAATTGTTTTAAAAGGGTTGAAAAAATTTTTTATTTTCATTTGTGTGCCAGTAAAAATTTCAAAAAAAAAAAAAAATCAAAATAAAAAGAATAAATTACCTATTTATTTTATTTTGAATTTTCTTTTTTTTTTTACAAAATTAGAAAAATTTATAAAATTCATTTTGAATATTTTCAGATGATGATGTTTATATAAGGGATACTTCAAAAAATTTCAGAATTGGTGGACAAACAATTACACCAAGCCATACAATTGATGCTATTTTGGGGTTAAAAGCTGGAACTAAAGAAGAAACTGGTAAATATAAAATGTATTTAAATATTTTTTTTTAAATTATTATTCAAATGAAATACTGTAAATAATTGTGATGGTTTATTTGGATCGTGCGTTTATTTTTTTTTTTATTATCTAATATTTACTGAAATTAGAAAGTGACTTTTTTTTTTCTAACTATAGATAATTTTTTTTTTCTACGTCTTTATGAATAAAAAACATTTTTTTTTTCGTAATTTCAATTAAACTTTTTGAATGGAAAAAAATAAAATAAAAAAAAAAATAAAAAGAATGAACCTTAAAAAAAAAATGTACAAAATTTAATAATAATAAACTAATTTTAAGTAGCGCAAAAGAGCTAGTAAGTGAGTGATAATTATCTACTATTTATATATTATGTTGAACATAAATTGAGATGTTGTATAGCTTTTGTATACAAGAATTGATTAATGGTATAAACGGATGTCACGCATCTTTCACAGTTTTTCAATCTTTTGTATGTGTGTATGTTTTGAATCTGAAAAAGATGAGAAATACTAAATTTTTTTTTTTTACATGCTGGTTGGTTCATATATTCAAGAAAAAAATAAAGAAAAAAAGAAGCTTTAATTATATACACTACAGGTTGTGATTTGTTTTTTTTTTTTAAGTGGCAATACCCTGTACACACTTTACATGAAAAATATCTTCACACGAAACTATTTGTATTTTTGCCTTTTATCTATATTGAACAAAGATTCCTGGGGTTCACTAGAAAGTATATGAGTATATAAAAGATTATTTTTTTTTTTTATGGTTTTAATTTTTATTGAATCTATTTAATTTTTAATCAACTTTTGAATAGTAAAATTTGTTTTTAGTAATTACAGCATAAAATTAGAAGTTTTGATTTATGAGATTTATATAAGTCAATTGGAGTAACTGCAGGTGAGAATTGTATAAAATCCACAGTTGCTTTTCAAATATTTGATTGTATATATATTGTTGCTTTTGTTTGAATTTGGTATATCTTGTTAACATTATATTATTGTTCATTTCACTTCATAATCACAAACAAAAAAAAACAAAAAAAAGTAGTGGCTTTATGCGAAATACTTACAATCTTGAAATATTTTTATATCGTAACTAAAATGTTATTTATTTCAATATTTTTCATATAAAAGAAATTTTTTAACCCAAACTTTTTTCTATAGATATATTTTTTTTTTTTAAGATTCTACAGTCAAAAAATCTCAAAAGATTAATTGTAGTTAGACTTGACTGAAAGAACAGTTATAGAATTAATTTTGTAAAACAAAGAAATTAAAAAGAAGTTTTTCAAGGAACATGCGTTGTCTTTTCTCAAACATCTGAAAGATTTCCGCTTCCTGATTTTGAATCTGCGGTATTTAAAACTTCTATTATGTGATTTTTTTTCCGCTAAGGAACATTTTTTCTCCATAAACACATTCTGTATCAGTTTTTTTTAAGGACCATTCCAGTTGGTTTCGTATATCTATATAGAATCATTCTTAAGACATGACATTTTAAAGTTAAAATCTTGCACTAATCTTTGAAAAAAAGAAAAACCCATGGAAATTTATCCTATAAACAATTTATATCTTTTACGTGATGACTCTTTCTATTGAGTATGAGTATAATAACATTAAAAACACCTTGGTAGCCATTTAAACAAGAAATTCGATACGACCACTTAGAAAAAAAATGTATTCCTTTATATGTTTTAACGGATTTCATTATCCCATGTTACCTGATTACAATAAGTTTATATTTCGCAATTTTTCGGGTTACGTTTGAAACTCTTTTTCTTTTTTTATTTGTTAAATCATAAATATATACCATCGAGTAAAGATCAACAAACAAAAGAGCAAGTTCAATCTTTATTAATCCTTTTGTATGTGAACTAAATAATTTTCAGAACTGCAAAATGGTAGCTCTAGAATACAAATCTGTTACTTTTACTGGAATATACAAAGAACATATGTATGATAATTGGAATTAAACATGTATCGGAATTTAAGACTTTAAAAATTGTTGTTGTCCAGACTCCAGAGATAAAAATGGGTATCGTGAAATAAGTGCTATATGAAATGAAATAACGTGAACATCAAATTTTTAATTGGAATATGAATATTAGTTTTTCAATATCTCAGTAGGAGGAAGAAACATGAATTAAAAATTTAAAAAAAATAATAATAAAAGGATGATCAGATACTTTCTTATCAAACATTTTTTTAACTTTAATTTTCAAAAATAGAGCGCTAGTTTACAGATTAATACGGATCTGATTAAGAATTCACCTCTTTTCCCTAACATTTAATGCTATAGGTCGTCCAAAACGTTAGAAAAATTTGATTATTTTGGATTTTTGGAAATGTTTTATTATATTCCTAACACTTGATTTCATTTTCGAACAATATCACTTATGTTTTTATAAGATTTTCCATGATTTTTTAAAGAATTAAAAAAATTCCGAATAACAACACTAATTTCTTTGTTTTTAGGCGCCATTTTAAAAAATTTTCTACAAATAATTATATCAAATGATAACAGGACTTAATAATAGACTCATAATAAAAAAATAATGCAGCTTTTTCAATTTTAATAACGGTACATACGTGATAACCGAAATTATAATAATAGGTGCCAATACTTTTTTTGCGTTAGTTTACTAGTTGTTTGAATAATATTATTTATTTTTGTTGTTGTAATTATTAATTTACTATAATATTGTATATTAAATTAAAGGTGATAAAGAGAGCATTACATACCATAAATCATAATTTTGATATCTTGCATAGTACTCTTTAAAATCGAGTTTATTTACTGAAAATGCTTAGGTGCCAATACTTTTTTTACATAGTGTATGTAATTTCAAACCCTATTTTCCTATGGACTCCTGCAAAATAATTCAAAAAAGCCATGTTGTTAAATTACATATTTAAAAGTAATTTAGTAATTTCTCACATTACTAAGAAATTTATTATTCAAAATTGTTTTAAAAGACACATAAAACTTTTTTTTTTAAAAAAAAAAAATTACAGTGCTAATTGTTTACTTTCACGTAATTTATTTTAATTTGAAAAACTCTTGTATATAAATTCACTGCAACATTTGAATTTACATAAATTTTAGTTGTAGATAAGATCAAAACTAGCTATATGTAATTTTATATAATTCCTTTTTCCTTTTTTCACATAACGAGTGAAATTACACATTCTTTACAAGGTAATACAATTAAAGCATTAAAATTAGGTAAAATAATTTACTTAATTACCTGTTTGTTGTAAATTAAAATAGGTTTTTTGTTCAGAGTGTAGCAGTTTGCTTAACATTAATTCCTAAAAATTCATTTATTGAAAACAATGTTTTTTGTGTTGACATTTTTTTTCACGGTTATTTCAAAATTATTTATTTCTATAACCCCAGTTTTAAATAAGAGTTTAATTGAGTTATTTTTTTAAAATTCGGAAAAGGAATTGAATTGAATAGGGCGCCTTTTTGAAATCAATAATGATTTGTTTTCCAAAGTGCCATTCCTACGAGATTATTTTCTGAATTTTCAACATTTTCATGTTGCAAATTGTTGTTATGAAAATTCGCAGTAAAATTTATTATTAATATAATTTTCCACAATTACTCACTCCCTGTATTTAGTATTTAAAATAAAATTAATTTTTCTACTAATTGGTATTTATTTAATTTAATTTCATAAATCAATCAATCTCTTAAAATTGACAGTACCATCACAGATTAATCACTATAAAAGATACTAATTTATTTTTCAGAAGTGGTGAATTGCCTAAATTTTCACAAATGATTTCTTTCTTGATTTATTACTTTTTTTTCACTTAAAGCACGTACATCTCAGCGATAACTATAATATAAGGACCTAAGTATACGGAGTTTATTTATTTATTTTTTTTTTAAAAATTTTGTAATTAAAAATTAAATATTGAGATCCTTTTAAATTTTATTAATGATAATCTGATGTATAAATAAATAAAATCAACAACACATTTTAATTCAAAGTAAAAAAAAAAATTATTACAATATATTTTCTACATCCCGAATTCTTATAACTCTGTGTCAGGATCATACTTAAGTGATAATCAAAAGTTCATTTTATTATATTTTAAAAATAGTAAGTTGATGGACAACTCGATATCTTGTCAGTTTTGAATGAAATTATTTAAAAAAAAAAAATATTATAATTTTATACAAACTCAATATACACACAGTACATATTTTTATTCATATACAATAAAAATTATAAAAATATCTTTATTAATGAGAAACAATATATAAGTGACAATGAAATGTTTTTTTTTTCTTTTTATTTTTATTTTTTTTTTTGTAACCAGCTTCTCGTTATAGTAATTAGAAAACAATGATTAGGCAACTGTCCATTAGTCAAAATCCCATCAAAATTAGAATTTATAAAACCTCTTTATTTGAAAAACAAAAAAATTCTGACGCTAAGCCAGGTCATCTTACATTAAGATATTAGATTTAAATTTTAAGGGTCATGCTTTAAGAAGAAGAAAAAAAAAAAAGAAACATTTTACTATTTTTTAAAAGAAAGAAAGAAGGCAAAACAAAAAAAAAAAAACAATTATACGGAATTTTATAAAATATTTTAAGATCCAAAAAAATGACAACAGGTTCTAAAAAAAAAATTAGCTCGTCATTGAGATAGCATCATTAATCTATATAATATATATATATATTTTTTTTATCCAATCAGATATACATATGTACTTACAAAACTAAATACATTTTAATCATATTTTTATAAAGACAATGCTCACTTTGAGATAATTTTGTTAATGCATTTTAATATTAATGTTTACGCCTATCTAATTGATTTTAATAGAAAGTGCAATTAGGGGCCTTTCAAATTTAATAAGCACTTTCAATTGCATACATAGCTAGTTGGTTTTTTTTTTTTTTGTTTTCTCATCATCATCAATTTTATACTATACCTTCGTCGTATTTATGAATTAGATTTTTTAAAGAAGTTAAACAATTGTAAATTACATAATCATATTATTATATTATTGTGGTATTTTTATTCTTTTTTTTTGAAGTTTTGTTTTATTAATTTAATTATTCAATTATTTTATTTATTTATCATTTTTTCTTCTTCTTCTTTTCTTCGATTTTTAAATATACTTAATTATTTTCTCATGGGTTAGAAGATTGATATTACAGAATCACATTGTTCGTTGTCTTGTTTAGAAAAAAAAACAACCATTTGAAAATCCCTTCTAAACGATTATAAAAATTAACCTTTGTTTTCTAAGTGTTATAATATCCTTTGAGATATAAACAAAACGTATACTTTTCAAGTGAATTTGAAAAAAAAAAATAAATAAAAAAATAATATTTTTCATTATAAATCTTTCCCAAATTTCGAGATATATACATACCTATATGGATGCTTCATTTGCCAAATCGATTAACTCCATTTTTGAGGTTTTTTAAGTTTTAGTTCCAGAACTCGATTAATTCTTGGATTTTTTATATTCGAAGTAATTGGATGTGATGATAAGCCGTTAAACTACCTATACTAAATTAAAAATATTTTTTCGGTCTTCGAATCATAATTAATTTATTATCGGAGTTAATATATTACTTTTTAGATGTTTTTTATATGTAGTTAATCGATTTGGCAAGTGACGCATCCACACATTTTGTCGTTAAAGTAATGGAACAATCATATACGACCACAACAACAAATCAAAAAAAAAAATAACCGGTTTCATTTAATGTACTTTCTTGGCTCATCCTTAGAGCATACTTATGTGGGTGTGAATTAGTGAATGAAAATTTGATGACAATAATATTCGCATATGTATAACACAGCCAGTAAGTGCCGGGAGAATGTAAAATGATTTTTAATATTGAAAAAACAAATTTTGTTTTTCCTGAAATTTTTCAATAATGATTACACTCACTTGTCTCCTGTTTTTACGTGTTAAAATTTTTTCTTACAAGAAATTTTCAATTTTAAAAAAATTCAATTCTAGTTCAATCCAATTTCCGTTTAAAATATGACGGTTTTAAATTATCAAAAATTACACACATTTATGTTTATCTTTTAAGGATTTAAAACAAAAATTAACAATAGTCCGCATCAATCAGAAAAAAATTAAAGACTATACCGCTTGGACTCTCTATGCTATAAGCTTTACGTTCTAATTTTTATTGTCTAAAAACTCTGAAAGAAAAAAAAAAATTAACTTTCACTGAATTTTTTTTTTTTAAGGATATTTATATCTTCAGTACCATGTACTATGAAAATATTTTAAAGAAACAAAACTTTTCTAACAAGCAAAAGAAAAAGGAAAAAAACAGAAAAAAAAAAAACAATAAGGAAAAGAAAAGTGTTTAAATGTATGTATGTATATGTAATATGCATTATTTTGTACCGATAAGTACCATGAACTTTAGATTTTAACATAGTACAATAAAAATTCTTTTAGTAAATAAAACACGGTGTTTAATGAAGAAAATTGTTCATTAAATAAATATATATTTTTTTTTTTTTAAAGAAGAAAAAAAAAATTCACTTTTTATTTTTATTTTTAACAAAACCATAAAAGTTTTATCATGATTGAAACTGGTAACACAATGTTTTTAGATTAAAAGTGGCATATAATGAACTTGCTAAATTAATTGAAAATTAGGAATTTACTTGCGTGTTTTTTGTATTCCATTTAAATTCAAGGATATCTTATATCAAATTTTTGTTTGTTTTGATTTTTCAAATGGAAAACTACGAGCATTTAAGCTGATATTATTTTCAACATACATATTATTAGAAATAAACATTCCAGTTTGGTTTTATGGTTTTTTTCATTTTTTGATTGATAAATCGCAATTTGTTCTTTTGATTGCAATTTTATTCGGAGAAATTGTCATTATTAGATATTTTTTTTTTTTCGAGATGGTTTTGATTGATTTTTCACCTTATTAAGTTTATTTTAGTTTTGTTGTATATGATGTATTAGGTTTCCACTTTGTTTTTGATCAATAAAAATTTCATCAAAACTATGAATTAAAGTGAAAGTACAATGAATGCTATTATGTGTAGCAATCTGTTTTTTAAATATATAAATGCACAGTGCATGTCAAAACTATTAGTCCATCTAAATAAATTTGAAAAAAAATGACACTTTCCAATACTGCTCCGGTTTGTTTTTTGATTTACCAATACTCCTGAAGAGTACAATTCATTTATTATTTACGCTGCATGTAATTTTGAAAAAAAAAAAAAAAAAAGAACGTGTTGTAATAATAATGTAAACATTCTATTTTTTACAATCAAAGTTTGAATGTCATATTAAATTTTTAAAAGAACCATCAACAAAGTATTTTCTTTTAAATTATATTTTTTTTTTTAAAAACTCCAATTAGTTTTGGTTAATTTAAAAAATAAATAAAAAGAGTCTTTTTACTTTTGTATATTGTATTTACAAAAAACTATACAAATTTTTAAAACACATTACCTATCAAAATGAATTTTATTATTTTATACGTGATTTATCAGTTAGCGTGCATCTAAAATTCTTTATTATATGATTTTAATATAAAATGAAAAGTTTTCTAAAGTGGTGTCTGTATTGATTGAAATTTTGTGAAATTTTATATTATAGGCTAGAATTTGTGAAAAAAAAAGGTTTTTATATAGACATAATATGTATATGTACTTTGAATTAAAAGCATTTATATATTGTTCAATCGTTTCTAATTCATAGAATTTTTTACATTTTTATTCTTAAAATGAATAAATCACATTTTTTTAAATGATTTATTTGAATGAATATACGTTTTGTTTGTTTAAATTTTAAATGAGTATTTCGAAAATAATATAAAAATAAAAAAATAGTTCAATAAGAATTTCAAAAAAAAAAAAAAAAAAAAAAAAAAAAACAAGAAATTGAATTATAAATACTCTGTTTGTTTTAACAGCGTTACGTGAAAAATAAAGATGAAGATTTTGAAATCCATTCAATTCTGTTGGACATCTGAAGAGTATATAACGTTTATATATGTACATATATGTATATATATATACATACATACTTATGTATATTACTTCCAAGTTCTAGCAGATTCAGAGATCTTCATTAAACGAAGTAATAAAGAAATGATGTAATTAAATAAATGATAGAAAAAAGAAAACTCTCTTGGCCCCCTTCAGTCATTCAAAAGAAAGAAAAAAATGTCATCTTAATTTTTTAATTAAAAAAAAAAAAATCTCTTTCGAAATTGTACAATTTTCAAAATAAAACAAATCCTCGAACTAAGTATATGTATTTGTAGTGAATTTCAAAAAAAAAAAAATTACTTGTCTTTTCTTCTGCATAATCCAAGGATATAATAAAATCATTAAATTTTTTTTATTATTTTTTGTTGTTTTTGTTTTAGTGACTTTTAACTTTATTATCTCCTGTTCTTTTGATTGTTTTACATTTTTTTTTTTTTGTGTTTTTCTAATTGAAAAATTTTAAATTAGTCATTTTTACTTAAAAAGAGTTTTTGGCAGTTTTTGTTTTCTAAGTTAAATGAGTTTACCTTAATTGAATTTTATCTAAATAATTTATAAATAACATTTCCATCATTTTTACACTTCATTAGTTTGTTATATGATTTTATAATGTTTTTATATACATATGTATAGGGAAAATAGAAAGTTTTTTAATGAAAATTTCAAGAAAATAGAATAAGAAAAATTTTATATAGGTATATACATATATAATTAAAACAATTATGTCGAAGTAAATGGAATATTAAGATTAAGAAATCTAGAAAGAAAGTATAGATACATATATAAATGTAGACATGATGATAAAAAGATAAAATTTATATTCATATTGAAAGAAGACACAAGAAGATACATCATATACATGTACCTACATATGTATCGTAAACATAACTGTTAAATCTTATTAATCTGATTTTCTAGAAAACATCATTTTTATTTCTTTTCTCAAATCAAAATTACTCATATAATTATTGAAAATAATTTTTTATTTTTTTATTTTAATGAATTTCAAATTAGCAAAATCTACCATCATTTTGTTAAAATTTTTTAATAGGTACATATTTATTTTTGCTAGACACACAGTTAAATTTTATAGTGAGGATTAATGTGATTATTTTTATCTTTGAATCCTACTATTGAACCTAATTGAGTAGTGTGTGTGTGTGTGTGTGTGATATAACTACAAAGTATATAAGATATGTATATAATTGTAAATAGCATTTAAAATGCTGCCAATCGATTTAAAATTTTTATCAGATACTTATATCTGGCAGTTATCTTCTTCAAATATACATACATATATATAATTTAAATACGAATAAGCTGTTAAAAAAATAGAAATAAATCCAAAGAAATTTTTAAAAGATTAAAAGATAGAATTTTAAAGAAATGAAAGAAGAAAAAAAAATACATGATTAGGCTTGAAACTATAATATAATTACAAAGATAATTTATTATACATATACATATATGTTTTTAATGTTTAAACGCTCAAGCAAATGATTTGTAATTGAAAATTTCACTTTATTTTTATTGATTTTTAAAAACAAAACAAAATAAATGAGGTATATGTAGTAAATAAATAATGAAGCTTATATATTATGAATATATATTGTGTGTGTTTGTGTAGCTGAATATATATAATATCGAAAGTACTTTTAATTAGATTTATCTGATCAAAACAAAAAAAAAAAAAAAAAATTAATAATAATAATAAAATGAAACGCACATCATTTTTTAAATCAAATAATATATAATGGGTAGTTAATTTATGTACACACTTTCATAATAATCCGTTACATAAGCTATATGTACATTTTTTACTACTGGATAATTGATTGTGTGTAATTCGCTGAATTGTATTTTCAATAGATACATGTATATGTACCTATATAAAAATAATTTATAGCTATGAAATAAATAAAAATTAAAATATAAAATTAAAGTGTCTTAACTACCAAAGTTTCATTTTGTGTGGTCGGTAAAAGTAGGTATACATGAATGTACATACATACATATATGTGTACAAAAGTATATGTTATGTATTATTACAATAAATCATTTTTTTTTTTTTAATAAAATATAAAATATTACCTTAATTTTGTTATAATTCATTATTTGTAAAGAGTAAATTTAGATTGACAAATTACGTTTCAAAAATATGAAAATATTATTGAGTGACAAATAGAAAAACAATTTATAAAAAAATATACAAAAAAAAAAAAAACGAAAACAAAAACTAAGCAAAAATGTGTAAATGAAATCATCAATATTAAAATACCTTCAATATTTATTGAACAATAATATCACAGATTTATATTATTTTTCTATCAATAAGTATTTCCATACACCGGAAATGAGCTGTTTATTTTAAAAGTGGCATGGTAAGTAGTTTAATATTTTCGATTTATTTTAACTGCTCCATTTCCTTTGGCATTTTTATAAGGGATATTATAATATTTTTTGTTTGTTTGTTTTATTATTTATGAATAATTGAAAATAAAGTATATACATATATGTACATAAATCTCAGCCTACATTACTCATGCTTCAACTTATTTTTCTTAAAAATTGACTCATGCCATTTTAAAAATAAACCGCTCAACTATTTACAAATAATTGAAAATAATTGATTTTTCACAATAAGAGAAAATGATTTTTTAATTAGATTTATTCATATTATGTTTTATTTCTCTTCGAGAATTTTTACATCGACTTAACACTTCAAGAAAAAAGAGATGCACACTTTTTTTTTAATGATATGTATGTACCATAAATGAAAGGGAACACAGTGATGGTAGAAAAATCAGCTTTACTGTGCATTTTATTTTACAAATTTTGTCCTAATGAACGATTTTTCACCATTCAAATTTTTTTTAGAAGCAAATTTTTCAGAAAATATCCCGAAAAAATTTCAACTTCCTATACTCCACCGGGAATTTACTATATTTACTTACACTTATATAACCTTAAAATGCATCATCATTATCAATGGCACTAAAGTCCATTTAAAACCTTGAGTTCTTCGCCTGACCTATTTTTTTATCATACATGCACCTACAGTTTTAAGTGGAATGCGAACCACTGTACTGTGCCCTGTTGTAAGGATCTTTTTTCCTTTCAAAGGGAATTTTGTAGGGAATAACGAGAATATTATGTATCACAGGGTTCGAGGATATTGAAAATTTGAAAACAGATTTTAGACGAAAATATCTTAATTCGGAATCGAGTGTCAGTAATCTTTTATTTTATTTTGAGTAGTTAGAAATATCCATGATTTAAAAAAAATATCGAAATAATTTTCATCATACGTCGTGTTGTAAAGCACGTTGTTGTTGAATTCAAAATATCTTTTATTTACATTTTTGGAAGTCATGCTACAGTATTTGTTGTTTGTTTTTTACCTTTCTTTCATTTTTAGCTATTTCTGATCATTTATATTTTGAATTTTCCATTAATATTTTCCTTCAAGTTTATTAGTATGTACTTACATACATGAGTACCTCACTATTTATTACTTTTGGTAATTTTATTATGGAAATTATCACAAAAATTAGCACAATAAATTTTTTGAATAAATACATTAATTTTTCAAAAATTATTCATTGTGTATTTCACATTCTACTTACGAGAGTTACGAGTAAATATTTCATAAAAATCGAAAGTGTATAGGTAGTACTCTTTTATTTATAATCAATTGTCTGGAGAAGTCATAAAATCGCCCTATTATGACTTTCTATTTTCTCATTATATTATATTGTATTGAAAATTTTTTTCTGTAAATAATAAAAACAAAATTCGATGTTCATTTTCAATTCTTTTTTTTTTCCCTTTTCTTTTTCTTGAAACGGATAGTTCAATTAATACTAGATGGTAAATACTTCGCACATATTATGCAGTATATATGTATGTATATGTAATGTACATATACAAAAAAAAAAGTCTTTATTGAATTGTACAGGATAACTATGAATTTTCTTTGAAATTAATAATGTGGGTAATGATTTGTTTGCATGTCAATGACTATTTTTAATGTTTGTGATGAATAAGCCATTAAATTGCGCTTACCTTAATTGAAAGTGATTTAATGTGATTTTTTGTTATTTCATGCTTAGACCTTTATAATGTCGCGTTGTTTTTATTGATTACGTATGAACGTAACACTTTATATATAAAAATAGGTATACGTAAAAGTAGTACCTATAACGTTAAAAGCTCAAACTACTTTTAATAATTTTTTTTCCATTGTTTTTTTCCTTTTTTTTATTCATTTTCTTATGAAAATATATAATAACACACTTATACAAACTCATAAATTTTTATAACTAAGCATGTAACTGTTAAAGATAGTTTTATTCACGAATTTATATTTATTCTCAGTAAAAAAAAAAATATATTTTAATTAATTTCATTCTTGCTTATAACAAAATTTGTTTGAACTTTAAAAACAATGTAGAATGAATATATGTACATATGTATGTATGCATATACTATATTGGTAGATGTATTGTTATAATTCACATCAATTTAATTGTATATCTTTTTAATATACATACACACATACGAAATGTAAACTGATTGGTTGTATCAAAATTATTTTCTGTACCTACATATGTGTTCTACTTTTCACAATATAAACTTCGCGAACTGAAGAAAATAAAAAAAAATAAAAAAACAAAATTAATTTGAAAAAGTAAATAAGTATGTTTGGTGTGAAAATTCAATTTACAAAGGCTCATTAAATAAACTTAAAGGAAAAATGTATTTAAGAAAAAAGAAAAATAAAATAAAAATAAAAAGCCATAATAATTATAATAACTTATTCTAATTATATTCAATTTACAGGTGAGTTAATTGATATGAGTCATGTAAGAGAATCAGACAATCAATTTCCGAATAATAACAGGAACTACCCCAACACTTCTTTCAATCAATTACTTTCCGATAAATACAGTCATTTTAGTAGTTATTCATTGCATTTTAAAAATGTAGCAACATCAGAGACCGAAACAACTACTGTAAATTCATTAGAATCAAATTCAAGCCTGGAAGTTTCAAGCAATTCTTTGACAGCTGTACGAGCTAATCAAAGTAACACAGGTAATACGAAATATTTTATTGAATCATCCAATTTTGATGCTAATAGCAATCATGATTTGAGCGGTCAAAGTCTAGTTGAAAATGAACAAGGGAAAATATCAAAGACTACAACTAATCATTATTATGAAGAAAATGATTATGATGATTCAATGTCGACGAACGGCGACAGCACTACAGAAATGGCAAGAGTATGTTCTGTAATGCCGACATCAAATGTGATGTCTGATCAAGGACAACAACAATTAATACCTAATATTAAACGAAAACCACTTGATGGTCTAGATGATCATACTGAATCAACAAAGTTAGGTAATGGTACTAATGATTCAGCAGAATCAATTTGTTCAAAACGTAGCAGTTATGAATATATAAAATCATTTGATGAGGTACGAACAAGAAATTTTGAAAATCTTGAGCAAAATTTGAATGTCGGAAATGATAGTAATCTTTCTATAAGCTTAAATAACAGTAGTACTCAATTGTTATCCTCCCATCAACATTATCAGATACGTCATTTACAGCAGAATATTCAACAACAACAACAACAACAACAACATCAGCAACAACAGGCACACCGTTCGAGTACAGATGATTTTCGAATAGCCATTGCAGATCAACAAGATCGCTTAAATGAAACTGATAGTAATATAAATGAGAGCTGTGCTTCAAGTGAAGACCTTAATCAAACAATTCCTAATGATAAAGGAGAGAAAATTACATCAGGAAGTGATGATGAAGGCAATCAAGGTAAATTATCAATTATTTATTTAAGAAATATACATAATTCATATTCACAAGAAGAATTTTTTTTTTTGTTTTTCATTAAATTCAAATAATAAATTTTTTAAATATGTATAAGCCATTTATTTCTATTGTGAATGTAATTGTAATTCGCGAAAAGGAACAAATATTTATTTCACTTTTTCTCATTTCCTTATGCCCTATATTTATTAAGTTTACAACGGCTAAAAAATTTATAATATCGTAAAAAACTTCTTGAGAAAATATTTCATTCCCATCTCATTCCAGTTTTATACCAACATTCAATTAATTTTTGCACTTTTGATTCTTCTAAAGTTTCTTTGTTATCTGGCAAACCTCACCGCGAGCTTATCATTTGATTAATTAATATGAAAATTTAAATTTGAATTCAATATAATATTTGAAAACAATTACAAACCATTTTTTTTTTGTTTACAGCTCAAGATGATTCTTGTTCGAAAAAGAAACATCGACGTAATAGAACAACATTCACAACATATCAACTTCATGAATTGGAAAGGGCTTTCGAAAAATCACATTATCCTGATGTTTATTCCAGAGAGGAATTAGCAATGAAAGTGAATTTACCGGAAGTTAGAGTTCAGGTAAGAATTTAATAAAATATTTTGAAAGCGTGCATTCTAAAAAGAAAATCTAAATGAATATTGTATCTTCGAAATCAAAAATGTATAAGAATTTCTTTTATGTTTGAAAAATCATGCAAAACTTGAATCTATTTACTTCTAATATAAAAGTACACTAGCACTACATAAAAAGAAGGAGTAAGAGTAATTCAAAAATTATATACATACATATGTATGTAGTTCCTCAAATACTAATATTTTCAAATTTGATTTCAAAGTATTTATTAAAACTATGTATCTATTAACTCTCTCCTTTTTTTATCCTCTAATATGCGCTAGCACGCTAGCCAGGTGCACATCCTTATACAATCTGGATTATCAATTATAAAATTCGTGTATTTTATTTGTCATTTGAAGTGCTTAGTTAATGTTATTGATGTTTAATGTAAATTCTACGTTAAAAATTGATTGAATTCAAAGTTAAAAAAAAAACTGAAAGAGTTTAATATAAGAGTCTTATTTGAAACAATTGTTCATTTGAGTGGGAGCAATTTGATTTGAAACTTTAGATGAATTTTTTAAAAAAAAGTTTTATTCAACTTTCTATTAAGGAAAAAGTCTTGCGTAGGTTCTAAAAAATTTCAAGTTGTGACAGATTAGCTGTAAGTAATCCGGATTAAAAATAAACACATTGCCCGGATTATAAGGAAATTCGATTTACAGTTATAACTAACTTTACTTTAACGGAATAAATAATTAGGATATATATATATTTTTTTTTTCCTTGAATATTTAAATAGATTTCTTGAAAAATGAAAAACTTGATATGACATTAAATTTTACATTGATGCAATTTGTTACAAAAATTTCAAAGTTTTCCAGATTTTTGTCAAAGATAAAATTTGTTTCCTTGAAACAATTGAAAATGTGTGATAAAACGATTGATATTGTTTTTCTACTCACCACACGATGTATTTTGTTTTTTGCCTATAAAGTCACGACGAAAAAGGATTTTTTTTTCCATTATAACGAAAAAAGAATAATTCCCTCTTCTTTAGAGTGGTGATTATGGGTAATAAAAAATAAAGTGTTGTACTCTGAGATTTTATGTCGCCAAACACGTGAGATTCACTGGGATTTTATTAAATTTATTAAATTTTCGTTTTTGCTGTTATATATTTCTTCAACCTGTTGCCACAAATACATTAAAATAACCCATTTATGTATATCGTACAAGTACATACATATCTTTAGACCTAGAAACCAACTTTTGAGAAAAAAAGCTGAAATCCCATGCAGTTTTCTCATCCTGTTTAGAGTAGTGGAATTTTATGCGAAAAATGTAAAGTTATTTTTACAGTTCAGATATTTCTTAGTAAAAAGATGATTCTTTTGTACTCAAATTTGTGTCATATTCATGATTTCTATAATTTTACATAAGATACATTTTTTGAAAATTGAATAAGAAAGTGAAAAACAATTTTAGAAATTCTTGTACATGTGTGTATACATATACATACATATCAATATAAGCCTGTAGGGATTTAATATTAATTTACAAGCTGAACTAAAAATTTATTTCCTATAAAACAATTTATTTTTTTTTTATTGTTTAATAATCATAATACTCTATACTGACATATATCAATTATGAATATGAATTATTATCATAATTTATTGATTAGATCAATAATTCTAGTAAAAACATATGCTTTCTTTTTAACAAGTCTTCTCGTTAATGAATGTGTGTACACTGTATAAATATAATGTATTTATTTAGGTATGTACATTTTTCAAATTTTTCAAATAAACTGTAATGTAATATTTGTACAAAAACAATGAAAAAAAAAAACGAAAGTCTAAAAATACATACCTACATACATACTAAATATAATAGAGTATATATACATATATATGTATGTACATAAATATACATAGGTACATATTATTTTTCATAATGGTGTGCTAAAGAAAAACTTAAAACAATATAATAAAAATTTACTGACATAATGAAAAGAAGTTATTGTTTAATCGATACTTAAGATATAATCTGCTACACTAGTACATTACTACAAATAATTAAATTAATTGGTGTCGCCATATCGCGTGTCCGTTTTTGAAAATTTAATGTATTCTTTATACTTATCTACACTGAATTAAAAATCAAAAAAACAGAAAAAAAAAAACGGGAGCATTCATGCAACTTTAATACCAAATAAAATACAAAATATGTATCTGTAATGTATATACATACATATACATACATATAAGTATATTGGTGAAACTTCTGGAAAGGTGATATTTAACCAAAAATAAAAATACAAAACTAATAAAAAGAAAATACAGTAGTTCACGAAAGTATTGAGATACTGATGGTATGTGAGATATTCAAATATATAAAAGTTTTGTCCAAAAAAGGATGTATTTCTAGGAGAAGTACACTAAAACTTTTATACAATCTTTCTCAGAAAATTCTCTAGAAAATTAATTATTATTGATTGGAATCTGTTCCCTATAGAACCTGAGTTATGAGATAAGAAATATGAAAAAAAAACTGATTTTTACACAGGACTTTCGTTTAATTTTTTCTTCCTCAATTGACAAACTCAGCAATACAATATTTTTAGCTGAATATCGTCAATTGACGATCATTTAACGTTCTCGAACATGCACATTCTTAAATATTTAAAATTGCTAAAAAAAAAATTGATTCGGTCACAATACTTTCGTGAACCACTGTAGGTACTATATAATAATTTTAATATTATTTTTTAGTAAGGGTTCAACATTTTGTAACAATAATAAATTTTCATTTTTTTTGAAAAAAAAAAAAAAAAGAAATTTTATTGCTATCAGTCTCAGAGAAAATTGTGAAGTACATATAAATATTATCGATATGCTTTAGGAGTTTGGGAAAAGGGTATATAATATTATGTACAACAGAAAATGTCATTAAAAAATATGTGAAAATAGAAAAAAAAAGATTGATTCAATCATACTATTAATGATATTGAGTAAGTAGTGTAAAATTGAGTTTATATTATTACCGTTTTCATGGGTGATAATGGGAAGTGGATAAATGAATTTTATTATGTTTGCATGCTTTTTGCTTTCTTTTTAAAATCAATTTAAAGAAAATGTATTAAGAATTCTTCTTTTCTTCCAAGAATTTATCAATAAATTGCATGATTAAACTAAAATGGAAATTATTGGAAAATTTGGATTATTTTTTTTTTTTTTAAGAAGAAAACAAAATTGGTAGGTACAGGGTTATTTAGAAAGAATATATATCCTTGGTATCTTTTCGATGATTAAAAGCTTATCATCGTATCAATGTGAAACCGATAATCTAGATACATAATTTCTATAATTGTATGATGAAACGCTCTACAGATCAAGATGAGCTTGCAATGCTTAGAAGAAAATATAAAACCCCAAAAAACATATTCAAATCAATATCCCAGAAAAACAGATCAGTCAGTAGAAGGACCAAGAGTAAGGTAGATGTGCAAGATAAGAGAAGATGTATAAGTATGTATAAACTAAAAGAGATCCTGGCTTGACTTGAGCTTTACAGTCAAGAACCATTAAGTTCTTACAAATTTATCAAAAACATTCAATATAAATTTGTCACTATTATTTATACACTCTATACCCCCTAAAATCTAGAAAATTTCAAGCAGAACGTTCATAAGTGGTATCTTCTTGACCCTCAAGTCTTGACGCTATTCTTTAATTCACCTGGCACTAAATAAAGAGTAAACAGTAAAGGGATATCTTTGAGTTTCGGTACATTAAAATTTTATTATTATAAATTACACGTATGATTGTGACTATGCACATATTTTTATAGTAAAAAAAAAATGTGAATTTCATTGCAAATATAATTTATGTTTTGCAAATATGCGAATATGTATATAAAACATTTTACGCATATAAAATTTCGCAGATCATGATTTTCGAGGAAGCATCAAATGTACTTCTTCACATGTATGTACATATATGTATACTTATACATTAGTTTATAAAACATCTTCTTAGAAACAGAGGAAAAAAAAGTATATACACACAATCATGTAGATGAAAAATATTGCCTAATGTTCTAGACTTCTAGGTATACATTTACACTATTGAACGTATTTAATTATAATTTTCGGATTTCATTTTTAACAAAGCCCCTTTATATTATTACTTTTTTTTATTTTATTTTATTTTTTTTTTTTATTTTCTTATTTGAAAATGATGAGAACTAACAAACTGTTTCTAATATTCCAATAGTTATATGGAGCATTAAGAAAGAGAAAAAAAAAATTAATAAAAGCAGCGTGAAAAATCGTCGAAGGGATTAAGGTTTGTAATACCTTAACAATAACAAATGAAAGATTAAGATATCACAGGGATAGAATTCATAATCTAGGGTAATTGCTCAGTTCAACAAGCGTTTAATGTTCTTCTTATGTCACTTTTATCTAAATGTGGGATTAATATACTTAAGTATATTTATTCAGACACTATATACGCTGACTATGAACGTACATATATAATGTACATACGTACGTACATATAGATACATATGCCTATACAATATTAAATTAAATTTTGTGTGTTTGTGTGTTTTTTTTTTTCGACTTTCTCATATATTATAGAAATTAACCCAGTACATATGTATGTAATATGTATATGTGTTTTACTTAAAGTCTTTTAATTGATTGAGAATTGTTTGAAGCTTTTTAATTATAGAATTTACCCTTTGATGTCAAAAATAATTGATTTACTTTTAAAATTTCCATTACAAAATAATTACATATCTATAATTAGAAGTTTTTTGTTGTTGTTGTTGTTGTTGTGTTTTTTGTAATCATTAAAGAGAGTGTGTACAGAGAGAAAAGTGGTATGTACATATTTTTGAAAAATTTCATTTTGAAATGTATTGTCCGCAGGTATCGCGTCATGTGAATTAACTGATGCTTGAATAATATCACAAATAACAGAAAATTGATCAATTGAACACCTGAATTATAATAATAATCAAGTGTTTCAATTCCAAATCAAAAGCCTTTATCAAAATTTAATTGTATTGAGCATAGATTTCTAAATACAAATATAGATACTATGTTACAAGTATTTTAAAATTTTGTCAATAGTTTTGTCCTTCATGAACTGTGTCAATTGTTTAATGAGTTATCAAACCAGAAAAATTCTTTAAAAAAAAAAGGGTTTCCCTTATTCGATCGTCGTATTATCACAAGGAAAACATTGTGTGATGTGATGCTTTAATTCACATTATGCATATGAAATTGTCGTCATAAGTTTTAAAATATAAATGATATGTTGATTTATTCTTTTTAGGAAATTTAATTGTTTGTCATTCATTTAAATAAACAAAACATTAAAAAAATACATATGAAATCGTTCTTTCCAGTTTTGGAGATCGAGAACTTCTACATACGCTAGAAAGAATCAAACATATAGGTACGTATTCATATTTTGACTTTGAGCCATATTTTAAGCATGGTCTTTTTGAGTTACCACCTTAAAACTTCATCAATTCCTTCATTAAAGAGTTCTATACGACCTATCCTAGCTCAAAATATCATTTTGTTTTTGGTTTTTAAAAGACAAAACTGTCATGATGTAAAAATTTATGAATTGTTTTAATAAATTGTAAATCTTATCTATATTTGCAAAAAGAGAAAAATCTATTACATAGTTCAAAAATTTCTTACTAATTCCTTAATATTGAAAACATGATAATAGAAAAACAAAGTCAATTCGACATACAAAAATGTAATATTCCCCTGAATATGAATTAGATTATTATCTAAAAAGTATCTTTTTGTGAGATATTAATTCATAATAATGTGTAAATATCAAAATGTATAACACTGTTTTCAATTTAATATACAATCAAATGATTTTTGCCATATATTTAATCATCCATAATTTAACTAAAGATTAACATTTAATGAAATAAACTAAAAGTTCATGAAGGGTATATTTCTATATAAGATTGCGGGAAATGAGAAAATAAAAAATTTATTGAAAATTAAATCTGTCAAAATATAATTTTCACTTTTTTTTTTTTTTTTTTTTTTTCTGATATGACAAACAAAGTTCATATAATTACTCCCTCACATTTTGTTACACTCCCTTTATTTTTTTGTTCGTTATAATCATTAAAAAAATTTCATGGTAAAATTGTTGTTATATACTTATATAGAAATTGAATGAAGTTAATCGACCCTTACACACATAATATGTAATTCAAAAATTATGTAAATATTTTTGGTACATTTGAACAGAGTGTGTGCAAATATAATAATAAATAATACAAGTGCCGTGATTATGATTATTATTATGATTTTTTTTTCTTTTTTTTTTTTTTTTTTAAATATTTTAACAATCGTATGTCGTCTTATATTGAAATATTATTGAATTGTAAGTGGAAGAATTAGTATTTATTTATTTATTTATTTTTTTTTTTTTTTTTTTTTTGAATCATAAAATTAACAAAAATATCAAATATTAATATACATATGTATTAAAAAAAAAAAAAAAAGAAAAGAAAAGTCCCAAATCATAAGGAAATCTTTTCAACCTGCCTGATTACTTGAAAGTATCGTACAATGCCGTCGCATATAAGTATAAAGGAAATAATGCCGACGAAAACGTTATTGAGAAGAACATAAAATAGTAATGTTGATGAAACATTTTCGTAAATTTGAAAGTTTAATTAATTTAAAAAAAAAAAAAAAAACAGCTTGACAGTAAGTAAGTTGGCCAAAAATGTAGTTAAAAAAAATTTTTTTTTGTACATATACTTACTTTGAATTCCGGTTATATTTTTTAAGGATGTTTTGAATAATCAAATGATCAAAAGAAATTTCAGGTTCTGAACAGGTGATTAAACATGCTATATAACCTAATTTTTGAACATACATGATTATCATCACCTGACATTTCAAACTTTTATCAAAAAGAAAAAAAAAAAAAATTCATACAAAAATTCGATTTTCTTAAACATGACTTACATATGTACATACATATTTACATAAAAATCAATTTTTATGAGTTTTGATTTTGGGCGCGTCACGAAACACTTTTTATTTATATATTTTACATAAATACTCATGAATTTCATGAAAATTGATTTCTAATTAAATAACCTAATGAATTGACGATTTATTATTATAAATGAATAAAACGTTCAAAGTCATAAAAATCAAAAGGTAATGTGTAATAAACATTACATATTGCATAAATAATTTTTCAACAAATAGTAATTGTGTTATACATATTATGTTTTATTATTTTTATTTTATATACCTATATTTTTTTTTTATCCCTTCTTTATTCACATTTTTTTTTCTTTTCTTTTTCTCTTTCTCTTTTGTTAAATTCTATTTCTTTTAATCTAATATATTTTCCTACCCATTTTCATATACATATGTATACATAAATATATGTACTTTTAACATTTTTATGAAGTTATTTCATAACAATATAATAAAATCAAAATGACATGAGAATAACAAACTATACCGTTTAATTTTTCTCCTTTTTAATTTTTTTTTTCTCTTCATAGGGTTCAAGTAACCCTCAAGCTATATCCTGATATAACTTGTACATCTGTCAGTAAAAATGTAAAAAAAAAAAAAAAAAAAGATTAAAAAAAATATATTTTAATAATTTTTTAATATTTGTTTGATATGTATTTAAAAAGAAGGTTTATTATTCTTTTCCTGTTTTTCTTTTTTTTTTTTCGATTTAACAAAAGAAACATTTAAATGTAATAAAAGTCAATGTGATAATTTAATTGTGAAATTTGGACATTTGATTTTCAATTTTCAACTTAATTATAAATATAATAGTATTTTTTTTTTTTTCTTTCTTGTATAATCATTAAATAAAATTCAATAATTTTAATGAACTGAATGTTTGTAAATATGAAAAATACTCGATAAATGATATTATTTCAGTTTTAAAATCAAAATTTTTATTCAATTATAATGTTATGAAATAAAAATTTAATTATCTCTTCTATTTGATTTTTTGTATATGTATATGTATGTACTTGTGTATTTATATTGAAATTTATGTTAATTCTTTTTCAATTCCCATTAGATGAAAATTAGATTTAAGATTTAAGATTCTTATAAAATTACAAATTATAAGACTTATTATTTTTACTGCTGCTATGAAAAAGATAAAAATCTCTTGCGTTAATTTTATTTAAGAAAAAAAATTAAAACAAGATTCATGAAAAAAAAAATCCAAATAAAACTGATATTAGCTTCAAAATTAATTTTAAAAAAGTTAAAAAAGAAAACAACAATCAGGATTAGAGTTGAAAAAAATTTCAGTTTTTGCGAATAGTTTTATGATAAGCTCCTGGATTTAAATGTGAGTAGTAAATAAGACACCCCCCCCCCCCCCTCCATCAAATGATGATTTTAAATAAAAATCCACATTACGTGACGTAGGGTCTAGCTAGGGACAACAAATCAGTCGAAAAATTAGCAAATAATTTTCGCACACCAAAAAAGTTTATGGAAAATCGCATTTTTGAAATATTGATAACTGAAATCCATGAGTTGGAAAAATTATTTCTATAGTTCTCTTAGCATAGTAGGAAATCCTGCTTTAATAAGTTACATGGTTTACAAAACTTTTATGAAATCATGAAATTTATGAAATATGAGCCAGAATTTTTCATATTTTTTTTTTTTTTTAAATAATCGCAACACATTTGAGAAATAATAAATTATTATTTGTGTAAGTGTCTGTCAAGAGCCATCATGTAAAGAGTATGACTCTTACATAAAGGGGTAAAATTTTCGAAAACGTTCTTGATTTTGATATTGAAAATTAAAACAAACTTTCACAAAATTGTTACTTGTTAGTGACATATCCTTTAAACGGTTACAGTGAAGGACTAAAAATCCCTAAATAGTTTTAAAAATACAGGATGTTTTAAAAGAAAAACCGCAAAAACAACTTCTAAAGAAAAAAGTTTATGTGGTAGAAATGCAAGATTCGATATCAGCGAAGGCCGAAGGGAAATTTTTCTATTACTGTCATTCATCAGTCATCGTTTCAAGAAGTCCTTGTTGATTAGTATTTACCTTTTAAATACCTCACTAAAAATCAATTTTTCCAAAATACACGTGTTACAGATTCCCTAATTTCAACTATTACCTATTACACACCATAAAATAATAAAAATAAACACAGTTAGGTATATTTTGAAATTCTCACAAATAGTTATTTTTTATTCAACACTAATTTCGTTAGGATTTCTCACTTTCTTTAAACATGATATAAAATTAAAATGATGTCTGTGTATCTTGTAATTTGTTGTTATATCTGCAACTAATTCATTCATTCGAGAAAAAAAAACCCTTTTTTTAGGAAATTAAATTGATATATAATAATTTTAAAAACAAATAGATACAAACACATAAATAAACAAAAATAATATTACATATTATATTTTTGTTGTTGTTGTTGTTGTTTTTGTTATTTAGGTATCTATGTTACCACAATTGAATATTAGTACAAAAATTTTTCAATACATGACAATAAATGATTCACAGTTTTTTTATTGCTATGAGGGTTGAAATAATTTATTACATTTCCAAAGAGTATATAATATAACATGTAATAAAAAACAAAATCAAGAAAAAAAACTGAAAAAAAAAAAATACTATAAACATATTTATAATAAAATAAAAATAAAATACAATTTCATTGACAGTATTTTTTATTTTTCATGTATTAAAATATCAAGGTAAATTTTGTTTTTACATGTACATAGGTATGTACTCGTATATCCTTTATATTATTTTAAGTATATATTTTGAAGAGTGTACAGTATCAAAATTGATAATCTTTCAAATTCACATTTATGGAAAATGTGCATATTACTTCCGCAAAAAAAAAAAAAAAAAAAAAAAAAACATAAATAAATGTTTTTCAAACTATAGATTCTCTTACTTAATACAAAATCAAATTAAATAAGATGAATGAAATAAACATCAAAGAAATAATAACATTTTGAAAAATGTAAAATTTCCAGTTTTTCTTTTTTTTTTTTTTTTCGTTGATATCATGTCCCCCAATTATGTCTCCGTATTTTTTTTTTTTTTTTTTTTTGTTATCAATTTATTTCAAATAATACGAGTGAGTATATAATATGTATTTGTATGTACCTATACGATAAAATAAATTATTTTCACGTAATATGTGGGTGAATCAATAGTTAGAGATATCACCGAACACTTATTTTTTTTCTTTCCTTATTTAATTTTTTTTTCTTGTGTGTTGTTTTTTCTTCTTCTTCTTCTTCTTTTTCTTCTGTATTTGACAAAAACTTTTAAGGTATACCTATATATTTTTTTTTGTAAATTTATAAATCAGCTGTAAATTTAATTTTTAATTTTAAATATAGCTAATAATTTGCAGGAAAAAAAAAATGTGTTTGATGTAATGCATGAAAATTTAAGTGAATTTATTTCATAAAAAGCCTGTAGGTAGTTTTTATATTTTCTTTTGAGGCAAAGGATATTATAGATTTTTATTTTTAAAAGGGGTTTAACATACAAGCATTATTTCGCGTTTGAATAATCCTTTGTTCATCTCGGGAGTAATGAATATAAAAAGGAAACATTTTATAGAAAAGTAAAATTTTTTTGTTTTTGTATGATTTATCTGAAAAAAGGTACGTGTATGTATCTAGATAGTTTTTTGGTTTTTGTTGTTATTATAAATTAGGCTAATGCGACGGATTTTATTTTTTCTAAAGGCTAATTTCGAAAATTTAGTACAAAAAATTATTTGACAGTGCAAATTTTGTAAATTCAACTAAGTATCTTAGATAATTATTTTTAAATTTTGGTTTAATATGTCATTTTTGAAATTTTTGAAATTTTACAGTCAAGCCAAAGAAAGAATTAAGCATATATAAAAAAACAATTAACATTCGCAATTGAGTAAAATATGCACACTTAATTTTTGATCCATGACACATGTCTGACGACTGCTTGGAAGAATTAGTTGTAGCAAATTCCCCACAGATTCAACAACTTACTTTTCAATTTCATCACAGATTATTAATTAATTATTATTTTTGTAAGAAAATTTAAAACAATGTTTCCGAAAATAATCAAATAATTTTTGATTTTGCCACGACCAATCGAAAAGTTCTTCAACAAATCCGTCGGTCTATCTACTACAGAGATGTACAACTTTCGTTCAATTTCAAAATTTTTATTAACTTGTCGTCCAGATAACAGATTTCAACATGGAAATAAACTATAAAAATTGTTAGAAAAATCATCGATAAAATTCAAAAAAAAAAAAAAAAAATGTATGACAATTTAATCTTACACAAAAATGTGTTATAAATGTCTTAAATGAAAATTTTATTAAAAAAGTTATTTTATCGAATGTTTTGTATTTATCAAATTACATAAACACGTTCTACCGATTTCTGTATACTGCACACAATATTTATGTACATACATACATACATGTGTGTGGATAGTTAAATATAAGTTCTTTTGAATATTTTCACATAATTTAAAATTAATCACAATTTTTTTTTTTGAAGTAAAGTAAATAAACAATAAGATTATTGCAATTATTTTATGGTAAAAATGACATTTCTTTAGGCGATTTAATGCGCAAGCCATCAAATTACAATGTTTCAATTCTTAACATTTTGTATATTTATTTATTTTTAACAACTGATTTAACTAGTTATTAGGAGGTTAATTAAACGTTGGGCACGTGCAAAGCTGTTGGTGGCAAACAATTTGACAAAAGAATAATCTAAAAAATATATCCGACCCTTTTATAAAAGAGTTCTTTAAATTACCATAATTATGTATACTATATACATCTATATGGGTCTAGACACAAAAATACTACAATATATGTATGTATGTACTATAAATTGAGAAGTTGAGTGTTTCTGTAAGAAAGATTT
This sequence comes from Bombylius major, assembly GCA_932526495.1. Taxonomy (NCBI): domain Eukaryota; kingdom Metazoa; phylum Arthropoda; class Insecta; order Diptera; family Bombyliidae; genus Bombylius; species Bombylius major. Next base: position 37,583,706 of record OW052046.1, read on the forward strand.
TTAGTTTTATATACATTATATTGTTTTTTTTTTTTTTCAAAAATAAAAATATTATATTAAACTAAAAAAAAAAAAAAGGGGGAATGAAATTAATCATCTGGGGTGTTGTATAGCCTATTGCTGACGACGTCCATTCTCGATTGTTGTGTTATTAGTTTAGGTTTACACATGACTAAGTAGATATACACATAATATTTAGTATATATTTAGTTTTTGATACAAAAGTTAAGGATTTCTCTTAAAAATTCTAAAGGGAATCATGTGAAAATTTTCTAATACAAAAAAAAATAATAATAATAATAATAAGTAAGTAAATAAAAAAATAAACGGTACATGAAATAAATGATTGAGTATATCATATGTTAAGTTAAAAATCTAAATCCTTTTTTTATTATTATTGTATTTAAAGAAGATGAAAAAACAAAAAAAAAACAATAACATTGAAGAGGATGTTGATTATATGTACCTATTTTGTTTTGTTTTGTTCTTAATGTCATTTTATTTATTTTATTTCTTTTTTTTTATACTTATTATACTTTTAATTGGTTTAAAATTACACGTTCATGTTAAGAAAAGAAAGAAAAAAAAAAGTGTTCTTCATGTCACTTTTTTTTTATACGTTTGGTACTTAAATTAATTAAATTACATTTCATTTGTCTATTGAAATAAACTGTGGAATAAGGCATGCAAAGGAGCCTAATTTTAAAAATAAAAATCTTCTGTGGAAATCAGTGATTACTTTTAAAAGTTATCTCCTTCGTTTTTCATATACTTGAAAATTTCTAATTATTTCATTTGATTTATTACAATAATATAAATAATATATGTATACATATTATTCTTTCATACTTTTATAAACAAACAACTTGCTTATTGTTTACTGAACGAAAGTTTGTATATGCATGTATGTATTTGAAATTCCTCTTCACCTGCTTACCGCGTTACAAAATTCATTCAATAAGTTTATCTGTTGAATATATTTTGTATGTGTATTGTTTATTCGATAATTTCATTATCAATTTTTATTTAATTTACTTTTTGTAATACATACATCATACATTCTGTAACTTATTTTATTTCAAAGGTAAACGGAAGATTCAATGTACATATACATATGTATATGTATATGTTCTTTAAAATTGAAGTGTCATATCAGAATTTATTCACATTTAATTAAAAAACTTTACTTAGTTGGGTTGAGAGTTTAGAATCACATAATAAATAAAAATTTCAAAAAAAAAAAAAAAATAAAAAATAAAAAAAACAAAGTAAATATTGTTACTCGAAGTAATTTAGAGCAGTCTGAGCAGATTTTACTGAACACAATAGATTGCAAACTTTAATCTTGAAACAGAATTACGACTATAACAAAATAAAATTGTTGTTGTTTTTTTTTTCTAATCTAAAAAACTTTTTCGATAACTATCAAATTTTCATTATAAAATGCCCACTAAAGCCCTATAAAGATAGAATGGGGATCTTTTTTTTTTTTTAGCTATTCTATCCCGCAAACACTTTAATTTAAAAAATTTTAAAAGTTAGAAAAAAAAAATACAAATTAATTTGAATAAATACATCAATATATTTCTAGGCTATACAATATACACATATTTACATACATACATATATAATTTAACACCCTGCAACAAAATTTCAATATTTATTTAAAAAAAAAAAAAAAAAAAAAAAAAACATCAAAATCACACAAAATCTAAAAAATAAAACAAATCTTTTTATGATGAAATCAATTTTCTAATTTAAAATCTGTCAAAAACATTAAACTTTTTCTTGGTGTATTGAAAAACATCTATAATAACAATAATAATAAAAAAAAATGTATACATATGTATGTATATGTATGTTGTATGTTGTATGTATGTATATGTATTGTGTGTTGTACCATGAAAATATGGAAAAATTGAACCATTTACAAAAATTATATTATATTGCATAATGAAACATGTAGGTAGTTATTTACTTTTTTTTTTTTTGAATTATTGCTGGAAATATGCAAGAAAGAAAAGTTTTTTTTTTTTTTTTTTTAAATTTAAATATTTTTTCTTAACAGTAATTTAAAAATTAGATAAAATGAATAAATTGAATTTGAATTAGGTACCTACATACATTAACTTTTACCTTATTTTAAAGTTCATAAATAAGTTAATAATTTTCTAATGATAAATATTACTAACCCTAAATTTTGCCTGATCGTATACATATTATGTATAGATATGTACATATGTACGTTTGGATTTTGAGTCATAAGACTTAACCCTCTAACCAACCAATTTTTGTTTTCGCTAAAAAAATTAAGGAAGCATAATTTTTGTGTAAAAAACTCAAATCTAATATTAAAAATTGTTTCAAGTGAAAATTACACCTCTCAGGTCAGGTGCCTAAACAGGTAACGCGCCTAAAGGCGGTCTTGCCCGGTAAAGGGAAAAAAATAAAAATAAGTTGCTACAAAGCTTTTATATAATTTTATTCATTTTATTTTTTTTATTTAGTTTGAAATATTTGAAAACACTTTTTATTGACAGACAAACACAAATTTAAATTACATTTAGTACATATTACTTGTGTCTCAGACTTGCATCCTTTCAATTTACAAATTCTTTTTCCACTTCTATCCAAAAAATCCGGCATTTGGCCAGTACCATCGTACCACAAGACAATTAATAACAGATACACAATTTCATATAAGCAAATTGTTGTACATTTGCTTGGCTATTGAAAATCTGATAGCCAAGTAAAAGCTTTTGTGTTTTGTTACTTGCCGTTCTTGTTCACCTAAAAGTTTGAAAATTCAAAATTTATATGATTTCACCACAGAACAAAGAATTACTTGGCTTATGATTCACCACTACTCGTGTTTCAGGCTGAAATTTTTTTCATGTACCACATATGTATGTATGTATGGATGTTTATTTAATATTTAGTTTTTGTTGTTGGTCATTCATAAATAAGTTATTTAATTTTTTTTTGTGAAGCAACTATACCTAGACCTACGTAATGTTGAAAATATATCGTCGGCCTAGTGCTTATTTGTTCATGTTCATGTCGTTTTGTGTGTATTTAAATTTTACAGTTACATCATTATGCATATGGTTGATTCTCTAGTAACATAGAAGACATTTTTATGAGAAATTTTATTGAAAAATTGTTGGATAAAACTACATAGCATATTCCTATTTATTTGACCTTACGTCTTAAATTTATCAAAAAAAAATGTGGTAACGCAGAAAAATCACACACAACCTTATAATACATGTTTAATATTTCCTTTAAGAATTCTGTGAAATGTTAAGTATTTAAGAACTATCACTTATATAGTTTTATTGTAACTCATGTCCTTTAAAAAAGTACTCAATAGAAAATCTATATAATTGATCTTTTACAATAAACAATCAAAATTTATGAGGAAATTCCAGGTAACGCGGAAGAAAAATCGCAGGTAACGCAGAAGACATTATGAAGAAATTAAAATCAAAAATTAAAATGTACTTGTAATAATATACTAAAAATCAAAGCCGATAACAGGTCAGCTGCCTATAAAAAACAAAATTTTTTATATTTAGTTATGCCTTTCAAAACCTTTTCTGAAGAATGCGAATATTTTGGTTTCATTTTACAGAGAATCGACTACCTACATATATGCATGTTTATTTAAGTGTACTTCATACTTGACGATCTATCTTATGATTTATTATTTGACTAATGTAATTTGTTGTTGTTACAAAAACAAATGATAAATCATAAGATAAGTCGTTAAGTGTGAAGTACACTTTAGTTTGCTGCTTTTGATCAAGTGCTATTTGTTGTTATTCGGAAAATTATTTTCAAGTGATCTGTAAATTAAATATTTAAAAATTACTTTGAATTTGTGAATTTGTTTTTACATTGAATTTGTGCCCTTATGTAATCTTGAATGAACTTTGATTAAAATTCTATTAATTATAAATTAAACATTGAATTGAAAATTCTGCTTTATAATAAATATAGCAGATGACACGCGCCATTTGTTCTACCGCAAGGTGGTGTGGAAATGAACATATATTATAAAATTTTCCAAATTCCCCACAAACCTGCTTTCCCTCGTTTGAAATTGAGATCTGATCACCCCCCCCCCCCCCCACACACACACACACACGAGACAGATTTATTCAAACAATAAAAATACTATAAATAATCTACATAATAAGCATAATAAAAATACTTTAAAATAAAAATTGTATAAATTAATTTATTATCATGTCAGCATCCCGTGGACCAAAAACCGTAATTCTTGTATTTCTCATACTTTTTGAGATAAAGTGCAACACGGTAAAAAAAACCTCGAATTATCATAGATTTACATTTTACAAATTCAAACATTAATTAAGTAGAAAAAAAGAACATATCGTTGGCCTAGTGCTTATTTATTCAATATCTATTATTTTAGTTTTTGTTATCTTTTTTTTTATTGCGACTTTTTTTTATAAGAATGGTGTTAATTCAATTCAATTTTGTTCTATATCCCACTACTAAAAAAAGTATTTGTTGCTCATAGAAGTTTGTTCAATATCCAAACGTATATCTCTCTATATATTAATGAATAACTTTTAGAAAAACGGAAATTAAAATTTAAAAAAACGAACTAGGATGAAGCTAACCTATTGTTTTTCCCAAAAAATAATTTCTGTTATTTTTTATTTTGTAAGGAATTTTACTGTTTCAAACTAAAATTTCGTTTTTCTCAAAACTTGATGCATTATCTATTGAACAAATAAGCACTAGGCCGACGATATATTTTCAACATTACGTAGGTCTAGGTATAGTTGCTTCACAAAAAAAAATTAAATAACTTATTTATGAATGACCAACAACAAAAACTAAATATTAAATAAACATCCATACATACATACATATGTGGTACATGAAAAAAATTTCAGCCTGAAACACGAGTAGTGGTGAATCATAAGCCAAGTAATTCTTTGTTCTGTGGTGAAATCATATAAATTTTGAATTTTCAAACTTTTAGGTGAACAAGAACGGCAAGTAACAAAACACAAAAGCTTTTACTTGGCTATCAGATTTTCAATAGCCAAGCAAATGTACAACAATTTGCTTATATGAAATTGTGTATCTGTTATTAATTGTCTTGTGATCGTACCGTATATCTGTTGGTGGTGCATATGCTCTTTTAGCAGATGATATACCTTCCGACCGTTTTTTTTTTTTGCATTTGACTCCTAGAACATAAAGAGCACATCAGCAACTTCAGAACAAAAATCTTGTAGCTCTAGCATCTTTTCATTTTAGATGCGTGGGTGGAACAAATACGCGTTGACCATTGCCATATCGATAATATGATAAAAAAAAGTGCTTTGAAATGGCCTCACGCCAACGTAGACACCAATCTAACGCACTTTGTGTTTTCCCAAAAGACAGAGGATACTTTAGTGGAAATTTTCATATTACATGCCCAAACTGCCAAGCCCGCCTGTAGGCGGTGTGTCATGTTTGGATGTTTTGGTCCTGTAGGAATTTGAAAAATTATATGAACACTTATCAATCTTCAAATAAACAATATTTATTACTTACTGATAATTTTTTCAATTGAATTAACACACCATAACAATACTTTTTATTTCCTTAAAAATTTGTAAAAAACACGAATAATATTTTACTCTTATTTTCACGAAAGTTATATAATAACTGTGTAAATAATTGTTATTGCTTACCCATTAGGCTTTAAAACAACTTTAATAGGTAGAGTAGGATAGGAATAAAGCCTGTGTTATACTTTAGGTAGAAATTTTTTTCTTCATAATTCATAAAAATGCCAAAAAGTGAAGCCCGCCTGAAGGCGGTCTTGCCTGTTAGAGGGTTAAAATAATTTAAACATGATCCTTTTGAGCTATTTCTCTACTAAAAGGTTCTACAAATAACCATTTTAATTTTTCATAGTCCTAGAAAAATTGGTAGGAAAAAATATCTTGCATTGCCATAAATAAAATGCATTTATAAGTGCAAATATAAATTTGATTTTAATTTTAATTTCAAAAAATCTGTAATCCCGTCAACTAATGTTTTTGTTGTACTGAAATATTTATTAAAGTGTTGTTATAAAATACGCGAAAAATTATGAAAACATTCAAAATTTTCAACCTTGTTTATCATTTTATCTGGAAAACTAGAAAAAATTAAGATTTGCGGTAAAAGAGAACAACACTTCAATGAAGATTTAAATGTAAATGTATTGCAGATATTTTATTACTTTCAATTTTTATCGACTCCTCAGTGTGTTTTTCTGTTTTATGAATTTAAAGAAAAAAATTACACATTTTTCATGTGTAACGGACGGCATCATGAATTTCATTTTTTTTTTTGATTATTTATTACAATATTTTTATTACTTTTTTTCTTCAAGTTCAACAAAATTAACGATAGCAACATGTTTACAGACAAATAAACAATTAGTATTTAACAGAATATTATGTAATGATTTAATGAAACATTATTTACTCGTAATTTGCGATAATAAAATGTGGTTGAGTGTTAATTTGTTAACAAAATATGTATTAAAAAAAAAATAATAATAATTGAATAATTTTATAATGAATTAATTTTTTTTTTTTTTAATTTTTTAATTAAAGGTTTGGTTTCAAAACCGTCGAGCAAAATGGCGAAGACAAGAAAAATCTGAAAGTCTACGTTTAGGATTATCACACTTTTCTCAACTGCCACATAGACTACAGTGTAATAGTGCAAGTTTACCAGTTGATCCATGGCTTTCACCTCCTCTTTTATCTGCTCTTCCAGGTATTTTTAATTTTTATTTTTTTACTCCTTAAATTATTTATTTTTTTACAAAAAAGAAAAAAAAAATTACATTGATTTTAATTTTGTTTGTTTTATTTTATTATTATTTTAATTTTTATTTATTTTTTTTTTTTATATTTTCAGGCTTTCTATCACATCCACAAACTGTTTATCCCAGCTATTTAACTCCACCTTTAAGTTTAGCTCCAACAAACCTAACAATAAGCAGTTTAGGATTAGGTCATTCAAGTGGACCACAAAATTTACGAATTTCACCACCAAACATGACAATTTCAAGTCAGTTAAATACACCAACATTATGTTTATCACCACAACAGTCGAATAGTAGCGAAAATAGTATTCATCAATTACAAATAGCATCTTCACTTCATTCATTTGCATCACGTCATTCACCTTCAAACTCTACACAACATCATCAACATCTTCAATCTTCAAAGCAAACTCATTCACCATCTTCAACAACTGTTACACATTCTGTAGGTGATAATAATAATATAAATATTATACCAACATCATCATCTTCAGGTCATTGCCTTTCATTATCTCTATCACCACAAAATTTATCTAATTCTTCCTTAGCTTTAAGTCCAGATATTAATGAAAAATCAATGAGAATGGATGCTTGTGATTCAATGATTGAAACATCAATGCTGGCTTCAAATGATAGCGCTATAAATATGAGTGTAAATAATTCAGATATAAGAACAAATTCTATTGCTAATCTAAGAATTAAAGCTAAAGAACATTTAGAGAGTATAAATAAAGGATTAACTACAGTGTAATACAAATAATACAATTAGTAAGAATTTTTACTTTTTAATTACATAATAATGAATTTTAATGCTCCGTGTGGTAGAACTTTAAAAAAAAAAAAAAAAACAATAAAAAAACTAATATGCACACTGGCAAATAATGTAATGTATGTAATATCCTTTCACCAGACAACAAATAAAATATTTCCAATTGTAAAAGTTTTTTTTTTTTTTTTTTTTTTTTTTTTAATTACACAATCGATTGTGGTTTTAAAAAGCAAAAAATGAACTTTCGACACATACCACCGCTTTTGTGACAAAAAGTTTAAAATTAAAAACAGAAAAAGAAAAAAAAACAATTTATACTTTATTGAATTTGTTTGTATTCTTGAGAATTTTTTATTATAAAAAAAAAAAAAACAAAAAAAAAAACCAGTTAAACGTATAAATAATATAGGAGGAGGTTTATAAATCTCATTTCTCTTGTATAAATAGATTAAGTATGATTTTTTATTTCAAATGTGAAAAAAAAAAAAAAAAAAAAGTTAACAATTGGTATTCAAAAGATGTCAAGTATCTGAAATTTAAAGTTACACCATTTTCAAAATTAACAAAACAAAATTGTTGAAAATTGCAAAAATTTAACTTAATTCAATGAAATTCATAACCCGAGTGTGTCAAGAGAGGTCAAAACTCGAAATGGGTTTTAGCGCCATGAAGGAAGAAGAAGAAGGTACAATGAATCGGTCTACAGACTTTTTTTTTTGTTTTTTAAAAAGGACTCTTTCTCACATTTATTTTTTCATTTTTTAGTTTATTCAATTTAACAGAAAACAGTAATTAATAATCCATTAATGAATTCATGATAACAGAAAAATTCAAATTTTTTTCAAATTTTCTCAAAAAAAAAAAAAATACTGTTGTCAATCATATGTATGTATGTTCAAGAGTTATGAAACTGCGGCTATGTTTCAAAATTCAACATTGTTGAACGTATAACACCATAATATATCGTGAATTCACATTATAGTTCGAGTTTGTGTTTTATTGATGTTTTTTTTCCCGGTAATTTAATAAGGTTTTAGTGGAAAAATTGTACAACATGTATAGAATATTGAAACGTAGCCACTTTTTCACACAATTAGTAGATATAATTTTTAGGTGCCATGAAATAAGGATATGTGAGAAATTTTTAAAGCACAACACATTGTGCTTCACAAAGTACATACTACTATTTTTCGTTGTTGTTGTTGTTGTTGTCGAGACCAAGGTCCACCCTGGAATCTGGACTATAGAGCTATAACCGAAGATTTATTTCTACACAAAAATTTTCCCCATCAAAGTAGAATATCCTGTTATAAAGTGTTATGTCCTGTTATAAATTTTTTTAAAGAAAATGAAATATTTTAGTTTATTTTAAAATAAAATTTATTTGTCTTTATATTTTGTCTTTTAACAACTTAAATAAAAATATGTACATATTATGTACATACACATATGTATGTATTAAGTAGGTATAGTATGTAATTTCATATACATACATATATGGGTTACACCATATAATTTTATATATAATTTAATTGTCTTTTTAATTCTACTTCACAAAAATTGGCATTATTTAACGGCGCGACACCACTTCTCCATATAATTTTTCTTTTTTTTTTTAATTTTACATAATTTTTATCAAATCAATTTTATTTTTTTCCTTCATCTTAAATTTCTATAATTGTAATCAATTGTGTTTGAAAAACTTTTTAGATATTTTCATTTATACTTAATTCATAAAATTTAAAAAAACAAAAAAAGAAAGAAACAAATACTTTTTTCTTATTTAAATAAACCAAAAAAAAAAAAAATGAAAAATTCACAATATATACTTCTTTTTTTTTTTTTTGTTGTAATTTGTTACTTCATGGAGCATTAATTAAACTGGTATATGACATAGCGTCAATTTTACAATTAAAATTTTAGTTATAATTATTGAAAAAAAAAAAATTTAAAAAAAAACGTTAACTGAAACTTATCTAGATATTTGTAAAATTATAAATATACATTTCGAGAAAAAAAAAGTAGCTTTTAAAAATGTAATATGAAAAAAAAAATGAAAAGAAAAAAACAACATAAGTAAATAAATTCAAAGGAAAAGCTTATTAATAATTAAAGAAACTACGGGGAATTTATATTTTCATAAGTGCTCTAAAAAAAAAAAAAAAAAAAAAAAATTGAAAATTAAATAACTTTGTACACAAAATCAAAAATAAAAAAAAAAAAGAAGAAAAAAAGTTTACATACTGTCATTACCACAATATCTTTTAAGTATTCGTTTGTTATGTAAGAAATGTGTAGTGTATTAGATAAAATTATTGATTGTCATGTATAAAATTTAAGCCACGCACTACGAAATATTTATAAAAATAATTATATTTTTAAATGTATTAATATTAAATTAAGAAGGAATTTCAAAAATAGATGAAAAATTGTACTTATTTGAGGTTTTTTTTTTTTATGTATTAATTATATCTTTACTTGATAATAATTGAAGAAAAAAAAAATCTGTATCTTTTTGAATGATTAAAGCTATTTTATTTAAAAATAATAATAATAATAAGAATGAGATAAAAGTAATGTGATGTTCAAAAATTAATTAATATCACTGTACTATGGGATAAACCGTAAAAAATTTCATTTTTTTTTTAAAAAAATGTTTGACCTAAATTCATGAAATTTTTGTACAGAAGAAAAAAATAAAACAAAAAATTCAGTCTAACTCTTTTGTGGGGTATTATACTCGTACATATATGTATAAGCTGTTTTTATGTACCTAAGCTAAATATTGAGACCAAAACTCGTCAATGTATGGATCTTGATGAAATTTTAAGATAGAGGGAAGGAGGGAAAGATGTGAAATCTATCTGCAGTTAGAGAGCATCAAAATCCATTTGAATGTTTTAGTTAAGACCCCATATCATCTAAAGGAAACATCATGTGCATTATGGTGAATTCATATCTTAGTTGCAGTTTCTGTTTATTGGTATTTTTTTTTCCTCCTGTAATTTTTGTAACATGAAATGAGGTTTTGAAGGAAAGGTAATGCAACCTATTGAATATTGAAACGAACTCTATCTTTCGCATGATATGTATGTAATTCTCCATTATATTAGTCTAACTTGCTGATACATAACCCTTGAAAATCAAATTTTAATTCGTTTTCCACTCTGATTCTTTGAATAAAAACATAGAGATTTCGTTTTTTGATAAGTGCAGTACAATTAAGTTACAGTAAAAATAAATAGGAAATTTGTTTGTTAGTATCATGGAAAAATAATTAAAAATGTAGAAATTTTAAAAAATGCATGCAGCTGTTTGGGTACCTTTAAGCCTTTAAAGTTGTTTAATGTAGATTTGTTAAATTTGAATCACAAATTCTAGTACAATAGAAGCTTCTTCTGGTAACTTTAAGAGCCCGTAACTCAGTACTTATAACCATTATGATTGAATATAATATTTGAGGGTAACTTTCTATGTAAAAATTCCTTTTTGTCCTATGGCGTATTGTATTTCCTTATGGTTATTTGTAATAAAAATATTGCAAAACATCCTCTAAACGAAAAATATTCTTTTATCAAAACACTGAAGACTAGAAAAAAAAAATGTAATGTAGTTAAATTAACATAATATGTGTATATAGATAGTATTCATTCACAATAGATATTACATAATTTTATTTTTAAAAAAATTTGTATAACATAGGGATTTTAATTTTTTTTAATTATATGTGCTCCATAATTTCACTTTTTTTTTTTTTTTTTAAATATAATTATTAATTTTTAAGAATCATCTGTTGATTCAATAGAATTTTCATTAGTTGTTTCTATAGTTGTTTTATAACTGTTTACATCATTTTGTTCATTTAATGCTTCCATCTTTTGAGATTTTAAACGTAATTCAAAAACTTCTGCAATTGCTTGCCGAAAACATAAAACATTGTAATCGATAACACCTTGTCTGCTGAAATTATCTTCACGAAGTATACAAACAAGAGCCAGAAATTTATTAACTTCACGTAAATATAGAATAGTGCTATTATTTAATTTAATAAGACTAGAACTTTGACAATCAAATGCTTTATCTTCAGAGCTGCAAAAAAAAAAAACAAGTAAAATAAAGTATTTTTGAAATATAATTGTTGAATTTTTCTATTTATTTTATTTTTTTTTAAAGAAAAAATTGGCGCACCCGATTTCGTAAGAAAGATTTCTATCTACAACCAATATGTAAGGAAGCCTAATCGATAACCTGTCCGACTGTACTTTTTTATATTAATAGGAAAATGTAATTTTTAAAATTTGCAAAAAATACATTTCCAAGCTTTATACCGAACCAAAAAAAAAAAAAAAAAAAAATGGTTAGTCTTATAAAAGTTTTCTAACACACTACACAGTTTTCCTAGTGATCCAGCTTGAATATTTTTGTATTGGAAAAAGTGTATGGACTCAAATACATTTGCAGTATAATGTAATTTAGTATATCGCCCTGAAAAGTGAAGAAAAAGTAGATATTTCAATATCGTACAAATGTGCTTGAAAAAGTAAAAAAAATTACCTGTAATAAAAAGCATTTTTGTAAAAAACTTGAATCTTCGTAAAAACTATTCCGGGGACCAATATACTTTGTTTTTTAACTAAATTAATTTTTCGTTTCAACTTTTATCCATCGAAAATATTCATTTACCTAAAACTAAATACATTTTTTTCCGAGAATCACCACGTCATAAATAAATACAATAATTTCAAAATATTTAATTTTCTTAATTTTTAATTTTTTCTACTTTTTTCTCAATTCTTACTTTTCGTTGATCACATTTTTAGAAATTTGTATGGCTTCTTGGACTGTAGACTATGAACTAGACAACCCTGTATTTAAAGATGGATTGTGAGGAAAATAATAGAAATTGGTATTCTAAGTAACAGATTTTGTAAAGTTTTAAATTTAATAAAAATTAAGACTTTGCAGAATCGTAAAAGTTAACATTTCTTTGCTTGATTTTTTTTTTTCAATTCAGCATATAATTAGGTAAATTTTATAAAGTGACTCGTGCCTCAATTATATGACGTGACTGAGTAACAATTAATTTTATAAAACTCATATTTAATTGAAGTAAATATGAATCGAATACTCTTGCAACTTAAGTATTAACATACCTCTTCTTGAACCTTAAGTAGAAGAGATTTATTGATTATGATGTCTTTTAAATGATGAATCTGTTGGCTGGAATACCAAAATTTCTCAAGTTAGTACCTTAGGAACTTTTCAACTTTTATTAAGAGTTTTTCAGTATTTTTCATGATTATTATTGGACGCGCCACTTTCTCCAAAAAATATTTGATGTTACCTATATATACTTGATAGATCAATTGCTACATCAATCATATCGCAACATAATTCATAACTTTGCATATCAACCGGTGAACAGTCAGTTGCAATATAAATTTTTGATACTACATCAAATAAGAATGCTTTCTCGATGCCAGAATTCTGTAATATGATTAATTTTAGAATATTTATATATATTTTTGAAAATATTTTTAAAAATGAATTACGTATTTATATATGTACCGATATTAAAATATTTAATAAATTTTCTAATGTTGGCAATTGTGGTATTAGTTTTTGAACAACTTTTGAAAAAGCTTCAAATATAGAATGATCATAAATAGAAGTTAGATGAAAACTTAAATGAATTTGATTAAGACCAGCATCGGCTAGATCATCGGTTGCTCTTTGATGAATGTCACGTTGAGATTCCATTTTAGAATCATCACTTATGCCATCGACCTATTAAATTGAAAATTAATTCATATTTAACACAAAATTTAAAATATAAAATAAGTACTCAATATTCAACAACTTACTTTATGTATAAAAACTTCAAATTTTATTCGTGGATTTACTTTATATGCTTTGATTACGGTATTTTTAAATTTTGTTAGAGCTTCGTGATAATCATCTTTTGCATCTATAACAAAAACTAATGCTCCACATCCTCCAAATATCATATCAGAATCAAATGTTGGATCAATAAAATCAATTTGACCAGGAAAATCCCATATTTGAAATTGTACAAAACTACTATTATTTATATCATCTTTCACAATTTTACTTGTAGATTCTAAAAACAATGTTTCATTTGGTGACATCTTATGAAATACTACTTTTTGTATAGAACTTTTTCCAGATCGTCTTAAACCCATTAATAGAATACGCGGCTTTGTCTCGGTACTACCTTGGTTATCTATTTCATGATCAAAAGCACCGTACCCAAAATCTTTCGGAAACGTATCGACATGATAAGACAATTGTTGTTCATGTTGATAACTCTAAAAAAAAATAGAATTATATAATATTAACAAAAATTAGAATAACTATTTTAAAGAACAACCATTCTGTAACACTAATAAACAAATTGAACCTTGTTATTTCTCAGTACTCAGTAATAAGAAATTTTGCAAACAAAGAACTTTTTTTCACTTTTGACTTTTGATTAATGTGGTACTTTTCTTCTTGAATCGACAACTTTTTGATAAAACTCCACATATCACCTTCACCTTCACCATATGTACTTGAGTTGAGTTGAGACAGCCAATCTAGCAGTAACAGCAAGATTCTCTAGAAAATATGCGAAATAGTACTTTTAATTCAAAATCAACAGCAACATAAACAGAATGTTTTGTATCAAACTGTTAAATAATTGCTGTTGCTGCTGTCAAAATGACTATTATTATATTATAACATAAATTTTTCTCTTTTATTTATTCGGTATTCTTGATTATTTATGTAGCAAGCTCGAAATTTTAATTCTTACTGTTTTTTTCAGCGTTTCAATAGAACTAACAATATTACTGCCAAATAGAAACTTTGCTGTTTCAATCGTAAATACCGTTTCTCGAGATTCAGATGATTTGTTGTTGTTTTATAAGTATCGACTTAAATCGATTATATTACTATTATTTTAAAAATCGATATTACTTTTGTAATTATCGATATTTTTCAATAATTTTATTTTTATATTGGTACTACTGACAAACAGAAAATATGTGACATTTATTTACATTTACAATATTTAAGTTTTTGTTTAATGTTTTATTAAAAAAAAAAATTAATTATGTAAATATGTATAGGGTATGTATTTTTAATTAGTACTAATTATTTTCAAATTAAGCATTAATTAAAGCACAGCAGTCAGCACATCTACGAATAATATATTCAAAAGCATCAGCAGAAGACGTTTTTTTTTAACTTTTCTATTTTAAATTTTTGGTAGATGTTATCAAAAAACTAATTTCATGGACTTGGTGCAAAAACTTTCAGACCAAGTTTCAGTTAAAATAACTGTAAATAGCATCCAAAGAATTTAATTGAGAAAAAAACGATGGATGTGCTTTTTAGCCACATTCATGCGTATTGCGTATATGATACTCTTATCATGAAATTGTGCTTACTAATTCACACAATGGTATTTGGTATGTATGTAAATTGTAAAGTTATTTTTAATTTCAATGATTTTGTTCATTTGTTCACATATTTTTGCTTTATTATAAGAAGAAGACGTTTGAAAACTCATATTCAAATAAGAAACAAAGATTAAGTACATTCTCTCCTCAGAGTCATTGCAACATCTTGATTTGATAATTCTGTTTTATAGGTTTCTCACGGTAACAACAGGTGTTCTAATGAAAATAAAAATATCGTCTCACTGAAATATAAATATTTTATTTTGTATTGTAATTTGTAATAACATAGGCTCTCTCAAAACTCATAATTTTTACCTGACTGATTTTTTCTTTTATATACACGTAACACGCTCAGTTATAAGTCAGACTTACTTTTTTTTTCTAAACTTTTATACAAATCTTACAACATACCTACATAATATGTACTTGTTCTTCAATAACATTTCTTTTAGATTTTTAAAAGTTTAGCACATATTTTCAATCTTATCTATTGCATTAAATAAATTTTTTGAGATGCATCCATGTTGTCATTATAGTTACGTATACCTATGAATTCTTGTATGGGAGAAAATGATTATTATTTTTTGTCCATTTTAGTTGATAAAATGATGCAATATTGAGTTCAATATCTTGTTACTATAAATAAAATAAAATAATAACGTATATATCAAGTTTTTAATTATGATTTGAACTTACAATTCACTCCAATATTATTCTGGAAAAAAAAAAATACATATTAAAAACTTTCTATAAGTCACACAAAATCATATTGAACCTTTTTTTTTTTTTTTTTTTAAATTATAACTTTTTTTTTAATAAGTACATATTATAAGTGAAAGTTTCAAATAACATAGTAATCACAATTTCAGAAAAGAAAAAAAAAATTCACAAATACCTGTACATACATAATACCTATATGTACGTTATTTTTGTTTTTGTAAAGTTTTCTTCTAAATATATAAATTATATTAAATTTTTTCTTTCTTCTGATATTAAACAAGAAAATTATGAGAAATTTTCAAATAGATAAGATGCTTTGATTGCAAATTTCCCAACTTTAGTAAGAAAAAAATAAAAAAACAAATTGAAATTTTTATGTTAATTTCGTTTTTTTTTTTATAGATACATATTTTGATTTTTCCCAACCAGTTCGTCAACATAATCATTTTTGGTCTGTTAACTGACTTTACTAACATTTTAATATTAGAATAATATTATAAAATCAGTAAAATCAGTTTTATATATATTACATTTTTTTTTTTGCTATATAAACTTTTTTTTTTTTTTCAGTTGTGAAAAATAAACCTGTATTATTTCAACACATGCAACATATTTTTGTCAGTTTATGTAATTATTTTTCATTTTATTCAATTTTTTTTTAATTAAATTCAATTTTCTTTTCTATATAAACTAATATTATTTACTATTCAGAACTTCCTTCCGATAATTCTAACAATTACCGAACGTTAATTTCAAATTTAATTTGTAAATTGTATTTAAACTTGAAGATTTTTCATTTTTAAATTCTTTATTATATTTTAACTTCTTAAAAAGTTTTGCAAAAACAACATTTTCAAATATGTTGCAAAAAAAAAGTAAAGTTTCTATACACATAGTACACATATGTATGTAACCTACCTATATATTATTTTGATCAGATTACACAATTTTAGCATGTTACTGGTCCAATATTTATTTGTTTAATAGACCATAACTGTAATTTTGATTAAAAAAACAGTTTTTTTTTCCTTTTTTTAAAAAAAACTTTTATACATAAAAATAACAGTATATATTTTTTAATTAAATGATATAGATAATTATAATATAATGGTTTTGAAAAAAAAAAAAAATGAAAAAGAAAAAAAAAAGATATTTTCCATAAAAAAAAAAATGTCATTCTTTGCAAATAAGTTTGCAAATTAACATGATTTAATTACAAATAATAGGTATATAACGTTATAATATCGATTTGGATTTTGAACAAAGATTGTTTTAATGATATGAAAATATATATTTATTTTTTTCTTCTCTTTTTATAGTAAAAGTATTGAATAACAAAAAGCGTTGAAGTTTTTTTGAAAAAAATGTATGATAATTTATAATACATATTTTTATGTAAGTATATGTATGTATATAATATAGCTATAGTTTGTAAAAAGATTCATTGAGAGAAATTAATTTATTTTTATTTAAAATTCAATAAAATATTATTGTACTTTTTAATAATAATAATAAAAAAAAAAAAATAAAAAAACAATAAAGAAAAAAAGAAGAAAAAATTAACATACACAAGAATTAATTGCATAAAAAAAAGCATCTAGTTCCTCCAGTTTTTTATTTATATAATTTTATATCTATACTTCAATTGTGATTATGCTTGTGGTAAACAGATTTTTGTGCATACGTTGTCTTACATTTTTTGTTTAAAAAGAAAAGCAATATACAAAAACAAAAAAAGAATTAAAAAAAATTCACAATAGGTAATATATTATATGCAAAATCTGTTCCAAATTGCAAATATACGAGTACAATGCAGGAGTACGCGGAAAATGACCTATCGTCTTTGAAAAAATGTTGTTGTTTTTTTTTTTTTTTTGAATAAATTGTAAATTATTCCACTCACAAATCAACTAAATTACTATATAATATGTATGTTTATAATTATATATGTGTATATATATTGTAATATACCCATATATCTTATATGGTGTTCCAAAAGAAATGGTACCTACATAAATATAATAATAAGATAAAAGCTTTGATGAGAAAATAATGATTTTCTTTTTTCGTTCGTATTATTTTCTTTAATGTACATATATAAAATGTGAAAAAAATATATAAAAACGATACAGTAAAAAAAAAAAAATAATAAACATGATAAAAAAGACAATATGTATCTAAAGTGAAAGACTATATTATATGTACATACATTTTATAAAGACTTATTCACGACTTTATAGATAGTTTAAAAAAAAAAAAACAGAAAAAACAATCAATAGAAAGCATGCATTAAAATAAACAAACAAACGAAAAAAAAAAATAATAATTTTGGAACCTTTTAATTTTCAATATGATTGAAATAACAAAATAATTACACAGTTTTATAAAGTTATTATGATTTCCTATAATTTATTTTTAATTAATACCAGCAACAATATGATTTTTTTTTTTTTTTTAAATATATTTTTTAAACAACGTACATAAATCACTTTAGAAAGCGGACATATGAGTTTATTTTTTTGTGTATTTAGTTTACCTTCATTATTTGAAACTTTATCAACGACATTTCTTAGAATATCCTGTATATAAATATATTTGTGCCTGTTGCAAGGCATGACCGCATAACACGATTTTTCTAGGTTTATTTTTTTACTATTTTTTTTTTCTACAGCAATAAGAACTATATATATGTACATATTATCTATATGTAAATTTATGTAATGTATGTATTCAAATAGGATATATGTTATATATTTTTTAGGGATAATTTGGACAATAATATAGTACTTTGACTATCAAATTTCAAGCTCATAAAGAAACGATGGTGCCCTAGCCCCAATGAATGACGATACAGAAGATAAAACAATATCTAAAGTTGTGGGATTATGGATTCTGACCACAGATACATGTATGAATGCAACATTTATCAGATCTATATACATTGTTATTTTATTAAATATGTACATAATTCACGATGACATGATATATGTATGTATAAAATGGTAATTGTAAGATCCTCTAGCTCTATATTCTTATAACAACTAACACGCCTAACCACCCTTCTCAGCATTTCAATATACATATACCTATAAGTATATTATGGTAATTTGAAAACGAAAACTATTGTATATATGTAAATATGTATATAAATTCAAGTACACAAAGTAGAACACGGAAATTACTTTCATTATCAATTAGAATTTATGTTACTTTTATTATGTATGAAATATTCTGTTGCAAATACAAACTTAACTACCTCGGTCGAAATAAATTTATTTAAACTGGTTTTTGTAAAGGTAATGTGTTGCCTAAAATAACGGTTACCACTTTTTTTTTATTTTTTATTTTCTGATCAAATTGAACTACATGTTTTTAATATTGAATAAAATATGTGTATTAACGTAATAATATGTAAGATCTATTAAGAGAAGAAAAATTAAAAAATAAAAAAAGTAGAATTTCAGTAGCAAAGTGATAGTGTTTTTTTTTCTTTCTTCTT
Organism: Bombylius major; assembly: GCA_932526495.1. Classification (NCBI taxonomy): domain Eukaryota; kingdom Metazoa; phylum Arthropoda; class Insecta; order Diptera; family Bombyliidae; genus Bombylius; species Bombylius major. Next base: position 37,603,013 of record OW052046.1, read on the forward strand.
CTTCTATATAGGTATTTTATTTCAATCTTTAATCAAAAGCAAATTCATTTAAAATAAAATATGATTTAAAAATATTCGAACTCAGTTAAAATTTTTACTAATACTTTAAAAATTAAAGAGAAAATTTTTTTTTCTTTTACTACAAAGTATAACGGTATGTGTTTATAAAACCTAAAGTAAGTTACTAGTTTAGTATACCAATTATGTGCACCGTTTAAGTAAATTAAACTTCAAACCAGTAAAGCTAGTGTTTACATTAGTATGTGCAATAAAATTTTTTACTTTATTCGTATTTTATCAAAAAGCAAGAAGAAAAAAAGAAGAAAAAGATTCGGCTCATATACCTATATAAAGTATTATGAAGTCAACTAACTTTAACTTAACTACATCTTATATATATACGTACATATATATATATATATATATATATATATTTTTTTTTGCAGGCATTATAGCGAATAACATAATCTATATAGTTTTGCGTTAAATATGAGTAAAAGAAGTGTGGTACAAGCCAATTAAGTGTATTTTGAAATGTGGCATGTATTACAGATATTTTCTCAAGATATGGATGGTTGGATGTTGAATAGATGGAAGTAAAAGAAGTAAATAATCAAAGCACTATTTGAGTTTTAACTGGAAAAAGATACCTTTAGTCGTAAATTGCAATTGGCTGTTACCAGATCGCGAAGGAGTCTGTTTTTTTTTTTTTAGAAACACAAATTTATTTATGTTACATATTAAGGTAATTTTAAAAATAAATATTATATTTGTATAATATTATTTTAAAAAAAATAAAAAAAAATTCATATATTGAATAATTTTTCACGATCCAATTTAGTTTGGTGCTAAAACGATCAGCGCGTGCTTTTCATCTAATTTATAATAAATGTTGTTTAAACTACCTACGTTAAATTAAATTTAATAATAATAATAATAATAATAACAATAAAAATAAAAATAAGGAAATTAAGAGATTTTTAATAAAATTTGCAACTTAAAAATAAAAATGAAATATTGTCCTTAATTTATTAAAAATATAAAAAAAATACCAATATTCAAAATTCAAGAGAGAAAAACAAAACTGTAATTTGTTAAATTGTACTTTTTTGTTTTCTTGTGGAAAAGTTATAAAAAAAAATATAAAAAAAGTTTTCATAAAAAAGAGAAATTTACGAAATAATCATATCGTACAGTACAGTAAAAATTACAACTTACACAGTACAAAAAAAAACAAAAAAAAACAAAAACAAAATTAACAATTTTTTTTTTTTTAAATATTTTTATTCGAATTACGAATTACTTTCTCAATGAAAGTAACTTTAATTAATTAGAAAGTAAAATTATCGAATATACTTTAAAGTATAGTAAACTGTTCAAGAAAAAAAAAAAAAAAAGAAAAGAAAAAAAGTTTTTCCGTATTATTTGTGTTAAATTATTTAAGAAAAAAAAAAAGAAAAAAAATGTGTATAGAGTGGAAGCTCATGAACGGATTGTATTCAGTTGCAACAATAATTATTATTATTGGTATAATATGTAATATAAATTTATCTTATGGTGTACGAGTGCAAAATAAACGAATTAAAGGTGAGTACAATTGAAATTTTCTTATTATTTATTTTTGATTAAAATATATATTATTTTTGTTATTTTAATTTTATTATTTTTCAATAATGAATTTTTTATATATTATGTACATATTAAAATTTATTAATGCTCTATTTATGGGAAAAAAAAAAATTTATATTTATTTATTTTTCTTTTGGCTTTGCAAAAAAAAAAATTTATTTAAGAAAAAAAAAAGAAAAAAGACAAAAGGAAAAAAAAAACTTGTAAATAATGTAAGAAAACTGATTTACAAGTTTGTAATACTAAAAAAAAAAAAAAACGTAATAAAATTATCTTTATTTTATAACGAAGTAGATACTCCTACCTTTTATTTGCAAATATGAATATGTATATATAGATATATTTATATGGATGGATAATTGAAGTTATACATAAAAGAAAGTTGGCCCACATTTTGAATAAATTACCCACAAGTTTACTTATGAGAATTCAAGTATGAATATTTCAAACACTTTCATCTATTTCGCCACGTAACCTTCTCTCCATAAAATGAAAATAAATAAGGGAGACTGGAGTTTATTTCGAAGATTTATTGTAATGAGATTTTTTTTTTTCCTTTTTCAGTAGATATTTTAAGGAATGTATTCATAAAAAAAAAAAATAATAAGTAATAGTCTTAGAAAAGGATATTCAAAAATGATAAGAAAGATTTTTTTCAAAATCGATCATCATAAGTACGTATACTTGTTAGGGCATTTAGGATTCGTATACGATAATAATCCATATCATACTGAGATAAAGAAATTCCTTTTTTCTTTTTCTTTTTTAAAATGCTTGCTGGTTTGACAAAAAATTAGAAAAAATTCTGTAAAAAATAAATTTACATTTTAATTTCATGTTTTCGACATTTTTAGTCATAAAAAATATTTGTATTCCGTATGGGAATATTTTGAAATTATTAAAGTGTGCAATTTAAAAATCATACTGTCCAACGTTTAGGTGCTAAAACATTGAAAATGTTTTACTTTTTTTTAGAAAACGAAAGTACAGAATATTTTAAGAACGAATATGTACATGAAAGTGTACATCTCACCTTATTGAAGATAATAAACTGTTGATGTAATCAGCTTATACCAAGCTTTTGCTTAATTTCTTTAAAAAAAAAAGAAAAAAAAAAAGACATTTGTAGTACCGATAATGTTGAAATCTTTCTTCTATTGGTCTAAGTGAAAAAGAAAAAGTCATTTCCTATGATGTTTTTTGTAAGATTATGAAATTAATATTTTAATTTTTTTTAGCATTTATGTATATTTCTGAGAGTACAGAGATATATAGAGAAACATGTTATGACCAATTTTGAAGAGGATATAACGACCAATATTGAACGGAAAGTAACGTTTTTTTTTTGTTTTTTAGAAAAATTTTTGCGAACTTTATTAAATATAGTTATTAAAAATGTCTTTTTTTTTTTTTTTTTTTTTGTTCAAGCTAGAAGAAAATACGTAAAAGATAAATTCACGTAACCAGCCTAATCAGTATACATATACTAAAAACATACATATAAGGAAACTAGTTAAATAAAATATAATTGCACCCATAATAACGCACATCGTGCTGCTAGTTATTCCAGTTATTCCTTTAAAATATATACTTTTTTTTGTTGTTGTTTTTTTTTTTTTTTGAACAAGTCTATAGATTTAACGACGAGATAAACAAAATATCTTTCATCAAAAAAAGGTAAATCTTGACCATTCAACAGCTCAAGAGCCAAACAAATTTCTATTTCTGTTGGTTGTTTGGTTTAATTACCCTTAGTATAAAGGTATATGTACTATATATGTATAAATACATACATTATATATTATTAAAAGTGTAACATCTTAAAATTGAACTAAAATTTAATCCAATTATAAGATTTTACACGATCGGCTGTGTGTTATATGTGCATTTATATAGTTTTAAGTGAATTGCGAACTAATGAATGAGAAAGAATTTTATTAGTTTTATACTGTCTGGCGACTCATGCTTATGGGAACATTTAAGTGATCAGAATCACGAAAGTTATTTTATGTAATGTTACATATATTTATATAGATAAATCTGTTGTATATCACCAACTGACAATAGGTTGATTGCAAATAGAAATAATGAAATAATGTGAAATTATTTAAAAAAAAAAAAAACCTTGCTATATTACTAAAGAAAAAGTAATAATTAACACATTTGTTACCTTCGCTTGTCTCTTTCGCTTGGTAATAATTATAGTGACCAAAAAATAATAAAGAATAAGTTAGATAACCATGTTCATGTTTTTTAAGAATGTGACCCCCAACAAAAATAACCTATAAAATTCGCATGATAGTCAACGCGTTACCTACACAAGGACAACACAAAATTGAAAAAAAAAAAAAATAATAATAATTTTCCACACCCAAATTTTCAAAAATGAAAGAAAACAAAAAACTCGAATTTAGTGAAATTTATTTTTAAAAAATAACCTCAGAAATTTTTTTCGAAAACAAAAAAAAAAATGTCAGGAACTTTCAATTAATTTGTTAATTTTTATTTTGCGCTACTTTTTTCTTCTCACTACTTTAATTCACGAAAATATTTATTTTTTCTTATCTTTTTTTTTTAAAAAAAAAATTAATTAACATTAAAAATAACATGATTAAAAGTAAGAAGAAATAACAGAGAATAATTATTGAATTAATTGAAAAATCTTTCACTGAAACGAAAATAATTTTGTAGATTATTATTAAAAAAAAAAAAGTTATAATAATAATAATAAAAAAAAAACAAAGAAAAGCAAACAAAATTTTAAAGATATAAAATTATGCTCATCATTACACTTTTTAAGGAAGCAGGAAGATATATATACATATAAATTTGTGATTCAGAAAAAATTTTATATCGACTGTAAAAACAAAATGTATTTTACTTTATTATGCATTGTGAATTATACTTTCATTTGAACACTTCTTTTTTTTTTTTAAATAATTTGGGAATTTTTAGTGACTGCACATGAACTTTCTTTTAGCTTTCTTTCTCCATTTTTAACATTATTTCTGATGTGATTCAGGTTCTCAATGAAATCGTTCAGATTATGTATCGAACTTCGAATAATAAATAATTCTTTTGTATTTTCATTGAAATTAATAATTTGCCCTCTTCACTTTAAAGTCTACACGTGATTAAAATTTTATATTTGATTTATCTTTTTTTTGTATTGTTTTTTTTTTTTTTTTAAATTATATAATTTCTCCAAAGTAAAGTAAAAATTACCAAATTTTTTTTATAACAAGATATATTCATGAATTAATTAAGTACCTACTTGTATCATGCAGGTATAAGTCCATTCATTAAATGTTATTCAAAATAATTATTAATTTTCATGTAATCTTCATTGAAAATCAAACATCATTAAAAAAAAAAACTAGTTCAACAAAAAACCGTTCATAAATATAATGTATTCGAGATCATTTTTAATTTTCATTCATATCATGTTAGACTTGTCTCATATATAGTAGAATGAATTCGATAAACATTGAATCTTCAAAATCAGTAAATTTGTCGTCTCTTGTAAATTTGTTTTACTTTTCATAAATTAATTAATTCATTAGTTTAACAAAAAAAATTTTTTTTCCTTTTGTTTTTTTCTTCTTTAAATTCCAAGATACTTTTTAATGCAAATAAAGAAATCGAAAGTCAAAGACCCATGCTGGTTTTTAATTTAAGATCAAAAAGTATTTATTTCACTGAAGGTTTTTTTTTTCTTCTAAACTTTTAATTTGAAAATGAAAGTACTTTATAAAAAAAAAAAAAAAAAAAAAAAAACAAAATTAGTAAAGCTAATTATTCAAATATAGAATATATAGGTAATTTCCAGATTAATATTTCTTAACTTTTTATCAAGATTATAAAAAACAATTCAAATTAAATTGGGAATTTTTGTGTTGACGTCATATAACGTGATAGGATACACGCGTACAAATTTAATATGATACAAGGAAACGTATATACATACATATACAAATTAAACGTATAACCAACCCATGTTTTTGAAATGGAAAGTATGTACATATTATAATTCATTATATATGCCAATGCCGCCCAAGGAACTTTTAACATTTTTTGACAATAATTTTCTTTTGTATGTTTCTCAATTCATAATTCAATTCTAATTTGATTTTATGTCACGATCATTTGATTATGCCTGAATCTGATCATTAATGGACGTTTTTAAAAGTTCGTAGAATATTATAGCAAAGCACGAACATAATTTAAATAAAATAGTTTTCTAGCAAGTATATAAACCTTCTATTTTTTATTTAAGTACTTATATCCAAATTTTAACTATAGAATAAAATTTCAAATTTTCGGTAAATATTTTCAAGTCGAGAGTTTTCCGAAAAAGCGCAAGATTCATATATGGCTATTTTAGGATCTGGAAGAAAAACACAATAGTAATACAAGAAATAATACCAAAATAGATACTTTTTTCGGTTAAATTTAATCTCCTTAATTTTCCACATATAGCAGAAAAGTTCATGAATGATCTCTATACATGTTGAATTCTTATTCTTCTTCGTCTTCTGTGGTGCTACATACAATCCTATACGTGCGGATTTTGGTCAATTTATTTTCACATAATCTGCTCAAGTTTATTTGTGAAAGTAAAAAAATTTTATATTATGAAAGAATAATTAAATTTATTTAAGCATACAATATGTATCTTAAATAGAAAATTTTCTCTTTAAAGAATAATCGAAATCAGATGGATTTTCACAGAAACGTCAACGATATACCTATATGTAAGATATATATAATTTACATTATAAAATGTTTTTTTTCTTCTTTTTGTTGTTGTTTTGAAAATGTTCTTTTTATAGACAACGCATACCAAAACATATACAAATATGCTGTGCAATTGCAAAAAAAAAAAACAAAAACAAAAAAAAACAAAACAAAAAATAATAAAATTAAAATGCAATAAATAAATATGATTTTATTTATAACTATTATACATTTATGCACATTTTTAAAAATATTAATTTTTATATAAGATACATACATACATACATAATATATGTATCTATTTATTGCACCACACCATCTCTCAATCTCAACATTTTCAACCTCAACCAGCTCAACCCAAATCTTTTTAACCCAAGGTTAATATGTAAGATTCTTATGCTGCTTTACCTATACTATACATAATTACATTTATGTATACATAATTCTATTTTGTTAACTTAAATCTAATGCCAGTGTCATTTGCCATCACTATAGTTTGCACTTTGCATGTTACCTTTCCTAAGAATTATATAAGTATATCTACTGTTTTTATTTTTTTTTTATTTTTTCTCAAATAAATCTCATCTTGCTCTGCTTGTTTAGAATAAAAACAAAATAATAAAAAAAATATCAATTCAAGGCAGGAATCATATTAGCTATACCATAGGAGCAAATTTCATACATTTGTACATACATACTTTGTTTCGGGCACTTCAAATCTTAATGCTTTATTTCAATCAATAATTTATATTATTTAGTCATTTCATAAATTATAATATATATACATAAAACGGTATTATGTTATTTTTTTTTTTTTTTATATTAATAATACTCGTGAATATTCAATAAAAGTATGTCAACTAACATGTATCTTCTCGATTGAAATTGCTATATGCCAAACGATTAATATTATGAATTTGAAGCTAAAGCGTATATCAATCATAATCAATGTATCTTTTTTTAACACCATATTATATTATAATTTGAATATGGGGGCTGTTAGTTTTAGTTAAATGAAGGAAAAATAACAGCATACTATTGAGCATGTTTAATTCAGTATATTTACCGTTAAAAATATATATATATAAAAGAAAAAAAAACAGGATTTTAATTCAAGGAATATAAATTTCATTTTGAACATTTTAGATTTTAATTGTACGATAAAAAAAAATATTGGAAAATTTCAAAATCATATAGCCAATGTATTTGTTGTAGATATCTTGATTTTACTGCTAATATTTCCAATGATCCTTTAAGTACATAATATATACTCCCTCATTTACCATATTTACAATTAATATAAATTTTTTTCCATGGGCTCAATAACCGTAACGTAAAACAAAAAAAAATAAAAAATAAATAAAAAAAAGATATTTGTTGTTTTTGGGATTTCGATCTCATTTCTTACACATTCATCATCATTATTATTATTATTATTTTATTGTTATCGTTATTATTATTATTTTGATTAGCTTGTCTATATTTTCCACGCTCATTTTGATTTTTATTGAAAATACAAGCATTCTTTTTATTTAATTTTTTTTTCGGTTTTTTTTTTTTTTTTTGATTAAATACAAAAATTAAAAATGCCTTATTTGAAAAATTTTTTTTACGAACAATACTACCTTTGTTTAATTTTGAAAGTCAAAATTTAAATTATTAGAAAAATTTTTGCAATACTTTGCTTTGTTAAAGTTGACCTGGTTTTATTTTAATAATATTATATAAGTATATATACATATGTATATATATTTTGTTTTTTTTTCACAATCATGTATGTTTTTAAGAGTTATTGAAAATACCAGTTATTTTTCTGTAATAATTGTCTGAATGGAAAAAGTTTACAATAATTTTATTTATTTTCTTTTAAGACACAATTTTTTTTTTTTTTTTTTTTTTGTTACTTGTTGTGAACATTAAATGTTGCTATTTGTCTACATAAATGTTGTACTGACTACTTGGTGCTGTTTTGCGATGTCCACATAATATATAATTTACATATTATGTACATATATGTATGTAATCTAGAAGTTGCTTCTATATAGAGTTTTGTTGAAGGAAAAAAACAAATTTTTTTTTTTTAAATTTAAATGAGATGCTATAATAAATTTTGTATTAAAATATAATGTAACACTTTTCTGCTGTTTTTTTTTTTTGCCTCCACATATGATAGATATTATTTTAGTGATTCAAAAAAAAAAAAAAAATAACATCGTTAACATACAATAATTTTTGTTTTTATTTTCCTTTATAGATAGTAAATAAAATTTTCATGTATTTTGAACCTATAAATGAATAATTTTTTCAAAAAAAAAAAAAATTTTTATGTCGTGTTTTTACACCACACACATGCCTTTACAGAGCATGAAAAACTATTTAAATTTTAAATTGATAAATTTTACGTCATTTTTTTTTTTTCGTATTTTATATGTGTTCTACATTTTTTTTTTTTATTTAGAATTTTTTGAATTTTTTAAATAAAGTTTCTCATAATTATTATTATGATATGTATTATAAAGTACATATTGATTTTATTAAATTTTTTTCGAAGAAAAAATTAAAAATAAAAAAACATTTCTTCTGATTAGGTAACCTACTTTTAAGTTTCTAAAATACGAGTATCTATTGCAATTTATATGTAAAAACAAAATGTATGTATTCCATAAAGATTTAGCATTAAATATTTTATTTTAAATTAAAAATTTTTCAAGTTAGATACATATATACATACCTACAATATATATGTACTTCAATGATAAAACCTATTTAATTTTTAATTGATATTTGTTTGTGATTGAGTAAGATATAAAGATGAAAACATAACAAATTTTTATTAGGGTATCATCATAATAATTTATGTTATATTATTTAAATAATCAAGTTCAATGCCGTAAAAAGATGAAAGGAAAATTTTTAAATTTAAAAATAAAAAAAAAAAAAAAAAAAAACAAAATAAAAAATAATAATAAACAACTGTAGAGAAATATATCTATATATATAATCTAATAATATACGGCCACAGACGTTATGCCAATTACTTCCTTTTACATTTTACTATAGAAATAAATCAAGCATTGTAAAAGTCAATAGTATGAGTTATTATGTAACTAATTTTATTTAAAAAAAAAAAGTAATCAATATCTATGCACTCTTCAATATATGTATGTGTTTTAATAAAGATTGCAATAGACGTTGTAATTTTTTTTTTTTATTATTAATGAAATAAGTACAGGTAATTTGCATTTTCTATGAATTTTTTTTTTTTTATTTTATTATTAGGTATTATTATTATTTTTTTTTAAAGTAAAAATTAAAAATCACGCATCGGTTAATTAATTATTTTTTCAATATAGCAATTTGTAGGCCTACATTCATTTTTCTTATATCATACTTTAGCTATTTATTTATTTTTTTTTTCTTTTTACTTTTTAGAAGAAAAAAAAAAAAGTAGGTATATATAGTGTTTAATTTCAACTTAACTTATTTTATTTATAATTTTTAAATGCAAATTCTTTTGTGGTATTTATATACATAAATACATATATAAATATTAAATATTATATAAATGGTAAGATTATTCACAACAGGTGTTACATTATGGTAAACAAAATCATTTCAGTTTAATCACTTAATTTTCTTGCACCTGAAATATAAAATATAACATATACATAATATGTATGTATATAACACAGTCTGGATTATTCTTTCGATAAGAATTAAAGTAATGTAATGCTAAAGTAATTTGTTTTTATTTATTTTTAGCTTATATATTTAATAATATAGATAATGTATTATTTGTTTGTATACAACTAGTTATTAAAGTAGATATATAGGTATACATATTATTTGCATTTTGTCTATATAGATACATATCTTAAACATTGATCAATATGAAAGTTTCCGGGTTTTTTGGCACATGTTCTTAATTTGTCCGTCAACTCAAGAATTATTTAAACTATAGGTATTTCATTTAATTCATGTTTTCTTTGTTGTTTGTTTGTTTTTTTTTTTTTTTTTTGTTACTTTAGATTTTGAGGTAAAAATTGTAATAAAAATGTAGAAAGAAAAAAAAATAAAATAAAATTGTTCATAAACTTATAAGAAAAATTAATTTTTTATGTAAATGTATTTTGGAATTTGAACAAATATCTATCTATACAAGGTAATATGTATATAATATTATGATTAGAATAATTTAAATTATGTATATTATAAAATAATAAGAAAAACGTTTGTTCTACTTTTGATTTTCACGCAAAGCCCCTTCTTTTTTTCTTTTTTTCTTGTTGAATAAAAACAGTTTTTTGCTGTCATCGAATTCTTCCGAAAGTAAAAGAATAAACTGGTATCTTTCACGCAAACGTTTTTTTTTTTTTTTTTTTTTTTTTTTGACATTCTAATGTCTTAAAATATATAAAGTATTTGGTATAAATTCAAAAAAAATATAAATAATAAACTAAATCTCACATAATTAATTTTTAATTCCACTTGTAAGCACATTTTTATTTCTCTTGAAGTAGACCGCATTCTTTTTTTTTTTTTTTTTCAATAATATATAGTCAACAAAATCCAGATAATCTTCGACTTTAAAAAAAAAATATATACCTATACCTACATATATCTTTAAAAGAGCTCTACCATCATTCATAATTTCACAAAGTGATAATGATTATAATCAGAAAATAAAAAAAAAAGCTATTATGTTATGTATTTTTTTTTTTGTTGAATTTATTGATGTAACTGTTTATTTCAATTCAATTAAAAAATTTTATTTTTTCCAACCCATAAATTGATACTCATAAATAAATTTTTTTTTTTTTTATTTTTAAATATTTGAATTTAGTTTTCAAAGAAAAAAATGCATTTACTATTATGAACTCTTTTAATACACAAAAAAAAAAAAAGGTTAAAAAGTTTTTTTTTTTTAAAAAAAAAACCCAAAATCTTTGAAATTTAATCGTATATTCATTCCTTCCGTCATATATAAGTATAAGTATTTAGTATACGTATCTAAATCTATACATACATATATGTATATATCGCTACATTTCATATAAATAATTAGTGTTATTTGGATTAATTAAAAACGCTAATAAAAAAATTAAAAAAATTGATTTAAAAGCATTGTCTTAATTTTGTATTTTTATTTTTTTTTTTTCTCTTTATCTTTTGCCTTACGGCATTTAATAAGGGGAATACGTTATAATATACAAAAATATGAAATCCCATTGTTAAATATCAATGACTATAGACTAATGTGTGTATATAGTAAATTAAAACCGGACATAAAAATCTGTATAGTGTTAAAAATAAAAAAAAAAATAATAATAATACAACATAATAAATTATTGTTGTAAAAAATCATATAATTTATTATAAATGATCAAAGAAATTCGTAACTGTTACATTTACGCATATACTTACAATAATTATTGATTGAAGAAAAAAAAAAAAAAAAACAAAAAGAAATAATAATTGTTTCTTTTTTTTTTTTTTAATGTGTAAAAATAAATAAATAAAAAAAAAACTGAATTACATTTATTATAAAACAAAATTGTTTTGTATTGTGTTATAAAATATATACATATATGCAAAGTATGCGGTTGAAACTCAAGGACGATCTTATTGGGCGTGTGCTTTCAAGAATGAAAATTAAATGAAGGTCTATATAGTTAATAAACCGTAAGCTGATTGTTTTATATTAAAGTTTATGTTTTTCAATATACATATATAATAAAATGCCAGATTAGTAGTTGTAATATGAAAAAAAAAAAAAAAAATTCAAGAAAAAAAAATATAATATGTATCTAGTATAATAGAGTATTTTATTTTTAAAATAGACAATTTTTTTGGTATATAAAATTCCATTTTATATCAGAAAATATAATTGTTATAGCTTTTCAAAGTACCATACAATGAAAATGTCAAAAAATTTTCTAGGTTTTTTTTTTTTTTTTTTCTTCTCTTCAAGAAAATACAATATAATTGTTGTAATATAATTGTGTATTGGTATAGTAAAAGTTTATGTAGTCGCGTAGTATTAGTAAAACGATCGTTATATTATTATAATAGTATAGTGAATTGTAATAGAGTATATATTATAGTAGTAGGAGTAGTCTATATATAAAAAAAACGATTTTTTGTTTTTATTTTTACATTTTAATTGTTTTATTGCAAAGCAATATGTGAAAGTAAAATCAATTTATTTTTAACCCTTAATCTATGTACTATATACATATTATATATATTTTAAGAACATTGTCTAATTGTGTAATAACAATCATATTTATAGATCTACTAAACGTTTTAGAATTAATACAATAAGTATTATAATTGAATAATATTTACAAACAAAAAAAAAACAGTACATAATTTATTGTATTAAGTTTTAGTGATAGCTAAATTGTAATAATGATCAAAATAATGATAAAATTTATTTATTTATTATTGTTATTATTTTTTTTTTTAATGGTAGCAAGATAAAGTTTAAACTAATCATGATTACCGCCTACAGTGTTTCTGAATATTTTTAATACAATTTCCTACTCATGTTACATTAGCACATGAGTGCTTTTTGAAATCGTATTCAAGGTAAAATTAGAAACACAAATATTTGAACTGACCACTTTTTTTTTTTTTTTTTAATTTTTTATTTGGAAAAAAAAAATAATTTATATATATTTTTTTTAATATATGTACATGTTTATACGTACATATGTACATATATTTGAAATACACGAATTACAATACCTGCTCTAATTAAAAATCTTTTTGCCCTTGATAAGCTTTTTTCTTTTATTTTACCATATTATTATTTTTTTTTTTAAATTCTTTTTATAATGTTTTCATTTTTTTTTGTTTTGAGTAATTTTTTTTTTCCTTTTTCATAAGTTACCTTTTCCTAAAATTATATAATGCCCGAATACTTGATTTTATGTTATTTATATACTAAACAATAAATAATTTACTCTTTTACTGTACAAGGTGTATTTAAAAAGTAACAGAATAAGATAAAAAAAATTGTCTTACCATGTCGTCGGTTATAACTTATTAAGTAGATATACATACTCGTACTGGTATATAGGCCACTCCAATAGGCCATTCTTTATGATTTTATGTTATGGATGGGTGGTTTCTGAATAATTTTTGTCTATACTTTTTTAAAATGCAATGATCAGTTTTGTTTTACCATTTATAGTTTTTGACATATTCAAATCTTGTTCATATATAAAAAATTTTTTTTTTTTTGTAAATCTTAAGAGATATTGCTATTCACTTAGACTGTTGTTTTTAATTTAAAATCTATTAAACAAATCTAAGGTTGTTTTTTTTTTCTTGTTTTTTGTTTTTCTTGTTGCATATATGTATGCATGAAATACCTTTTTTGTGTTATTCTAGATATATCAATACGTTGAGTATTTCACATCCATTTCTGTGGAAAAATCCATATACTTATTTTGAAAAAATGCGGTAGAAATATCATCGATTTCTAATATGTACATGCTTACCTCATGAAATATTTTGTAATTTTCAAGTGAAACACCTTGTACAGTTATACAATTACTTTTCCTTTTATTTTTTTTTCAAGTATTTTTTTTTTCCAAATATACAGTCTAGAAATCACATATCTATTGTTATGAAACGTGGAAGAAAACCTTTATAAAAATAGACATTTCCAAAAAAAAAAAAAAAAAAAACAAATTAATGTCCTAAAAAATGCAAAAACAAAAGTTACATTGTTTATAGATTTCGTTATCACAAAACTTAAAATTATCTAAAGTTGAAGTATATTTCCCATTAATGAGAGAATTCTTAGCCTATAATATAAACTTTTGGTTTTAAATTCTATTAGTTTTTTTTTAATTTTCTTTTGTAGGGTCAAAAAGTCATGACTGTCATGAATGTTTGCATTCTGTTGAGTTTTTCACATTCAAATAATAGAACAAAAAGTCGAAAAATTTTGCCTTTGGAAGCATACAATCCAGATAGTTGTTACTATAAGAAAACTAAGGATATATGAGGAGTTACTTTTCAAAAAACTTCATTTGACTTGATATTTGAAGCAAACTTAAATGTTCACATCATATAGTTATGCTCCTTTTCAAAAAAAATTTTCAGAAATTATAAAATTGATTTCTATGGACATGTTTCTTTTTGAAAAATAGCTCCTCATATATAAATATGTACTTTGTAGAAAAAAAAAAGATATTAGTGTAGGATATTTATTCAAACGTTACACAAAAAATAACTAAATTTCGATTAAGAACAAGTACCTACAATTTCCGGTATCTATATACCCAAAGAAAAAAACAATAATGAAATAAAATAAAGATAAAGATTTAAATTACATTCGATTATATATATATCAGGAATTGTACTTCAATTCGAAATTTTTCAATTTCTGACATGATTGTACATAAATTTTAATCTTAATTTAAATTTTACCAATGTAATTTCCAATAATCTTTTTTTATATGTACCAAGCCCAAATAAAAAAAAAAAAACCCCATTTTTACAACAACAGCAACTTATAATCACAACAGATGTCAAAACTTACAAACATATAGCGAAAATCACTTTTACATTTTAAATTAAGTACTTAAATTATATACCTACATAATATTTATATGCATATTTATATAGTTTTAGTTGCCCTACAAACGTTTTTCCAATTGTAAAGTATCTTGTGTATATACGCTTGCAAATTTTTCGAGGGAAATTTTAAATTCAATATTGAAAGTTTTTTTAAATTATATATTTTTTTTTTCTTTTATTTTAAATTTCGCGCCGCTTAAGCATTTTTTCATACTTCATTGGTATGTTAAAAATAATTCAAACTATTTAATGTATCCAGCTACAAAAAAAAAAAAAAAAATTAAAATAGTTATTTAAATTTGAAAAAAAAAAAAAAAAAGTGTTATATTAGCACAAGGCAAACATTATAATATGTGATATAATAATAAAATTTAAGTTTATGAGTTGTTGCTTTAATTTTTAAACTTTGTAATGAATGACTTTGCAATTTATATATAGTATATAATAAGTTCCCGTTTATATGTTTTATATCACAAATTATTTGTAAGATTTCTATCTAAAATTAAAATTGTATCCGAAAAATTTCATAGTTTAATGCTCATAAAATATTGGCAAATATACAGATAAATGTGATTTAATTATATTTGAAAAAAGAAAAAAAAAAAAAAAAAAAAGAATTTCAAAAAATTCGATGACCTTGTGGGCAGGGTAAAAGACAGAAAGTATGAAATAAAAAATAAATAAATAAATAAGCAAATACCTAAAAGTCTGTTATGTTATGTCATAATTATTTATTTTTGCATGTACCATAGAATAGAGATTTAACTTTCTTACCTTGTATTTCAGGAATTTATGTATCTTTCACTTATTATACAATAAAATGTAATAAATATACCTACTATATACTATAAAGTACATTATACATATATATTACGTATAATATAGGGTGTTTTACTTAATTGGGTAAAAGAAATTCAACCATATGAGGTAAACTTAAACAGAGTGGGTAAGGCTAGCTATACATTTCACACTTCTTTTACATAATATTGGACAATTTTCAGACTCTCTAAAGTTTTATACTAATTATAGTAAGAAAAACCCACGCGTTTTAGTAAGATTTTTTTTCTCATATAAGGAAACATATTTTCCACTGACTAGAATACTGAAGTTTAGATAAAAGACTTAAAAGATACTTGTACAAAATTAATTAATAAAAATCTATGCGACTAAAGCTCTCTATAAAAAAAAAATACAAAAAATTGATGAATAACAAATTTCTTGCTTTGTTAATTGTTACACAATTCAGGATAACATTATGCCTTTTAAACAAATCACTTTCAAATTAAAAAAAGGATAAGCTTTGTATTCCGTACTTTCTTCCACAAAGAAAAAAAAAGTTTTCATCTAGAATTTAAGTATAATTTCATAATCATTAGATATGATTTTCATATTTATTTAGAGTTTAACAAAAGGTGTATCATATGTATGTACCATAACCCCGGTAGCTTAATGGTAAAGCTACATACATATATACATAATAACTAACCATGCGATATTGTTTTGGTTTCACCGGAAATTTGTTCAACTATGGTTTTTTTTTCCTTCTTCTTTCAAATAAAAAATTTAAAAAAAAAAATGCACTTTCATTTACTTTTAGCTTTTCCTACATATAACTTGACTACTTAAGTATATATAATCTCCTAAACGGAAGTATAAACAAGATATTCATCAACACTTGATGTTTTTTTTGTTTTTCTTCAATATACAAAGTTTGTTGAAATAATGTGGAATTATCTTTTTATCATTATCAGAAATATGATATATTATGTGTATATGTATGAATGGAAATAGTAATAAAATTTTAAAAAAAGATTGCTCTAAAAACTCTGAATAATAAAATTAACGAAACTCATTTTTCGTCCTTAGTTTATGTTCTCATTAATTATTATTATTAGGTTTATTTTATTTTTTAACTTAATAAATTTAAACATCTTTATTGAAGATTATTTCAACAGAATCCTACATGTTTACTTTTTAAAAAAAAAAGCACATTACTGTGATGTAACTATGAATTTCATTTAATATTGAAAGAACTTTTTAACAATCATTTTTAACCCTTTCGTTACCAATTTTAGTTTTTCTATTCAAATTTTTAATTTATTTTGTATAAATAAAATTGAAAATTAAAAAGAAAAGAAACCTTTTCAGTGGAAAAGAAAACGGATATATTAAAAATTTTCTGGAATCTATTATATCAAAGATAGAGAAAGGGTTAATAATATACGATAAATCTTAATTTCATTGAAATGAAGTAAATTATATAATAATTTAAATTTTAAAATAATAAATATGTATAAGAAACTCTAGGCTAAAATAGCAATGAGAATTGAGTGGGAAGTTATATACCATCAGAGAGACGGAAATACATATATCAGTATTTCCAATGACTGTTATGAGAACCGTATATAGAACTATATTATGTATATATACATAATAAAGTTTTATGAATGCAAGTATGATGTAGAATGTAGATACATTTTAATAAGACATATGTGTATAATTCTCATTATAAGTGGAAATTTTCATTAAGAAAATTAAAAATCTTACAATAATTATTATAAAATTTTTGTAACTGTAAAAGGTGTACGTTGCGTAGATACATACATATATTATATTGGTCAGAAAAATTATCAAAAAAAAAAAAAAATTAAAATAAAATAAATCAGTTTTAAGACTACCATTGATGAATTAAGACTTAAGTAATTTATTTTATTAATTAATTTAATTTAATGAATTTTATACAGATTATAAATGTATAATTAAATAAAATGAGTAAAAGTAAAAGTTTCGTGTTAAATTTTTTTTTTTTTTTTTTTTTAAATAAATTTTTTAAAATAAAATTAAATCAATGACGTAATTCGCGTGCTATATATTTTTGCTTTACATTGAGCTAATCACTTTAGTCAAGCATAACTAGGAGAAAAACGTGACTAATACTTATGATTGTAGCATGTTTTATATTTTTAGTTTGTTAGTTAGATTTTATACTATTATATTAACTTATAAAAATAAAACAAATCAAAAAAAAAAAAACAAAAAAAAATGCTCCAGCAAAATATTTTTGTCTACATAAATTTACTATAAAACTTGTTCTATGCAGTATGCAGTGCTGCCATTTTAACTTCTTATGGCATTCTTATTTTTTATTTATTTATTTTTTTACTTTATTTTTATTATTATTATTATTTTTTTTTTGTTTTTTAATTTTATTTTTCCATATAAAAGGCCATTGATTGTTTTATACGGTGTTGAATTAAAATTTACTTGGATTTTTTTTTTTTTTTGGTTTTGGTTTTTTGTTTTTGAACTATAGCGACAGAGTATAATAGTTATGTTTTTTTTTTTTTTTTTTAATTTTTATTATTCCTTTGTATTGATGTAACGCATGATTTATTTTAATTACAAATTAGTACAAAAATTTCATATCTAATTTACGTGGTATAGGTAATAACTATACTATAGATATATTGTTGTTGTTGTTTTTCTTTTAAATATAGTAGGTATATGGCAGCACTTGTTTTATATAATGCATAATAAAGTTGATATAAATCATGTTTCGTTAGCTTGTTGTTTCATTTTATTTATATAAAACGTATATCAAGGTATTATACGGTACTGAATGAAGTTAAAAACTAAAAAAAAAATTATATACATTTATGTATGTATGCCTTTAAAAAAGTGGACACAACGTAACTATGAACTGTGCAAAGAAATTTTGGTTTATTTATTTATTTTGATTATCTACCTATACCTACCAATTTTACTCAATTTTGTTTTTTCTTTCTTTTTTTCTTCTTATTAATAGACAAATATTTTTATGTGTTGTATATTAATATCAATAATTAATGATTTTAAAATATTAAAAAAAAAAAGGTGTTGAGGAAAAAAAAAGCAAG
This sequence comes from Bombylius major, assembly GCA_932526495.1. NCBI lineage: Eukaryota > Metazoa > Arthropoda > Insecta > Diptera > Bombyliidae > Bombylius > Bombylius major. The sequence continues at coordinate 37,621,870 of OW052046.1, forward strand.
AGTGGATTGTTGCAACTTTATAAAAGTAATTTTCAACATAACACCTCAATATACATAATGTACATATTATATATACATATATAGGTATAACATGAGATATACATATGTACATATGTACCTAATATAAGAAGAAAGAAAAAAAAAAGCCACGAACATTATTGATACGATAATTTCTGCTCTGACTTAAATAAAACCAAAGTACCTATCATAGCAAATATATTAGCAGGTACAAACTTAAATGATATGTATGAACATTCAATATTACGATACATTATATACATATCTATATATGTACCTATTTAACACATTGTTTTCATATATTATGTACATGTCATACATGTTATATACATGTATATACATATATTATATTTTTTCCTTTAAATCAGAGAAAGTAGGTTCATTAATTGAAAGTGCAGTATAAATATCTTTTATTTTTTTTTCTTATTTAAAAAAAAAAAAAAGTATATAATTTGTTTTTTCTTCTCTGTATATCAGGTGATTTAAATACTTTATAAACATTTTTCAGTAGAAAGACAGGTATAATACATAACTTGTGCAAAGTGGTTTTGAAATTACAATGTACTTACATACCTACACAAAAATTTAGAAAATCTCTATACATAATTTTTTATTCCTTACAAGCAAAAAAATAAAAAATAAATAAATTATAATAATATTTACTAAACGTATAATTTAATGTTTATAAACCTGCACATTTATTCCATTGATATTTACGTGTGGTGTATTTAAGATTTTCACATAGAGTCTACAATTTTCATAAAAAATACATTATATGTATCTTTTTTGAACGTTATATGCATTGCATACATATTACATATTTGAAATAACATAAAAAAAAAAAAGAATATATTGTATTTAGTTCAAATATCTTTATCAATTTTATCAAATTATTCAATTTAACTTGTCACATGACAAATATAACCCTTTACAGATGAATAATCTTTTAAATATATATGTAGTTCAACATAATATTAAAATAGAAAGGTCACAAAATCAGGAAAAACTGTAATAGATAAAATTAAATAAATGATACTAAAAATAAAATGTATACATATTCAAAAAATAATAAATTACTAATAAAAACAAAGAAAAATTAAATGAAAAATAACATTGAAATAATAAAAATATAATTATTAATATGATGAAAATCTTATGAATGAACAATTTAAATTCAACATTCTTGAGGTAGCAAATTAATGATTCATTAACACCATAATTGGCATGATAATACCTAATTTGTAAGAATTTTCACATTAGATTTGAGTTATTATTTTTAAAAGGTCGTGGGAAAATTTTTCATATGAATTTTGTAAAATTGAGAAAATGTAGTAAATCAATGGTATCTTATCAGAATTTCGAATAAAGTATACAAGTATACAAAAAACCAACAGTTATTTTAAAATATTGTCTTACTTTTAAACAGGTTCACTATATACCAGTTAATTTGAAAATTTTCTTGTATCATATGTATGTATGTATTTCCTTTCTTTTTTCAATGGGTTAAAAAAAAATTTTTTTTTCGTATATAATAAAAAATAACAGTAATCTAACTGAATGTGTTTATTAAATTCTTATTTTCACTTATTTTTTTTTTTTATATTTTTTTTTTACAGATAACGAAAAATTAGATCAATCAACGGCTGCATCATGGTGGCAAACATTAGCTGTTACACCTTCACCAGAACCAATTGATCCTCACTTTTTTTCAGCAACACATGGATTAGTTCAAACTCATCCATCATTAACTGGAAATATACCAAGGCAATCACCTTTAATTAGTAATAGTTTAGGTGATGGTATTGGTACATCCAGTTCTATTAGAGCATCTTCTGCATCAAAATTACCTCAAAGTAATATTGTACCAACAGTTGTAAATCCAAATCCAAGATCACCATTTAGACATTTAGATTTTTCAACAAGTGCAACAGCCGAATTAAGACGTAATCCAAGTCTTTCGGCACCAGATGAATGTGCTAGAGCATGTAGGGAAGGAGAACCACCAAGAATATGTTATTATCATTTTACATTGGAATATTACACAGTACTTGGAGCGTAAGTATTGGGAAAAAATTGTGTTTGGTTAAATGTAACATATTTTCAACATTTTATTCTTTAGAGCATGTCAAGTATGTACACCAAATGCTACTAACACAGTATGGAGTCACTGTCAATGTGTTTTAGCTGATGGTGTTGAAAGAGGAATTCTTACAGCAAATCGTATGATTCCTGGTCCTAGCATACAGGTATGTGAAAATGACAAGGTTGTTATAGATGTAGAAAATCATATGGAAGGAATGGAAGTAACCATTCATTGGCATGGTATATGGCAAAGAGGTTCACAATATTATGATGGAGTTCCTTTCGTAACGCAATGTCCAATTCAACAAGGAAACACTTTTAGGTGAATTAATTAAACGTGTTATTATCTTAGTATCGTATATATAGTATTAAACAATAACATTCTATTGTAATTTTATTTTTTAAAAGATATCAATGGACAGGCAATGCAGGAACACATTTTTGGCACTCTCATACTGGGCTTCAAAAACTTGATGGACTTTATGGTAGCATAGTTGTTCGTCAACCACCTTCACGTGATCCAAATTCACATTTATATGATTTTGATTTAACAACTCATATTATGTTAATTAGTGATTGGTTACATGAAGATGCTGCTGAACGTTATCCTGGTAGATTAGCTGTTAATACAGGTCAAGATCCCGAATCATTATTAATTAATGGAAAAGGTCAATTTAGAGATCCAAATACTGGATTCATGACAAATACACCATTAGAAATATTTACAATTACACCTGGACGACGATATCGTTTTAGAATGATTAATGCATTTGCATCTGTTTGTCCAGCACAAGTTACAATTGAAGGCCATAGTGTTACTGTTATAGCAACAGATGGCGAACCAGTACATCCAGTTCAAGTGAATACAATTATTTCATTTTCTGGTAAGAAATTTTTATATTCAAAAAAAAAATATACATATATACATATAGTATATACCACATATCTATTGTATAAATGGTTTTATCAATTTTCATATCCAATATAATTTGTTTATTTTTGTTTATTTCATTTCATTTTAAGGTGAACGTTATGATTTTGTAATTAATGCTGATCAACCAGTAGGTGCATATTGGATTCAATTAAGAGGTCTTGGCGAATGCGGTATTAGACGAGCACAACAATTGGGTATTTTAAGATACGCTCGTGGTCCGTATCAACCTGGATCACAAGCTCCAACTTATGATGTTGGTTTACCTCAGGGTGTGGTACGTTTATAATCAATTTTTAAAAGCTTTTATTTTATTTTATTTTCATAGTAAGTTTTCTATAGTTTTATTTAAATTTTGTGTACATATCTATATATAGAATTTTCATTTTTTTTTTGTTTGATAAAATAGGTGTTTTTATGTAAATAAACGATTTTTGTTTTTTTTTTCTCTAATATATGAGAAATCTCAACAATTGAATGTTATAAATTTTGTAAAAAGAAAAAAAAACAAGGGCAATTTTAAGTAAAGTTTCACGTAAACAATTCAAAAATGGTTTATGGTTTTATCTCACTACACCTGTATAGATAAATATTGTGTAATATATATTTAAAAAAAATAATAATAATGTACTTTGAAAGAAGTCATGATAATTGCCATATAATATACATATACCTACCTAATTTTTGAAAAATATATATATATATTTAAGGGTTTCTTATAACTGTAATCTGTTGTAAAAAAAATTTTTTTAATAAGATAAATTTTATGTAGAATGAGTATTGACTCCTACATATTTGTCATACTGCAATATATAAGCATATACACATACGTTTACACATATGTACATATATGTGTTTTGTACATAAAATGTACATACTATACTACTACTACATATTTTTTGTTTAAATTAGGATATATATTTTTTTTTTTTAATTTTTAATTCTCAAGCACACTTTTATTATAAATAATATACTTGCATATATGTATATGTGTTGTATTGTTTTGTATATACTATATATATGTATATGTGTATATAATTTTTTAAAATATGATTTTTTTTTTGTATATATATTTTTGAACACAAAACAAAAATTTTCAAATTAACAAGTTTAGATATAAAGTTTTTCAATTTACATTAGGTAGAATAAAAATGAATAATTTTCAACACAATTCAAAAAAAAACAAAACAAAAAAATTAAAATAATCAAAAATATTATGGCTATTGTAATTGTTTCGATTAAAATGGATGGACACAATGCAGTATTTTATTCATTTAAATCCACATACATATACTAAACTGAATATTTTAAATATAAAGTAAGTAGTTTAGGTATATATATATAGTATATATACAAAAAAAAAAAAAAAAACAAAATATTACAGGTGTCATAATTAATTTATTTGTATTATTTGAATTTTTGAAACTGGATTAAGCACTTTTAATATATTTCAGGGAAAAACAAAAATTTTTTTTTTCTTAGTAAACCGTCGTATCAAACATAATTTAAAAAAAAAAGTATATTAAATAAAAGTAATTACCAAATATTATATTATTTATTATTAATATATACATTTACATATATTATATGTAACTTTCACTGCAAATTTATATTTTTTTCTTTCTTTTAGTTTTGAAATTTTTACAAAATTTTCTATCTTCTAATCTACTTTATTTTCTTTTTTTTTTTTTGATTTTTCTCGTTTTATATCATCGTTTAAAAAAAAAATAATAATAAACAAATAATTGAATATATACAATTCTCACAAAATTGTGAAAAATGTATAAAATAATATACATACATAAAAAAAAATTAAATAAATAATTGTACTGTAAATGCAATATAAAAAAAAAAAATTCAAAATCAAAACCTATATAGGTAATGAATCCATTGGATGCACAATGCAATCAACAACGTAACGATGCAATTTGTGTTAGTCAATTGAAAAGTGCTGTGGATATTGATCGTGGCATCCTTCAAGAGAAACCAGACGTGAAAATTTTCTTACCATTCAGATTCTATTTATATCGTCCAGAAGAATTATTCCAGCCAAATACATATAATCGATTTTTAGGTAAATATTTTTTTTTTATTAATTACTTTGTTCTTTTCAATTTATAACAGTGAAAATTTTTGCAGTCTAAATCAGTCAGATATATGTATATACATATGTATATATTTTTTTCTTCTAAAAGGATATAAATTTCAATTTTATGCATATTTTTTTACAGTTGCACCAAATGGAGATCATGTTATTTCATTAATTGATGAAATTTCATATTTATCTGCTCCCGCACCATTAACATCTCAATATGATGATATTAATCCAGAACAATTTTGTAATGGTGATAATCGTCCAGCCGATTGTGGACCTAATTGTATGTGTACTCATAAGATTGATATTCCATTAAATGCAATCGTTGAAGTAGTTTTAGTTGATGAAGGTGAGTAATAATAGTGAATAATTAGTGTTTTACACTAATCATATAGAGCATAAAACATTCAACCATCATATTGTGGTCATGAAAGTGGTCAGAGATCTACGTGCGAGACCTATCTGGAAGAGGTGAAAACAACAGAGCATTAACCCTGTAGTTTTCTGGCCTTCCGGCCTTCGAGATATGTAATGAGAATGGAAGACATCTGTTATCAATCCTTAGATAAGATCCTCTTGTTTATTAGAAAAACAAAAAGATTATACATACTCTAAGTACAATGGACTCTCGGTCTGAGTTCTCGTGGATCTCTGGATCACCCCATCTCTCAGTCCAATATTACATTATTGAATGAAGCTATATTTTTCTCGTTAGAGAAACATTACACAAAAATTAATTTTTATTGTACAATACTTTCATTATAACAATTATCAAAATATTAATTTTTTCTATTTACATTAGAATTTTATTAATATTATGTAATTATTTTTTAATAATTATTTTACAGTTCAACAACCAAATCTTAGTCATCCTTTCCATCTGCACGGTTATGTATTTAGTGTTGTTGGTATAGGTAGATCACCAGATTCAAATGTGAAGAAAATTAATCTTAAACATGCTCTTGATTTGGATCGTAGAGGTTTATTACACAGGCAATATAAATTACCACCATCTAAAGATACAATCGCAGTGCCAAATAATGGTTATGTAGTATTAAGATTTAGAGCCGATAATCCTGGTAAGCAAATTGATTAGAATATTAAATACATATATGATTTTAGTTTAAATCTAGATTTACCCAAAATTTTTTTTTAAAAAAAAAACTTATCTAATGAGAAAATAGCATGATTATTTTTCTGTTTGGATTATCTTTTTTTTAAAAAAAAAAAAAAAAAAGCATCTACAATCAGAAATTTCTTGAATTTTGGATAAGTAATGTGAATTTAATTTGAGTTGATATCTTTAAAACAAAGTGTTACATTGAGCGCGTATACTCCGCAGTACCGAACCGGTACTAGTACTGTTTTGGTCCCGGTATATACGCATGGTACCGAACCATTTTAGGTCGACCATTTTGGTGCGAACCAAAATTCATTATTTGCATCTACGGTATATACGGGCAGTACTAAAATGGTTTAGTCGTACTAAAATAGTACTATACCGGTTTGGTACTGCGGAGTATACGCGCTCATTGATTCTTGAGGAGAAAGTGAAAAAATTTAAACCTTGAAGTATCTTCGTTAAATTTCAATGGTAAAGAATGAGAAAAAGAACAAAGTATGACATCACGTATAAAATTATGCATAATAATCATTTAATATGATTATAGTAATAAAGCTTTACAAAAATCTCCAGGTTATTTACACGATAGGATATTTTTATCTCCAGAGAGTTCAGAGTTAAAAAATATTTATCTCTACAGCGACTAGAAGTAAACGGATACTTAGAAAGGGTTATGTTTAAGTTGTTTAAATGACAGGATGAGGATACCTCTGGTCTCCTACATAATTTTAGATTATACATTTTTCACAAGTTAATGAAAAGCTATCATGGATACGAGTACTTTAATTTAAAAATTTTAAAAAAAAAAACATTTCTTTAGGTAACGCAGAATACATGAAATAGTAGCTTTCTATTGAATATTATTACGAAATCAAATAATTTGTAAGTCATGACATAAATACACAATATGTATGTTAATTAGGCTTTTTTGCAAAAGTGTTTTAAACTAAAGTGATTATGAATTTTTAAATTACATATTTCGACGGACTACTAAATGTGACAAAAAAAAAAAAAAAAAAATTAATTAAACTTTTTAAATACAAAAAAGAAAAAAAAAATTTATAATAGATCAAAATTAGAAAAAAGAATACATAAATGGATTAAAATGAAATTATATATAATTACTAAAATTACACCTTTATACTGCAGGTTATTTATTTTTCTGTAAATTTTACAGCATGTATATAATGTATATATGTATCTACTCGTTTATCTAAAATATATACATAAATTTATATATATATGTATATATATATGTATATATTATACATTTTGTGTATATAAATTCGCTTATTATACACAATAAAAATTGTAAAAAAAAAAAAAGTTCTATGTGGTTAATTAATTGTGTTGTTTTGTTTTTTTTGCATAGATAAATTAATTTCAAAATGTGAATTCGAGTACATTGTTAAAATTAAATGCAATTTACTACAGCAACAAACAAAAAAAAACAAAAAAAATTGTAATAATTACATTTTTTTTTTTTTTAAATTAACTCTAATTAGTTTTATGTTATTTACATACGTATACAAAATTTCTAGATACACCACTTTTGCAAATACAATTGCATTACAAGTTCGTTTTTTTTTTTCCTTTCAATTGACTTTTGCTAAAATAAAAATTAAATTGTTCTGTTTATTTTATTTTTTTTTTGTTTTTTCAATGGTTCAAATAAATTTAAAAAAAAATGTAGCTGATAATTTGCTATAATATGTGATATGTAAATTGGTGTTAATTTTAAGTAAGTTTCTAGGTTTCTAGCATACTAATTTATTATTATTATTTTTTTTTTTTTTTGCTCAACAATAGCAAAAAAAACAACTGCAAAAAAAAATACAAAGTAATTAAAAGTCTCCATATTTTTTTTTTTTCAGTAGGTAGAATGAAAAGAAAAAAAATTCTAACAATAATTATGTTTACTTTAATTATGTATATAAAAAATTTAAATAATTTTAATTTATTTATTTATTTTTCTTTTTTTTTTTTTCTAATTAAAACAAAAACAAACAAAAAATCATTTTTTTCTATATATAGGTTTTTGGTTGTTCCATTGTCACTTCCTATTTCATATTGTTATTGGAATGAATTTAATATTGCAAGTTGGTACAAATGCTGACTTACCACCGGTTCCTTCTGGATTTCCAACATGCGGTGATCATACACCACCCATACCAATCAACTAATAAAGTTTTTTATTTATTTATTTTATTTTATTTTTATTTTATTTTATTTTTTTTTTTTGATTAATATACTATAATAAGAAAACAAAATAATTATTTAATAATAACTAAAAGAAGAAAAGAAAAGAAAAACAAAAACAAAAAAAAAAACAACAAGCTAAACAAAACAAATCATTTTTCTTACACCTATGAAAAAACATATTTTTCTCTAAAAAAAAAAAAAAAATTATAAATTATTTTAAATATATATTATAATATTCTTATTTAAAGAAAACAACAAAACAAAAAAAACATCTATTTAAAACATTTTAAAATTTAATTTAATATACACATACCTACATATATATATAATATATATTTTTTTTTTTTTTAGTAAAAAGACATGAGGAAGTTTAAATAACTTTTGTAATTTATATATAAAAAGAAAGAAAGAAAGAAAAGAAAAAAAATCAAATACATTACGAAATATGTATGTAAATTTAAGTAATATTGTATAAATTATAAATATTTTTATTTTTATATATATATATATATATCATCTTTTTCTCTTATTATTATTATTATTGTATTATATTATAACACATTTTCCATTTAAATTCATTTTACATTCATATGCATAAATATTTTTTTTTCCATATTCACTTACTTATATATATATAAATTTTATTTTATTTTATTTTTTTCTTAATTTATACGTGTATTGTGCATGTATTTTATTTTCAAAATGCATTAAAACAATTGTAAATATAACATCACATAAGCATTTATTTTATATAAACAAATTTTCTTTTTCAAAAAAAAAAAAAAAAAAAACAAACAAACAAAAAAACTGAAAAAATACATTATTATTATTAATTTTTTTTTTTTTTTTTTATAACAGTTTTATGTTGGTGTAACGATATAAATTTTTTTTCTTCATTTTTATTTTATTTTTGTTTTTTCTCTTATGCATTACAAATTTAATTTATTCATGCAGTAAAAATATTATAACAAAAAAAAAAATAAATAAATAAAAAATACAACAAGAAATCTAATGTAGGTTAGAGTAATACATATAGATGATAGATAGGTACTACAAAATGTACACATAATTAATTACATATACATATATACTCGTATGAGAGAAATTTGATTACATTTTATGTTTAATTTTGTGTTTTTTTTTTAAATTAAATGAAATGATTTATTTCTAGGAAATCATTTAAAAATTACAATAAAAATAAATGTCCTTTTTTTTTTTTCTTCTTTTTTCATTCTTAATTTATTTATTTATTTACAACATTTTTGTTTTGTTGCGCTTGCTTATTTTATTTTTGTACATTATTTTTAAAAATATACATATACAATTTAATCAGATTTCTTTTAATTTGAAAAAATCAAACAAACAAATAAAAAAAAAACATTTTTTTTTTTTTACAATGCGTTATCACTCTAGCCTACTGAGAGAAAGAAAAAAAATAATAAGAAACAGAATTTAAATGTACATAGAAAATGTAAAATAAAAAAAAAGAAAAGAAAAGAAAAATTGTCACTTAGCAAATGTATAATTTTTGTTTTTAAAATTGAAAAAAAAAAAAAAAGAAAACAACAAAAAACAAACAAAGTATATATATACATACATATATATTGTAACATCATTTTTTTTAAATTTATTTTATTTTATGTATTATTAAATTATTCGCTTGTAAAATAAAATTAAAATGGGTATTTTTTCAAAAAGCAAAAAAGAAAAAAAAATAGTCATCGAATTGTGGAAAAAAATAAAAACATTTAAATAGGAGTAAGAGCTTTACGATTTCCTTAAAAGGAATATCTGTGCAATCATCAAAAAAAAAAAAAAAAAAAAAAAGAGTATCATTTTCTAATTAGCATACCAGAAATTTCATTTAATTAATTTTCTAAATTTTTAAAAAATGTTCATGAATTATACCAGAATGATCCAACAAACCTACCAAATTCGCATAATAATACTCGATTAATAACAGTCAGGTGAGTATGAAAGCTGAAATTTGAAAGGTTAAGCTGATCTACATAAAAAAAAACTGAGATATTCTTGGGATAATTATTAAAACGATATTCGAGTAGCATATTATAATAACAACAACAACAACAAAATTAAAATAAAACATAAAACTTCTAATTTTCAAAATTATCCTGTACGTTCTACAAAAAAAAACATTAAGCTTTTTTTTGAAAATGATATAAGTCCACTTCTATGGTGTAAAATAAGTTGAAATGAATTCCCGATGACGATTGGCATATCCTTTCAATTGTTCACAATATTAAAAATTATTATAAATATTATGTTATGCCTCAAAACTTTCCACCAGAAATTGAGCTGGAAAGTGTTTGGAAACTGAAATAAAAAACCTGAAATATTTCAAAATAAAACAAAGTGGACTTATACAACTTTCAAAATAAACGGCTCATATTATGAATCAAGCGATACGTAAGTTTAAAATGCATTAATTAATGACTTTCACAATTTTTGTATGACGAGAAATTTTACGATTATCTTTTATATTAATTCAAAATTATATCTACAGCTGAAATTTTTTTAAATGAATTTTTAGTCAATTTTAAACAACACAACGTGTTTTAGAATCAAGAATTTTTTTTTTTCAAGATGTTTCACTTGAAGTAAATTCATTTTTTCAAGTAACATTTAGAAATCTATTGAAATTATATTTAAAAAAAAAAACACCAGATTCCGTGGAATTATTTGCTTCAATGCTATTACACATACATATATGTATATTTGACCCTTAAACGGATTCCACATAACCACCTCAGTTTCTAGAGTTCTAGCTCAAAACTGGTGGTGTGTATATGCAAATGTATATATGCCATGCATTTTGTATAGGAAATTGAAATTTTTTTTCTCGAATAATAGAACGATTTTAAAAAGGACACTTCAACAAATGCTTAATGCTACAGCTTTTTCATTTTGAACAAAAACGATTTGTCAGTGCAAGGGTTAAACTTTATTTTCTTATTTATTTATTTATTTATTTTTTTTCATTTTTTTTCTTATTTTCAAAATAAAATTATTATTTAAAATTTAAATTATTTTTTAAAATTCTTATAAAAATGAAATGAAGGTAAAATAACTGAATGGGAATTTTGTTTGGAAAACTAGAAAACAAAAAGTACCCACAAAAAAATTACATAGGTATATGTGAAAGCACAAAAAAAAAAATCAATTTTGGCCTCTATTATAATGAAAATTTTCAATATAGTGAAAAATAAAAAATAAAACCAAATTTCCATTCAAAAAGAAAATTGTATTTGTTTATAAATACTCTGGTAATTTAATCATGTATTTTTTTATATACTTAAAAAAAAAAAAACAAAGAAAAGAAAACAGAACATTATAGATCGGTAGTTATAGAAGTCTCATTACTTAAGGATTTCTTCTTTGGAATTTGGAAACTAAGAAGCCATTTTTCGTATAGAAGACTCTGGAAAAGAGGTAAGGACATTATATTGTAAAATATCAGTTAAATAAAGAAGGACGATGAGAAAGGCTATTTACTTAGAAAAAAATCTCAATTAATTAAAAATTCACTTTATTTATTTATTTTTTTTTTTCAAATTAATAGTTTCCTGTTAAAAGCACATTAGTTTAGTCGAAATTAAAATGTGTGAGGTCCAAATTTACTTATTTTTTTTTTTTTTTTTAAGTTCGTAATCGTCGTAAATAATTTTAAGATACATATTCGTGAAAATCACAAAAATAAATACAACAGCCTTAAAATTGTATCTTAATTACTTCTGATATATAAATATATATATATATATATTATTTTGTACATATGTATTATTTAATTTGTGTGTTAATTTTTTTTCTATATATTTTTAAGTTCATATTTACATAAGTGCGGTAAATAATGCACAATAATAATATTTAAAAATAAAAAAAAATAAAACGTCTAATTATTATTTTGTAAATAGATCACAAAATATAGTGCTTAATTTTATACTTGTATAATTAATTATATATATATGTATTGCTAATGTACAAAGTAAATATGAGTGAAAAAGAAAAAAAAAATTCATAAACTAGGATATACATTTTTTGTTGTTGTTTGTTTTGAATTTTTTTTTTTTTTTTTTTTGTTTGGTTTTTATTTGTTTGTTTTATTATTTAAATATAAATTTAATTATTTCAAAATATACAAAATAATAAATGTTTTTTTTATTTTTTTTTCATTTTCTTTTATAATTTAATTAAAATTTTAGGTATTAAATCCATTAGATGCCATATGTGATATTAAAAGACGTGATGCCGTATGTGTAAGCAATTTAAAAAATCCAAGAAAAGTCGATAAGGGTGTACTTGTTGATAGACCAGACGTTAAAATTTTCTTGCCATTTCGATTTTATTTTTATCGGCCAGAAGCATTATTTTCACCAAATACTTATCACTCATATTTAGGTAAGCAAAAATATTTTTAAAAAAAAAAAAAAAATTATTACAGATTAATCGAAATAGGTTTTACATTATAAATTGTGTACGATGTGAAACAATTCATCATACATACGTATAAGACCTATTTTGATGAAATGTTCATTATAATTGTCTAAAAAAAAAACAGATCTAATTTTTATTTTATTTCAGTTGCACCTGGTGGAGATCATTTAATATCTCTTATTGATGAAATTTCATATGTTTCACCGCCAGCACCACTTGTATCACAAGTTAATGAAATACCTCCAGAACAATTTTGTAATGGTGATAATCGTCCACCAGATTGTGGACCAAATTGTCGTTGTACACATAAAGTTGATATACCATTAGGTGCTATTGTTGAAGTTGTTTTAGTTGATGAAGTACAACAAGTTAATTTAAGTCATCCATTTCATTTACATGGTACATCATTTCATGTTATCGGAATGGGAAGATCACCTGATTCAAATGTTAAAAAAATTAATTTAAAACATGCATTGGATTTAGATAGACGTGGAATGTTAAAAAGAGATTTTTCTAGACCACCATTAAAAGATACAATAGCTATACCAAATAATGGTTATGTTGTATTAAGATTTCGTGCTGATAATCCTGGTTATTGGCTTTTCCATTGTCACTTTTTATTTCATATATTAATTGGAATGAATTTAATTATTCACATAGGATCACAATCAGATTTACCACCTATACCACCAGATTTTCCACGTTGCGGTCATCATTTACCACCTATTAACATGTACTGAGAAAATTTTTTTCAAATTCATAATTAAGATTATTAAAAAAAAAAAAAAAATTTTTTTAAGCGAAGTACAACAGACCTACAAAATAATAAAAAATAAAAAAAAAGATAAAGTCAAATTATTATTTATAAGAAAATCATTTTATGGACCTTATTAAGAGAAAGTAAAAAGAAAAAAATGAAATTATTGGTATAATAACTCCAAATATCTATTGTATTTTATGAATTTGCTTAAAAGAGTTAAAAGTGACCATACATACACCTGTATTTTATATGTTTCCATAATATGTATAAAAAATATATACAAATTTTTTTTTTTTTTTTTTAGAAAATTGGCTCGCCATGTTTTGTGCTATTTCTTCACAATATTTAAAATTACTTCGTGTTTTATTTTGTAAATTTTTTAAAAGAGAAATTTAATCACATAAAAACACAAATCAAATAAAATAAGAAATAATTTTTTTTTCGAACTTCTACAGTTCCATATAGCATCAACACTATGAGCTACACGCCCTCACGTGTACGCACAAATTTATCATTATTTAAATAAAAAATTCATTGCATAACAATTTTCTGTTATTATTTTATCCAACATATTTGAAAATAATTTCATATTTGTATTTTTAGAACAATTTATGCTCTTACTTATAATCATAATTAAATTTTAACTTTTAATTTAGTTACAAATTAAGATATCACAAATAAATATAAAATTATAAATACTAAACTTCATATTATGTATAGATTCAATGCATATATACTTATAAATGTAAATTTCAAATTGTAACTGAATTAAAATCAAAATTTAAAATATGCTTAAAAGTAAGGCAACTTAGTCTATTATGAAATAGTTATAATAGAAATTAATAATTCCAAAACAAATTGTAATAAGAAATTTCTAAATAAATCTAGTGAAATTAATTAAAAGTAGATTTATTTGAATAAATTTATAAATAAATAAATAAAATAAAACTATTATTTAAATCAAAAAATAAAATTTTTTATACAAATTTTTATAATAAATTTTAATGTCAATCGACAATTTGATATTAAAAAAAAAATAGATATCCTATTCTTTCTTTTGACTGGACGCATTGTAAATAGAAGTGCTTAATTTTCGATTGAACAAAACGTGTCACAGTTTCACGAAAAATTTAAAATTGAGATTGAAAATTGTTCATAGTTTGTGAAGAGAACTAAAAGTACATAATTGTAATGACGAGAAAAGGATACATTCACCAATTCAACTCATTTTTAAACAAGCAAAAACATTTTAACCCAAAAAACCGACAAACTGCATTTTTTTTTAATCCAAATTGATTTAGTGATGGAATATGGCAATTTAGGACGTTCTAATTCCAAATCTAAAAATGATTCTGCTTTGCGACTCTTACTTAATTCTTTAGATACAGTATTAATATCGAAGAAAGGTCTTCTTGTAATACTTTTGAAAATCATGGTCAATATTTTTTAATCCTGTATAGTAAAAAAAAAACCTACACGAATGGAAAGTAAAGAATCTTGCTCTTTATTTTGAGACCACTTAAATGGAAAAATAAATATGAAAAAGTCCTTATTGAATGAATTTTATGAGAATGTCACAGTTTGATGAGAAATTTAAAATTACATAGTGGAACTCATACTTATTTCCAACTTCAAAGAAAATTTTTTTTTTTTAAATAAATGTGCTTAAATTAGCTAAATTGATTTTTATTTATATAATAATAAATTTAATAATAATAGTAATATGTAATCATATAAAGGAGCTCCTCTTTTTTACCCACTTTCTAACAGGATTGTCATTTCAGCCGATTCGTATCTAAATACATCGTTTAGAATGCCATTCTCCATACTATTAGTCGTTTTTTTTTATGATTAGAATTATTTTACTATATAAATTTAAAATTTTTTTGTTTTTTGCTTTTGGTTTTTGCTGTTGGTCAAATTTAATACAATTTATGCTAACTGTATTCGCCCATATTTTAAATATATTTTACTGAATTTTTTTAGCATAAATTTTTACTTGTAAAACTGATTTTATTTTTCAACAAATTATTATTTTTTTTTATTTAGGTTTATATTTTTATTTTTAATGTGTAATACAAATGCTTAATAAATTAAATTGCACCCAATTCAATTAAAATTATTTATTAGGTGACATAAATCGTAAATTTTGATTTTCTAAGCTTGCAGGTAACATATTAGGCATTGTTATTGGTATTGAAGTTGCTGCTTCTTGTTGAGGATATGACACAAATATTTGAGATTGATTTGAAACGTTTGGTGGTGGTGCGTATTGTGATGCTTGTGTAGGAGCTAGCATACTAGTTTGAATAATATAATTTTGATTTGTTGGATTCATGTAGCTTGCCTTCAAAAAAATGAAAAATGAAAATAGATACATTTATATATTGAAATATTAATTAAAAGAAGATTTTCAATATATTCATACTATACCATTGGATTAGATTGTATTTCCACAGCATGAGGTAAAGATGACGGAGGAGGTAAATTTGTAAAGTGTGATGGTAAATTCGTTGAAAGAACTTGTTGTTGTTGTTGTTGTTGTAACACTGAAATTAAAGAATGATAAACTTGTAAATTTTTCAACAGAATAATCATAGATACTATGTGATTACATATCTACTCAAAAACTTTGACTAAAGTTATTAAAATATTTTTGTACTTTCAAAAACACAATAAGGGGATTCACTCTTTGGTGCAAATAGGTATTGCATCGTTGCATTCGGTGTATCGTAGCACGAATTTACAACGATACAACAACAATTTGCAACGATACAACAAAAATTCGTGCTACGATACACCAAATTCAACGATGCAATACCTATTTGCACCAAAGAGTGAATCCCCTTAATATTTCAATATTTCTTTAGTAATTGTAATTGAAATTAAACAAACCTTCATTAGATATTTCTGGAAATCTGTGCTCTGGACCTTGATTTTTTACCGAAATGTTGTCATAAGCTTGAAAATCGATTTGACGAACTGAATTATCATTTATTGCACTACTGACTGTCGTTGTTACATCATTATTAGAAGTAATTATACTGTTAGAAGAATGTATATTGGCGATGGTAATATTATGAGCGGCATTACTATCGAGATTTCCTACATTTGATCCATCGCTCATAGAAAAACTAGACAATGGTAATGATGAAGATGACATAGAAAATGTTGTATTCGTTTTTGATGTGTTTCCAGAGAATGTATTCGTTAAAGGTGGCACATATGGATAAGTTGGATTAATTTCAGTTGTAGATGTTTGAGGACTGTCATTGTTACTTTGCTAAAATTATAAAATATAAATTATTTGATAATACATGTATGTATGTATGTATGTAATAATATAAAATTATACCTGTGCAGCAGCCGGTGTAGTCAAGTTTGCAAATGATGATTTCAAAATTGATTTTTGTGTTTCAGTTATTGATCGTATAGGTATTCTATGTAAATAACCATAACCAATTCCACAACCTAAACTTCCTTCACCTCCCCATTTTGAATTGGGTTTTAAAGACACTTCACGGCAAGTATCGTCATCGATATTGTAAACATACATTTTTAATGTTTGTCCTTCATGTGTTTCAATTAATGTAAAAAGGTCATCTCCTTCATGTCTTATAGCATCTGCTCCAATAATATAATCAGTAAAGGCTCTTAGTCCAGCCTGTTCAGCAGGTGATGATGGATAAACTTCCTTTGAAACAAAAAAAAATAAATAACACAAATTATTAATAAATTTAAATTGATTATGATAATAATGTTACCAGAACATGCCAGACATTCTCACTAGCACCTTCAAATGAACAAAATCTTATGCTAACACCAAGTAATCCCTGACCTCCCCATGTTGTGCTAGGTGTTATTGGAAGTTCACGAATGGTTTGTGTTTTGCTACTATATACAGTCATTTTTACACTTTTGTTAGTATTTAACTTCAATTGTTCTTTAAGAGTATCATTGTCTTGATCTAAACGAATATTTCCAATTGCTATTATGAAATCAAAAAATGCTTCAAGGCCAGCTTTTTGTCCAGGTGAACCTTCTTGTACCTATTTTTTTTTTTTTTTTTTCATTAATATTCTTTAAACATATTTTCAAAATAATTGTAATAAAATTACCCTAAGGACATGATATCCTTCGCTTCCACCGCCAGGTACTTCAATACTCTGTTTTCCACCCATTTTTCTTAAAATCCAAATTTATTACAATAAATTTACGTGGCACAAATCTACAAGAGTCAAGATTCACCTAAAAATTTAAGAAACTTTATATATAAATGTCAAATTGTCATTGTCAAACAAATATTCAATTATCGATATTTTTCGATTAATCGAAATTTCTTTGTTTAATTTGTATCAAAGTTACGAAACGGTAATTCCTACCGGTTCTTCAAAGTCACTTCACTTTACAATTAAATTTATATTCACAACCAAATTTTAAAAAAATTTTCAAAAAGTCGTATTTAACAAAACCGAATTTCTAACTATTTTTTTTTTACAAAAAATAACATATAGCTAGGTATTTAAAATAAAATATTTTTAGAAAATAAATCAAAAGTTCAATATTTGTATCGATAATTGTTTTTAGTACTTTTCAGTTGGTACTACTGCCTATAAAACTAATATAGAAAGGATACCAACAATAAAATAACGTTTATCGAGATGTATTGAACTTTTACCGAAAATAAAATTTATGATTGATTAGACTAAAATTTCAATCTACCTATTTACTTATAAAATTACTGAAAAATGAAATATCATAATATGTAATTTCACAACTAAAAACAATAATTATATAATATGTAAAAAATTCTTTATCATAAGAGGTTTTGAGATATATACCATATACCTAATTTTTGCACTTTAATTTCAAATTGGAATAGATTTCCAAGAAAATAAATATAAACGTAGTCCTTTCATTTTAACATTTATCGCACAAGCGCATTATAAAAATCACTTTTTTGCTTTTCTTTTATACTTTAATAGTTTACGTTACATATATGTATATTAATTATGTATTTATGAAGGAAATATTATTCTTATTCATGTATATCCTTTCTACGTACCTATATGATTTTCTTCAAATTTTTATTTATTTTATTTTATTTTATTTTTTATTGTTATTAAAAGCTGAAAATTGTTTTTTGAATATTAATACTGAAACACGTCTCTTTATTTTGTTGTTATTTGTTTTGATGTTATAAATTAGTGTTAAAATTTATAAACTAAAGTAATATATTATATTTGTGAATAAAAATAATTGAAATAAAATTAATTTCACTTTGTAGTTTGTACATACTCAACAATTTCATTTTTTTTTTAATTTTTTTTTTTTTTTTGTCGTTTGTAGTGTTCAACACCTTTTTATTATCCTATTTTACATTTGATTGTAGAAAACACATATAGTAAAAAAAATAAAAAAGTAAAGTAAAAATTGTTTGGAAATGTTAATTGTAAATATTTTTCTAATAAAAAAATTCAGTTTAGTGTAAGTGTATATGCTTTTTTTTTTTTTAGTTAATTAATTTTAGTTTTAAAAAAAAAAAAGACAAATTCATATTAAAAAATGAATACTTTTTTTTTTTCAAGTGAATAAAATTATTATTACCTAACTAGATTAAAATTTATCAGTGCTGTGACATGAAATATTTCGTAAAAATCATACATATCAATTGAAAAAGAAAAAAAACAACAACAATAATAATATTGTATTTATAGTTATAATATGTAACATTAAAATTTAAAATATACATACATATATATTATATTGTACGTACTAAATATATTCCTTTTTTTTTTTTAATTTTAATATTATACAAGATAGAAGAATATATTAAAACAAAATCTATACATATCATGAAATAATTAAAAAAATATATAATATATTATAAGGTATATAGGTAGAAATTAATAAAAACAACGTAATGTTGGAATAAAACGCATAAAAACGGTTGACTTCACAAACATATCATATATCGAAATTTTATCACAATTAATTCACCAGGGTCGATTCAACAATATGAAAAACGTATGTATAAAACTTTATTTTAATAAAAAATTACTGATTAATATAAAATTCAACCGCATATAAGAAACTTGACTATCACTGTTGATTTTATTTCATTTACATACATTATGAAAAATCTATCAGGGATCTAAAAGTATACATATTTACATAATTGTATCTTAGTGTCCTTTTTTTTATAATTTGAAAAAATAAATAAATAAAAACAGACATAAGATAATATGTTTCTTCATTCCAAAATGATCTATTATGTACTGTAAATAGGTTATAAGTTTTAAAGATTTAACGATAAAAACTGTAGATTTTCCAAGGATTTAGAGAGTTTTTTTACGGTTAATAAAGTTTCAAGATAATTGAAAATTCAAATCTTTAAAATTTACTGTCATTTTCTGTTGCCAGGAAATTAAAACAAATAATTTCAAATTTTAATAAGTTGGAATTAATTAACGTATCAGTTATGGATATTATATCTATCTTCAACATTAATAAGACAAAAGTAGGTTTAAAATTAATTAAATTCGAACATTTAACTGCCAAATAATTCACTGCACCCCGTACGATTTTTTTCTAGTACTGAGATATCTTTTCTTGAAAAAAAAAAATTTTTTTTAAATTTCCATATAAAATGTATAGTATACATTTGTATACTCACGGCCAAATTTGTGACATTCTCGATCAGGCAATCCTAGGGTTAAAATAAATACTTATCATTTATTTATGTTATGAAATATAAATTTAAGAATTTTTACTAAAAACGTAAAAGTAAAATTGTAAACAAACAAAAAATAAATAAAAATAAAAACAATTTCAGATTATACGTTCCTTGATAAGAGATGCAAAACAAAAACGTTTGTAAGTTATTTTCGTTGAAATTACTTATTTAAATATTAATTAATTTTCTTTTTTCAAATTATTTTATATATTTTTAGACTTACCTTACAAATTTATTCACTAAGCAATCTATTTGAAAAAAATAGCACAAACGCACGTCTTCAGATATACTGTGAGAATAGAATAATTATAAAGTTAGCCAATTAAATTAGATCTATAAAAATAATAACACTTAAATTCAACAATAATACATATATTTTATGCTGTTGGAAGAAAATAAAAATATCTACAACGATAATGACATCAGGATAATTGTTGTTGTACAACTGTTAATTACGTATGGATTATGGCTATATGTAAAGAAAAGGTAAAATACTATATATTATTTAATTTAAAGTATTGTATTGTATGTCGATTTTCGATTATAAATTGAAACAAAATTTATCGATGACAACAGATCAGAACGATAAATAAATTATGTATAATTAATTTTTTTTTGCCTAATTTTTAGATGGTTACCTAAATCAACGATGAGGCCTAGCAGGCCTGGAAATTCTAACAACGATTGCATACTAATCATTGGGATATCCCGTCCTAAACTAGCAGCTATATTATTATCCTTAATGCTATTGTCGTTATTTCTTACTTTTCATTTGGTGTACGATAGTGCCGTTTATCATGTAAGAAAAGAACATAATACTCCTGAGCATCGATTAACTCTTTTTAAAAATGGAAAAAATTCCGGTATTTCAAAACCTATTAGCAACTTAAGGTTCACAAATCATCTGTATTTTCCAAAAGTAAACAAAAGATTACCTCAGGTATGATTTATTTACCGTATTCACTAATTTATAGTTAATTTATAAGTTTTTATCGTAAATTTTTATTTCATTTTTAATTATCCACTGAAATGTAAAATCAATATGTACCGACAAATCGATTCTCATAATCAGAATTAAATCAATTTATAAAAGTGTTTTTCCACTCCATTGCAATTTTTAGATTGGATTGGAACAGAAAAAAAAACAAATTTTTTTAAATTATTATTTAGAAAATTGACAAAACAAACTGAAAGTTGAAACATTCGATATTTTATAAATAAAAAATTTAAAAATTTATATGTTGATATTAGGCTCTTATAATCGGTGTACGGAAATGTGGAACGCGAGCACTTCTAGAAATGCTTTATCTTCATCCAAGAATTCAAAAAGCTGGTGGAGAAGTTCATTTTTTTGATCGTGATGAGAATTATGTTAAAGGATTGGAATGGTACCGCAAGAAAATGCCACATTCATTCTATGGTCAAATAACAATTGAAAAAAGTCCCAGTTATTTTGTGTCGCCTGAGGTAAAATATGAATTAAATTTAAAAAATTTCAAACTTAAACTAATTTACCGCCAATTATATTTTGTTCAAAATAATTTTTTTTTATAGGTACCAGAAAGAGTGAGAGCAATGAATTCAAGCATAAAACTTTTACTTATAGTACGCGAACCAGTTACAAGAGCAATTTCTGATTATACACAATTGCGAAGTCATGTTGCAACTGTATCACTTCTTCAACATAGTTCAGCGCAGCAGCAGCAGCAACAACAACAACAGCAGCAACGTTCAGATAAAAAAACACCAAATTTTTTACCCACACAATCTAAAATGCTTTTTACTCAAAATATTGAAAAAAATAATGTTAATCTAAATAATAATGTAAGTAAACAATTGGATGATTCTGTAAAACAAAACGAATATCAAAATAGTGAAAGCAAAGCTAGTATCCCCGAAATTGGAATTGGTGGTGCCTTTTCCATGTTATCATCGGTGACGCCTTCATTTTCTAGGTAAATTTGAAAATTACAAATTTGAAATAATTAACATTTAATTATTACCTATTATTATTATTATTTTTTTTTTTTTTTGAAGATCATTTGAAGAATTAGCCATTTTTCCAAATGGTACGATTAACGAATCATATCGTCCATTGACTATTTCTATGTATCATTTGCATTTACATCGATGGCTTGAAGTTTTTTCAAGAGAACAATTATTAGTAGTCAACGGTGACCAACTAATCGAAGATCCAGTTTCTCAGTTATATCGCATAGAAGAATTCTTAGGTATTTTAAAAACAATTTAAAAATAAAATAAATCATTAAAATAATTATATTTTTATTACTGTAGGTATTGAACATCGGATTAGTAGTAATCATTTTTATTTTAATGAAACAAAAGGCTTCTACTGTTTAAGATATGATAACGGTGACAGATGTTTACGAGAGACAAAAGGTCGAAAACATCCTCATGTTAATCCAGTTGCTGTATCAAAATTAAGACGATTCTTTTCAGAACATAATCAAAGATTCTATGAACTTATTGGTGAAGATTTTGGTTGGCCGGAGGAATAAAATTTATGAATTTTCAAAAATCATTAAATTAAGAAACGAAATACATATCAAATATACGATACATATCATTTTAAAAAGACTTTTTTTTACTGTTTTATGGCACGGAATACTAAAAACATAAAAACAAAAAAAAAACAGAAAAAAAAACGTGACAAATAGTTTTTAATAATAAAATATGTACATTGTATATTCATGAATACATATCATTTTTAAAGTTTCAAAACGTTACTGTTCATAAATAACGGTATAATTTCTTTTATTTATAAATAAAAAGCATAGCTTTTTAAAAAAAAAAAAAACGTTAAAAAATCACACTAAAATTAATATTAATAAATCAACTAAAACATACATATCATTATGTGTTAAGTAATAACCTTCCTTACTTTAATTTGTTAATATAATTAACTTTCTTTTTTTACAGTTATATAAAATTAAAATTAAAGTTACTAGAAAATGTGTTAGTAACCAAATTGTACTTATATTATAATTTAATACAATATAAATATTGTAATTTACGAAATTTTATCTTTTATTTATTTCACAACGAATTTTCAAGTGGGAACCATTTGAAACATTTAGACTAATACATATAATATTTTTCAATTGTTGAATGTTCAACACCGCAAAAACCGTTATTTAACATACATGAAGACAGAAAAAAAAAATAATAAGTTGTGTGTGTGTTGAACATTCAATTTTACTTTTTCTTCTCGTTTGGCTTGTCTACCATTCTGTTCGAAAACAAAAATTGGTTTTGTTGTTCGGCTTTCAACAATTAAAAAATGTATAAATGGATTTTAGAGGATTTTTGATGTCTTTTGAATATATATATATTTATTAAACCATCTTACACTATGTGCACATTAGGTGGTTAACGGTTATTTTGCGCTGATTGTAACAAAAATGGTATAATTTTTTTCAACTTGGTGTAATAAGAATCATCTGAAATAATTTTAGCTTCACGGTTGATTACAGTGTATTAACACTGACCACACTCATTGGTCTATCCCAATCCCAAACCTAGAGTGTCAGTTTCAGTAATTTCTTTTAGTAAACAGGTTTTTTCTGTCTTTGATATGATACTACAATACCACACGTAGTCGTCATTACTTGGCGTCAATCATATACGTGTAGAACATAAGCTATCGTGTGGTAAACATAACATAGTAAACTTTGTATGTATTGGTTTGATGATCAGCGATGAGGATGACTGAAATTTCTTGTCGACAAAATTTCTATCCATTTCTCCCCACTTTTGATTTAAAATGTACTTCACCTCGCCTTCTCTCTTCTAAATAACCGGTTTATTGACACTGAAGAAGACAGGTTTGGGATCGCTGATTACAACTGATCGTGACTTCTTCAAATGTAATTTGAGCAGTTGTAAAAACAGGTTAAAAACCGGTTTGCGTCAGTTTTTACAACCACCTAATGTGTACATGCTCATGAAAGTAAACTATACTTTATTTATTAATTGAAGTCAGTATTGTGCTTATGGAGGCAGTACCCGATGAGTTTTTTGCCTTGGTAATATTTGATTTAAAAGATTTCCCTCGATTGAAATTGAGATCTGATCACCCCACACACGAGACAGATTTATTCAAACGCAATGTAAAAGAATATAGAAAAGTATGCCTATCTTGCCTGTACTGACTTCAATTAATAAACAAGTATACATATTTCAAAATTATTTTTTTTCTAAAGTGGTACAATAATTGTTAGAACCAGTTGTCAAATAAATAATACGAACACATCTGGCAATGCTATTTAAAACTCACATTATATCCATTATGACAACAATAGAACTCAATAGGATAAAGCCTGTGAAAATATTTAATGTACCATCCTATTCTAGTACCGTTTTATTTTGTTTGATTTTTTTTGGTGTATGAATTAAATGTGCTTTTCTGTATTGTCTTTTCAACCGGCAATAAATCAATTTTAAAAAAGTTGAAAATTTGAAATAATAATAATTGAGTTAAAGTAGTTTTTTATTTCCAATAAAATGGCACAAAATAAACTCAACGACTTAGCTGGAAAGATTGGTAAAGGACCAGGTCTAACTGGTTTAAAATTTGTAGCTGCCATCGGTGCTGCTGGTTATGGAGTTATGAAATCCATGTATACAGGTAATTTTCTCCATATATCTATGACTAAAAGATAGAAAAGTTCAAACATCGATTCTTAACAACAAAATATGTCGTCGAAAATTGTATTGAATTGTAAAATACATAATATGTATTGTAATTCGTATTATTGTACATTATGTTCAATAATGAAATTAGTCTAGTATCTACTAGAACTACAAGATAACACAAAAATGGTGTTACGAAAAATTAAAAACAATAGAAGCAATTCATTAGTGAAACTTTGATAATACACTTTTTTTTAAAAAAAACTATTTTCTCCTATGACATTTTTTCTAACCTTTGTTCCCTCTGTCTGCATGCTTCAGCAATGCGGTAGTAAAATAAATTACAATTTGGCTCATCAAGTCACCAGTATTAGTCACAAAAAGAACACTCCAAACTGAATTGAAAATAGTCTTTTTTAGTTGCCAATACAATAATATACGCCGATGTGTGAGATACTAAAACTTTTTTCTAGTTATTTGATCTAATTTATTCCTGTTTATTGATCATAGCGTGATTTATTTATATTTATTCATATGCATTAATTTTCAGTTGAAGGTGGTCATCGTGCAATTATATTCAGCCGAGTAGGAGGTATTCAACCTGATATTTATTCAGAGGGTTTACATTTTCGCATTCCATGGTTTCAATATCCAATAATTTATGATATTCGATCCAGACCACGTAAAATTTCATCTCCAACTGGTTCAAAAGACTTACAAATGATTAATATTTCCTTACGAGTTTTATCTCGTCCAGATTCGGCACAACTGCCAGCAATGTATAGACAATTAGGACTAGATTATGATGAAAAAGTTCTACCATCAATTTGTAATGAAGTTCTAAAAAGTGTTGTTGCAAAATTTAATGCATCTCAATTGATTACACAGAGAGCACAAGTAAGTATATTGATAAAAAAAAATGTAATAACAAAAAGGATTTTAATTAGGTTTAATTTCATTTTATATATAGGTTTCATTATTAATTCGTAAAGAACTTGTAGAAAGAGCTCGTGATTTCAATATTATCTTAGATGATGTATCACTTACTGAGCTTAGTTTTGGTAAAGAATATACAGCTGCTGTTGAAGCTAAACAAGTTGCTCAGCAGGAGGCCCAAAGGGCAGTGTTCTTTGTTGAAAAAGCTAAACAAGAGAAACAACAAAAAATTGTTCAAGCTGAGGGTGAAGCCGAAGCAGCTAAAATGATATCCTTTTCAATAATTAAAAATTTATATTTTATTTTAAGTAATTTAAAACAGAATTTGATTTTTAATAATCTTAAACTCAAAAATTATTTACATATGAATATCAAAAAATTTTATAGTCATTCCCGGCCGGAGTAATTAATAGCTTTGCTTATTGACCACAAGCAAGTACACAAATTTAGTGGTTCGCATTCCACTTCAAACAGTAGGTTCATATAGCTTGATTTAAAAAAGATGGCATTTCGTATTATACTAGAGAAACATGCGCAGAAAAAAAGATACACACATGCATTTTTGTTGTTGTAAATTCTAAAAAAGAGGTTTCTTCCTTCGTATATGTATACACAAGAAGATCACTAACAAATGTAAGACATGCGCGAGATTATTATTTTGACTATATATGATAGAGAGAAATGGTCTTAAAAACCCAATTTAACTTGAAGCAATGCTTTAAATTCTACTCTCCTGTATGTTTTGTTTAACATTCAAAAATCCTTATTTTTTTTTAAATTGAAACAGTTCAATTTGTCGTCATAACTTGAGAATAAAAGATATTAATTAAACTCTTAGCGGCTGAGAAGGTTGGCTTTACAATATAAATGTGATGTTCATTTAGTGTGATCTTTCAAACGTTAAATTTTGAAATGTTTTAAAAAATTTAATGGGTAATTGAAATATGAATTACGTAATTAATTAAATTTTTGAAAATTATATAAAATAATGATAAGAAAAAAATAATTTCCTTAACTGAAAAGTTTACTTAGGTTTTGCTGTTAGCCAGAATCCAGCTTATTTGAAACTTCGAAAAATCAGAGCTGCACAAAGTATAGCAAGAACGGTATGTATTCAATTTGAATACACATTCATTTTTTATGTTTATAAATTTTATTTTTATATATATTTACTCTTTTTTGGTTTTTTTCTTTTTTCTCTACAGATTGCAAATTCACAAAATAAAGTTTATCTGTCAGGTCAAAGTTTAATGCTGAATATTCAAGATCCATCATTCGATGACATGAGTGAAAAAGTATCAAAAAATAAGAAATAAAAGTGTCTCTAGGTATATAATACCAATTAAATTTGTTAGAAAGTTTAAAAATTGTTTGAATTTAAAAAAAAGTGTTTTATTCAAATTATTTATTAGAAAAGCAAATTTTAATTTTTCTAATAAAATCGCTCTAAAAGGAACACTTTTTGTTTTTTTTGTTATTTTTAAAATCATTAAAAAGGCAAATATATTTTGTATTCACTTGGAAAAAAAATTATTCAATTATTAAAAGTAAAAAAGAAAAAAAAAATTAATTTCGTAATAAGAATATAATTATATAAATGTAGTTTCAATTCGTAGTAAAATTATTGGTTTGCTAATTATTATGATTTTTATACGCGCACATTTGGGCATTTAAGGTTTTGTAGTAGAAAAAAAGAAAAAATAAAAGTTGCATTTTAAAAAAAAAATAAAAAAAATGTTATAAAATCAAGTATAATTATATTCATTGTAATATTAATTGAGAATAAATAAAAATAAAACCACGATTTATATATATTTTTTAAAGGGATAAACTTTAATACTTTATTTATATAAACAGTATAAGAACACACATTGTCATTCGATTACAAATCATTCAACAAAAATTATAATTAATTTTTGTTCAAAAAAAAAAAAATGCAAATAAATTGCTGTCATGTGAACGAGCAAATACACAAACATTGAAAATTGCTCTTTATTTTACTAAAATTTTACTATTTTATAGAACATTCTGGTCTTTCCAAATTTTTTTGTTTTTGTAATTGCATGTGTTCAGTCAAGTATTTTAATGATAATTTTTAACATAGAAAATTCGGTGGATTTTTTTCTTTCTGAAAAATTAACCCATTAACGCCCAACATTCTACACAGTCTTCAAAATTTTTGATTTCCTCTAGCTGTGTGGTAATTTTGAATTTTTGAACAATATTTTCCAAAAGATTTGCATTATCATGATCACGTAAAGATTTTAAAGCTCTATGAGTATAAGTTGTTTGTCATCTGATGACAAATGAGTGACTATAAACTGTACGAGGAATTTCTAAATTTGGAAAAAAAATAAATAAAACAACTTCGCTAACTTATAGGTAATAAACCTAAGAAGTGTTTGAAACAATGAAAGAATACCTTAAAAAACTTCTTTAATATTTCAAGATATGCTACATCATTGAAAAAAAAATTCTTTTAAAATTGTAATTGACTATTTTTACACCTTTCTCGAAACACCCAAATTCAAATTCATCCTAGTGATATAGATTATTGGAGAGATGGAAAATGTCCTGGCATATTTTTAGTAAAAGAAAATGTAATAAACAATAATCCTTGAGCCTTACCATGAGAATCGATTTCATTCGTAACACAGGCGTTTTATGTTATTCCTAAATCCTACTATCACTTACGAAGTCGTTAAAATTAACGAACGAAAAATCTTACTATAAGAAACGATATCGAAAAATTAACGCAATTTTCGTAATTTCTACGTCTACTCATTTGATAGTGTTGTTTTGTAACGTCTACAAATTACATTACAAATTGAAAATAAACAAAACTTAATTGAAATTTGGAAAAAAATGGAACTTCGAAATTGAAACGAATATCGTTTATCATAGTAGGATTTTCCTTTTCGTTCGTGACTTCACTATCGTAAATTAACGAACGAAATCGATTCTCATGGTAAGGCCCCTTATTTTGTGGCACTACAATCCTAGGTGGATTTTGGCCTCCTCAGAGGTGGATTATTTGTTATAAATTAAATATTTTCATACATTTTTGCAATAATAGCAAAGCTAACGATAATAAATCAAAGAAAAAACATAATTCATGGGTGTAAAAAAAACCCAACGTCCTAATTATAGAAAGATTGATTTTTTCGGAAATTAAAACGGCGATTGCATTTAAGATTCAAAAAAAAAAAAAATCTCAAATTCAAATTCCAAAAGAAAAAAATTGGGCATTAATGGATTTTAAAAAGAGGAAGAAAAAAAAAGTTTCAAGAAATTTAATACTTGGCTAATGACAAAAAATGTCAATTCTATTTACAAATCTGCAATATTTTTCAAAACTTCAAATAACCATCAATATTGCAAAAATTTATCATATACATATTCTGAAATGAATTCTTGTAACTGATGATTATTTAACGTTTTTTGAAAAGACCCTTTGGATAATGAAATCTATTTTTATCAACACGAATGACTTCAGTGTTCTTCACTTTTTAACGTCTTTGATTTTGCATTATTACCACATTTAATACCTTTATCATTTTTTTTATACAAAAATCAAAACAAATAATAAAGAAACTTTTTACAAAACAGATACTTTTACGTTTATAGATCTGTTTACGTAGAGTTTTTGAAGTATAATTTTTTCTACATTAGTTTTTATTTTTTTATTTTTGTATAACTCTTGTTGTTTTTACTTCATATATATATATATAATATATTTTTTTTTTGTATGTATGTAAAATAATGATGTATAAAAAAAAGTTGAAAGAAAAAAAAAAGTAGAATTAAATGGAAAAAAAAAATTTTTTTTTTTTTTTTAATTTCTTGGTTGAGAATATTTAGATCTTCGTTTGCTAGCTAGCTGAGGAAGACTTGCATGATGTTTACGAACATGAACACCTAAGTTTCCTCTTTGTTTTGATTTATATGGACAATAAGGACATTGATGAGATGGTTCTTTACCGCCACATTCAACATTTTCATGACGTCTTAATGTTGATTTCCAACGATATTTTTTACCACAATGACGACATTGATATAATGGTTCTTCACATGTACTTGAACTGCTATAATCATTAAATGAATATTCTAAATTTTTAAAAGCTTGTGCTGCCATTATTGAATATTTATGAGATTCATCTAATAAATAATCAGCATCCATTGATGTTGAAATTTGATTTGTTAAATTCGATTTAGAATTTTCAATTAAATGAATATCATCAATTTCTGGATACTTTGGATCATCTTCATCTTCATCATCATTCTCATCAAATGAACTATAATCATCATTATCAGAACTAACATTTTCTTTACTTTTATTTGAATGTGGTTCATGTATTTGTAAAGATGGAGTTTTAGATGGTATTTGTGAAATATTTAATGGATGATTTGTTGTTTTTAATTCTTGCTGCTGTTGCTGCTGTTGTTGTTGTTGTTGTTGTTGTTGCATAAGAAGCTCTTGAGCTCTGATCTGTTGATGAAAATTATGATAACCATCTCGAAAAAGTGCAGCAGCTATAGCAGCAGCTGCTGGTGGAGGAGGTGGTAAAATAGGAGCTTGTGTTACTGATGATATTATAGAAGTTAAAGGAGTTGCTGCAGCAGAGGAAGTTGATACCGTTGGAACAGTTGATATAGTTGTTGTATTTGTTGATGTTGTTGTAACTGTACTAGATGATGTACTACTGCCAATAGATGAATATTTTATTCTAGGATGAAATGGTGCATTTAATTTTTTAGTGTAATTTTGTGGTGTAACTGTATCACCATTTATATTCTTTTGTAATGTAGATACCATCGATAATGATGATATTGGTGTTAATAATGAAGGTGTTGTAATTGTTGAAAAATTATTAGTAGATTTTGTTATATAATTAGCAGTCTTTTTAATTAATGCATTTAATGAAGATGATTTAACATCATCTACATTAGAACATTGTGATGATAGAACATCAGGAGATTTTGATCGTTCTCTTGAATAATTATCATATTTATTTGTTTTTGGTATTTTTAAAGAATTTGATTTATAAAATTCATATAACATATCAGAAACATCTGTTACTGATAATGAATTAAGTGATGGCGATCTGTTTAACACTTTCGTTCCAGATGATGTTTCTGTTATTGTCGTCGTTGTCGAAGTTTTTGAAGTTGACAAACATATTTCGGTGGTTGGTGGTGTTATTGATTTATTTTTACGTAAATCTGTAAATTACATTATTGATTAAAAAAAAAAAAAAGAAAATTGTTTAATTTAGATTTAAAAATTATTTAAGTTTTTTTTTTTTTTTTTTTGTTGTTTTAAATAATAATAATAAAAAAACGACAAAAAACAATAATAAAACAAATGTAAAAAACAAAAACGACAATGAAACAAAAACAAAAACAAGAAAAATAAAAATAAATATGGTAAACAAGTTAAAAATCAAAGATTTTTTAAATAATGATAACAATTAAAATAAAATGTAATATAAAATTACAAAAAAAAAAAAAAAAAAAACAAGTCTAGTTAGTAAACTTAGTCAACAAAAACAATAATAATAAAACATAACAAGTCTATTTTTTTTCTCATTTTTCTTTAAATATATTAACTCATGCCAAAATGTATTTTTATATTTATTTGAAGAACAAAAATAAAAAACTCATATTAGTAAAAACTAAAAAAATTATTTTAATTATTATTATTTTTATACAAATTGATACGTGACTAAGAAAAAAATGTCCTTTTATGTTTTTCTTTAGTTTTTAAAATAATGAAAATAATTTTTATGATTTTCCTTCGCCCCCCCCCCCCCCCTTTTTTTTGAGGGGCAGAGAAAAAAAGAACTCATTTATTAACAACAACTAAAATGATAATAAAATAGAGAGAAGAAAAAAACAAAAAATAAATTAATGACAATTATGAATTAAATTACACAAAAATAAGAACCAACTTTTTAAATTGGAATTTATGATAAACAGAAAAAAAAAAAAAATATGGCATATGAAGAGGTATATATGACCTCTGAAAAAATGAATTATGATTTTTGTTAGAAGTTTTACATTATTCTTATTCATATGTCTAAACATAAATACTATTTATATGTATGTATATAATATATATTAACTAATTTGTAATTTTAAAGAAATATAAAATAATAATTATACACCAATTTGTTAAAAACCAATATTAATTCTTAACCCTTTTTTTTTTTAAAACATTAAAAATAGAGTTTTGAAAAATTCGGGACTTCAAAAAATATAAATATTTTACATTTATACAGTGCACTCTCGTTAACTTGAACCCCAAATAACTTGCACTCTTGAAAATTTAGCATTGTCTGTTTTATAACTTAAACTATCGATCGCTCGCTAACTACTATAAAGACTATATTTTTTTCTATTCTCGGAAAACTTGAGAAATTTGTGTAAGAATTATTTTTATGCAAGTTTTTTATATTATTTTGGTTTGTTTGACTGATCTATAAGTTAAAATTGAAATTCTTATTAAATATTGTTACATTCACTTTCTTTGTTCAGTTGTTTAAACTAAAATGAAATTAAAGAAAGGTCAGAGACTAAGTTCTTCTGCATTAAATCATATAGTTGACGAGAAATGCAAATTTTGTAACTTAAAATTCATCATCTTTTTAGAAAATAAGTGAATTTTCAAAAACGTCAGATGATCGTCAATTGCTGAAATTCAGCAATTCAAAGTTTTAAGCTGAATTTCATCAAATTATGATTATTTGACGTTTTCAAAGATGCACTAATTTTCTAAAATATACCTAGACTAGAAAATTTACAGGAAAAACATCTTAAATATAACGTTTATTTCATTTTCTTTAAAATTGGTGAAATTGGTGTTACATAATTTGCATTTCTCATCGATGATATACTATCCATTCGATAACTTGAACAACCTATTGCATGAATTCGGTCAAATTAGGGCTAGTGTATACAGTATTCGACAACAACAAAAAAGAAAAAAAAAAGAAAATAAATATAGGAAAGATAAAAAACGAAAATGGAAATTTTCATTATTATTTTGAAGGGAAAGGTGTGACATTGTTTTACTCATTTTTTATTTTTATTTTCTTATTACAAAACAAAAATACAATATGTACATATGTCTATTTCTAAGCCAAATTTGCTGGGATATCAATATTATGAAAAAAAAAAAAGGTGAATAAGACAAAAAACAAAAATTTTGATAAAAATTAGAAATAATCATGTTAATGTTTTTTTTTTCTTTTCTTTCTTCTTCCTCATTTTTTTTTTTAACATTACACGATTATTTCCAAAAAAAAAAAAAAAACTATCCTATTTAAAAAATTCCTAAATTATATAACGTAAAAATAAGTAAATGTAAAACTGTATAAAATAAAATGGTGCATAAGAACAATAATGAATATAACAAAATGAACAAAAAAAAAAAAAATTTAAAAAAAAAATCAATGAATAAAATAAATAAATGATGAAATGTGCCATGATGATAATGATGATGTTAATATAGTGATGATAAATTTCGTGTAGAATGAAATAATATGTTTTTACAATGACATTATTTTTTATTATTTTATTATGATTATTTTTCTTGTACCTCAAAAATCCTAGATTTTTAGCATTTAGTGATTTAAATACAATTGTTTATATCACATTGTAAATTTGATGATTTTCCACCTGGAAATAAAATTATATTAGAAAATCATTGAATTTTTAATGTGAAATTTAAAAAAAATAATTTTATTTTTAATAATGACAGCAAAAAAAAAAAAAAACAAAAAAAAAAAACGTATTTAAAATATGTATTTATGCTTACATTTTCACTGAAAAAAATAATAATAATGAAACCTAGAATTGAAAAAAAAAAAAAACACATTTAATATCAATATTGAAATTTAAAAAAATATAGGTAAATGTAGCTCTCATTATCTGCATTTTACCTTTATCCAGTTCCTTTTACATAAAAAACATAAATAATTAAATTTATATCAAGAAATATTCTTTTTACCAATTTTTAAAAAAATATATATTCTATAATTTTCAACTGTTTTGTAAGTTTGTAGTGTAGCTTTGCAGTTTTTGTCCGGTAATTTATTTTTCTTATTCTTTTACGTATTTGTTTTTTTTTTATCACATCTTCTTCTAGAATAACGAAAAAAAAAAAATCTTTTTATTATTTTTAACATACAATCTAAAACCAAAAATGAAATTCCTGCAAAATAATCTCCATTTCAATCTCTGCAAAGATTGACTGAAAAGACAAAAGAAAAAATCACATTAAATCATTTCTTAAAATAAAATTTGAATTGATCATTTAAAAAAAAAAATAATACATTTATTTGTTTTATGTGGGTGTCCACTTTATTATTATTATTATTAGCTTATTACACCCATATTTACAAATTAATGTTATTCTATTAGATACATATGTAGTATTTCACTTATTTTACACTATTTCATTCCTTAATTCATTTTTTATTTTAATTCATTGCTTATAATTTATATCTTAATTTATTATATTATTAATTCTAAATATAAAAAAAAAAACTACTTAATATAATTAATAATAGTTATGAGTAAAAGCCTCCCCTAGCTCCATCCAAATCGTTCTATCTTGTGCTGCTTGTTGCCACTGAGAGTTGAAAGCCCCTGTATCTCGTCTCTCCATCTTTTTTTCGGTCTTCCCACAAGCCTGGTTCTATCAAGTGGTGTTCATTCTGTTACGATTTTTGACCATCTATTGTAGGTGAGTCGTGCTACATGTCCTGCCCATGACAACTTCAATTTTTCCGCTTTCTCGATCACATCAGTGATTATTGTTTTTTATCTTATGTACTTATTTCTAATTCTATTTATTCTAGAAATATTAAGAGTTGACCTTTCCATCGATCTTTGACAAATTTGTAATTTCAGTTTTAGTCTGTTAGTCAAGCTACATATGTTTGGGCACCATATGTAAGAATTGGTAATATCGAACGGTCGAAGACGTACTTTTTCATTTCTGGTGACATATTCGCCTTGAACACCTCTTTCAAGTTCCAAAACTGGTTCCATGCGTTTGCAATTCTTCTGTTTATTTCTTTTTCTAATCTATTTGTAAAAGAGATGAGTTGACCAAGATACACAAAATTGTCTACACATGTTAGTTTCTCTGAACCAACTTTAATATCTACTACATTTCCATTTGTCATCAACACTGTTTTTAATCTGTTCATTTCCAGACCCACTTTTATGCTTTCTTTATGTAATCTATTAATCATTTCTTCCAGATCCAATGGGTTTGTAGATATTAGGACAATATCGTCAGCGAATCTCAAGTTACTCAGCATTTCTCCATTGATTTTTTTATTTTGTAATTTGACCAATATATTTTTTTTAAATATCTGCTCCAAAACAGTTGTAAATATTCGTGGTGATAATGGGTCTCCTTGTCTTACTCCTCTTTCAAGTTTAAATTTTGGACCCGGTTTTTCTAATAACAAGTATGTCTTTTCATTTTTGTACAAATGTTTTTTTTTTTTGTCCACTTTATTACATAACTTAAATAATTACTAAAAGAAAACCTTAAAAATTCGATATTAAGAATTTTTTTAAAAATATTTTTAGTTGTAGAATTAATATCCTTGAGAAATTTTTTGAATTTTACATTCCACATAAAAACTCTTTATTTAATTTTTCTTTTTATTTTCAGCCACCCGTTTAATCACTTTTATATTGATGAATTCACATTACTTACATTAATTATATCTATACATAAATATATACTTAATAAATTGATAAATAATTTAAATTAAAAAAGTAACAATTATATTTTTTGAAAACAAATGTATGCAATACTGCATGTTGCATTAAATCAGATCAAAGCCATCTACAAAAATTCTAGAAAAAAATAACAACAGGAAATCAGATTATACTGAACCCTTTTGGGTATGTAGGTAGATGGGCATTTTTCTAATTTAATTACAATTGAATATTGCATTACATTATTTTCAATTTTATTAAAATATTTTTGATCATAATATAAATCACCTAAATTTATTTAAGTGTTCTACCTATTTTATTAACTTTTAAGATGTAAGGTGGCTGTCCGCTGTGACTTGTTTATGAATAATATTCATCTTTGGTCCTAATGTCTGGACTTTTTTTTTCTTATTTGTTTATGGTTAATTTAAGTTAAGATTCATTTTTAAAAATGTAAAATTTTCTTGTTATTCATACAAAATTTCACAATTTCGATATTTGTATATTTTCATCAATTATTTAATCCAAAATCGATCTATCGAATTACGATACTCATCATAAGTCATAATAGCATCCAATAAATCCATGGAGCAGATACAGGATTTTTTATTTTTTGTCATCATGTCAGGTTATATATGGCCAGAAAGTTTTTTTTTTTTTCAACTCTAGACCCTCATTATTATTTGATTTTGTTTGAACTTTTATGTGTTCGTTCAAATATTCCATTATCTTAGAGGTGGCCAATATTTACATTCTCGAAAAATTCTTAAATAGCATCTTATAAATAGGTGGCTTTCTTAAAAAACTTTTACACTGTGATCCTTTATACATATGTATGTATGTATTTCCTAACACCATTTTACTTTATTTCACTTTATTATTTGCACAAAATTCAAAATAAAATTGTTTCTTTTTATAAAGATAAAATAAATCTTTTAAAATTATCATCTTGAATATATATTTTTAAACTTGAACAAGCACTTTTTTTTTTATCTACCTGATATAGCTGTCTATCTAGTATCTACTGCACCCGTCTTTTAATCTTAATAAAAACTTCCTTATATATCCTTATATGTAATATAACATGTATGAATGTATGTATTTTCAGATAAAAATTTTAAAATACAGCATAACATTTTTTGTTGTTGTTGTTGTTATTTTAATGTTAAAATTACAAAAGTATCTATTTACATTAAATTTAAACAACAAAAAGAATAGATATACTTTTGCTCTTAGCATATTATTTATCATAGGTATATAAAAACAAAAAAGAACAAATTAAAAAATTACTCTCTTTTGCTATTTTAATTATTTTTTGTCGGTAATTTTAATTTTTTTTTATCATTTATGCAGTATTTTGTTGTTTTTGTTGTTGTCTTCTGTAAACAAAAAAGTGCTTATCCAAAAATTAATATCTTTATTAAAATTTATTATCGTAAACTGTTATTTATTTTAAATTATATTTAATTTTAACTGAACATTTTAAATTTGAATAATTTGAAAAAAAAAAAAAAAAAAAAACATTAAATTAAATGCACAAAATTAATGTAAAAATTTATTATAGGTAGGTAAAAATTTGCAAACACTCTGATGATCTTTTTTTTCAATATCATTTATACCCGATATATTTTAATAATAAACAATAAGTTGACATTAATAAAAAAAATGCAATCAGTTATTACAACAATTCAATATACAATTTCTTTTTTTTTTAAATCACTTTGAACACTTTGAAAAAAAAATCATAAAATGCATGCTTTGTACACAGTGCATGCAATAATAATTTGTTAAAGAAAAAAATAATAATTTAAAAATTATCATTTTTGTTTTATTTATCGTTTTTTTCGATATTAGAAATATTAAAAGAATTCTGTTAGAAAAAAAAAAAAGTTAACTGATAAAACTGAAGAAATTTTTACAAGTTATATTATTATTGTACTGAATGAAAAACACATCTGCCTTCCTGTAATTATATATGAACAACTGAAAATTTGTTACAAAACGAACGAATATAACGCTTTCTTTTGGTACGGTCGGTACATACATATGTAATATTCTTCATACATATGTAGGTATGTATGTATAATATTCATTTCACACTTCTTCACACACCATTGCAATATAATAAAATTGGGAGAAAAAAAAAAGCGTATAGAACAATTTTTTTATATATTGTAAACTTACGATAAATTTAAATTTAGTTCGAAGGATTTTAATGTTTCATATCACCTTCATCGGTATTTAACTTAACGTTTTCAACACAGGGTATATAGCAAGTAAATAATTTTATAACAAAACAAAAAATTGAGAATGTAAGTTTGGATTTAATAAGGGAAATAACGGATTGTTTTTCTAGAAAAATTATACACTGTTTTATTATTATTATTTTTTTTTTCTAAACTGAATTTTTTAAAGTTTACCACAGGAAATTCGTTAAAAATTACACTATCATTATTTCAAAACACGTAAAAATGATTTGTACGTATTGTACCATGTACACTATAAATTATGCTTAAAAAGTGTATTTTTACATGATTTTTCTTAAAGACCGTATTTTTGACATTTTTCGGCCAGTAGATTTGTTTGCAGTTTCCTCATCTTTCTTCACTTTTCCATCCAAAACGATTTCTATTTAACGATTTGAAGATACTATACTATTTTTTCTTTTAGAAGTCAGTACAGACAAGAAAGGCACACTTTTCTATATTCTTTTACATTGCGTTTAAATAAATCTGTCTCGTGATCAGATCTCAATTTCAATCGAGGGAAATCTTTTAAATTAAATATTACCAAGGGCAACAATCTCATCGGGTACTGCCTTCATAAGCACAATACTGACTTTCAAAAATAAAAATAGTTTAAGTAGAAAAGTAGAAACTTTCAAAAACAATTTTTTGCCGGATTTAAAATTCAAATATATGTACATTGAAAAATTTTCCATGAATAAGAATTTAAAAGAAAGAAGTGTAAAAGTAAAAAAAAAAATGTCAAGAATATACGGTCGTATAAAAATATACAAAAGTCCTTTAAACTCTGTGGTATTTTTATTTTTTGTTATGCTTACAAATACACCCTTTATTAATTTTAAAAACTTAAACGACTTTACTACCTACGGTTTGTGATGTTTAAAACCAAAATTCTTTGTATCTACCTACTTAGAAAAAAATAATAACAACAAAAAAGTTTTCTTTCTCATTCAAACTTGATAATAATGAGATTTTCTGTCTTTCATCACAAATAAAATCACAATTCACAATATTATTTTATTTGAAAATTATTTCTTGTCAATAGAATTAAAGCTGCTGCATTTGCTAGGCAATTTCCTTCCTCTTTTTTTTTCTTTCTATTTTTATTATATTGCAAGGAGGAATATATCAATTTAATTGAATTTCATTTAATTCAATATGCCAGTGAAGGATCAGTTAATATTTGTTGTTTTTTTTCTCTTTCATTATCCTTTTTGCAATCAACGTTTATCTTATTTCATATTTTTAACTTTTTTTAAGTTGCACAACAATATCACATTTATTATTAAATGTAGGTACCTATGTACATATCACATGGAAAACAAATTCATAACAATATTTTGCATACGAGTACTTTTTCTATATTGACTATTTAAACAAAAACAAACAAAAAACAATTAAGGAAAAGAGAAATTTTTTTTTTTTTGTTGAAAGAAATTAAAATTTCTATTTATTTATATTTACAATATTTAATATAAAATAAAATGAAAAATAATTTTGTAATATAGAGTAAGTACATACAAAAACTGCACTTATTAAATATTAAATTTATATGTATGTATGTAATTTAATATAAATTTTCTTATTATCAGTTACTAAAACGTGTCCATAATTATTATTGTTTTTTTTTTTTTTTAAATTTTGTTTGTTTTAGGTTGATTTTACAATTACATAACTTTTGTAGTCATTGTTTTTATTTTAAATTGTTCGTTATTTCGAATTTTTATTTTATTTTATTTTTTTTTTTTTAATTCAAGAAAAGTCCACATAGTCATATTTTTTATGATAACTAAGTAGTTATACATCCTTTTATACCTCGTGATATAAACTAAAAATATTAAATTTTTGAAAAAATTTGAATTTTTGTATAGAATATGCCAACAATTTTCGTTTTTATTCAAAATTATTATTTTATTTTTTTAAACTATGATATTTTTTCTTAATTTTTTGTCAATTAAAATTTTGTCTTATAATCTCAGTTTAGAAAAAATATTTATATAAAGATATATGTATAAGTACATACATACATAATATATCAGTTATATTACGAGGGATCACTACTTAACTGTCAATAATAGAGATCCTAAGTCCTAACTGAGAAATGAGTGGAATGAAATATAGATGCTTTCTCTATTGAAATGATAACCGGTACAATTTCAATATAATGTATGCATGTATGTATGTAGGTATATATTATAGATACGATGCTATCCTTATACGATTTAAAAAATGTTTAAATAAGGAACACATGGTGGTGGAAAATTTTTATTTTAGAATGAGATAAAAAATCATATAAAATATACATATATGTATGTATGAATTTTTTTTTTTCTATTTTAGTGAAAACCTTAAGGTTTTTTTTTTTTTTTTTTTTTTTGCAGATCATAACAGTAGTTTTAAGTTTTAGTACAGAAAAGTATAGAGGAAAAAAAATATATGTATATAGATGCAAGATTAGTAGGTATACATAAAGTTATTATACATAATAAAGTTACAATATTCTAGACTTTTTTTCTTCAGTTCATTCATATCCATATAAATATAGGTATAAGTTCAAAGTTGTTCTATTTCTATATATATGTATATGTACATACATATGTATTTTTTCCGTACAGATTTTTATTTTTTTTTTTTTATTTTTTCAAATCTAAAATTAGTATTTTTATAGAATGGTACTGTACTACAACAACATAAAGAAAAAATCCTTTTATTGAGCAGTTTGAAATTTTAACTATGAAATAAAAAAAAATGAATTCCATGCAAAGATAGCATAAAAAGATAGTTGTAATGAAAAAAAACTTGAGAATATACCTAGAAATGTTTAAAAAAAAATTTTACCAATAATAATCAAAAACTAGCTATTTAATTTAAATTCCTTAAAATGTATATTTTTGACTATTGCAATCATAAAATTATTGATATCCATTTTAAAGCTTGATAATGCACTTTTTTTTTTTCATACATACTCATTTATGTAGGTAAAATTTAAGGGATAAAGATACATTTTTAAGTTTTTTTTTATTTTCTGAACAATGTTTTAATCCTTAAAAACTTATGTGTAGGTAGACTTTTTTTTTTCTCTCTTGTAGGAATATTAAAAAGGAAGGTATGGTATAATACAAATTTTATTACTTCTATTTAACTTTTTTTTATTTTTTTGAAATCTATGTCATGCTTAAGCCATGCCCATTACACCAGGTATCGTTAGAAAAAAAAAAAAAGATGAGACAATCTGAAACATTCTCTTTTTTTTTCCCTGCTTTAAAATTTCAGCTTGAAGAAATAAAATATTTGAAATTGTAAAACATAGTACCTGACCCTGTAAGTTCAAATTGTACAAAAAAAAAAAAAGAGGAAAAAAAAAGAATACGAAAAATTGTATATTTTTATTGAATACGTTTTTACATTAGAAAAAAAAAAGTATAGAAAAGATTTTAAGTTATTCTCTGAATTTCTAATATTTACCTCTAAATTTCAGACGTATTTTAAAAATTGAAATTTACTTGAATTGACAAAATGAATAGATTTATTTATAATATCTACAAAATATATTTTTTTAAAAAAAATGGAATAAAATTCTAAAGAAAATTTTAAATTTTGCTTCTACCTGTTTACAACTTTTAGAAATCTCCTTTTTTTTTGTAACTTTTGTAATTCTACCTTTAAAACAAGTTTATGTAAGTATGTATGTATTTATAGAAAAAAAATTGTTTTGTAGGATTACATATTATGCACATTGTGCTTTTTATTTGAAGCATTTTTTTTTTTTTTATAGTTTAAAAAAACCAATTTAGAAAAAAGTATACATCATAATATACGAAATGGGTACCTATATAATTTTTAAATTAATTTTCAATCACATAGATTTAACAAAAAATTTTTTACTGCATTCACAATAACCGGAAATAAGAAAACAAGCTGCATTGTTGCATTTATTAATTATAACGTATGTACGTGATTGCAGAATGTTGCGAAAAGTTGTAAACAAAAATACCCATAATCAACATTTAATTTCTTTTGTGGCCCTACAATCCTTGTATGGATTTTGGCGCATTCAATTTATTGACTTTAAAATTAAATGTATTCGTTTTACACGAATCTTTAATATAACTTAAAATATACTACAAAATTTTATGGCTATTTTATTAACAGACTTTTTAACATAACTTTTCAGGATCAAATTTTATAATTTTTTTCTTAAACTTCTGAGCAAAGTGGCGTATAAGACAAAAATCGATTCTAAAGATTAAAATGTCTTAAGTGCTTCCTGTAAAGCAAAAAAAAAAACAGTTACATGGAAGATTTTCATTATAAAGCGCATTAATTTTATGTTAAAAGCAAAAGAAAAAGGCAAGGAATGGCACAATTTAAATTGAAAAGTCCAATTTAGATGGTAAAGTTTCTGAAGGTTCACGTAAATATCGATATATCAAGAATTTCCGATACCACTGTATTTAAAATATATTTTGATTGTTATTGAACCCATGTATAAAAATTGAATGTCGAATTTCTAACACTGTAGATTATGTGGTCAGAAATTCTGATATGGTTCCATTTTCTTAAATATTTCTGGTACATAAAGCAATTTAACTTGTAAAAGATGTTCTTTTTTTTTTTTTATAGAAATCCTAAAATGTACATAGGTGTGACAGGACACGAATTAAACGATCATCCATAAATTCGAATGATAAAATCTATTTTCATGTAGAAAAATAAAACAATAAAGTTTCAATACAAACAAGTGTTCTTGATTTACCAAAAATCTGTTCTTGATTTTGAAAACAAAGTAAATTATTGAAAATCCTTTAAAGAATTCTGGTGAATATTTTTTTGGAGATACATATGATTTTTTTTTTCTCAATATTTAAAAACTTTAAAACTTACAGATTTCTAAATTTACGGCAGACCCTTCAAATATTGTTTTGTTCTACTTCTAATACAAAAACAAATAAAAAAAAAAACATTCTCATAGATATTCGAGTCCTGTTTGTCAAAAAAAAAAAAAAAAAAAAAATTGTTGGTCGTTGTGGACACGTGTTAAATTTTGGTCTAATTTTCGTTTTTAAAATTTTACAAAATACGATTGTAGAGTTTTACATTCCCATTCTTTTTTTGGTAGAATGTTTTATATTGATATATAAAATATTTGTTAACTGGTTTTTTTTTTCTTTTCTAATTTATATTTAATAATTATAATAATGATTTAGAAATTAAATAAGAACTGAATGTTCTTTTCTCATGTGTTCATTTAAAAACATTTGAGAAGGATAACTTCGTGGACATAATGGACAACGATTTATTTCAGTAACAAGTTGCCGAGACATTGATTTCTTTTTAACAACATTTTGAAAATATCCCGATGATTGTTGCATTAATGTATGCTTTATTTGTAACGGTGATGATACTGAAACATTTTGATTTGTTTCTATTGATTTTAAATTATTATTATCATTTAACGTATTTAAAGATGATGAAATTGTTGTTGAAGGCATTGAAAGAAGTGATGATGTAGTATTTAATAAACTAGATGATTGATGATGTTGATTTTGCTCTTGGATGCGTTTATTTAACATTGTTAATAATATGCTCTTTTTGGATAAAGCTTTTGTAGGATTTAACTTCATATCACTTTTTTTAAGACGTTTTCTAATCCATGGTGTAGCTGAAAATAAAAATAAATTTTATTTAAAATCGATACAAAATACTATTTTTTTTTTTTGTTTTGTTTTCGAAATTAGTAATTTTTTTTTTTTCTTTTAATATTTGAGGTATATGTATGTTCACGTATGATTTTTTTTGTTTCCTTTTTTTTCTAATTTATAAAACTCTTTGAACAAAAAACCT
Organism: Bombylius major; assembly: GCA_932526495.1. Taxonomy (NCBI): domain Eukaryota; kingdom Metazoa; phylum Arthropoda; class Insecta; order Diptera; family Bombyliidae; genus Bombylius; species Bombylius major. The sequence continues at coordinate 37,665,692 of OW052046.1, forward strand.
TAATTTAAAAAAGTATTAACAAAACATCTATTATAGTAGATTGACACTTACAAAACGATTAACATACCAAAAACGTTGAAATAGAAGCAACAGTTTACATATTGTAGATAGTGCACTTTATGTAAAATTAATTCAAATATGAACAAATTGTGTGGGAGAGGGCACTTACACTTTGTTTTTTAAAAATTGTCTCCATTTGTCGGATTCTTGTCGTTCCGTTCAGTTTGAAGAAACGACAGAAAATATCGTTTCGCTGACGCTAGATAATAATATGTTGTATACGAGTATGTTGTTTCGTAAGTGAAAATCAACTCTTAAGCGATTAAAGTATAAGATTTAATAACATTCAGTCGAAAAACAAATAATCTTCAATGAACACATATAATAATAAAAAAAAATACTTCAAGAAGAATTCGAATGATCATATTTTAAAATGTTAGGAGAAACCTATTTCGATGAAAGCTTAAAATTTTAGATACAAATACCTATAAAATCAGAAATAAAACAGGAATTTCGTAAAAAAACAACAACTTTACAAACGTAAAATAATATACATATATGGTTTTTTTTAAAAATACAATAGATTTTAGCTTATTTCTTTTGTTTTATCAGAAAATAGATATTTTTGCAGAAAGTTTGAAAAAAAAATACATATTTTCGTTTTTTTTTATAAAATACTGGATTACAATTTTTTATTTTTTATTAATTTGTTTTCATTCAATAACATCGACTTACCTATTAATTGTTTACATTAATTTTAATTTTTTTTTTTTTTTCATTATATTTGTAATTTAATGTCTTATTTATTAACTTATTTTGTTAATTAGAATTTTTCAAGATTTCTAATGTTTCACACACACATTTCAATAATATCTATATACTATGTTTTACATCCCTTTCCGAAGACAACTTTTAATTTTGACAGGATTATCATTTTCCGATTCCTATATATTTAGATTGACGATAATTTCACCTATTAATGAGCCACGACGTAGGGGTATATGGATATCACAGCGCTGTCTAGTTATTGATATGGAAGGAAAATGGATGAAAAGAAAGAGTTAAGGAGTGAAAAGAATGAAAATGTCGATGAACTTCTGTAGATTAAATATACAAGTTTATTCTGTACAATCAGTTTTTTTCTTATTCTTAAAATTTTTTTTTTCAATGTCAAGCATGCCTGAATTTCTAAACGTCTTATATAACGGTAAAAAACGTCATTCATCCTGTTTCAAAACTATGTAGCTATTTGGAAACTAATAAAATACCAAATCTCATTTTTTTTTATATTTTCAAAAAAATTAAAATGTTGTTTCTGAGTTCTTAGCTCTTTGAAGCGTTTTGTTTTATTTTAAAAGTAAAAACGCTTAAACGATTTCGATCCAAATTACAATTTAAAAAAAAAAAATAACACCTTAAAAAAAATATTTTCTTCTCCTAATTAAAATAGACGAATTCCTAACTAAATACCACTAAATAGTTTAAAAAAAAATCGAATTTTCAAAAAAATTATCGATTTCAGAAAGAAAAATTACGATAAACGAACTATAAAACATTGGTAAAACGAAGAAGATCGATTATGATTTTTAATTGCCTTAAAATATATTTTATTTTTATTATTATTTAAATATAGATTAAATATAAATGTACAATACATACATATACACACATACAATACATATGTACGAGTAATAAATAAATTCATGTTTAAAGCTTATGAACAATATTTTCCATCATTTTTGTTGTTTTCCACAAATTTTTTTATTTTAGATAATCTTTGCGTTTTGTGTATTCTTCCATAAAGGGCGCATGTAAAATACTTCCTTTTTCTTTTCTTTTTCTCGTTTCGAATTTTAGAAAAAACGACTTCTTTTTGTACGGCATTTGGATTCAAAAATGCATACAGTGTACCTAAAAAAGCAAAATGTGATTATAAGAGCTTTAACAAGTTATATAAAAATTATTTGAAAAAAAACCTAGTTTTTTTTTTTTTTACATTTTTTATAGGTAACATGAAACTTGAAAAACTCCAGCAAATTTTTCATAAACTCTATAATTATTTATAACTTGGAAGAAAAAAAACTACAATCACTAATAACTTTAAAAATAAAGATACATTATTACGATACAAAAAAAGATATGTACAATACGTCGTTAACGATAACAGTATCTTTTGTATCATTCAAGTGGACTTGTTTATTAGATGATTCAAATACAAAAATGATCTCAGTAGCACATCTGACAGATATACATATTATGTATATCAGATATGTATGTCATCAAATCTAATTCTTATAAGATTTGGACTTTTAAGTTGTAAGTTATTTAAAGTCTTATGTAGATACATAAGTACTTGATAGTAAGTAGATGTATGTATAGCTACATATACTTTTTTATTTATTAATATTTACAGAATGAATCTGATTACTTACTTTACAATTTGATGATAAACGTTATGTTGTTGTATTAGTATATACTCACTTTTATTTAAATTTTAAATTACTTATTGAAAACTTTTGATTAATGATTTTTTTTTTTTTTGATGAATGAAATAAACGTATAACATTCTACATTAAATTTTACTGTTAATCTGTTAATTATCAATTATCTATAATCCATTTCGTCATCGGTTGTGTTAAACTTGTCTGCAAAAGTTAATATATATTAATTAGAAGAATTATTGAATATTTATACATAATTTTTTTTTTTTTAATTTACACTATTTAAGAATATCGATTGCTTCCACTAAGTTTTTCCACTTTTTTTTTTTGTTATTTTTTATTTTGTTCTGGTTTTACTCATTGTAGCACATTGTATAGCTTTGAAATGAACTGTATCACTAATCACTATATAAATCCGCAGTCATTTGAAAGTGTTTTTTTTTTTTTCGATAAAATTACAAAGTTGCTTTTGAAATTTTAAATTAATCAAATATCTCTTATCTTTTTGTTTTTTTTCTTTACCACTCTAAAAATGATTTTTAAAATAAAAATGTTTTCGATATTCAATTTTCGAAATTTATACTAAATTTTTTTAAAGATGAAATTAAACGGATAAAAATTACACAATTAGTAGATTTTTTTTTTTCTACATAACACTTTTTTCCTACAGGAATTTCATTTCTTAAATATTTCTACAGGAACCACTAAACAAGTTCATCGTATGAAGTCAATTATTTCTTTGAGGAATTTTTAGTAGGCCAATTATTTAATTATTTTCCGATTTTTTTTTTTTTCAATTTTACGGAGTCGTGCACATTTTTTTCTTAAACAATATAAAATGCCTCTAAAGAAAAAAAAAAAATCTTTATTAAAAAAATTTTACTCACTTTTCACTACGTTTTTTTTTTCAATTAAAAAATTAGAAGTATGCGTATTTATTTATTTTCCTAGAAATTCGGGGAATGAATATTTCCTGAATACTTCCATTTTAAGTATAGCAGTAGTAGGGATTGGATACACGGAATGGAAAATAAATTTAGATTATTTATAAAAGGATATTCAGTATATAAATTTCAAAACTTATAGATTTTATATTTGAAAAAAAAAATAATAATAATTGACGTTAACTTACTGTAATTTAATTTGAATATTTGAAAACTGATGTGGGAGTGAAGTGTAATATCCGATATTACACACACACACACCCACTCACACACCTAAATATATAATTTACCAATTTAATTTAAGTACAATAACCTATATTTTTTAAATTTTATATTATTTTATGTGAAGAATATACATATACACTTCTTGTTTTGTTTTTTGTTTTTTTAACTTTTCTACAACTTCTACGATACACTTTATAACTTTCTGAATAAACTTTTCTTTTATGACAAAAAAAAAAATACTTTGTATACAAAACGAAAAAGAACAATTTTTTTCTCTCAAGTTAAACATTTTTTCAAAGTCTTTTATTATACGTATGTATGTATTAGTGTAATAAACTGCAAATTAAAATGGATCGTGTATTTATTCTCACTAAAAACTTTAAAATTTTCACATATCAAAAAAAAAAAAAAAAAAAAAACTATTAAAATGAAAATATTTAAATAAATTTCCTTTTTTTTTTTTCTTCATTATTTATTGCTTTTGTGGACATTTTTTTATCAATTTTTGATTACATATGGTTTGTATTAATTTGTTTGTTTATTATTTTTTTATTTTTTATTTTCTGGTTATACATTTTAATTACAAATAATTTTTTTTTAAAAAAAAAAAAAAAAACATATATATTAATTACAGTTTTAATTTGTAATTTTTTTTTTTTTTCTCTTCAAAATAATAATAAAAAAAAAAAAGAATTGGAAACAGTAATAATAAAAAATAATAATAATATTAATAGATTATTAATTTAAGATATCCACTATGACTGGTTAAAATATAAAAAACATTGATCGTTGATTTTGATTTTTCTACACAAAAAAAAAAATTTAATATTTGAATAAAAAAACAAAAAAAAATAATAATGTAAATTGTGTTTAGATCTAGTTTCATGAAACAATCAATATATTATTGTATTTTGTCATTCATATGTTGTTTTTTTTTTTTTTTTAATTTTTGAAAATATATATTTACAAATTATGTATATATTTTGTTTTTTGTTTTTATGTATTTTATTTTAGTAAACTAAACAACTATTATATTTAATAACGATTTGTGTGTGTGTGTGTGCGTGTTTTTTTCTATAAAAATAAAATTTAAAACAAAAATAAAAATTTTTATTTTAATAATAAAAAAGATTATGTATATTATTTATGTTTTTTACAAAAAAAAAAAAAAAAAAAAAAAATAAAATAAAAATAAAAACTAAAAAAAAATATTATTTCAACAAAAACCAAAGTGTTAGTTTGTTTATTTTTTATTTTCTTTCTTATATTTTTTTCCAATAATCTTAATGGATATCAAGAAAATATACAATATTGTTTTTCTTTTTTTAATTTTAATTTTAATTTTTGTTTTTTAAATTATTTTAAGTTATGAAAGTGAAAAAAAATATGAAACCGTTCTACACTTGAAATATTTTAGAAAAAAGAAGAAAACAAAAAAATTTAATAATTATTAATAAGAAAATTAAGATCGTAAAAAAAACTATTTTTCTTTTTCTTAATAAATTTTCTTTTTTCTTCTGTTTATTTAGAATTAAAACCTAAAGAATTTTTTCGTTTTGTTAAATAAAATTTAATTTTTCAAATGAACAAAATATGTATATTAAAAAATTGAAAATTTTGATCGTAAGATACAATTTGTAATCTATAATTGTGATATTTCTCTGTTTTATTATTATTTTAATTATTTTATTGTACTTACGTATTCCAATCAAAAATGTGACTTAATACGAATTCGAAAATTTTTACAATTATTTGCCTATTGTGAATATGGTAATTCGTAATTCAGATTAAAATATTAAAATACGTATGTAAAGCTTGCAAGATGTTAAGAAATATGTATATATTTTTTTTTTCGTTTATCGGCTTTAATTCTAATTAAACAATAAATATTGTGTAAGTGTAAAATTTTTTTTTTTCAATTGAAAAATAAATTTATATGCTCAAAACGTTCAAAAGTATGTATGTATTCTATATATTTAACATATATGAATATGATACATTTTTAACTTCTTTTTTACTTTATTTTTATTTATTTTTTTTTTTAATTTTATTTGTTCTTTTTTTTATTTTAAAAACATTCTACAGCCCATTACCTCCAGTATATACAAATTATTCAATTATTTAATAGTAGTAATAATAATATACATATATATTGGTATATATAAAAAAAAAAAATTCATAAAGTTAAATTTTATATTGAATATGGTTTTTTGTTTGTTTTTTTTTTTTATTTATTTTTATTTTATGTTTTTTTTTTTAATATTTTGGTATAAACAAAAATTGAACATATATATGTGTATTATGTAATTTGTTAGTGTAATAGTATTTTGAACAATATATTAATATGTATCTGTAATATGTGTATAAATTGTTTTTTATTTATTTATCTATTTTTTTATTCTTTTTTTTACTTCATTGGATAGAGACAATAATTATGTTTTTATTTGTTTTTTTTTTTTTAAAATTATTTTTGTAATTTGAAATAATTTTTCTAAAACAAAAAAATGTGAAACCTGGCTAAAATTTGACATAAGCTATATGAAAAACAAAAAATATAATAAATAAATAAAAAAAGAGGAGATTTTTAGGCCATAAAAATTACATTAAAAACTGTGATTTAAGCACGTAAGTTGTTTTATTCGATTCAGCAATGACTGAGAATAATCAATTTAGCTGAATCATCTTTTTTTTTTAAAATACGAAATTTGTCTTTCTAAACTGAACTAAAAAATTTTTAAAAAAAATTGACAATTTTTAGTTATACCGTTTGTCCTTTAAATTAGGCTTTCATTTTTTTTTAGACATTTTAGCTTAGATCAAATTTTCATAAGTTTCACCGACAAAAAAAAAAATTTGTTTATTAAAAAAAAAAATAATAATAATACAAAAAAAAAGTAGTACATATGTTTAAAAAATAACAAAAAAATTACTATTATATAAAAACAAAACAAACAAAAAATTTAACATGAAAAAAGGACAAAATTAACTTTTAAATAATTTTGAAAAAAAAAAAATGAACTGCTTGAAGCAAAATACAAAAATTTTATTGTCTTATGAATTTAAATTTTAAGAAAATTTCAGATATTATATGTATATTTTTTTATTATGTATTACTTTTTTTTCCTAGGGATTTTTTTAAAATATCCTTTATACGTTTATGCATTAATTTATTCAACAACAACAACAAAAAAAAAAAAAACAGAATTATTGTTTAAAAAAATTGTTTGTGCAAAAATAAAATTGCCAAAAAAATTTAAAAAAAAGCAAATAACAAGGATTTACATTATTTAGTTGTACATAAATGTACGTACAATTATTTTTCTTATCATAAAAAAAATAAAAATTAAAAATTAAAAAAAATTAAAAGATAACGAAAAAGCTTAATTTCCATTCTTACTCTCTGTTATAATCGAAATGTGATGAGAAAAATACTTAATTATTTTTGTTTTTTTAATATAAAACATGAAAAAAAAAATTAATAAAATTGAAATTTCTTTCGTTATTTAGTTTGTTCAATTTTTTTTTTTTTTTGAATCAAACATAAAAAAAAACGAATTAAATTATACAAAAAAAAAAAAAAAAAAATACTTTGGACACTATTTACATTCAAATTTAAAAATAACGAATTAAAACAAAAAAAAAAAAAAAGTAAAATTTAAAACCAAAACAATTTTTTTTTTTTCAAATAAAATAAAAAATAATTTTCAATTAAATTAATTTGAATTTGTAACGTTACAATTTTTCTCTTGTAATTTTAAATAATAAATTTTATTAAGAATTTGATTATAAATAGCACCCAATTTTTTGATATGTTTTGTTCTTACATAAAATTTTTAAATATAAAATATTTAAAAAAAAAAAAATAAAAATTTCGACTATCTCATTATATCACATGTAGGTTGCACTGAAATAAAATAAAAAATTTAACAACAGCAATTATTCGGCTATTTGTATTTTAACTACAAAATATTAAAAAAAAAAAAAAAAGAATTGCACATAAATCAAATTTTTCTAACTTAAAACTCTAAATTTTGTGTTTTTTTTTTCTCTGTTTTAAAATTTTAAAAGTATGTCGTTTATTTCGAAAGTCACCTAATGCCATATTTCAATACATTTTGAGTTTATTTATTGTTTTTTTTACAGTCAACTTTTATGAAATTTTCATAGAACTCTGACAATTTTGTGAAAATAATAAATAAAATTTGAACTTATGAATTAAAAATAATTTAAGAAGTTGTTCATAAAAAGTAACTTTTTATGGACCATGGACCATGTTTTTATAACAAACGACATATTTATCCGATTTTTATCACATTTTTTTTTTATTCTAGGTATTTTATTTTCGAGCTTTTTGTGAATATTTTTGTTCAATCAATATTGAACTTTCAATAAAGCTCTGATTTTATTAAAAATTTAAAAAAAAAATCAACCTAGTTTCCATACATATTTTTTTTTTTTTACAATTTTATTTTACTCATAAAGTTTTTATTTTTCTTTGAAATAATTAATAATTTGATGAATAATTAAATAAAAAAAATCTCATAATTGAAATAATTTAAAAAATAAAAATATGTATATAAAATACAATAATTACTATGTAATTTTTGTTTTATTTCAGTGATAACCTTTGGTGAGGTGAACATTCTTTCATATACTTATATTGCATATACATATTTATTATTATCATTTATAATTGAACAGATCCATTCAATTTTGGATCTTTCTGCACTCTTACTTTAATCCTTATTTTCAATTTTAAAAAAATAATAATAATAATAATTAAAATAATTAATTTTGTTTAAGTAATTTTTTTATATATCTGTATGTTAAAAAAAAAAATATATCTTAGCTTTAATTTAATTTAATAATTTTTATTATTTAAAAAAAAAAAATTTTTTTCTTTTCTTTTTTGTTTATAACATCTTATCTTTTACTGTCAATATATTAATTATTCAATATTACATGTTTTTATTTAATTATTATTTTTTTTGTTTGTTTGTTTATTTAAAAAAAAAAATGTTTTTTTATTTTTTTTTAATTTTTTATATAATAACAATCACATTTAATCACATCAATATATATTTTCACAGCTCCACGGTTACGATACCTAAATAATATTATAATGTATATATCATTCGTTTTATAATATTATATGTATATTTTTATGAAAGTTATTATCATAAAAATTTTTTTTCTTCTTCTTCTTCTTCTTCTTTTAATATTTATCTTTATAATTAAATTATCATTATACATATTTATTGTGTATATTGTGTATATATATATATTTTTTATATCTCAATAATGTTATTTTTTGAAAAAAAAAAAAATAATAATAATAATAACATAAAATAAAACAAAACAAAAAATAATAAAGTTAAAGAAAATAATAAAATACATATATACAATGTTGTATGTATGTATAAAGTTTTTTTTTTTTAAACTCTTGATTAGTCTTTTTGTTTTTCCTTTTTAAATTTCTTCAAAATACAAATTTTTTTAATTTTTAGAAGAAATAAAATGTGTCTTAAAGTATATATGTACATATATAGATTGATATCATTTTTGTTTGTTTGTTTTAAATCTAACATGCTTTTTTTTTAGTAAAAAATAAAATTTTTGATTTTATATTGTTTTTAGAAATTGCTTTTTTTTTTGTTTTGTTTTTTAATTAAAATTATTTCTATTTTACTGAACTTTTTTTTTACTGAACAATGTTTTTTTTTTTTGTTTTTAAATATAAATTATCAATTTGACTTTAACTTTCTTTGTAAATTTTAAGTGACAGAAAATTAATTTTATTTTTTCTTCAATAATTTCTTCCTTTTTTTTTTTTTTTTTTTCTTTTTCTATATGTATGTATTCAACTTTGTAATTCAGTCTAGTACTTCATTTTTTTGTGTTTTTTTCATTCTTTAAAATATTTTTATAGGAATGTATGAATAAAATTTAATTTAATTTAATTTAATTCTTTTCTTTTTTTTTTTTACAAATAAAAAATTTTCATTCAATGTTAATTTTTCAATTTAATTTAAAATTAATAATAATAATTATAATTATAATAATAAATAGAATAAAAAAAACAAAAAAAAGAAAAAAAAAATAATAATAATAATTAATTAATTAATTAATTTTGGAAATGCAGTGTAAGTTTAACTTACAAAAAATTTCAAAATTTAATTTACAATTTTTTTTTCGTTTTTTTTTTTCTTTTCGTGTATTTGTGCGTAATCAATAATTTCAATTCCTTTTTTGTTTTTGTTTTTTTAAATACCTAAGGTATCACATCTTAACTAGAATGAATTACATACAAAATATTTAAATATTTTATCTTCTTCTTCTTCTTCTTCTTTTTACATTATTTTTTTTTTTTTCATCGCTACATTTCAAAATAAATTATTTTCTGTATTCATTATTTGTTTTTTTTAATCTTTATAAATTATTAAAAAAGCAATAACATTATAATAATATTTTTATAAACATAAAATTCTTTCTTTCTTTTTATTTATTTTTTTTTACTTTTATACTGCTAATTTAAATATATTTTTAATTATTTGCTTTGCAATTAAAAAAAAAAAATGACAAGTTTTTTTTAAAATTATTTTTTACTTGTTTACTTTTAAAAATCACAAAATAAAAATCTTTTTTTTTTTCAATTCAAAAAATTATTATAACAAAAAGAAAGATTAAAGCTCTTTTTTTCACTGTTTTCTTCTTCTTCTTCTTCTTCCATTTTTTTCTTTTCATACTCCATTTATATATCATTATATCAATTTTAGCGCACACGAATATTCAATTTTCAATAACATATTTAAGTAAAAGATTAAAATTAAATTAAAATAATAATAATAATATAATAATAATAATAATAACAATAATAATAATATTTAAAAAAAAAATATATAATTATAATAATAAACATAATAATAGTAGAAACAAATATATTTTATCTTTTTAATTAGATGGCTTTTTTTTTTCTTTCTACTTTTTTAATAAAATTGTAAATCGTAATAATTCTTCTCTTTTAAACAAAATAAAAATAAAAGGTTATAAAAAAAATAGTGATAATAGTGAAAAAAAAAAAAAAGTATAATATAAAAGTAAAAAAAAAAATAATAATAAAATAAATTGCAATAAAAATAAAAATCAAAAGACTATTTTTTGCATATCACATTCCAATGTTTTTTCATCAAAATGACTATTATAACAATTTCAATTTTTTTTTTTTAGTAAAATTCTTTTTAAAAAAAAAATTAACAAATTTCTTAAAAAATAACATCAATCAATTTTCACAAAATAAAATAATAAATTTCTAATTTTTTAAGCTACGAAAAAAAAAAAAAGTTAAATTAAAAAAAAAAAAAACAAATAAAAGAGGTACACCTAATTTTGCATACATTTTTTTTTTCTTTTTTGATTTATATTGTTGATTTACTTGCTTTTTTTTTTTTTTTTTTTAACCTTGATATTGAAACTTTGATTTAATGTAAAAGTAAACCTCAACAGAAAAGAAAATTTAAATGAAAATGAAATTGAAATTTTCATAATCAGTAAGTCAAAAAATATGGTTTTCTTTTTTGTTTTGTAAGAAGAAAAAAAAAGTGATAATCATTGTGCTAAGTAAACAAAATATGAATTATTTTCTTTGGCCTTTTCTGTTTTTAAATTTTTTTTTTTTTTTGCTTATAGCCACGCATTACAAAATTTTATGCCATTGATTGAAATTTCATTTGAATTGAATGGCATTCAGGCTTTTTTCTTCCTAAATTCCTAAAACGTATTAACCAAATTTTTTTTTTTTTTTGGCTAACTTAAAGAAAAGAAAATTCCTAATTTGATTTTTTGAGGTATTTTTTTTCAAATTTCGAGACGTTTTTTTTATTTTGTTCTAAAACAGAGGGGTCGGTCTTCTTACTTTTACATTAATTGACTTTTTTTAAAAAAAAAAAAAAAAAGTACTAATTTTCTTTCAATGATTTTTAAAATTGGAATTTTTGTTGTTGCAAATATTACAGCATTTATTTTGTCGTTAGAAAACTGCATTATGTAATATCAAAATTTCGAAATTATTAAATTGATTTTCGACGTAAAAAAATAAAAAATAATCGACTTTAAAAGCATAAAATTTTCTTTGAAATTTAAAAATAAATTTTAATTTGAGATCTTTATTGATATGTACACATAAAATTCTAAAATAAATATTTTATATGTTTTTAAAGTTAAACATTTTTTCTTTTTTTTTTTTACGAAAATCAACATTTAAAGTTTTTGCCAAATTTTTAGCGAAAGTACAAGTTTAAACACCCGATTTCTTTCAAAAGGAAAATTTAGAAAACAAAAACATTTACTTCACAGTAAATTTCTTTCATTCAAAAAATGAAGCTTTATCAACGACAAAAATTATGCTACAACAATAAAAAATTTAAAAAAAAAAAAAATGTAGCAGAACTAAAAAACAAACAAAAATCGTACATTAAATGAGATTTTAATCATTTTTCAAAAATTTCTTATGGATTTTAAGAAAAAAAGAAAACTAATACATATCTGAATCATACTCATTTTTTCTTAACCCCTTCCATTATTTTCACAAAAATTATCTCATATATTTTACACAGTCTTTGTACCACAATTTTTACATTTCACACACAATTTTGGAGACTATAACGATTTATATAAATCTTTTACTTGAACTTTGAACCTTTAGTTAAAAAAAAAAATATTATAAGAGTACGATTGATAAAGGTCAGATGACAAAACAAAAAAAAAAATTTAATTCATTTGAAATGAAATTCAAATTAAAATGAGTAATTTACAGTTAAAAAAAAAAAAATTATTGTAAAAATTATATCCCGAATTATTAAAAATTTTCGAATTTCGAAAGAAATTCAATTTAACTGTATCCGCCGACAGTTTGATTAAAATTTCTCATTTAATTATTTTGATAAAATATTTTTCTAATATTAATTTTGTATTATCTGAAATGAAAATGGAAAATTATATTATTAATTTTGCGATATCGGATTTTTATCGTTGAATTTGTGTTTGAGAAAATATTTTTTTCTCATGGTTATTTTATTGGTGTTTTCGAATTCGATATACAAACTGATTTAAGTTTTCAAAAAAAAATCAAACAACAACATGTTCTTCAAGCTTTGTTCTTTGTTTGATTAATTATGTTGTTGAACAAAAAAACAAAAATCTTTGGTGCTTCTAGTGACAAAGCATTTTAAAATGAACCCTTAATTCATATACATTATGTCAGTTTGTATATTAAATTTAAAAATAATCTGTGTTTAAATTCTCGTACAAATTTCGAAAATATATACATACATATATTATTTTTAAAAAAATTAATAAAATGAATAAAAGAAAAATATTTTAAAGAAAATAAAAAATTTTTAAAATAATAATAAAATTTCATATCATCGGTTTTGATGTGTGCGCATATGTAAAACTAAATTGTGTTTATGTTTTGATTTTTTGTGACATATAGGGCATTCAAATTTTGGTTCAACACCACATTCAAATCGAATATGTCTATTCAAACTATGTGGCCTAGCATAAGAATTTCCGCATCTTGGACATGTAAATGCACCCCAACCACTTCTATTTGTACTTAAACCCCCTCCTAATTCACCAGTATTTACACCGCTAACACCTAATATACTAGTAGCAGAACCAGATATTGAACTAGTACCACTACTACCATCTGCACTATTTGATTTTGATGGAAAACCTATAAGGGGGTTAGTTGATGATGCACTTGTTACAGGAACACTAACTGATGGTGAATTTGAAGGTATAAGTTTTGGAAATTTTATTGAATGGATTGGTGAATGTTGCGAGGGGGGTACTATATGTAATGATTGTATTTTTTGACGCTGTTGTTGTTGTTGTTGTTGTTGCTGCTGCTGATGTTGTTGTTGTTGAACTTTTTGTTGCTGTGTTGGTCCAGCCGATACAGCTGCTGTAGAAGCAGTTAAAGTGAATCCAGATGATATGCCAGCTGATGGTGATAAATTAATATCAACACCGGTATCACATAATACCTGAGATGACATTAAAGATGATGGCGGTGGAGATGTTATTGGTGCTGTCAGACTTGACATTGATGTTGCGGCTGCTGCTACTGTTGCAAATTCTTTAATCATTGAAGCAGTTATTATGCGAAGATCACAAGGTTGATCACTTGACGTATTTGATGTTGAATCAAATTTTTTTTGAAGTCCTTCTCCTATTGTGACACAAACTTTAAAATAATGTTCTTAAATTTGATTTAATTAGATATTTAAAAAAAAAATTTTTTTATTGTTATGTAAAAGATTAAAAGTTAAATAATTAAAAAATAAAAAAATTAAAAAAAAAATAATTTATGTTGAAAAGCATGAGAAGTGTAAACACAGAATTAAACAAAAAAAAATTATGTAACATAGAAATTTGCTCTTAGTTCAATATAAAAAAATGTTTTGCTGTTTTTTTTTTCTTTTTTCAATAAAAATTTGAAGTATAAAATATGATAACACTGTATTTTGAATAATTAAATCAGGATCAAACTTGATGAATTTTTTATTATATTTTTTTTTCTTAATGTAATTTTGTATTATTTCTCTTTTATGTAAACGACCTTGTTCATTATTAAAGAATTTCTAAAAGTTTTTTTTTTTTATTTTAATTTTTTTCTTTCTCTTGTAATAGAAAATACAATTTATTTCTTGAAAAGAGATTTATTATATTTAAAATTATAAATAGAATAAAAAAAAAATATACAACAAAAAACAAAATTAAAAATGAAATAAGGATTTTAATACTAGGAGTAACAGTTGTTCAATATAAAGTGCAAATAAAATTATCAAAATAATAAAAAAAAAACATTGATAAATACCCGATATAATCTATATAGATAATTTGATTTCCCAATTAAACCCCTTTACTTAAACCATTTTCATTTGATCATGCCAAAAAAAAAACGAAAAAAAAAAAATGATGCTACAAATAACATCCTGATCATATCGAAGGAGAGAAAGGAGAAAAGGAATTATTTGAATTTCTATATTTCTAGTCATTTTTTATAGTATAGGAAAAATTTAAATTTTTTTTTTGTTTTTTCTTACTTTTTCAATGAATTTTTTTTTTTCATTGTTTCTCGATCTCTTAAAAAATTTGGAGTTCCAACACTTTTAACACTTTACTATATATGTATTATTTTTATCAAAAACTATTTTCAGTTTTATTTGTATTGTAAAATACCAATCCTGATATATAAACTCACTAACTCTAATTTTAAGATACGTTAAGACTTTTTTTAAAAAAAAAAAAAAAACCAAATCATTTAAAAAGTATTTGAAAACACTTCGGTCAAAAGCAGAAGTATGTATAGATATTATTTTTCAGTATACGCATTATAACTCTTTTATTGAAGCACCTCGTATAATAATGATGAAATTTTAAGTTCACTTTGGAATATACATATGTAGTTTCACGTTACCACGACAGTCTACTTCTCTTCTTCCTTCTTTTTTTTTTTTATTTTTTTTTTTTTTATTAAAAAACTAAGAAATTTGATGATTTTTATAATTTAAAATCACAAATAACAATAACATTTTTTTTTCTTTCTTTTTTTTTTTCAAATAAAATAAAATAAAACACAAATAATAATAATAATAATAATATAAATAATAATTAAAATAATTGTTGAAATTTATTATCCATCATCAAAATATCCATATTATATGTATAAATAAATATTATCTGTTCCTTCTTCTGTATCTTCTTCACAAATTTATTTTCATTTTTATTGCTGCAAAATTCTGTGGCAACATATTATTTTTCACATTTATTGTTTTTTATTTTTTTAAATTTTACCCGCTGTTATCGACCTAAAATAATCAAAATGTTAATAAAAATTTATAATTAATAAATTCTTAAAAATATGTATATAAATATATATAATATTGTTAATATTTTTGTAATGTAGGTACTGGTTTTTTTTTTTTTGTCTTCAGATTTTAAATTTATCTCATTTTAATTTTTTTTTTCTTTTAAAGTTTATCTATTGGATTTTTTTTTTCTAGTATTTCAAAGACACTTTCAGGGCTCAATTAACAATATATCTCCAAAATTATTAATATAATGTCATCTAGATTATCTTATTCGGTAGCTTTTTAATAAAGAGATTCTCTGTAATTCATTAAACAAGCCTGGTGCTTGATATTAAACTTTTATTCATCAGACAGCACAGTAAAGAATTTCAGTAAGTTTATACAAAAATTTCAAAATATGTATATAACGAGAAAATTTATAGTGAACAGTTTTAAAAAATCAAATATAATTTTTACTTATTATGTTGTCCGCATAAAATGTTCTTGAATGTGTTCTTGTCCCATTTACTGGCCATCCAACACAAAAAGTCATTATAATATTATGTATATGTTGAAATTATGTGAGAATGTAGTGAAAAATTTAATATAAACGAAATTTTAAAACAAAATTTATAGAACGAACATCATAAAATTGATATTTGTTTCGAGAACAACTTACCTGTATTAATTAAGAATAAATTTTGTTCGATAAAATAAAATATCAAAAAAAAAAAAAAAAAATGTTATTATTCGGAAAAAACGTTCATGCAAACCTTTTGGAGATGAATGCCCACAAATCATCGATTATATAAGAAGAATTAAAATTGAGATTTTAAATACAATTAATATGAAAAAAAAAAAAATAATAATTAAATGAGTCATATCTGTGCAAGAACCCTATTATTAAAAACTTTTTAGCATTTTTTAGTAAATATGTAAGTCATAATAATTGTTTCTTTCTTTTTTTAAATTTTTTTTTTTTTTTATAAAAAAGAACCTAAACTGCCCACAAAAACTTGAAATTTTTAATTATGAATTATAAATTTATTAATTTTACTGAATTTACTGGTTAGTGACATTGTTATTGAATATATCTTATTTTGTATATGAAGTTAACGATTAAAACAAGAAAGTTAGGCTATTTTTTCTATTTTTAGTAACAATAAAGCCTACATATAATACGCTGAATTGTGTATCACGACAGGGTATCACTGCATTTTCGAAAACACCGAAATTATCTAAACTTTTCTATATAAAAAACAAGGGGGGGAGAGTAAGAAAATTAACTTAAGAAAACATACAAATTTTTTATCTAAAATTTAAATCTATAATTAAGAAGTAAAACATCAAATTCTTAAGACGAATATTTAATTTTATTTTTCATTTAATTTCAATACATCGTCTTATCAGAAAAAAAAAAAAAAGAAAAGAAAAAAAAAACTTTGTAAGAATTCAGTAAAGGCTATATAATATATATATTTTTTTTCTTTATATGAATTTAATTAATTCAATCCGTTTTCAATAAATAAATAAATAAATAAATAAATAAATAGAAGGGTCCTGCATTGATCTAATTTTCAACATTTTGTTTGTTTGTTTTTTTTTTTGTTTTTTTTTTTTTTTAATCATACAATTCATTCGTTTGCATATTATTTTTTTGCAAATTATAAATTATTATTATTATTATTATTATTAGTATTATTAGTACATACTATTATTATTATTATTATTTAAATTGTTTAGTATTAGTATTATATGATAAAAATTACAAATTGAAGATACTCTCTTTGGCGTTCTCCATCAAAAAAAAGAGAAAAAAAAACATTCTATTCTTCATTTTTCTTTACACTCTTTTTTACTTTTTTTTTTATTTTCTGTCTCAACCAATGACCTTTCTTTTTTTCTTTAAATTTATTTACCAATTTTTACAAGATTTATTATTATTTTTGTTTTTTTTTTTCAAACTTTTAAAATTCCGATGATGCTGATTATCAATAGCTATATTAAAAATCGATATAATGAAAAGCGTTCATTTTATTAAAGAAAGTTTTTCATTTTGTTTTTCCTTTTTTTTTTTTTTTTTTTAAAATGTTTCCAATGAGAATTTTTTCAATAAAATAAATTAGCTACACATCATAGGTATAATGGCTGCGTTTCAATATACAATATTTTGCATAACTTTTCCATATAAAAACCCCCCCTCCCTCATATTTTGATGTTTTTTAATAAAATCACCGAAACAAAACACCAATAAAAAACACAATCTGCAACCAAGGTGGATTTACATGTACATACATATAATGAGGTGTGGTGCTTAAACAATAATATTGAATTTTAAAACGCAGCCTGTGCTACCACGTTTGCAATAATAATAAAATAAAAAAAAAAAAACTGAATTATGTTTTTTTTTTTGTTTTTTAAATTGCACTAAATTTTACATTTTAAAAGTCCTTTTTTTTGTTTAATCATTTTGTTTGATTATTCATTATTTTTTTTTTTTTTTAATTTTAAAATTTAGAAAAAAAAAAAAGAAATCGTAGTACCTTAACGTATTATTATTGCTTTATGGTATTTTATATTATCAAAAAAAAAAAAAAAACATATATGTATGTATGTTATTGGAAAATATTAAATTAGTACAATAAATAGAAGAAAAATAATTATGCAAGTGAGACTTAATAATTAAGTTGTAATCAGCATTAAATATATAAATCCGATTGTAAATTGTGTGTGTGTGTGTGTGTATGTTTTTTTCTTTTTAAATATAAAAATCTTTTATTTTTTAAGAAAAAAAAATATATATAGCTATATATCTATAGTATTTACATGTATAGATATACGTATATGTTTATACATATATGTAATAATATGTCTAATTAAAGGATTTAGCAGCCTACTTGTAATCTAGTTTGTCATTCATTAACGGTCAAACAGAATAATTTCTAAATAATAATTATTTTACTTTTTTTTGTTTTTTTTTTTTTTGTTTTATTATTATTATTATTTTTTTTTTCGGTTCAAATGAAGAAAATCTATCTAATGTTGATTATTTCTATTATCATCATCATCTTTTGTTTTACATTTTGTATTTAAATGACGTTTTAAATTACTGTGAACATTTGTACGATAACCGCACATTTTATTACAAAAATATCTTGGCGGTAGACCGCATTCATTTTTTAAATGACATTTTAAACTATTTTTCCATTTATAGTTTCTATTACAATTTTTACATATCCATGGTTTTTCAATATCTGGATTATATATCATATCTTCACCATGTTCAAGACTTTCTTTACGTATTCTATGATTTTGAAACATAATTCTATATTTTTTTTCACTACTTGATGCTGTTGAACGAGATGTATTTGATAATGTTGAAAACATTGTATCATTTGTATTTTGATTTTTTGATTGATTTTTTAATAATTTAATTTTTTTATTACGTAAATTAATCGATGATCCTAAATTAGATTGATGTAATTGTGATTGTAATCTTTTAGTTTTTTTAACAGTATGTAAATTAGCTGTTGTTGATGTTGGTGTTGCTGATGTTGTTGTTGCTGATGTTGCTGTTGTTATTGTTGTTTCGATAGCTGCTGGTGTTGATGTCGATATTGTTTGTGATTCTGGTGAATTTAACATTGATGATTTTTCAGTTTTTATCGATTCAAGTGCCCATGATATTGGACTAGATATTTTTAAATCATAATTATATGTTGTATCATCATTTGGTGATAATATATTATTAATATTCGATTGAATTGAATTATTTTTACATAATGATGGTGTTGGACTTCCTCTTTCTAATTTAACTGTTATTTCTTTATTACATGAAGTATCATTATCACAATTATTATCATTTAAATTTTCAATAATTGGTGGTTCAGTATCATCAATAGTATTAGTACAAATACTTAAATCTTAATTTTATTAATATAGATTTTATAAAATATTAGTAAAAATGAAATGTAGGTGTATGTGTATACATTTATATACATAAAAATGTCCATTTTTGTTAGTAAATTGAAAATTATTTTTGATTTGATATTACAACAAAAGGATGCAGTAAAAAAAAATGATCATTATAGAATGTTAGCAGCGTGAAAATAGAAAAGAAAAAAATTGTTTATTTATTTTATTAAAATTATTTTGGTTTTTGTTAGTTTTTTTTTTTTTTGATAAATTTATTATTAATGAAATATTGAAATATATGTATGTAATTCCGAAACCCGTTAAATTTGCTTTTTTTTAAATTAAAGAAAAATTGCATTAAAATTGTAATATACAAATATAATTGCATTTGTTTGTGTATCTACTCGTATATTTGATTTAATGATACAACAGCCAAAAATTGTAGTAAGAAAACTCTCAGGCTTTGTTACATCTGAAGTCTTCTACAAAGTTATAGAAAACCTTCTTGTTTTTTTTTTCCTTCTTACGTAAATTTATAATAATTGTATATGTATGTACTTTAACATTAAAATAAGCGTTAAAAATATGCAAGTGTTGTGTTTTTTTTTTTTTTTAAATAAAATTGCTGCAGACATTAAAGTTTTTATTTTATTTTAAAAGAAAAGAGATTATTTAGCAGGCTTTGGAATTACTTTTGGTTTTAATTTATACTAATTGATTATATATACATATATGTATATAGTTTTTTTAATTTAAAAAAAATGAACTTTATCAAATAAATAATGAATAAAAAAAAAAAAAAAAAAACAAATATTGAAACAATATAAAAATAAAATTAACATTTTTCAAGTTTAAGTCAGTCAAGGATATCAAAGAATAGATAAATTTCTCATTTATACGTACTGTTTGCTCTTCAATTTCATTTATTTTATATTATAGCTACGTGTAATTGAATAATATTGGAAAATTTTTAATTTAAAAATATTTTTAAAAGAACAAGAAATTTTCGTAAATTTTCATATTCAATGAGATAAAGTGAAAGTGTCATCATTTATAAAATTTCACATAAATATAATGTAAATTAAGTTACGAATACATAAATTAATTGGGAAATTATGATCATAATTACAGGGATATACTATACATTTAATTTAATTCAATTCAATTTCAAATACACTTGATTTTTATAGTAAAAATACAGTAAAAGGAAAAACTATTTTTCCATTATTTACTAACTTTACCCAGGTAACCAACCATTCGTACATATTTCTTGAATAATATTATATTAGAAATTTTAATTTTTAAGAAAATTCGATTATTTTTCTTCTGAATTCTTCTTGAAAACAAAATAATTTTCAAAATTATCTACATATGCGCAAGCGCTGTAATAACATAGTATAGTACTTAGAAGGATATCCCTACGTTGTGGCACATTAATTATTTAAAAAAAAAAAAAAATCTGATAAAAAAGAGATAATTAATTTAAATCATACCTTGAAATCATAAAATATCTTTTATGATTACCTACTATCATATTAAAGATGAAATTAAAATATTAAATTTATATCTATATAAATAAAATATATTAAAATAGTAATAATAATAGTTTTGAACAAATAATATAAAACAAACAACAACAAAAAAATTACTAAATATACATAAATGTATGTAGATATGTATGTATATTTTTATAATATACATACATATATTCATACATGTATGTAAAATCAATTAAAAAAAATAATAATAATATAAAATAAGAAAAAATATATATAATTATGTATTTAATATTTTTACTTTGTTCATTTTCCTTTACTGCTTTTTCAACAGCCTGATCAGTCATCATTAACCAATTTCGTACTCTAATCCTTGAAAATGTACTAGCATTTTCTGTTGTTTGACTTAAATTATTTAAATTATTTTCAGGTGACATTTTTGATGAAATATCTAGAAAAGAGAATAAATAAAAAAAAAATACAAGTTAGTAGTATACAAATTTTGTTTTTTTTGTTCTGTTATTTTACTTTTTTTTTTCTTTTTTTAAATCAAATTTTATTTTTTCTCTTTTTAATTAAAATACATACACATTTTTGTTTTTTTTTTTTTTTTTCATTCAAATTCATCTACAATTATTCATTTAATCAATTAAAAATTAATATATGTATAAGGAAATTCAATATGTATGTAAAAAAAAAAACACAAATCATGTAAGAAAAAAAAAATATTACAAAATAAACTATTATTTAAAAAAAAAAACACACAAATTCTAACAAAACTAAATTCTTTAAATTTCAATTACTTTGTTTTTTATCATTATTTATTTATTTTTGTTGTTCTAGTAAGAATTTGAATTTCCAATGTAATTTTAATTATTTTATTTTTTTACTTTTTGTTATCTTGATTGATTATTTTTTTTTTTTAATGTTCGTTTTGCACTTACCTACATTCGAATTTAAATTTTTTTTTTTTTTTTTAGAAAAAAGTCTAAAAAAAAAATTAATTTCATAATTAATTTTACATAATTAATTCCCTCAATTTTAATAATTAAGTAAAATTAATTATAAAAAATTATTTTTTTTTTTTGTTTATTTCTATGCATCATGTTACACTTTGAACAAATACTAAGTTTTCAATATTACTATTTCCTATTTTGGTTCACACAGTGTACTTTAGTGTTTTTTTTTTTTTATTTTCTGTTAAATTTTTGTTTCATATAACTTTTAAAAATTTTTAATTTAGAAAAAAAAAAAAAACCAACAACAACAATCACATTATCTACAAAAAAGCAAAATACAAAAATAATTATTTAAATCATAAATATTATTTTAACACGTGTGTAAATTTTCTTTGCCCTAAAAATATTTTTGAAAAAAAAAAAAAATTAAATTAAATTAAATACAGATTGAATTTGTTAAGACGATTTGAAAGATGTTTGCTTTTGGATTAAATTAAAAACAAACAAAAACAAAAATAATTAATGTAAAATTATAAAAAAAATAAATAAATTTGGAAAAAAAAAATGACTCCTTTGGAGATGTTTACACAAAGTGTTTATACTGAAACGAACGCAAAACACATTAATTACAGAACATATTTACTTTTTACTTTGTTTTGTTTTGTTTTTTTTTTAAATAATTATCAAACAATTTGAAGACTCTATTTAATTTTTATAATTGGGGAAAAAAGAAAAACCTAGAATCTTTAAAAGACAGAAATTTCGAAAATGATCCAAAAAAAATTTTTTTTTGTTTGTTTGTTAGAAAGATTTCTTGTATCGTGTAAAAATAATCAAATTTTCTGAATAAAATTTAAAACTATATTAATAATCAAATTACATATTTCAATATACACATTTATATACATATATATATTATGCATATTGACATCCTGATTTTATTTTTTTGTTTATTTTCACAAATTTATAAGTATTTTACTTATATTTAAAAAAAAAAAAAAAAAAAAATTAAAAATAAAAATAAAAATAATAAAAATAAAAAAATTCATTATATTGTATATAAAAATTATGTAAAATCTTGATTTTCTTTTTCCATATACATATTCATATATATGTATATTATAATTAAGAAAAAAAAAAATAATAATATAAAATGTTCTAAAATACAATAAACAAATATACATTATTATTTATAAAATTGTTTATTCGATAATTCAATGTTTTTTTAGACAAAAAAAAAAAAAAAAGTTGATACATTCAATGTTCATAATTTTGATTTTTCTTTCTTTCTTTTTTTTCTTCTTCTTTTCAATTATTGAAAAAATAAAAATAAAAACTTAAATTTTGTTTTTATACACTTTAATTTTTTTCAAGACTTTTTTCTATACAAAAATAAAAATAAACAAGAACTTACATATACATACACATTTATATATATATATATATTTATATATTATTAAAATAATACACAAAACTAAATTATATATATATAATTTAAGTATATATGTATATATATACATACATATACATATACACATATTATATACTTTTGTAGCTTTTAAGGAATGAGTATTTTTTCGGTTTTGAGTAAACTTAATCATAATTTTATTCTTATAGTTTTATTTTTTTAAAAAAAAAAATTATCTTTGTTTATAAAAAAAAAAAAAAATGTAGAAAATTTTCAATAGGAGAAAATCAAAATATTTAAAAAAAAAATGAATTTTTTATGTTTATATGTATATTTTTTGTTTTGTTGTTTTTTTCTTTTGAAACAATTACATTAATGTACTTAGAATACATGTTTTTTTTTTTTTTGTTTTTCCAACAAAATTACGTTTTATGTGAATGGTTTTTTTTTTTTGGAAAATGAAAAAAAAAATTTTATATTTTTCTCTTAATTTATTTTTAGATAATTTGTTGTTTTTTTTTTAAATTTAATTTAATTTAATTTTTTTCTTCCACTGAGAATTTGCCTTGATTAATTATTTTTTTTTTTTAATTTTAATTTTTTTTTTTTCTAATTAAACATATCAATGTCTATTTGTGTCCCTTCACCATTTTAATGATTTTTTTTTTTTTGTTTTAATTTTATTTAATTTTTGTTTTTTTTTTGTTTTAGAGTATATAATTATTTATTTTTTTTCTTTCTTCTAAAATTGTAAATTTTTATTAGATGGCATGGCGCAAGAATATAGAAAAAAAAATTTTAAATATAAATTTAAAAAAAATATAAAAAAATAAAATAGAATTAACAAATTATAACAATAATTAATAATAATTAAAATATAACAGAAATTTTTTTTTAAATTTTGTAAAAGATATTTTTTCATCAATTTGAAAAGTGATATAAACAATAATTTGCGATGGATTAATTTACAAATACAAAAATAAGAAAATTATTTATATGAGCTACAAATATATTTTTAAATACATAATCATTTTTATATCTTTTTTTTTTTTTATATAAATTGATGATGAAAGTTTTACTTAAAAAATTTTTAACAAAAAAATATAAAAATTTTACTCAATTTAAACATCAAAATACAATTTTTAAATCAATTATTATTCTTTTCTAACAAAAATTATACAAATTTTAATTTAAAAAAAATATATATATAAAATAGTCTTTATGTCACAATATCGTTTTTGAGCGTTTTTCTCTCCCTCTCTCTCTCTCTCTCTCTCTCAATACAAAAATGTATAAAATAAGAAAAAATATAGTTGTCTTTTTTTTTTGCTTGCTTTTTTTTCAAAAAATATTATTCAAAAAACACTAAATACAGTTAAAATCTACATTTTTTTGTTTTTTTGTTTTTTGTTATATTTAAAGCGAATTGGAATGTGTTTGTTTTTTAGAATTCAATCTTCTAATTTGTCTTTTATTAATATTTTTTATACCGATTTGAAAAACAAGAAAAAAAATTGTTTTTTTTTTTTTTTTTTTTTTTTTTTTAATATTGTGATGTATAATATAATTTGAAACGTCATATATAAGAAATAATTGAAGATTTTGAAAATGATTTTATGTAAATATATGTGTAAAATGTATGACTAATATAATTAATTATATAACAAAAATACTACTTAAAAACATTTGAGCGTTTTTACTGTCTTTTTATTTGAATATTCAAAATCACATTTAACGGAATTATTATTTTCTGAAAGTAGTCACTAAAATCTAAAATAAAAAAAAAAATTAATTAAAAAAACTGATAAAATACAAAAAGAAAAGCAAAAAAAAAACCATTATGCTGAAGTATGTCATAAAAATATAATTTCAAGTATTAAAAAAAAAAAAAAAATTTCCAATTCAAAAAAGATGATAGCGCTCGAACAATTTAAAGATGAAATTTCAAATTAAAAAAAAATAATAATAAAATAAAACCGTCATTAATTCGATATAGAAAAAATTTCGAATACAAAATTATTTTCAAATTCGTAAATGCTTATATAAAAAAAAAATCTTATTCATTAAAAAACTAAACTTACGTGTTCAACATTTTTCTTTTTTTCTTTTTTTTTTTTCGTTTTATTTTTATTTTTACAAAAAAAATATCTGACTGACCGAAAAAAGTTTAACTAGAATTTTCAGAGGCAACATTAAAAAAAAAATCACAATTTTCAAAAAATTCTTATTATTTCTTGTATTTTAATTATTATTTTTCTTTTAAATTAGAAAGAAGAAAAAAAATCTCTATATTTTTTTTCCTTTTTCCTTTTTCTTCAATGATTTATACAATTTAGCATTAAATATTTTATTACACTTTCGTTATTATTATTATTTTATAAAACCGATTAACTCTATATAAACTGGAAAATATTATTAAAGAGATTGGTCTAAATTAAAAAAAAAAAAAATACTACTAATCCTTTTTTTTTTAAATCTTTTGTTGTTTTTTTTTTTTTGTCTTTTTATCAATATATAGGATGAATAAAACTAAGGTTTACAAAATGCAATCACACCATTATATGTCTTAATATTAATATAATCGAAAACACACAATGTATTAGGATTATTTTGTATCCTTTGACTATACAGATTTTTGTGAGACTCTTCAACATGTTACTAGGTTGAAAGATTTAAAATTTTACATCACATTTTTAGTTTTTTTTTTTTCTTTAAAATTCATTTCTATCATTTTTAATAATCTTTTGAAAAACACAAATTTTTAGGTTATTTAAGTTGACTACTCATAATTATCAGTTTTTTTTTTTTTTTACAGCTATGAAGATATGGCACTGTGAAATATAAAAATAAATTTGGCCAATTTTTTTTAATCAAATTTCAGTGAGTAATTTATATTTTTTTTTAATGGAAAAATTCAAAATGTAGTCGATTCTTTAATAAATCGATTTTGCTTAGTTTTGAATTAAAACAGATGAATAATCGAAGCGGATGTGAAATTTTAAATAATATTAGAAAATTGTTTTTAATGCCGGTTTCTTTTTTTTTTTTTTTTTTTTTCTTCAAAAGATTACAATACGATTAGGCTTGATTTTAACACAATTTAACATCTTGAACACCTTTCATCTCACATCCTTTTTTTTTTTTTTTTTTTCTGTATTACTTTGTATTATTCATTTCAATTACATTTATTAGGGGCGATTACATTTTGTAAACTTTAGCCACAAACATTTTGTGTAACTTAAACATAACTCTTAATTATTTAAATAATAATAATAATAATAATAATAATAATGATAATGATAATAATAATGATAATAATAATAATATAATAATAATAATAATAATAATTATAAAAATAAAAACGAATTATTTGAGGTATATCGTTGCTTATTTTAAAGCAAAATTAGAAAAAAAAAAAAATTTCATATTGAATTTTATTCACACATAATATAGATTTTTCATACGTATATTTAATTGAATTACATAATATCATACACTAGAAAAAAAAAATAATTGGAAATTATTAAGCAAATACAGTAATAAACGAGAAAATTGTATACAAAATTGTCCTTTAAAAAAAAAAATTAAAAAAAAATGGTGATCAATGTTTAAGAACAACACAGACTGTCGGAAATCAAGTATTTATAAAAAATTGAATAACATTTATGATTTAAAAAAAATTGAGGTAAACAATATTATAAAAAAGTTATTTGTTTTGAAAATTCAAATTCACTTCTTACCCCACCTGAGAAATTCTTTGTTTATATGTATCGACAAAAATTATCTGTGGTTTTATTTTTTAATATTTAGTCACAGATCATCCGATATAATATGTATTATTTTAATTTAAAGAAGAAAAAAATTATTAATTATTTCTTGAAGGTTTCTTAATTTTTTGATTGGTTCTATAAATTTGAAAAGGACATTAAAAATTGAATATTCTAGAATCGTTTTTAATATTTTATGTAAAATTTTTCACCACATCGAGCAATTCTCTTATATTTCCGAATTTCGTAATCCAAAATACTCGAAAATCTATGATATTTTTATTTCTTTCTCTTTAAAGAAGTATGTTCTCATGGAAATAAGAAAAATTGAAATTTAGATTATTAATTTTTGATGGGAAAAATATATGACAGGATTAAGGATTTTATTTTTTTTAAACTCTTAGGTGAATGATTCAATTTCAAATTCCTATTCAAACGGAAACATACTTCTTTGAAGAAGAACAAGAAGAAAATGTTTACAAATATAAAATAGACACGTGTAGATAATAATTGAAGTTATCAGAGGATAAAATAATAGAAAATAGAAAAAATCATATAATAAACATTTGTGGTTGAAATTAACTTTTAATTTAATTTTGTAGATTGATAGATTGTACATAACGTTTTTTAATTCAAAAACAACTAATGATCAACCATCTTAAGGACATTTTGTATATTAAGATATTATAGTTTTTTTTTTTATATATATATTTTACTGAAAATAAGTGTTTCGCTTCTACTCTCATATTTTTTTTTTTTACTTTTTTTTTTACGTAGTTTATATAAATTTAAAAATATTCCTACATTATAATACAATATGGCATTATGTTTAAATTTTAAAAACTTACTAGTTTGCTTTAAAGATTATTATTATGTATTTATAAATTTAGGATTATGTAAATAAATCTCTTCCCTTTTTTTTTTTTTTTGTAAAAAAAAAAAAAATTTAATGGTACAATCAAATTCGTTATTGCTTTGGTTGTACAAAAACCTTCAAAATCTACATTAAAAATTTTTTTTAAAAAAAATATATATAATATGTATATATTTTTAATGATATTTAAAATTGTGACTTATTTTAAATCATAGACAGAAAAAAAAAAATCAAAGTTAGAAAACTAAAAAATAAAAAATTATAAATAATCTCGTAAACTTGATATCATTTTAATACGTACGATACGATTTATTTCTTTTTTTTTGATTTTTTTGATTTTTTAAAATAATTACGCCAATTTTTGATTATTTTTATTATTTTTTTTTTTTTGTTGTTTTCAGATAGAATCATATACAACACCTCTTTTCAATTTTGATCCAGATTTTATAGTTAAGTTCATGAATTACTGACAAAATAAAAAAGAAGAAATATTAATAATGATGAAAATAAAAAAAAATAAAACAGAAAATAAAGTTTAAAAAATAAAAATAATAAAATAAAGCCAAAAAATTTATAATAATAATAATAATAATAAGCATATAATTCAAAATTCATTAAAATTTAAAAATCTTGCGATATTTCTATATATTCGAAAAAAAAAAATTAAAAGTTAAAAATCATTTCAATTCAATGTTAAATTCTGATTAAGAAAAAAAAATTTATGTATTTCTTAAACATTATTATTTTATTTAAATTTAAAAAAAAAATATAAGTAAATGAATATTTTCATGTTAAAGATATAAATAATATAGCAGATATGTATTTCGAAATCTGTTGAAATGATCTAATATGTATTTTTTCAAACAAACACACACACACACATAAACCACACATTTCTATGTTTAACTGAAACAAATAACGATTTCCATGAATAATAAGAAAAAGAAGAAAAAACGAACAAAAAAAAAATTTCATTTAAAATTTTGAAGAAAAAATATCCATCAATAATGCATTTCTTCCTCTCACCCCCCCCCCCCCCCCCCCCCTCCCTCTCCTGAACAACTACAAACACCCTACCCATCCTACCCTCCCACCTTTCGTTTTTCCATCGTCATGTTTCGGAAATGTATTTCAAAATGAAATTTTATCCTGAATCACTTAAGTTACATTTTTAAGTAATAAATTCAATTACTTTTTCCCCATCCCATTACTATTCTCTACGATTTGGTACAATAATTTTCATACAAATATGGTATTCTATATATGGCTGCAATCTATTTACTGTAGAAAATTAAAAAATTTCGTTATTTAATTTTTAATAGTCTTAAGAGTAGGACAATATTATGAAGATGAAATGCATGCCATTATTGTACTGTGGTAGAGAATTGAATGTCATTGTAATTTGTCATCGAATGCAACTATTTTCTTTAAAAAACACCCACCCTCACCGGCTTACTTTCTATCATCACTTAATCGATCTTTCTTCCCTTACATACTTTTGTATCAGGATCTGTGATGAATTTTACCCTCTTTATTTTCACTTATATAGTGTGTGAGCTTTTACTTTACCATTTAAATTTTGATTTGTAATAAACTCTTACATATTTTAAACATTTTTATTAGATTTATCCTGGAAAATAAAAAGTCCAAACGGGACCAAAAATCACTGGATGTCACATTCACTGGAGTTATATGTTAGACTTTAAAAATATGTCCTTTGATTTTATATTTCACTATAAGTCACATGAAACATCAAGTTCAGTTCATCTGACTTGATTTTTTCATATAAAAATTGGAAGAAAAAAATTATTGAAATTTAAAATAAATACACAAGAGTAAAATTTTTCAATTATTAAAAAAATCACACAGTCTTTATTTGTGACTATTTGAAGTGACTGAATAATTAATTAGGTAAATGATTTTGTTCCTTGAAGAGGAATCAAATTATGTTTTTCTTTTTAAGAAAAAATTTTGAAGAGAAAAAGGATATAAAAATGGTAAAAATGTTCAAAATCTTTTAATGCAATCATTCTAATCAGCAAGACCAAATTTTCTTTTGTAACTTTCATCATCGAATCCATATCGACTACATAATTTCATATTTCTAGAAAATTGAAATTCATGGCTACTTACTTAGTACCATTGAATTTACATAATTTTCTTTTTTCAATTGATTTTATTTTTCAAATAATTGAAAAAAGAAAATTTCTATTTAAAATTTCATTAAAGATTTTACACTAAAGCAATATTAATTGTAAAATTTTGATATTCAGACTCAATAATCTCAATTTGCATTGATTTATTATACTGTTTGTACAGTGTACCTTTAAAATAATTACATATAAATAATTATTTGATTAAAGAAATATCTTAAATGAAATTTAAAATAGACATACATATATGAAATTCAATAACAACCACTAAACAAGTTCAAACCAAACTATAAAGTTACATTTTAGTACCATGATTTCGTATCATACTCGTATATTATGGCGATATTATTATTATTATTATTTTATATCATTAATTCTTTTTTAAAGTTAAAAGAAATGAAAATTTAAAATGAACTCATATTTGCTGCTTCTTCTAAATTAAATTCACTTTTTTCACCTCCGGTTAATTTTAAAAATTTCTCTTTATGCATTCTTTCCATATGTCTTCCTATATGCATTTTTTGTTTAGCACGATATACACAAAATGGACATTGAAATTGTGGTTCTTTACCACATTCCCATTTTTGATGATTTCTAAGTGATGATTTTAATTTATAAATTCTACCACAATCTGGACAAGGATGACCACCATTACCACCGCCTACACCAGAGAGAGCACCTAAACTACTTAATAAACCTGCCATACCACATAAATTATTAGTATTATTATTACTTCCTGTTGATGTTATATTATTATTTTTAACATTATTATTTGTTGAACGTGTTTGTGTAACATTTAATAATGGTGTCGATGATGATGATGATGATGATGATGAAGATGATGATGACTGCAAATTATTATTATTATTTCCACTTGTAATATCTAAATTAGGTGTACTTGATATAACATTGCTAATATCAGCTGTTGTAATACTACTACATCCATCTGGTGATACATATGTTGATGATATTGGTGTTGTTGTAATTATATCACTAAATTGTTTACCACCATCATTTTGTTGATCACCACGTTGTTGTTGTTGTTGTTGTTGTTGTTCACGTTCACGTTCACATTTATCATTATTATCATAATTTGCAGGTGTTGGTGTTGATGATATTGAGGTAGTTATTGTTTCTTTTAATGTATTTATTGATAAATCAGTTGGAAATATTAATGGATGAGCACCTTCACGTAATTGTGTAACTAATGGCATTGCTAATCTTGCATTCCATTGATCCCATGTTAAACCAGCTATGCGAGTAATACTTAAATCTTCAGCAGATACTGAAAAAATTTTTTTAACAATTTATATTAGATATATTTTAAATAAAACAACAACAACAAAATAATAATTTACAAAATTTTTAAAAATTAAAATTAAAATTAACATAATTATGTATGTAATTTCAAAGTTTCCTTTTTTTTTAAATTAATTTATGTCTAAATAAAAAAAAAAAATTAAATAAATTATGAAGCTTAACTAAAACAACAACAAAAAAAAAAAAAAAAAGAAAGAAAAAAAAGAAACAAAAAGAAGGGAATAATAAAAATGTTTTAAAAAAAAAATAGCTTGTTTTAGAAAAAACAAAAAACAATTTTTTTTCTTTTTTTTTTTTTAAACATATTTAATTAGCATAAAAGAATTTTTTTGTTTATTTTTTGTTTTTTTTTTTTTTTTTTTTTTTTTTAAATTAAAATAGGTAATTAGTTCGAAAAAGGAAAAAATAAATAATTTAGAGAAATTTTAAGAAAAAACTAAAAATGCATTAAAATAAATTAATTAATAATTAAAAATAAATTAGAAAAAAAAAAAAAAACAAATACTGAAAGGAATTAAAAATAATTCAAAATAAACTTCTTCTTTTTTTTTTAGCAAAAATAAAATAACATTTCATCGGCTGAGAAATTAAATGTTGTACCTACATATGTGAATATTTAGCGAATGGAACATAACGACATTTAATTTCCCAGGCAACGATTTGTATACTATTCAAATGTCATTAATTAATTAAAAATTATTATAAACACTACAAAATCATATTATTAGATTTCAAATAATAATTACAATGAATTTTTATGCAGTGTTTATAATAAACGACTAATTGGAGAATTTAAAAAAAAAAAAACAATTTCCAAAAATAATTAAAATTTGAACAAACAAACAAAAACTAAATAACCTTAAAATCAAGTGAAATGTTTTAAAATTTATAAACAAAAAAAAAAAACAAAAAAGAAAAATTTTTTAAAAAAAATTATATTATCTCGTTAACACGTTGACTGTTAAAACAAGTCATAAATCAAATTTATAAAGTGTATTTTTCACAAAATAAACTTCCTTAATTTACAAATATAATATCGTCGCCGTTCTGTGAAAAGTCACTAAGTCACATTTTGGTTAAATTGAGTTTTTTACATCATTTTTTTTTTAGAAATTTTCATAAAAATATTGTAACAAAACTCACTAAGTCCTTATACATCATAAATATGAAGTTATAAAAAATTAAAAATTACTATGTCAAATTTTTAAAGTTTTTTTTATCTGTGAAATTCAAAAAAAAAAAAAAAAAAAAAAAAAACAAAAAAATGTCATCATTGTCGATGAAAAATCACTTAGTCCAATTATCCTCCCGTAGACTACTTAAATAATAATTACAGTTTTTCAATAATATGTTGTAAAAGAGCTATATATACATATACTATAAATCACTTTGTCTAGTTCAGCGAAGTTATATTCTTTAAAAATTCGATTATTAACTTTGAACGTCATTATCTCAAACTTTTCACAGAATGGCGACGATATATTTTTACTGGATTGAATAAAGAACAACAACATTCAAATTGATTCTAATGTTTCACAGTAAAACTATTAAGAGAAAAAAAAATATGTACATTTCATTCATGAAAGAAAATAACATATTTTCAAAAATTATAACAGTCAACGTGACAAAAATGATATTAAAAATAAATTTATAAAAAAAAAAAAAAATATTATAAATAAATAAAATAAATAATAATCACACATTCAATTAAAAAAAAAATAAATAATGATGTATTATATTTTGTACATAAACACAAAAGCTCCTTGTTATTTAAAAAAAAAAAAAAAAAAAAA
Source organism: Bombylius major (assembly GCA_932526495.1). Lineage (NCBI taxonomy): Eukaryota > Metazoa > Arthropoda > Insecta > Diptera > Bombyliidae > Bombylius > Bombylius major. The sequence goes on from OW052046.1 coordinate 37,698,842, forward strand.
TCATTAAAAAAATGAAATATGAAACAATTCTTTAAAAAATCGCTTTACTTGCTCTCTCTCTCTCTTTCTCTCTCTTTTTGTCTTTTTCGGTTTTTCTTATTTTTTCTTTCTCTCTGCCTTAATAATGTATACATATATTTTTTTTTTCCTAAATTTTTTTGTATATGTATGTTATCTTCGAAAATTTTCTAATTTGAATTTCGAAACTTTGAACAATATTATTTTTTTTATAATTTCATTTCCATTTTGTAAAAGTTTTTCCCATTTTCTTTTTCATGATCCACCTAAAAAAATAAATTTTAAAAATTTTTTTTTTTTTTAAATTTACATGCAATTAAAATTTCAAATTGTCTAAAAAATTTTACATTAGTTTAACATACATACGTAATGATGTAAAAACTAACAATTATTTAAAAATAAAAATGAAAGGAAAATGAAAGAAAAATGAAGAAAAAAAAAAAATACAGGAAGAAATTAATTTAATTAAGAAGATTAAGACTATTCCAACAACAATAGAAATGATTCGTTATTAACAGGAGGAAAAAATGAATGAATGAAATTTTCAAAATTAATATTTTATATTCTTATTTATTTATTTTTTTTTTGAACGAGATTCATCCGATCGTTATGAAGAAAAATAATTTCATTTTGACATTTTGAAATTTAAAAGCCATAATAAAAAAAAAAAAATTGACGAAAATTTGATTAAAATTTCCTGAAGAAATCCTTTTTTTTTTATTATTTTCTTGAACATAAAATATTTATTATTTCATTCATTCTTTCAAAATTAATTAAAATTAATGAATTATTTTCACACATTATTATTATGCATGTTATGAAAATCTTCAAAATCTCAAAAAAAAAAAGAAAAAAGAAAAATGAAAATGAAAATTAGAACAAAACAACAAAAAAAAAAAGAAAGGAAGAAAATATGGAAAAAAAAAATATACAATTATGTTAGTGTAAAAATTATTCTTGTTTTTTTTTTCTTACTTACCGGATGCAGTTTTTTTTTCTTACAAAAAAAAAATTCTTAATTTTATAAAAATTTTTCTTTTTTTTTTTTTTTAGTGATAAAAGTTAACCTAAAAGCAAAAAAAGAAAATTATAACATAAAATTTGATTATTTTAATAAAACACTGCAAAAATTCTGATTTAAATTTGTTTTTTCTCAATAAATTAATTATATTAATATTATTTACAATTTACAAAAATGTATTTGTAAAATTGTGATTACATTTGGTTTGTTCAATATTTCACCCTTTTTATTAACTTTTTTTAATTAAAATTTAACTTGTTAAAATTTTAAATAATATAAGTTAATGATGTTATTTCTTCCACTAATTTTTTTTTTTCTTATTTCATTTTCTTTCCTGTCATTTGACGTAGATCAGCGCCATCTATGACCGTCTACCTAAAAAAAATTATACGTTAGTGAAAATTCTTTATAGGAAAATTCTAATTTTCTTTTTTTTCTTATTTTTTTTTTTGTAAAAAATAAAATTTAAAATTTGAAAAAAAAAAAAAAAATTAAAATTTAAAATTAAAAAGTAAAAAGTAAAATTATATAAAAAAAAACAATAATAATAAAAGAAATTTGCATTTTTGAAGGTATATATTTTTTTTTTTGAAATAAAACATCATAAAATTATTCATGAATAAAACTTCACTTTTTATATAATTTGTTTCAGAAACAAACGAACAAAATAAAAAAAAAAAAAAAGATTTTTTTTTCACACATTTTTCTCTATTTTTTTTTTCCAAAAAAAAAAAAAAAATTCTTTTTTTATTTATTTTATATTGACTTTATATATATTTTATATATTTGCCTTAACGTTAATCGTTCTTACAATACATATACATACATTAAAATCAAAAAAGAAAAGAAAAAAAAAAACAGTTACAAAGTTTTAAAGTATAGAAAAATTTCATTTCATTTTTTTATAAAACAGCAAAAAAAAAAAATAATAATAATAATAATAATTTGTATTTAAACTATTCCGAAACATTTATAATAATAATTCTATATTATCCAGAACATTAGAGATTTATTTAAAATTAAAATTTATGATTAACAAACATTTTTGAAAAATGAAAAAAACAAAAATCTTCTCACTCTTAAGATTAAAATATTGGATTTCTCTAGAAATTTATCATTTAAATTTTTTGTTGCTTTTTTTTTTTTTTTTTGTTTCAATTGAACATTTTACATATACAACAACATGTTTGTTTAAAAAAATATGACTTTTCAATGTAGTAGTTCACATTAAATTTCGATAAATTTTTTTTTTTTAAATGTATTTATGTTTGTTTTAAAATTAAAATTATAAAGAAAAAAAGAAATTGTAGTAAATAGTGTTCTTTTTTAAATTCTTTTATACTTGATTTTTTCAAGTGAACCAAAAACAAAAACAAAAAAAAAAAAAATTCTTTTCATAAGAAAAATCTAATGGGATAAAAAATATATTTTCTAATATTTTTTCCATGTTTTTTTTTTTTTTTTATTTTCATTTCTTTTACAAAATGCGTATTCTTTATCAATATCAAAAAAAAAAAAAAAATAATAATAATAATTATTTAAGAATCTTTTTTTAACATAAAAAAATTATTAAATTAAAATTAGCAATAGAAAAGAAAAGAAAAAAACAAAATAATTGAACATTATTTTATACATATTCCTTGAACAAATTATACATACACGTATTAATATTTTCTTTCTCATTTTTGTTTTATTTTTCATGAAATAATATCTTGTTTTGTATTTATTTATTTATTTATTTTTTTTCTTTTTCTTCTTATTCTTCTTCTTGTTTTAAATGTGAATCACACATATTTGAAATCTTAAAAATTATATAACTGTCTTAGTATGATTTAATTCTGCTATAAGAATTATTATAATCTTTGTTTGTTTTAATTTTTTCTTCTTCTTTTTCTTCTACTTCTAAATTTCATAATTGAAAATAAAAGCAAACAAAAAATGTATATGAAAAAAAAATATATATACATACATATCTCTAATTAACAGATATATGTATATTATATACATGTATCTGTATGTAAATGTATCTGTGTTCTGAAAAACTGAAAAAAATAAAATAAAATATACATTCATATTACAGTTATTTTTTGTTTGTTTGTTTCTCTCTCTCTCACGACGGTAAACACAATACAGCGATTTTCGTTGTCGGTTGGTGATGGCGATCAAAGTGTATATACTATACTATAAAGTGTGGACACTTTCCCCTATTTTTGTATGCGACCTAGAATATACACCAACAAAATGTACATGCTGGGTCGCAAATTTCAATACAAATTTTTTAAGGGGAAATGAGTGTCTTTTCTTGTTATAAATCTATATTCTTTGATGGCGACAGGCGTTGTATGTTTTTTGTTATTTTGTTACAATAACGGCCAACCAATAACGAAAATCGCTATATTGTGTTTACGGTGTTAATGTTAGCATTATTAAGATTAGATTTCATATTATATTGACACAAATTTTATTTTTGTGTACTTTTTCTCTTTTTTGTTTTTTTCGTTTACATATTCTATTTTTTTTTTTTATTTATTTTACGAATACTCAATGTAAAACATTTATAATATTTTATATTTTCCCATAAATATTTTCTAAAATAAATGTTTGATTGTTTCGACAGATAAATTTAAAAAATAATAATAATAATAATAATAAACTACAACTAGATACTACTAAGATCATAAAAATTCATCTAGAAATTAAAAAAAAAATAAAATAAAATAAAACAAAAATTAGCAAATAATGTTGGTGAGAAATTAATGTTTAATTTAATTTAAAAAAAAACATTTAAAGAAAAAAAAAAGAAAAAAGTGATTAATGTATTTTTTAAATTTATGCTTTTTTTTTCTTAGAATAATCGGTAAATTAAAAAAAAATAAAAAAAGTAAAATAAAAATGTTTAATGAAATATTAAAAAATTTAGCATCTATTTGATAACAGAAAATATCGTAAACTTTCTTATTTCTTTTTCTTATTTATTTATTTTTTTTTTTCAAGATTTTAATAAAAATGAGAAAAAATAAGGATTGTATCTCACAAGAGAATTACATATACATATATGTATATAAATGTATAGTATAGACAACTAATCGTTCCACATATTTTCATAATTATAGTTTTTAAAATTATTTCTCAAATATATATATTTTTTTATTTAATTATTTATACAACCATAATTATTATTTTGGATAAAATAATTATTTCATATTAATTGTTATTCCTCATTTTTTTTTTTTTTTTGTATCATCCTTCTAATTAAATTTACTCTTTTCCTCTTCTTATTTTATTAAAAATTTGTTTTATTTATTTATTATTATTATTATTATATTTTTCTCATATTTTTCTTTTCTTGAATCTAAAATTTACATTATCATGATTTCATACATTATTAATCTCAAATATATATATACTATATATTCAAATAATTTGCTCATCTGTTTTCTTATTTGATTTTCTCTGCTACATATTTTTAAAATTATTTTTCATCTTTCATAAATTTTGGATAATATTTAGCAAATACATTTTTGTATTTTCTTTTTTTGTTTTATTATTTATTATTAAGGAAATTTGTATTATTATTTACACAGTATTTTACTTTTCTCTTGACTCAACTACTTATAATGGTTTTTTTTTTGTTTTGTTTTTATATTTTTTTTTTTTTTTTCAAATGATATATATTTGGAATTAATTGAATTTTTAATTACACAATTAAATGGGTAATTTATTTAATTATTTATTTATTTTGTTTTTGTAGTTTATTTTTAAGTATATATATATATTCATATTATTATTATTTAACTTATTTAACATGAAGAGAAAAATTATTAATGTAAAAGTAAATGTAATTGAAAAATTAAAAAAATAATAAAAATAGTAACCTACCTAGTCCATTTCTATTACATATAAATTGTTATTATGTATGTATGTATTATGACATATCAAAATAAAATACATTTATGATAAAAGTTTGTTTTAATTACTTATTTATTTTTGTTTCTTTTTTTAATATGAAAAGATTTGAGTTTTTAAGTTATTCGGCTCTTTTATATTGGAGGAGGAGAGGAGGCATTGAAATAGCTTTTAAAAATATAAAAACAAAAACAACAAACAAAAAAAATAATACATATACATCTATTTTCATACATTTTCATTTTGCAAACATGTAACATTTTTAAATTTTGTTTACGGCACCACACAAAATATCTCATTAGGTCGAAGTGCAAATAGCCCAATTCATTTTAATCTTAATTTTTTTTAATGGAAAATTTCAAAAAAATTTTAACCTATTAATATTTTTGTTTTTCTTTTTTTTTTTTGATTTTTATATGGAAGAATATGTGACTTTCCAATTTTTAACTCTTATACCTCGGGCTTGTATTAGTTTGAGTCAAATAAAATATGCTATAGATAAGAAAATAGTAAGTTCAAGAAATGAAATGCAAATTTTTTTTTTTTGTATTTTACTCTAGAGTAAATGGATTTTTACCGTTTAAAATTCATATTAATATTGGACCCTTCAAAGAATATCATAGCCAAATTTCAGTTTCCTAGGTTCTACGAGAACATACTATTCTAAGCAGCCAAAAAAATGTAACATTTTTGTTACATGAAATTATTGCGTTTGAGTTTTATGTTTGGCAACCTGTAGTTCGCGCCCTGTCGCAGGAATATTTTTCGTGTCAAAGGAGAAGTTTTATAGAGAGAATGACAAATACTAGAATACTGTGCAGAAATTAAGTGTCAATCAGTTTACAGAGTACCGAGATATTTAATTTTGAAAATATTAATTTTTTTGTACATGCGCATACTTACTTTAATTTATATCCAAATGTAGTTTATTTTTTTCTTTTTGTAAGTGATTTCATGAAAAAAGTCTGATATACATACATATATTTTGAGTTCAATAATTGGCCTTTTTTTTTTTTTATCTCAGCATTCTATAAAATTAATTTTATTTATAAAATAAGAATTTTTCTAAAATAGCTTCTTTCATTAGTTATAAATTTTTATTTCATGAAACATTGAAACTTAATTTATTAATATTATGATATCTGGCAGAATTCTATATGTAAATTAAAGCATTCTCACATGAACTTTTTCTATGCTATCTTATCATACTTATATGATTTTCAGTGAGATATACATACATATGAATCCACTGTTCATTGATAAAGAACAGGACTTGAATCAAACGACTTGCTTATATGATAAATAAACAATTTATATCGAATTCGGAAAAATTACCAGTATTCCATTTGTGTGCTGAGATATAGATTTTTTAAAGCATAAATTTTGAATAAAAGATCGATATTTTGATTTTTGGACCTACAATATTTGCATTCAAAAAGTAAAAAAAAAATTGACATTAATGTACATATTAACAAAATCTGTAAGTACGTACTTGTTTTTTTTTTCTTTCTTTTTTTCATTTTATAAATTACATATGACATCAAATCAATTTATACATCATATCAAATACCTTTTTTTTTTTTTTTTCTAATTTCAAATTGCTTAAAAATGCTTTATTCTGTTTTTAACAATTGTTTTTTTTTTTTTGTCATTCACATAAAAAAAATTCAATGTTTAAAATAAATAAAATTCCATACATAAAATATGTAAAATTTGTTTGTTTGTTTGTTTTTTTTTTTTTTAGTTATATGATGAATATCGTCTTGAAAAATGTTTAAAGAAGACGATATTGAAAAAAGTTTCATGAACAATATTAATTAAAATAATTGTAAAAAATTTTTCATTTAAAATAATATATAAGATGCGTTTGGCATGTACATACATATTTTTTGTGTATTTTTCTTTCTTTTTTTTTCATCGAGTGTCACATTTTAGAGCACCGGTATTTTTTAAATTATAATTTTGTTTTGTTTTTTTTACTATGAAATTTCAAATTTAGTGAACATTTTAATTTTGAAAAAAAAAAAAAAAATATTTATCAAAAATGTATAAATACATAAAATTTACTTATTAATTTAAGAGGGGTATGTAATGTATGATAATTTCTTCTTCCATTTTTGTTTTGTTTTTTGTTTTTTTTTTTGTTTTTTTTTTTGCATTTTTATCTTACTTATATATAATATGTATATTATTTTTAATTAATAAAATAAAATAATTTATGTAGGTCTTCTTCCACGTTTACTTTCAAGCTGTGGTTTATCTGGATGATGTTTACGAACATGAACTCCCAAATTTCCACGTTGTTTTGCTTTATAAGAGCAATAAGGACATGGATGACATGGTTCTTTACCACCGCATTCAACATTTTCATGACGTCTTAATGTTGATTTCCAACGATATTTTTTACCACAATGACGACAGACATATAATTTATCATTATCTTCACTTTGACTCATTGAATTATCACTAATTGATAATTCATATGTTGTTTGTTGTTGTTGTTGTTGCTGTTTAATAGGCGTTGTTGTTAAAATTGTATAACTTTTTGTAATTGTTTGCTCTTGTCCATGTCGTCCAGGTGATTGTTGTGGTGAATTTGTATCAGATGTAACTTGAGTTTGTTGATGTGTAGTTGTTTGCATATGTTCACTTAATTCGGCTGGTGCAAAACCAATACCAATTTTTGTTCCATCTGGTAATTCAATATCATCAATTTCAGCATATTTTACCAAATCACTTATTATTGATGCTGATGCCTGTGGATTATTTAAATCAATTTCAGCTATTTCATATTTTTTTTCACCCATATCTGTATCGGTTTTTTCAGTTATTTGTACTGTTGTTGTTGGTGCATTATTTCCTTGCTGTTGTGGTATCGGACTTGGAAATTTACCACGAGAATATTTAATACGTGGTCCAAGATTTTTTGATTGAATATTAACTTCACGTAGACCAAGTAAATTATTTATAGCCTGTTGATTAGCTGTTACAATACTAGCATGCTCTTGAATTTGTGGCTGAATTATTGTTGCAGTTGCAATTGCTTGACCAGCTACCGAACCTTGAGGTACTTTTTTTAAATTTATCAATTCTATAGTAATGAAAAATAAAAAGAAAAAAAAAATATTGACAATTTTAATTAAAAATATGTTAAAAAAAATATAAATGGAAAATTTTTAATCTTTTACTCCAATTAATTTTTTTTTTTAAAAAAAATGAAAAGCGAAAAGATGGAAAAAGTTAACAAAAAAAAAAATCAAAAAAAAAAATAAAAATAAAATTTAAAAAACTAAACAATTAAAAATGTAATGTAGTGCATATTTAATAAGACATTATTATTTTCATCGTTTCTCATTGAAGGTTTATAAAGTTAAACAAACTTACAATATATTATTTTTAACACTTTCCTTCTTCTTTTTTTTTAAATCTTTTTTTCTAAAAATTTTTATTACTCGAAATAATATTTTACCGTTAATTTAATAGAAAAAAAAAAGGAATTTTAAAGAACCAGTAAATATCATCGAATTTTTTTTTTCTTTTCCAAAAATAAATTATCTGAATTATGGCATAATTTTATAAAATTTCAAATACAATTCACAACAGATTCAAATCTTATTGACGACGCTACATGGATTTAAAAAAAAAAAAATTTTCCAGTGCACTTTCTTTTTCCTTTGTATTGTGTGTCACTATTCCAAAAACATCTAATTAATAATTCCAAATTACATCTGAAATATGTATAAAACGTACAAATTCAAAACCTAGGCTATGTGTACACTAAATTAAATTTTGAGAAAGCACACAATTAAAATCATCAAATGAATAATTCAAATTTTTAAAACCAATTTCCAAGTGCAAATTTTCAAGTGAATTTGTAAGAAATTTTCATTTTAAATATTTTATTTTTCAAATTCAAAATTATATAAGACCAAAAATCAAGTAAACTGGAAAATTTAGAGAGAAAAAAAAAATTGCCAAAGATTTTCGAACAATAGAGAACAATTCGTAGAAATTTAAGCAACAAAACGGTGAATATACCAAAATTTGAGCGTCTGTCAGTAAATAAAAAACTAAAAACAGACTTTAGTGATTAATACAGCAAAAACACACCAGAAAAAAATTTTGTTTTATCCATGTAACAAAAATTGTTTTAGATAGTTAACTCAATTAAAAGAGTGAAATCAGTTAAAAATAAACTCTATACATATATAAAGGGTGATTCGGTAACAGTGGACATTTTCAGATAAGACGTCATATACTAGCTGTCGATCATCGTTAAATCTTAACGAGATAACTAAAATTTTTATGGTTAAAATATATATGGTAATCGCTCAGCCACTAGAAATTGTTAACACTTCTAAGATATTTTTTGTTCTATTTTTTGTTTTTTTTTTTTTTTTTGGCTTCTTCAACAAACCTTAACTTTCTTTCCGCTCTACTATAGCATTCTTCTTAATCATTCAAAATTCATGGGATAATCAAATTAGTTAACAGCTAAACGATTGAAAATTACTTATGCCCTTAATCATGAAATTAATAATTGTCCACTTTTTAATTGAATTACCCTCTATATATATTGGTTATAATAATTTGGAGAAAATACATTTTTTTTTTGTTTTCAAATTTCAGAAATTTTTTATTTCACAATAATATTTTTTTGTTTGTAGAAAAAATTTCTACAGATTCAAGTCAAGAAGTGAAAATGTACTTACTGGAATATATAACTTCACCAATGTTTCCAGACTTTGGTACAACAATAACATTTTCTCTGGTTTTCTCAGTTTTTCCTTGAATTGATTCTCCTGAAATATTTAACGCATTTGGCAGTTAAAATTACCAAACAATTTTCTGCCATATATATTTTATTTTATTTTATTTAAAAAAAAAAAATGTATTTTTAAAATTTGGTATACAATATAAGATAAATTTTTTTTAAACGTGGAAATTCAAAATTCCAATTTTTTCTGATTTCTGTGTGAAATTTTTCCAATTTAATAAATTGGTGTGATGTAATATGAAAAGAATATTGTTTGAAAATTGTGAAAAAAAAAAAAAAACGAAAGAGAGACAAATTATTGTAAAACAACTCGAAAATATTTTGTATATATAAATTTATGCCAAAATGCCAACAGAGTTATTTTTGAAAATTTTAAATATTTTTGAAAAATTAAAAAAAAAAATAAAAATTCATATATAAATTTGGAAAATACTATTTCAAGGATACATTTAAAATGTTTCTTTTCCAGTTTTCCATCATTTAGATACAATCAAAAAAATTGGTTCTATGAATTTCCATAAAAATTTTTTTTTTGTTTTTAAAAATAATTCAATTTTTAAACTTTGTCATAATTAAATTAATATTCAAGAAATATTTTTTATTATAAAAATCACTTTGTATTTTTTCTAGCAATTGAAAAATTTCATGTTTATTAGTGTGATTTTGGTTCTGACAGAAGAAGATTTCGTCATTTTAAAAAAGAACTCCTCACTAAACGTCACTAAACTTTTTTTCTTTTTTTGATAAGGCTGATCTATAGTTTTATTTTGTCAATATTAAAAACGTTTGAAGGGGATATCTTGAGTTTTCGTAGGTCTAAGGATAATTTTGAAAATGAAATTTAAAATTTTTATGCAAATCTAAATAAAGCAAAACCGTTTATGTTACCGAAACAAAAATCCCTGACTACTTTCATGATCGCCAAGTTGTGGTTATATGTGTTATACCCTGTGATGAGCCCAACGAGAATCCGACACTCCCTTCTACTAAGGTTTTAGGAGAAATTTAGCGGTCCTTTTCTCTGGCTTTTCAGCAAAGTGGTTCGTATCACTGCAACCATATAGGGCATCAGACCACTTTTCCGCATGGAAGTTATCCATGCATTTGATGAATTATCAACTAATCGAAGTGCAGTTAATTCCTATCGTTGGTTCCGGTCCCCATACAGAGTTAAATGAACCTTCTTTCGCAAAAGCGTCGGAATATTTATTACCCTCTATACCATGGTCACTTGGACTTGGAACCCACAAAAGCTTAGGTCCATTGTGTTTAATAATGGCTTTTAAAGTTTCTTTTTACATTCCTGAACAATTTTGGATGTCGTGATTGGACTCTCCAGAGCTTGCAGCGCAGCTGGGCTATCACTGCAAATACAGAGAGTTCTTCTTCACCATCAAAATGTTTTCAATTATCCAGCATGCCTAACTTAAGTCCATTTTCGTTAATGTATTATAATCTGTTTGCTCTAAAAATCTGTTAGATTTAAAAAATCAATTTTTTGATCAATAATCTGATTTTTTGTGAGATACTTTTGTAAAACTAGAAATATCTCGAAATTATTAATTATTTTGGACTTAATTTGTCTTCTTAACCCTTATTTTATTATACCTGAATATCTACATAGAAAAAATACCACAAATTAACCAATTTAAATGTGTTATTAAATTTGATTAATTCAAAATTTTAACTGTATAAAATCTTTCATCTATAAACAGATGAAGTTTTGTTACTTTGAAAAAAAAAAAACCTCTTATAAATAATATGATATAAAAACTACAGTTAAGTATTTTCCGAAGTTTATAGAATGTGTGAAAATGATAAACATATAACATAAAATAAATTAAATTTAAACATACATATTTAAAAATTTAAAAAAAAAAAAAAAAAAATGAAAAAAAAAATACATATTTTGAATTATGAAAATTTAAAAATATTCTCAAATTAATTATTTTAATTATTTTTCTAAAATTAATAACTTACCGCATTCAGCTGATGGAAGTTTTATTTGACATGTTGCTAATGATGTTAATGTTGGTTTTGAATCTGTATGTTCTTCAGTTGTTATTTCACCATGATGATGTTCACTTACACTATGTGCTGTTGGATGACCAACAGCTGTTGGAATTTTCGATGTTGTAATATTACCCAATTTTTTAACATGTAATACAAATCCATCATTATTTTGTGTAATAACAATATCATTACTTTCCAATAGGCAATCATCAAGTTCAAATTCTTCTGGTGTTATATCGGTTTGTTCACTCTTATCATGTTTTTCTATTAAAAATTTAAAATTTATCAATTAGTATATTCTATGACAAATTTTCTAATTTTTTGTTTTTTTAGCTTTTTAATTTAAAAAAAAAAAATAAATAAATAAATACATTTAAATAAATACATGAAATTTTGTAATTGCGTTAATTATTTTGCCTTTTCTTTTTTTTTTTTCTTTTTTCTTCCAAAATTGATAACTGTTTTTGGTTTTTTCTTTTGGTCATATATTATGAATTTTATTATAAATATCCAATTAACTAAAATTACAATCAAAAAACTTCAAAATAACTAAAAAATACAATATGAAAGAAAAAAGGAAATTTTCGAATAAAATGGAGTCTAAATGAAAGTCAGTTAATAATAAGCATGTTTTTTTTTTTTTAATTTCCAATACACAGACAGCGTTTCATATTAAATTTTCCTAAAAATCAATTTTCCATTCCAGAATTTTACAGTCAAAAATTTCAGTTGAGAATTTGTTTAAAAAAAAAAAAAGAAAAAAAAACCAGAGCCACATCAAATTATACAATATTCCTTAAAATTTTTACAACCACTTGTAGATCTGTTTTAAATGATTTTAGTAGAGAAAAAAGTTTCTTATCTAAAGAGAAAAAAAACCACAAATACTAAAATCTAAAATATGTGTTTTGAAAGATTTTAAAACAATTAAAAAAACAATGCCTAAAGAATTAGTGTACTGTGTAAGCTATGTGCAACAGTGTATGTATATCCTTTTTTTTTTTTTTTTTTTTTTTTTTTTTTTTTTTTTTTTTTTTTTTTTTTTGAAGGTAAAAATTTATTAGCTTTTATTAGATTTTTATAGAAATTTTTTTGGTTAATTGTGAAGATCCTTATCCTTTACTTTTAAATTTGGTTGGAAATCTTCGGTATTTTTACGATAATCAAAAATTTTATAATTTTCTTAGTTTCACTCAAATTTTTAAAAAAATATGGAAAAAATAAAAATCATAAAAAAAGTTTTTATGTGTGGATGCTATAAAAAAAAAAAAAAAAACATTGTAAGGAAGAAAATTTCAAACAATTTTTTCTACGTAATATTATACAAATAAGTAATAATTAAAAGGGATTGTATTATTAAAAAAAAAAAAAAAAGTAAAAACAAAAAAAAAAAAAACACTGAAAACGAAATTAATTGAGTCATCCCGATTTTAAATCCGTTTTAATTATTACTTCAAAAAAAGATTTTCATGAGAACAAACAACCAACATAATTTGAATTAGAAAAAATAAATAATTTTTTCTTTGTTTATAAGTATGATGTAAATTCAAAACGTAAAATTAAACACATTTCACATTTTATGATTTATAATTTATTTTAAGATAATTAGAATTCATTAAGGACTTTTTTTTTTTTGTAATAACTTTTGTTTGTCTTTTTTTTTATCACCTATTTTAAAAAAAAAAAAAAAAAAAAAAAAATTATTCTGTATTTCTTTTAAAATCTGCCCCAATTATGCTGAGATTTCATATGAACATATAAACTATGTTTATATCGTGTTACATATGAACAAAATAAACATTTTTCTTTTGGTTTTATGCCGCCACATTCATATCTTAAATGTCGTGATAAATTTTTTTTATACGAATATTTTTTATGACATTGAGGACAATTATGAAATGATGAAAAATGTGATGATGATGATACTGGTGATTGTTGTTGTTGTCGTTGTTGTTGTTGTTCTTGTTGGTGTTGTTGCTGTTGTTGTTGTTGTTGTTGTTGTTCGGATAAAGGTATATTTTGATAATGTTGATCTTGAATATCTTGAATATTTAATGATTCTCTTCTTCTATTATCATTTGTATCTTCATTTTGATATCTACCACATTTCGTTTTATAATCATCACTTCCACACGTTATTGACATAATCACTTCATCATTTCCATTATTAAATTTCATTCGTGGAACATTATTTAAAGCTGTTATTGATTTCACTGCAATTCTACACATTTCTGTAAAAAACAAAAAAAAAAAATGCATATTTGTAAAAAAAGGAAAACAATAAAATGAACATTGAATAATTTGAAAAAAAAAAAAAAAAATTTTAATAAATATAGAACATAAATGAATTTATTAAGAAATTATATTTAGTTTTATTATATGAACCACACAGGATAGAACAACATTAAAATTCATTTTTTTTTTATATAACTTTTGTTTGTCTTTTTTTCATCACATTTTCTTTTTTTTAAATAAAAAGAAAAAAATTATTATGTATGTTGAAATTGTTGGCATTATACTGCTAACATTCAAAAAAAAAAAAAACATTTAAGAAAATTCAAAAAAAAATAATAAAATAAAATAAATAAATAATAATAATTCATTCAATTGATATTCAGATTTAGATAGTTTCTTTTAGTTTGCCTCAATTATGCTGAGATTTCATATGAACTTTTAATTTACTTTTATATCGTGTTACATATGAACATAATAAACATTTTTCTTTTATGGCGCCACATTCAAATCTCAAATGTCGTGATAAATTTTTTTTATACGAATATTTTCTATGACATTTAGGACAATTATGAAATAATGATACTGATGATTGTTGTTGTTGTCGTGGTTGTGATCGTCGTTGTGATCGTCGTTCTTGTTCTTGTTGTTCTTGTTGTTGCTGTTGTTCTTGTTCTTGTTGTTGCTGTTGTTGTTGTTGTTGTTGTTGTTGTTGTTGTTGTTGTTGTTGTTGTTGTTGTTGTTGTTGTTGTTGTTCTTGTTGTTCTTGTTGTTCTTGTTGGTGTTGTTGTTCTTGTTGGTGTTGTTGTTCTTGTTGGTGTTGTTGTTCTTGTTGGTGTTGTTGTTGTTGTTGTTGTTGTTGTTGTTGTTGTTGTTGTTGTTGTTGTTGTTGTTGTTGTTGTTGTTGTTGTTGTTGTTGTTGTTGTTGTTGTTGTTGTTGTTGTTGTTGTTGTTGTTGTTGTTGTTGTTGTTGTTCGTATAAAGGTATATTTTGATAATGCTGATCTTGAATATCTTGAATATTTAATGATTCTCTTCTTCTATTATCATATGTATCTTTATTTTCATTTCTATCATATTTATAATTTCCACACGTTATTGACATAATCACTTCATCGTTCCCATTATTAATTTCCATTCGTGAAACATTATTTAAAGCTGTTATTGATTTGACTGCAATTCTACACATTTCTGTAAAAAGCAAAACAAAATATATATTTGTAAAAAAAGGAAAATAATAAAATGAAAATTGAATTGATAAAAAAAAATAATAATAATAATAATCAAAATAAAAATTTATAAAAAAAAAAAAAGTTAATAAATTTTTTAAAAAAATTATATTTTGTTTTATAATATTAACCACCAAATTCATTTTTTTTTTTTTTTTTTTTTTTTTTTTTTGTATAAAATTGAAAATTCTATATAAAAATGGGAAACACATATAGGTATATATTTTTTTAAAATTTTACCAGTTTCATTCATGCTTGACATCACAATCTAATACTACATTTTTATCTTTTTGTTACATAATAAAAAATAAAATTCAAAATTTGACGAAAACACAATTTAAAATTAAAAAAAAAAAAAATCTTTTATTTATTTATTTTGGCCTTTTTCACGAATTCATATTTGCGTGCACGATCTGATGCATCAACTTATGCATGACAGCAACTAAAGCAAATATTCATGACAGAAATCTTGCAATCGTGAACAACGTACACGTCAAGTATTATAATCATTTGTATACATATTTCTTATTTTTCAAACATGCAAGTGGTAGAAATATCTTGCGTGATTTGCATGCTTTAGCACGCAAATTTTTAATCGTAAACACCACTTTATATGCGCAAATATGATATCATGAATAGAATGAATTCGTGAAAAAAGCCTTTTTTTTGTTTTTTTGTAATTTAAAAATTTATTTTTTTCGATATCCGATATTATTTAAAACACAAATTTCCATTTCTATACATTTGATTTGATTCTCACTGTCCGCTGATAGCAAACAAAATTAATCTTGTTTTTATTATTATTTTTTTTTTAACTTACAGTTCCATGCTAAAATGAATATACCTACACAAGAAAAAACCTTATCCGAAGGATATGAAATCCGATTACTTTAGAATTTTTTTGCAAATGAACAAAAATAAAATCTTGGGATATTGAATAATCAGAAATAAAAGGGTGACTAAAAAGTAAAAAAAAAAAAATCCACATTGAAAAGCCTTAATTTTTTTTTTTTAATATAAATGTACCGAATTTAAATTCTAATGTGAAATACCTACTTTTTTTAAAGATTGAATTTTCTGTATTTTGTGTTGATTTTTGTAAGAAAACAATTTTTTTATTTAAAATTCATTATGTTTATTTTTTAAACAATAACACAAAAATAATGATTTTTTCAATAATAATACATAATTTAAAAAAATAAAAACAAAAAACATAAAGACAAAGGCTCATCTACTCTACTCTTTTGCAAAATTGTTAAGGACCCCTGTGTCTTTCTATCAACATCTTATATGCCGCTGTACCTTTTACCGTTCAGAAGTTATAAGACCTCAAAACCAAAATTTTGTCATTTTTTCATCCATTTTTTGACTTTAATCCTAATTTTCTCGAAAAATGCTCAATATTAACCCTCACTTTTTATTGCAAAAAATAAAAGCTAAATTGTTTCTGCATCGATTTCGTATGTTCAATTTTTTTGATAAATGCATACTAGGTTAAACTAAACTGAATCACACTGTATAATATGATCTATTTTGCTATACAATAATAGTAGACGAACTATTATGTATATGCACCATTTATGTTTTTTGTTTTGATTTTTTTTTTAATTATTTATTACATATTGAAAAATCATTATTTTTGTTTTATTGTTTAAAAAATAAACATAATGAATTTTAAATATAAAAAAATTTTTTTCTTACAAAAATCAACACAAAATAGAGAAAACTGTAATAGCCGGTTTCACATTGGAAGCTTAAGCCAAAGCTTAGCTAAGCTTTTTTAGATAGCTTAAGCCTCAGATAAAGATTACTATACTTTATTTAACAATTAAAGTCAGTGTTGTGCTTATGGTGGCAGTACCCGATGAGATTGTTGCCCTTGTTAATATTTAATTTAAAAGATTCTCCTCGATTGAAATTGAGATCTGATCACCCCACACACGAGACAGATTTATACAAACGAAATGTAAAAGAGTATAGAAAAGTATGCCTATCTTGCCTGTACTGACTTTAATTGTTAAATAAAGTATAGATTTCAAATTAAACTCAGTTTAACACTTATGCTTCAATTGTGAAACTGAAAAAAATGATTACACTCAGTTTAACACATAAATTTCGCTTAAGCTTCCACTGTGAAACCGTCTATAAGTGGTTCTGTAATACATGATTTAAAAACCAACTGGCCGAACTATTGTGCATTTGGGTTGTACATCTATGTATGTATGTATATTTTATGAAATAACGGTATTGAAAAGTTTTCTTTATCATATGGGATTTTTCCTTTTTTTTTTATTTTACACAGAAAAACCGTATAAATTTCTAACTTATGATGTATTTTTTAGAATGATTATCTATGTACAATTTTGTAGAAAAATGTCTAGCTACATACATACATGAATTACATATTTTGTTACAAAATATAATAAGAGATACAGGTATTAAAACAAAATACATATATGAAAAATTATAATTCGTTTTTTTTTTTTTTTTTTTTTTTTTTTTTTTCAAAACTAAGATATCAAAAATTAAGAACTTACTTACGAATTTTGGCTGGCTTATGCTCAGAATATTTTATTATTTTTTTTAGTTTTTATTTTAAATTCGTAAAATGTTAGGTTTTTTTTTTTTTTGTTTGTTGAAAAAAAAAACTTTAAAAACAGATGCAGGTAGTACCGTGTACTGTTATAACGATAGCAACTTTCAAAAGTTGACCTGACTTAAAATTTTTAAAACATTTTTTTTTGCAATTTTAGTTTATTTTTGTAACGAGCCAGATTTTTTTTTTATTTTCAGAAAACTTTATGATTTATAACGTGACAAATTTTATATTTACACATACATGTATGTTCTTCAGGAATAACGAAAAATAATATTTTTTTTAAATAATAACTTTATTAATTAAAATAAATAAAACATAATATATCACAATTTAAAATTATGACTAACAGAAAACTACACTTAGCACTTATCAAAACGGCACTTTCATTTATATCTTCGAAATATTTCGAAAACCTTCACGTCAACCAACACTTAGCACTTTTATTGAAAATCTGAGAAAAACTGTTTAACACTGAAAAGAAAAAGAAAAAAAATAAGTTAACACTTTGAAAACAATATTTTATTCAGTTTATTCTATTTTTCACTGTGTTAAAAGTTCTAAATTATTTTTAGATCCTTTATATATATATTTTAAATTTCAGACTTTCAACACTAAACATTTTCAACCTTTTTTTATTTTTTTCGTATTTTTCTTTTTCAAGGATTTTAAATTTAAAGTATATTTTTTAAACACATGTTCACATTGCTTAGCTCTAGCTTACACAACACTTTTATAAAAATATCTACAAAATTAAATTTTTTTTAACTTAATTTTAAATTTTCAATAGATTCAATTTAATTTCGAAATCATTTTTTAAAATAATTTTCCGACAAACTTAAACAATAATTTGAAAACAAGAATGTATGATGTTGTAGATTTTTTTATTTTTTTTGTATGTCCAAAATTAAGGACAATTTATATTTAAAAAAAAAAATTCCATAAATCCATTGGTTTTCTTTATCTTATAATTCTATCAATATTTTTTTCTTTTCATTACTTTTCTCTAAAAAACATAAAATAATCTTAATTTCTGTAGCTTTTGAAATAAATGAAAAAAAAAATACATAATAAACTTTTTGATTGTATGAAAATTTTATTTTCTATAATTTCATTTTACAGAGATGGCAAAAAAAAAAAAAAAAAAAACAAATTCCTCATTCACAATTAATGAACAATGAAATTAGCACAAGGTTTTTCTATTTATTTTTTATTTTTAAATTTTTACATATTGGAAAAATTTTCCTTATTAAAAAAATCTCTTTTTTTTTTTGTTCAAATTGAATTTTACTTTAATTTAGAAATTTCGTAATGTGTATCTAAAAAAAAAAAAAAAAAAAAAAAAAAAAAAAGACTATTACCTACTTCTTTAGTAACAATAAAAATCTTTAATATTCGTTTTTTTTTTTTTTTTTTTTTTTTTTTTGAATAAAAAATATTTTTGAGTATTTTTACTTTTTTTTTTAGCATATTGTATTGAAAATTATATCACAGCCAAAAATTCTTAATATTTTGAAAAAAAAAAATTTTTTTAATCCGATCATTCACGATAATTTTGTTCATTTTTTTTTTGTTTTTTTTTTAAAACATTTTTCTCATGTTTAATATATAAAAAAAAAAATATTTTTAATTTTTAATTTCGTTTAAATTTGAAAAAAAAATAATTTTAATTCATTTTTTTAGCTTTTTTTTTAAATTTTACTGAAAAAAAACAACACAAAGTTACATTTAAAAACTAATTAAAATACGAAAATTATTTTTTTATAAACCAAAAATTTTAATTTCAGAATTCATAATAATTGAATTGAGTGTTCTTTCGAAATAAAATAATAAAGCACTCTAAATCTGTTCAATACATCCTTTACATAACGATTTTATAAGATATTCAAGGATTATGGCACCGTTTCTACATTAACAGTATCGAACACGAATTTGTGCTATAATCTTTTCGAAATAACACATTCGATAAAATTTAAAATAATATATGTATTGTGAAAAATTTAAGCATTGTAGGATGAGGAATTTTCACTAAATCTATATTTAATATCATATTAACATATTTTCATTTTACTTTTTTTTGTTATAAAACAATTTATTATAATTATTTGATTTGATTTGATTTTTTTCAAATTTTTTATTTTTATTTTATTTTCGATATGTCGATCATATTCTTTCTATAAATTAAATTTAATTTCACATGACAAATTTCATTAACGGTGGATTCTTTTTTTTTTTTTTTTTTAACAGGTACTTAAACAGTTTACAGAATTTTAAACTTTTAATAAAAATAATAAACAAATAATTTAAAAAGAAATAAAAAAAAAAACTAACAAACAAACAAAACAAAAATGAGAAAAAAAAGAAAAAAACAAAGCTCTGGTGCGTTAATAATTTCGCGTTAGAGCTCTATATAGCTTAGCGTCACATATTAACACATTATAATATACATAAGTATATTAATTAATATACATTTTTGATAAGCTTCGATTTTCATTTTTATTTTATTTTTTTTTAAATTTTCTTTGTTTATCTATTTTTCTTAAATGATATATATTATAATTATTATAATCTCATTTCAATTTCTAATAGAGTGTTACATCACAGGGTCATACTTATTATAATAAACTATGTGATAATTTTTTTTTTTTTTTAAGTGAAAAAAACAAAAAATTATACTGTTTAGAAAAAATCGTTTTTTTTTTCATTCTACAGAAAGAAGAAACACAATTAAAAATTTATAAAAAACAATCCAATTCAATTTATAAAAAACAATCCATATTTTTGGTTTCCATTTTGAAAAATTAAAGAAAAAAAAAATCAATTAAAATAGAACAAAACCAAATCAAAACAAAAAAAAAAAAAACAATCCTATTTTTAAAAAAATTCAAATATATTTCAGGAGAAATACTTCTTGTTAAATTTTCTTCTTCTTCTTGTAGTTTGAAAAATTATCAAATAGTTTTTTTTTTATTTTTATTTTTTTTTGTTCGTTTCTTTTTAGTGTTACATTACACGGTAATTATTATCCATATATGTAGATAATGCTGTGACACTCTAAAAAAAAATGTTTTTTGTTTTAACTATTACATGTACATTATTATATTATATATATGTATGTATGTATTGTTATTATTATTATATACAGTTTTAAAAATTTTTTTTATACATAATTTCATATAATAAAATATTATAAATAATATTTAACACATACACCAGATTCTATATGTCGTTTCAAATGTGAACTCTGTGAAAATGCTTTTCCACACATAATACAACGAAATTTTTTTTGTCCTCCGCATTCGTATCTGTAAATTTGAAATATAATTTTTTTTTTTTTGTTTTTTTTTTTTTTTTTTTTTTTTTAAAGAAAAACAAAAAATGTGATGAATATATCTTAAAAATGCACAAAAAAAAAAAAAAATAAATAAATAAAATAATAACTGATTTGTAAATTTCAATTTCATCTCATTTTCACTTTTTCAATGGTTTTAAACCCCACACATACACTCTCCTATTTTACTTATTATATAAATTCAAACAGTAGCAACAAGAAATACGCTAAAGATGAAATTCAAATTACAATTTAAATTAAAACAAACAAAAAAAAATAAAAATAATAAATGTTTTTTTTTTTTCTTTTTTAATGTATAGCACCTAATATGTCTTTGAAGTGAACTGGCATCTTTGTAGCTTTTCAAACAATTCAATCGTGGACACTGATAACGTCCATCTGCATTAATGAACTTGAACAGATCAGAAAATTTTAGTTCATATAAATAGTCTCTTATAAGTGTTGGTATTGTTGGTAATAAATGTCCTGAAAATATATACATATAATATTTTATTCAAAAAAAAAAAAAAAAAAATGTTTTTTTTGTTGTTGTTGTTGTTCTTGTTAACGCATAAATTACATGTGAATATTTTCTTTGTCTGTGAATTTTATAAATCCTTGATGTTACAATAATTATTTCGTTTTAATATCACAAAATTATGATTATGTCCTTTATTTTTTTTTCTTCTAGTTTTTTATTATTTTCTTTTTTTTTTAATTAAATTATTAAACAACACAAAAATAGTATGAACAATTTTTAACAACTAAAATTTATATTATGAATTTTGATATTTATTTTTTGTTTAAAAAAAATAAAAAAATCTAGGAACAGGAGAACTATTAAAAAATTTATTTTTAAATGCACAAAAGAAAAAGTAAACAGCAAAAGCATTTAAAAAAAAAATTCTTTCTAATTCAAAAAAAAAAAAAAAACAAACATATAAAACAGTGTTGATGTGATTGATGATTGTATGAAGAAAAACTTGATTTTAAAAATTAATGTTTTTATTTTATTTATTTATTTTTTGATTAATTATTTTTTTTAAACATCATTAATCGCACTGTGTTCGAATTATCACAATAATGTATAACACTAAGCTACTTTAAGTACATTAGTTATATGTTTATTCCAATGAAACTTACTTTAAAAAAAGAAAAAAAAACATTTTACTTCCGAAATTCGAAAAAAAAAACATACTTTAAATTAGTCATTGTTCGAAAAAGTCAAAACTTTTGTTTATTAAAAATTTCTTTAAAATACTTTCAATTTATTGTGGAGTATTAACAAGCTCCTTTTTACAGGTCCTACACAATAAAGAACGATTTTGTTAAGAAACAAACAAAGAAATCACAAATTTCGAAAGATTTCGAAAACCGCCATGTCTCAATCAAGTAAAGTGTTTAAATCACAATGTATTTTATTTTTTTTATTTTTTAAGAAAAACTATCCTATAGCAACCTAATCAAACATTTTTTTTGTTGAAAAATTGGAATTATGTCCTTGCGATCTAAATATTCTTGAAGAAGTGTTATTAAAAAGCATGTTGATAGTATCGAAAATATATCAAAAAATTCGGTTGTTTGAGTTTGGAAAAAAAAAAAAAAAAAACATTGAAAGAGCTTTTATATGTTTTTATTATCAGGAAAGAAATATATGTATATGTGTGTGTTTCTTAAAAACACATTTAAATGTAAATAGAATCGAATTTTAATTTTGAATTATTGTTAACAAAGTTTCCGATAGATACACTTTTTTTTATTTTTTAACAGTAACATTTTAATCTGTGAAACCCACCCTAACTTCAGAAAGAACTCAACACCGGCACCGCATACATGTATGTTATTTTGACTTCAAATCTTGTTTTAAGTATGATTACCCCCTATGGCTATTTCCCTAAAACTTCATCATTAAAGAATCGAATAATTAATGTATAATGAGGGATTAAATTTAGAGCTAATATCTGAGACGTCTAAATTTAATTTCCTTCTCCATCAATGTGAAAAAAAAATAATTGTCAATTCGAAAAATGAAATATTTATGCTACAGAAAATACGAAATGTTGTTTTTCTTTCTTGTTTTATATATCAGTATAAAAACGAAAAAATATATAACGTTCTAACATATTAAAAATAATAATTCTACTACATATTGGTGTTGTGTTTTAAGGTCTAAAATATTTTAATAAATATAAACTTATTAACAAAAGAAGAAGAAAAAATGATTACATACACGCTACATTATGTATATTATGCATATATTA
This sequence comes from Bombylius major, assembly GCA_932526495.1. Classification (NCBI taxonomy): domain Eukaryota; kingdom Metazoa; phylum Arthropoda; class Insecta; order Diptera; family Bombyliidae; genus Bombylius; species Bombylius major. The sequence continues at coordinate 37,722,226 of OW052046.1, forward strand.
TATATTAACTCCTACTTAACATATGTATGTATGTACATATATACATAATTTTAAATATATGTAGATAATCTTAAAGTGTCAATATTGTTGTTTTTTTTTATAAATTAAATGCATACTTGAGAGAAAAAAAACAGGATTATATAAAATAGTACAAAAATATGATGAAAAAATTATGATCCTAATGATTGTTTGTATGTATATGTGTGTATGTATATGTATCTATATTTTTTCTTATTATTTTTTTTTCATACTACTTTAACATGCTTTTGTTAATTTTTTTTTTAAAAACAAAAAAATTATTTCGTTTAAACTGAACACAAAAACACATTATGTATTAGATTTGAGAAAAACAATGACACTTTTAAATTTTTAGCGTGTGTGAGAAATTCAAAAAAAAAAAAAATTTAAAAAAAAAATGTTATTAAAATAGTAATGTACCATTTTCAAATGTAAATTACACATACATACATACATCATCTCATTCATTTAGTATATAAAAGTTATAAATTATTTACATCAAGTGCAAAAAAAATTTTTGATAAATCGTTTTTCGGAAAATTGAAGAATATAACCTAGAAGGATCGTTTTTTTTTTCCTTTCTCCTACTCGAATACTGTAACAAAATATCTGTATATTAAATTCTAAACCCTTTAAAACGAAAAAAAAAATAATAATAATAATAAAAGATGTAAAATTATCTTTCATAAATTCATTTTTTTTTCTCATAAATTTTATACAATCGATTTTCGTGGAATTTTAACATATTTCCCTCCCTGAACAACCTACCCTCCTACCTATCTACCTACTCTACATGGTTTCCTATTTGTAATGGTTATTTTAATGTAAATAATAGTCAAAATTATATTTTTTTTTTTTAGTTTGTTTTTCAACTTTTCTTATCAAATAATAGATATTATTATTTTTTTCTTTATTAAACATTTTACTAAAAAATATAAAATTTTCAAAATTTACCACACTTTTTAAAAAATATATATATCTATAGGTATATGTATTATGTATAGTATATAGAAAAAAAAATTCACACATTTAAACTCTCTGATTTATAATTAAATCAATTTTTCAATTTCAAGAAAATTGTTATTATTATGTAATGTATTTTTATGTTACTTTTTTTAAATAAAATAATTCATTTTTTTTTTTAATTAATTAGAACCAAAAATTATTATTAAAAAAAAAAAAAAATAAATAAATAAAAAAAATTATATAATGCATCACATACATATATGACATTTGCATTTAAATAATTATTTATTTTTTCTTGTTTTTGTTTTCTTTAGTTTTTTTTAGTTTATTTTTTTTTTTTTTTGGTTTTTTCATTTAAAAACAAAAAAAAAAATTGTTAATTTTTTTTAAAATGTTTTAAATCATTAAATTATATTCCCAAGAATCTTCTTTTTTAATTTTTAAACGATTATGTGATGTTTTATGAAAATGTGTTTTAATATGTTTATTTAAATTATCGCTACGTTTAGCAGCATAATTGCATGATGGACACTGAAATAATGGACGTGCTTCAGTGAAACGACATTCAAATCTACGATGACGTGATAAACTTTTTCTAGTTTTATATGATTTTCCGCATTGTTCACATGAATGCATTGCATGAAACCAGAATACATCTGTAAATAAAAAGTTAAAAAGACAACAAAAATTTTCCTAAGTTTTTTAATGAATGTCTAATGTATTTTTTTTTTTTTTTTTTTTTTTAATGTGCTTCAACAACGTAAATTTTGTGTATAACATACTTGAAAAAAAAAAAAAAAATTCAAATTCAAATTAAAAATTACTCAAATTTAAAAAAAAAAAAAAAAAAAAAAAAGCAAATGTTGCAACAAATATATATAAACTACCCTACAACAATAAAAGGATGTCACAAATTTTAGAAAAAATTTCTGTTTTTGCAAAAAAAAAATGAAATAAAGTTTAAAATTATCTCGTAAAATCTTTCAAAAATCAGTTTTTTTATTTTTTTTAAATTTTTAAAAATTCTATTTTCATTTCAAATGTACATTGAAATATCATAATTCTACCAATTCATCATCATCCAAATACTAAATATGTATAAATTTCAATAGCTGATGGGTACATACATATATTACTCATTTTTTTTTTTTTTGTTGTTGTTAGCAGAACAAAACTATCTTCGACTTTCCTTATTTTATTTATTAATTAGATATTTTTTTTTTCAAATTTTAGTGAATATTAATTCGTCGATTTTTAAATTTTCTTCAACTTAAAAGTTTAAAAGAAATGAAAAAATAAATAAACAAACAAAATATGCAAAATAATCGTAACGTAACACACATTTGAACACGACATTAAAGCCAAATTTTTTTAAAAATTTATATACTTAAGATATTTTTACAACAAAAAAAAAATCAATTAATACTGTCAATTATATGTATATACATATGTACATACATATCATGTATATAACAATATACAACAATAAAACATAATTCTTTATAATGCAATTCCAAAAAAAAAAGAAGCTACTAAAATTATATTGATTGTTAATAAATAGCTGATGATGAATTAATAGATTTAAAAAAAAAAATACAAAAAAAAGGACAAAAATACAAAATCGGATGCATATTAATTAAAATTTTAGAAGACAATACAAGATAACTTTTAACATTTGCTAAAATTAAAACGCTTTTTTTTTTTTTTCTTTTTTGAACAAACATAATTTCGACATTAGACCCTTTTCTAACCCTTTCAAACTCTTACAAATTTTTCATTCTAACACAAATAATTAACAAAAACAAAATGGACATTACCGATAAAACACGATAAAATTTGATATTTTTAAAAAATAAATACACTGAATTTTGGATAAAATAAATTTAAATGATTTCAACAACGTACGTTAAACTTTTCAACAACTCACATATGAATGATGTTGTAGTCTATAAATAATTCTGTATCTAAAGATCTATTGATATTCGTGGAATTATTTTAATAGAAAGTGAAAGGACACAGATAGCAGCATCTTGAATTACATTAAAAATGTTTGTGTTGTAAATATAAAAAATAAATTTAAAATGGTGTCATGAGAAATAATGTCATTGAAGAACAAAAAAAAAAAAGTATCTTTAAACAGTTTTATAAGATAATCTTTTAAATGATAAAAAACAATTTGAAAATTTTTTAAAAGAATCTTAAAACCTGAAAAACTCAGTGATTTTTATTGTTTTTTCTCAAGATTTTATCACGAAAAAAATAAATCTGACATCATCATGATTGGGATTTTTTTCAAATCATCTTAAAGCAAATTACATGACAAAAAATGAAATTTATTTATTGATTAAAATTCAATCGAAATCGAAATAATTACTTTATTGTTGACATTTTTAAATATGCTTTTTAAAAAATCTTTAAATTCAGAACGAAACACAATATTAATAGCTTTTTTAAAAAATTTTAAAAATGTATTTTTTTTTTCTTCATTTAAATGAAAATTTTTCGAAATACAATTTTTTTTTAACCATAAAGAAATTAAAATAAAATAAGAAAAAAATTAAATAACTGCTTCAACAGTTAAAATTTGACTACAACACACAGATCGGTCGAAATAATCTTCACAAAATTACAATTCTGTTTTATTCTCAAACCTCTTAAAAGGTTTTCCATGTACTTTTTTTTTTAAACAACCCTACAAATTAAAATCATATTTATTTAAAACAAAAAATCTCTACAATCAAGATTAATTGATTGATCAACTTTTTATTTGGTAATGTCCAAATGTTTAGAATAAAAATTGAAATAAATAAATTAAAAGATAACAAAACTTAACAAAAAATCTTTATAAAATTACTCTTAAAAATACCCCATAGGAAAAAAAAAACAAAGCTCATTATAATTTCACTTTGGAAAAAAAATACCATTAAAGTACTAACACATTCATTTGCCTACTAAAATTATTATTATTATTATTTTTTTTTTTAAACAAAAACAAGAAAAAAAAATAATTTTTTTTACTTTAAAAATCACAATAAAACAGTAGAAGGATGCATAATTTTAAAAAAATATATTCAATTTAAAATATAATTTCTTTTATAGCCATTATCATTTATTTAAAAACTTATATATATGTAATTAATGGTATAAAAAAAATATATACATATATATTTAAATGTATGGTAATACTACGTACGTTCCATATATGTATAAAATTATTCAGAAATTTACATTAAAACTATAGATTATCTGAAATGTTTATTTTTTTAAATTTAAATTTGCTTATAATATATTAAAATATTCTCATACATATTTTTTTTTTTTTGCTTATATCGTTTTCTTTTTCTTATTGAGGAAAAACAAATCATCCGCATATTTTTTTTTTTTTTTTTATAAATTTTGCAAGGTCCAGAGTTATAATATTTTTTTTTCTTTTTTTTTTTTTTTTATCTAAAAAATAAAAGTGATTTCGATTAATAATAAGAAAATTCAATTCGAATAAATTTAAAACAGAAAAATTCAATATTACCTTTTCAATTTTTTGTGTTCTTCTTCCTTCTCTTATTTTTTTTTTTTTAAATTCAAAAATTATAAAACAAAATACATAAAATGAAAAAAAAAAGTGGTTTTTTTTTTCTTTTCGAATTTTTGAGAGAATTGCAAAGCAATAAAAATTCAATAAATGGAAACAGTGAAGAAGAAGAAAGAAAAAAACAAATTTCGAAAATCGAAAAATTTATTATATTTCATGCAATTTCAATTATTTGTGAGTTTCGTATTATTGAAAAATCCATAGAAGATCCATGATGGTATCACAAAAACGATTAATGTACTACTGATGAACTGTGTGATGAACTTTAAAAATATGTACATACAGAAAAAGTTTAAAATTTATTCTGTAATCGGATAAAGTTTAAACGACCTAGAACTCATAAGATTGTACAAATATATAAATTATGCATACATATTTCGAAACTCACGACGCTGTATTGAATAATTTATGAAATCTTACCTGATAACTTTTCAAGAGAACGTTTTAAGATGTATTTCACCTAATATGAATAAAAATAGTATCAGTATATTAACTATATGCATTCAAAATTATTTGAAAATGATATCATATTGTCATCCTTTTGATAATAATGAACTTTCAAGTTTTATAGCTTGAAATTATAAATGAATACTGTAATTCAATTTGAATCGAAAATTTCTCAAAGTAAAATAATTTTGAATTTTAAGCTTGCTTTTAACAGAAATAAATTTAAATTTTGAAAACTTTTTTTTTTTTTTTGGTTTACTCAACTCTTTTTCTTCCCCTTCATTGATTTAGTGAGTTCTTACAGAACGATGACAATATGATCTTGTACGAGTAATCAAAACTTTTACTAAATATAATTATATAAATGAATTTAAAGTTTAATAAAAAATACTTTTCGTTAGTTATATTCTAAATACCAAATAGGGATAGATTTGTGTCTGTGTTATGGTTATCTCTGCTCAACAACATTCTGGGCAGAGTATAGTAACCGAAACACATTTTTACTTTTTTTCATGAGAATTTTACATTACATTTGGTGATCCCAAAAATAAAACTCACATGTATGAAAATCATATCAAGCGTTCTTTTTTTTTTTTTTTTTTTCAATTAAGTAATTCACTAATTTTTGTAAAAATTGTTAACACACTTGCAAAATCACAAATTAAGATCTATTTTATAAATCACTTTTTAACACAACTCAATACATTTTAAAAACAATTTTCAACACAAGATTCGGAGATGTATTTTGTAAATTCGAATGATTTTAAACTTACGCACAGAATGTATCACGTGATTTCAGGGGAAGAAATCCTTACAATTAACAAAACGAAAATAAAAATCCATAGAGAAACATAATTTTCCCATATGCAAACCTACTAAAATCAGCAAAAATCACATTTTTTGTCACATGGACACAACAAAAACACAAATGAAAATCCTTTTAAGATGACAAAATATCGTTTCAAATTTTCTTATATGCATCAGATGGAATTAATGGATGAATACGAAGAATTTAAATTGGTATTTAAAAAAAAAAAAAATAAACCAAAAAGCAGGAATATAAAAAAAAAATAAATAAAAGGGAAAAAAAGCGAAAAACGAAAAAAAAAAATTTAAATAGAGTTCAATTTTGATGTTTTATTTTTTTTACACACTGTTTATAATTTATTTATATATAGTCTATATGTATGTATATGTAAGTGTATTTATATTAACCTAGATTTGAGCTCTACTATTTTTTTTTACAAGGTTTTTTTTTTCAAATTAAAATCGAATTTAATATTTTGAATTAATTTAAATCAATTTAAAAAAAAAAAATTAACTAAAACATATAATTCTTCTTCTTCTTTAAAAAAAAAAAAAAAAAAAAAAAAAAAAATAGTTTCTTTGGGAATTTTATTGCAAAATTCCTCATACAAAAACATTATTCAAGCTAGAAAAAAAAAATATATAAATAAACTAAATAAAATTATGAATTCAAAATATGAGACATGAAATGAAATGAATAAAGCATAAACATTAAAAAAAAAAAAATTAAATTAAATAAGACAAAAAAATAAAAAATAAAAAAAATTGGGAATTTAAATTAAAATAAAAAAAAACATTCAGAAAAGAGACAATTCAAATAAATTCCCAATAATCTTGACAATAAGAGTTTATACATATACAGGAAATATTTAGTCGTTCTCAAGCTTACATTCAAAAATTTATAAAATCAATTCACGAATATAAAAAAAAAAAAAAAAAATCGTTTACAAAAAAAATTAAAATCAAATACATACATTCTTTCTCATTTGACTTTAACGAAATCTAACACATATATTATGTACATTGTACATACATGGAAATTGTTACGCGTTTTTCTTTTTCTTAAATACATATTTTCTTATTATTGTCTAATAAAATACTTTATCCTAAAAAATGATTCCATTCGCATAAATTTTTTAACGTTTTTTTTTTTCTGCCTAATTTTATGTACCACGTGAAAAAAAAAACTACGTCAAACGAAAGATACAGGTGTAGTATCAAATTTTTAAAGATGTTAAAAACTACATATATCCTGCATATACGATCGATGCAAATTTGCCACTAAAAGACAATCATTTTGGAATGAAATGAAGTTATTGTATCTTCATATTTCGCGATTAATTTAAATAAAATATTAAAAAATAAAAAAAATCCGTATACTAAAATTCAATTAATGACTAATTTGTATATTGTTTCATTTAAATTAATTATTTTTTTTTCTATTTATTTTGGCATTTTTTATATTTAAAAAAAAAAAAAAAAAGAAACAATAAAGTACGAACTATTTCTTATTAAATAATATTTGAAAAAGCAAAAAAAAAAAAAAACTTTCAATTTTTTGGTTATTTTGCAAATTTGAAATTTACCGTTATAATGTATTTCAAATTACTTTCAAATTACGACAAGAGTGAAATTAAAAAATTAAAAAAAAAAAAAAAAAAAGATAATACATTCATATCACATTTTAAAATCTTTTCACTGACAAGATAAACTGAATAGTAAATATTGTGGGGTTAAATATGTACTTTTTTCTTATAAAATTAATTTCTTATAAAATCTATGAGTGGTGATGAACCTAAATCTTACGAAAAAAAAAAAAAAAATTAAATAAATAAAAAAATTTAAAAAAAAAAAAAAAGAGAGTGAGTGAGTGACACATATAAATTATTTAAGATTAAATTAAAAGACACTCTTGTGAAAAATTAATTCTTTTACGTCAAAAAAAAAAAAAAAAAAAATTAAAAAATAAAAAAAAATTAAGACTCTGTATTTTCAAATTTAAAATTTAAAAAAAAAAAAAATTAAAATTAAAATTAATTCGACCAGTTTTTTTTTTTTTTTAATTCATTTGACTTTTTCATTTATCACACGAAATTTATTATTTCACCTTCAACATATTTCATATCATCGCTGTATAGTGATATATACAAGAAATACATGCATACATATGTACGTATTTTTGAAATTATATTTGTATTTTCTTTCTTTTCAGGCCCCAGGGGGTCCATTCTGTTTCGTCGAAAAAATGAGAATGAGAAAAACTTCACATTTCATTTCTCATTCCAATTTCTCATTTTTCTCATTAAAGCGATTCTGTTTTGCATAATGAAACATTGTTGCTGAATTTCCAGCTGAATGGAATTATATTGGAATTCTCATTTGATTTTGGAATTTTGACATTTGACAGCATGTTATACTATTTAAATTCTTAGATATGTATATTATTTACTTCATTACTTGATCGGTTTGTAAAAATGTAATACATTAACTACATTTTCGTACTTGAAATAATACGTGAAATATTTGAATACGAAAAAATTTAATTATAATATACTTTAGAAAATGTAGTTAATAAATTACAAAAATATGAAATACATATACCACATTACTTCTACTTGCATTCAAAATTATTTTAATAAAAATAAAAATTGTCAGAAGGCCCCAGAATTGTGGAATTATGAATATTATAGTACTTAAAAAGACCGATTTGAAGAAAAAAATGAAAAAAAAAAAAGGTAGAGAAGATTTTAACGAAACATATTTACATAGAACATTATTTTTGTCATTCTAATTTTAAAAATTTTTAAATTAAAGGACAATGTGTTGCTTCTAATATTTATTTTTAAAAGAAGAAGGGAAAAAAACAACAACAGACAATATAGCGTCTTGAAAAATTCATTTTTCGTATATTCACAGCGACGATATTAGAGATATGCGATGAAGCTTTACTTTTTTTTAAAATTTTTTTTTATGTTTTAAATTCTTAATTAATTAATTATTTATCTTTTAAAAAAATCCAGTCGTTTAAACAGCCAATATTTAATTAATTATTATTATAAGCAAATGGCATGGCATTTACAAGCCTCTCCTTAAGTAATGAATTTGATATTAATTGTAAGCTTAATTTCATTTTCCAATCTTCATCACTAACATCAGAATCTTTTGTACTTATTGTTGTATTATAATTATATGAATTCTTTTCTTTATTATTAATACTATCTTTGGAATCATAATCATCATGATATAATATACTTGTTGATTGCATTGTATTTTGTACTATTCTATCCATTGTTGAAATTTGATCACGATTTTCATAATTTTCTTTTTTTAATGATAAATTTTCTGGTTTATCATTATTTAATAATGTTGAATTTCTACCAATTGATGATGTTAAATGTTTTGAATTCATATGTCTAACCATATGATATTTTCGACGAAATCTTGATGGACATAAATTACATTTAAAACGTGGTGGTATTCCAATACATTCATCACGCATATGACGTTGTAAATGACGTTTTCTTAAATAACTTTTACCGCATACATTACATGGAAAACGTTCAGTAGGATTTGTTGATGAAAATTTATTATTTTTAAAATTAATCATATTCGGTTGAAAATTATGTTTTATATCTAAAACAGATGGTATTTGAGTTTGAAAATGTGCTTGGAATGATGAACGTGGTGATAATGATGATGATAATGATGACTGAATGACTAGAATATTAATAAATTCGGAAAACAAAATAAAATCAAAATCAAAATCAAAATAAAATTAAAGAAAAAAAAAAACAAAAAAAACAAAATACTAATAGAAATGAAAATAAGGAAAAAGGATATTTGACGTCTGTTTTTTTTTTTTTTTTTTTAAATAATGAATACAATTTTTTAACAATAATAACAATCAAAAATTATACAATTACGTGATGGAGAAAAACAAAGAAAAAAAAAACGCAAACACAAGAACAAAACAATAAAAATAGAATTAATTTTAAAAAAATTGAAAAAATAATTTTTAAAAAAAAAACGTTTAAGATGATACTATCGAAAAGGTGGACTAATCAAAAAAAAAATTAAATTAAGGAATTAAAAAAAAAAGTACTGAAGGAAATGACGTAAAGTATTCTTGAGGATGCAGTTTTCAAAAACTATACTTTCTGTAAGCGTAAAGAATTTTTTTGAGAATAAAATTGGAGTTTAAAAAAATAAAAAATTAAAAATGGGCTTTAATTTTGATATAATGTCACTCATATGTACATACATATTATGTATGTAACTTCGCCATATGAGCCATATTATTACATTGAAATTGTTTAAATGAATTTCAAAATCTTGTTATCTCATCAAAACAGTTACCCGCCAACAGAAAATATAATCATTTTATTAAACTGCATACTAAATCTAAAAATCTAAATACTTTACCTTTTCGAATGGTTTTATCATACTTTTTTTTTTTCTGAAATTTTCTTGAATTACACTTTAAAATTACTCAAATGAGAGACTCTAAAATACAAAAATTATCATCTAAATGAATGCAACATAATCTTTATAATGATTCACTATTAAATTACGACAAAAAAAAAAATTCTACAAATTTGAATATTCAATTGGGAAGATTATACATTTCAATACGTGAATAACGAGCTGCTCGTACTGAAATGAATTCTTTCTTAATATAATTTTATGTAATAGAAGAAAACAAAAAAAAAAAAAAAGAGGGGGGGGGGGGGTTGAAATGCAAAGACGTTCCTTTAAAAAAGTGAATAGTAGAGGGAGTTAGCGTAGAATACGTGATCGTTGACGTTAAGCTGTCAAAAAAAAAAAAAAAAAAAGCACGTACGAGTTTTCAATTTACAGTTTTAAAATTTCGATTTAAAAAAAAAAGTTGTTCCTGTAACAACGCAAAAAATTTCTTAATATAAACGACTTTCCAGTCCTTCCAGAAACAATTTCATCATGTGAATAAACGAATTTACTAATTGAAATTATTTTATTTTTGCTTAAGAAATCAAAGAGTGAATGATGATTAACTTTTTTTTTAATTATTAATGTCTATTGGAAAGTGAAAGTAAATTTTGACTTCCATCAAGGGAAAATAAATTTGTAAAATTCTAGTAATTATAATCTTCTATTGCGTACAAAAATGATACAAATTACATATTTACACATTTGAATCGAAAAAGATCCCCGAATGACGCAGGTGGGTTAAAAATGAACAATACTCCATGAACATTGTAATTGAATTGAACACAAAAATTTAACAAAATTTCTAGTCATACGTTCTTGATACACGTAGTAGTCCCATTTGAATCAGTCTACACATGCTATAAAAAAAAAAATTTTTTTTTTCTACTTTTGAAATAAACAATTACTCTACAACAACAACAATTACTGGAGAATCATCAACTACTGGACAATCATAACTACTGCTACTAATTATATATAATAAAATATATTACTACAGACAATACTGCTTTTCTCAGCATTTTCAATCTTAAATTAGAATTGTTTACTAGTTTAGAAAAAAACAAAAATCTAAAAAACAAAAAAGGTACTTTATAAAATGTTCTCAGTATTCCAACTCCCATGGTAATGCTTTTAATCGTTCATTGTCCAGAAATCAATAAATTTTTATTACCGAAAAAGGAAATTTTTCAATCTTTTCAAAAACAATTCTTTTTCTATGTAATTAATTTTAATTATCCAAATTATTAAAGTTAAAGAGAAAAAGAAGAAAAAAAGAAAGGTTTCACTGTTTATTGATAAATTGTTGAAGTTTTTAAATCTACATAATATGTGTACTCGCAGCGTATACATATATGTGTTTTCTATAGTCATACAAAGAATCTATTAGATATAGCTATGTATAGGTATATATATATTTTTTTTTTACCTTTGACCTTTTTTTTAAAAAGAAATTAAAAAATAAATAAGAAAAACATTTATTCTACAAATACACAATGTTTTCACAAAAAAAAAAAAAAAAAAAAAAAAAACAACACAATTTTTTTCAAATTTTACGTAGAAAAAACAAAACAACAAAAAAAAATGATACAAAAGATGCTAAAAGATTTTTCAAAATAACTACACATGCCGATGTCATAGCAATACAACAATCTCTTCTAAATTTTTGTAATGAAATTTTTTTTTTCTTCAATTTTATAATTTAAATAATCATATCATTTTGCTTTGAACAAATTAAAAAAAAAAAAAAAAAAAAAAAGAAAAAGTAACAAATGGACTCACTTTTTAATGATTTATGACCGATATAATTATGATTTCACGATAAATGATTTACGTTAACATAACGTATCTTTACATATAACGAGTATGTGCGTTGGTGTATGTACATATACATACATATATAGGTAGTTTACTTTTTATACAATTCTAAAACGTTTCAAAATTGTTCGAATACGAATTGTTCAATAAACAAATTAATGAAAAATTTATCCGAATCTTTTCATCATTTCTAAATGTTAAAATACACACTTTAGGTCTGTTCGTTGAAAGTCCGGGACTAATCCTGAAAAATCATATATGATTATGAAAATTGTACACTCATTCTTTGTCCTTATCGAACAACTTAGTGTAAGTCCTGAACTGAAATTGACATTTTTGACAGTCGACTGTTTACATTTTTACACACATTTAATTTTTTCGTATCAAATAAAATGGCGGAATGACAATTCGTTACTAGTTATTTAACCTGTCAAAACTTTATTCGATCAAAAAGTAGATGTAAGTCCCGTGTAAGCTCAGGACTCTCAACGAACACAAAAGTGTAAAAGTTCAAGTACCGTGCAAGTCCCGGACTTTCAACAAACATACCTTCTCTATTCTTACATTACAACAATATTTAATGTCCTTGTGGAATTAATTACAAAGGTATTTTTGAATTGTAGTTGAGCATGTGGGTCTAGTATTAGATACATTAGATGGTTTTAACAACTTCTGCAAACCATTTTAAAAACCTGTTTTTACAACTGCTCAAATTAAATCTGAACGATGTATGACCAGTTGTAACGAGAAGTGTGGGTATATTACAACCGTGAAGCTAAAATTATTTTAAAATGATTTTTATTATACCAAATTGGAAAAAAATTATACCATTATTGTTACAATCAGCACAAAATAACCAGTTTAATCACCTAATGTGCACATAGTTTTCGATAATAACACATACATAATAATTTTTGAAAACAAAAATTTCAGTTTTAATAAAAGTGTCGCTTTTTGCATGACAGTATATATGTATGTGCAAATATGTATTTATAATCAAGAATTTTTTAAATAAAACAAGGATACAGACATTTTGAAAAATAAAAAAAGAAAGCTGAAAAAAAAAAAATGATGAACGAATTTTAATTTTTCCAAGTAACATTATCTTACTTACACACAAAATTTAGATTTTTCATCTTTTTCAATTTTCAGAATTTATAAAAACACAAAAAAACTATACGAATATAAATTTTCTAATTATGTATGTAGTATATTAGAATATTTGCAAGTCTTTGTAATTACAAAAAAAAAAAAAAAAATTATTTGTTTTATTTCTATCGCAGCACAAAGAGAAATTTGAGAAGATAAAAAAACGGCTTAATTTATTTTTAAATTTTATTATCAAAAATTCATAGTATTTTGGTTTTTTTTTTTATTTTTTTTTCATTTTCTTCCTAATGACATTCCATTTTTTTTTTCTTTATTTTATTTTGGGAAAAATCTGATTTATTCTTAAAACATAAAATTATTATATGAATCTGTTTTTTTAAATTTTATTATTTTTTTTTCCTTAAAGTTGAAATATTATCTTATACATTAATGTGATTGCTATTTTATTTGCCAATATTTTTTATTTATACTTTTTCTTTTTAAATATTATGAACAGTATCTTCTATTATGGGAATTGATTTATTAAATGCAGGAGCCTTACCATGAGAATCGATTTCGTTCGTAACACAGGTGTTTCTATTTTATTCCTACTATCACTTACGAAGTCGTGAAAATAACGAACGAACACCTTACTATAAGAAACGATATCGAAAAATAAACGCAATTTTCCTAATTTCTACGTCTACTCATTTGATAGCCTTGTTTTGTAAAATGATGTTTTAACGGTTAAAACGTCTAAAAATTACATTACAAATTGAAAATAAACAAAACTTAATTGAAATTTAGAAAAAAAATGGAACTTCGAAAATGAAACGAATATCGTTTATCATAATAGCATTTGCCTTTTCGTTCGTAACTTCACTATCGTAAATTAACGAACGAAATCGATTATCATGGTAAGGCCCCAGTTATTTTTTATTACTTCTAAAAATATAGCATATTTTTTTAATAAGATAAATTTTTTTGTTTGTCTTTTGACATCACCGTTTTTTTTTTTAATAGAGAATTAATAATAATTAAAAAAAAAAAAATAATAATAAATATCTTATAAAGTCTACTATTTATGTAAATGCAAATGGAAATACTGAAATTATTTTAGTGGATTTTTTTTTTATTTCTTTGAAACAATAATAATTGTAAAAGAATTATATAAAAATTTCTATTTAATTATAAACTTTAATTTAAAATTAAAAAGGATCATAAACCGATATTGACAGGAAATACATTTTCAAACAAAAATTACCATTTTTAAATAGTAAAAATCTTTTATGAGTTCATTACTACAATTTAGAAGTGTAATCTTAATCGATTTGAATAGTGTTAAAGTATTAATTATAAATGTATAATGATAGACTATGACACACTAATTAAGGAGAATGCACACGTTTCTATTGACTCGAATTAAAAAAAAAAAAAAATTGTTTGATAATTTCTAGAATGAAAATCATGTTTCTGTATCTCCAGAACAGAAGCATCTAGAGCAATTCCGAGTACACCAATCGAAAGAAAAATTCGAAATTAGTATGTCTGCACTAATAACTCAATTTCGAAAGAAAATAAAAAAAAAAAAAAAAAGGTCTATTGAACAAATAAGCACTAGGCTGTTGAAATTTATCTGCCTTTTTGAATGCCAATAGAACAAGATGTGTCAAATAGCGATTTCTAAATTGTTTTTCAAACAAATTTAATCTATTCAAATATTGAATTTGAAAATACATACAGTGCTCACAATAAATTGAAGACGTTGAAAAATCGATTGATAACCCAAAAAAAAAAAAAACAGGTATAAACCAGAGGACCTTACTAATAGACGAATTTAATTTAGTTTTATAACTTAAAAAAAATATTCGTCTATAAGTAAGGCCCAGGAGCATAAAATTCCTTATGTCGTTACATATGTTAATTATCATAGTATTTAGAATGAAAAAATATACAAAAAAAGGGGTATTTCTTATAAAAGTATCCTTTTAAAAAAGTCGTCTTCATGCAGCTTTTTTAGTTGTAGCTTTTTCTTAATAAATCTGCATTGCACAATTGGGCAACATCGTCTTTTTAGATAAGTCTTCGTTTTGGTTATTTTATTTACATCATTGAGGCGAGCTTGGCAATAAAACGTGATCCTTTCATTCCACGAACCGTAAAGGATCCGCATAGGGTCCACCATGTTTGGAATTTAATTAGTTTTGAGTGGTTTTTGACTGCCTTTTTGCTTCACAGGAACATTAAATGCACAGGATGATCGGAATCTACAAAAAAGCTTTATTGTCATTCATGGATAATTTTTCGGAAACAAAAATGATGAATGGATTCTGTAAGAGAATAATACCCAACCCAGCTCATCGAAATCCATTTGACAAATAATATCTTTTTTTAATTCATATTATTGAGGTCTTTTACTTGTTGCTAAGTGAAGTAGTAAAAAAAATGAACTTCCACACAATACTGATTGATACATCATTTATGTATTGTTTTTATGTAGTAATATCGCAAATACCGTTAATTTTATGATATAATATTCAAGTAAAATGTACTTGAGACCTTAGTTTCTAGAGATTTCTTGTGAAACATGTTGCTTTTCTTTAGAAACATTCAAAAATCTTGTAACATTCTTATTAATTATTGAAAAGCACCTTTTTAAATAAAAATACACCATTTTAATCGATTAGGGCTACACTTCAAATCAATTTTACTTTTTTTTAAAAAAAGAAATTTTCCATTCATATTGATTTTTCAAAGTTCGAACCTGTTACACATTTTTTTTTCTTCTTGTTTCAAATTTTTTTTGAATTTGTCTGTTTTCAAATCGCGCATTTGAAATTTGAACAGAAAAATATTGTATGTATGTATATAGTATGTATTTCTCTATTGTGATTTAAAGAAAATAATAACAATAATAATAATAATCTTATGATATTTTGTTAATGGTTAAATTTTTTTATGTACACCATGTTTTTGTCTCAAATGTAATTTTAAATCATATTTCCATGTGCAACTAAATGAACAGTATATACAATCAAATTGCATAACAGATATTCTTTTTGGTGTAAAACATATATTATGAAATATTGAAGAATTTGATGTTAAAACTGATGAAGATTGTTGATTTTGTTGTAATGTTGATAATGGTGATGATGATGCTGTAGCTGTAACTCTTGTATCACTAATTGGTGTACAGGATGATGATGATGATGGTAAAATTGGTGATTGTGATATCATCATCATTGTAGTTGGTGTATTATTTACATCAAATGAATTTGTTAAAGTTTGTTGCATTTTTGTTGAAGAATTTGGTGATAAACAACCAACACATCTCATTCCAATCGTACAATGTTTATATAATTTACGTACAGTTATTTCTGGTTTAAATGATGAAGATGATGATGTGATGAATGAAGTCCTTAAATCTGAAAAATTTTGTTTGATTCTATTCTGGAGTGCTTGTTCAAATTTTTAATTAACAGAATAACAAATTAATGTTTTTATTTTATTAATTTTTTTTTTTTTTTTTCATATGTACTGATTTAGTTTTTATGACTAAAAAAAAAAAAGTATGTTTGAAATATTATGTATTTTCAGGAATGATATAAATAATTAATTATAATGCAATACCAAAGACTTGATAATTTATTATAAATTGAAGAAAATATGAATTTCACGTATTCTGGCAGCAATCACTAAAAAGTCATAAATTTTAAATTGTGATTTTTACAAAAGGTCCCTGTATTCATCGTTTACCATTATTAACTTTTCAATAATTAATTAAACACACGATAAATGTACCTTCTAACCAATGAAAAATAAATATTTTCCTTATGATGAAAATTGTAACTATTATATATTATACCAGAATACAATTAAAATTAACACAATTATAAAATTATATGACTTCTGATTGTTACCAACTTCAATTTTATAATTTATAGAAGAAACAAAATTAAGTCTAGAAACCATACCAATAACATAAAAAAAGTTCTTTTTAATTTTTATTTAAATTTTCTTTTTTATTATTGAATTATAAAATAAAAAACCGGTATATTTCGTTTAAAAACTGCGCTTCTAAATCTTATTTTACAGCATTATGATCCTGATATTAATTTACAGTGTTTCCAAAACATATAAGCAAAAAATGTAATACCGTTTAATCCTTAAGCCTGAGCCAGAATGTGTAGCTATAGTATGTAGTACTTGTAGGACGACTACGAGCTGTCAAAAATACTACACCTTATTTGACGCATCACAATGTGTAGTGTGTAGCTGCAATAGTAACTGAAGCTGAAAGTAGAAATTTTTCTACTTCATACTACAACCTCACTCTACAAATACATACATACTATAGCTGCACATTCTGGCTCAGGTCAGCAGAAAAAAAATATTTAAAAACAAGTTAACTGTCTCCCATTTAGAAAAGACCAAAAACGGTTGGCTCTACTTTTATTTAACCTTCTTTAACTTTAAAAAAAAAAACACGGCTCTTAAAATCCAAAATATTACAAATTTGCAATTTAAACCGAATTTTCAGAGGAAAAAAGTCAAATAAATATTTAGCAATTTCTGAAAATCAATAACATTTTAAATATTCATTCTAACAAATCAGAAAATCATATAAAAAAAAAAAATAGAAGCCAAACTGCAGGCTTGTTAAGTGAAACTAGAGCCAACAAATTTGTATCGATTTACAGTCATATTTGATTTTTCACTGGTCTTACGAGAGACGAGATTAAGCACACTTAAATTTTTTGCACAATTTTTGGAATCACTGTGTAATTTTCCAATGCTATTTTTTTTTTCAATTTAACAATGTTAACACGAGTAATAAAAAATCGTAATATCAATAACATTTCTTTTTCTTTTTGTTTTCATAATAAGCATATTATATGTACATACACAAGGAAACGATGATTCTATATATACGAACTTACGATTATACACAGTCATATTTTAACACGATTTTCAATTTTAAATAAAATTACATATTGCACATTTTTTTTTTTTTTAAATCAATCTTTTGATAGTGTTTATACATATAAACTATTAATTAATCTTTATCACTTATAATATTTAAATTTACTGTTATCAATATCAGTCATAGCAAAATGTCAATTTCACTTTTATGTATTGTAACAAGTAAATACACTGTGTAGACTCGATGTAAAAAATAATAAGGGAAAGTAGATTTTGAGAAAACAAACATTTCAAAAAAATGAAGAATTGGATCAAATTTCGTCGTTAAAGCACTAAAAAAAAAAGTTCTTTCCTATAACATAATATTCATGTACTTTCGGAGAGAATGTTAGGATAAAGGTGAGTTCTCGAATTTTAAAGAAAATTTAGTTGATAAAAGAATAATCAAAAAACAATGTAAGTATAATACATTCACACAATTAATTTAAATGTTGTGTGCTTGAGCCCCATTAGCCCCCTTATAATGACATCCACTGTTTTTATATTTAAAAAAATCTATCTATTATCTAAACCTGCATTAATTTCGAGTTTTTGTCATTTAAATAAATCTCATGATATTTTGAAAAAGAATATTGTTGAAATAGCCAATTTTTGGCTTATCAAAAGACCTATTTTTTTTTTTCCTTTATATGAATGGAAATCGAATTGCGTACTACCTCTTTAAACTACGGCATTAATATAGAGTTTTATTTATATTTAGAATACATTTTCTACAACATAGTTTTGTATTTTATAATAGACGATAAAAATTTTTCAATTTTGATTTTATGTATTGCATAAAAATAATAATTTAAAAGAAAAAGCTTTATATAATAAAAAAAATTTAAGCTATAGTTTTTGATAGACATTTTTATTGCAATTTTAATTTGTATTTTTCATGAACATTAATTTACTTTTTATTTTTGTTTTTATGTTCAAAATAATGAAAATTTAGCTTTCAATAAGAAATAAATATATGTATATAATATAAAAGTAGATAAATATTAGAGTTTATGAAGAAACAATTTAACAATACTACTTTTTAAAAAAAAAAAAAAAAAATACCTTGAACCAATTATTATTACTTTAAATATAAAGAAAAAAAAATAAAATAAATAAATAAAATCTATCAGATCGCGAAAGAAAAAAAAATACTTTTCTCTCTCTCTCTCATACCTTTCCAGACAAAATATAAATAAATAAATAAAATTCAAGAAAATTCAATTCAACTGCATTTTTCTTACAGAAATAAGAACATTCTTCTAAAATAAAATGCAGTAATAGTTTTATATAAGAAATTATTTATTTCAACTTATTTTTTTTGTATTTTTTTTTTTTTTTTTTTGTTTCTTTTCTTTATAAAATTCAATTACAATAAATTACTGGTTAATACACATTTTTTTTTTCCTCTTAAATGTTTTGGATTTAAAAAGTGAAACATAAAATAAAAATATAACAGGGTTAAAATTTTTCATTTTCATTTTTTCTTTTTTTTTTTTAATAGTTACCTAAATTTATGTGTAACTAAAAAAAAAATATATATATTTATGAATTACACATGCAAATCGACTTTATAATAATTATAACACCATGCATATATGTATATATCTCATTGAAAAGAAAATATATGGCGAGAGAATGAGATATGTAATTTCTTAAAAAACGTTTTATTGTCTATATATGTATATAAAATGTTCCTAAAATATTACATTTATACTTTTTATTTCTAACATCCTAAAATTTATAACAAAATTCATTTTATGAATTGCAAAAAAAATTGTGCATTTTGACTTTAAAAAAAAAAAAAATTAATGGCACTGCCATGATACTAAAATATTGAACAAAAATAATAGTTAATAAAAAAAAAATCGAAAAAAAAAAAAAAACATTGAACCTATCTCAATTATAATTGACCTCAACCGCCCCCTCTTTTCAATGCAACAATTCAGTCAGTACAGTTTCACTTTACCCAAAGCAATTGCCTTGTTTGAAATTAAAATGTTTAAATGAAACATAGGCCTTTTTCACGAATTCATATTTGCGTGCATATCCCCATACGCATACGCATATCATATTTGCACATATAAAGTGTTCACGATTAAAAATTTACGTGCTACCACTTGCATGTTTGAAAAATAAGAAAAAGATACAAATGATTATAATATTTGACGTGCACGCTGTTCACGATTGCAAGATTCCTGCCATAAATATTTGCTTTAGTTGCTGTCATGCATAAGTTGACGCAAGATTGCATCACGCAAATATGAATTCGTGAAAAAGGCCATAATTTCATAATTCGAGAAACTTCGTATGTCATTTTATTTGACTTGGTAATATTGAGTGGATTGAATTAAATAATAGTAATTATTATAATTATAATAAATTATCCATTTTCACACTTTTCTCAAATGATATGTCAAACAATGTAAATATTCACAATATTCTTGGCAGCATTATGAAAAGTCGTATGACAATTAATATATGTAAAATACCATACATAAAGTCATTATGACAAATCAAGTAGTGTAAAGATACTTTAAATAGTTATAGCAAAACCTTATAGAAAGGGTACCAAAAAAGATGTTAGATGACATTTATCGATACATTGAGCTTTTGGTGAAAAAATTTAGGGTAAGGTCACTTTGTTGTTAAGAAAAAATATATTTATTGAAAAATTTTTAACTCTAAATTTCAAGGTCATATTTTGAATGTATATTTGGCGCATCTTTTCAAATAATCCATACACTAATTTTTTTTTTAATCATTTTTTGACTTTTCGAAATTCACAGATAAGTATTTTTAACTGCACGAAATTTCTAAAATGTTTTTCTTTTATTAACCTAAACCTAATACACCCACTGAGGATTTTTTATGATTTGAATATTTGTGAAATACATAATATTCCAACAGTTTAATTGAACTATTTTACTTTGAAACACTATCAGAAAATAAAGCTCTATTATACCGATGAAGCTAATAAACATAAATCAAACCAGGACCTACTCAATTTAACTTGAATTTTTTTTAGATAATATTTTTGTCATAGATCAACCTATACATTTAAAAGTGAAATGTGAACCACTAAATTCGTTAATAGAGAACGAATTTATTTGTATGACATTCTGGCCTTGATTTGATATTTATGCAGTTGTGGTTTTGTGTACTTTCTTATAGTTCAAATTAATATGTGAAACTGAGTGTACTTGGGCGGTTTCGAGTCCGATAACTTTCAAATAGAATAGCAACTTGAGAAAATTAAATATTTATGAATCTATGTATTTATGTACAAAAGTTTTCTTCTCACTTATTTAACTGTAAAAATATATTCATTATCTTTCAAATAAATTAAATAAATTCTTAAACAATTCAAATTTTATTTCTTCTTAAATTTAAAGTAATTTTTTTTATTGTCCTTCGTTTTCTTGTTTTAATACATCCTCTATATTCGCGTTAAATATATTATTTCATTTTATCAATGATTAAAAATAAAGAATGAGAAATGAATGTTAATATTTTAGATGCTTCATTTGTCAAATCGATTAACTCCATTTTTGATGTTTCTTAAGTTTTAGTTCCAGCAGCCCGTTTCTGTATAATTTTGCGATTGGTTTTCTCGATTGCTTTACTCGATTTGACATAATTCTCAAATTTAGTGTTTCTGTAACTGTGGTGAATCGAGAACCGAATATCTGTCAATCGAGTTTATTCTCGATTGGTGTTTTGATAGTAACAACTTCTAATTAAAATTTTCATTTTATACCGGAAATAATTTACAATAGTGTCGCGTATTATTCTCGCTTCGTTCAAAATTGAAACACTTCCATTTAATTCTTCAGGATTATATATTTCCAATAAAAAGACAATTTAATACATAAAATCAAAATTTTAATTATTTATAATTAAACTCTGTAATAATCACATTATTAACCGTCAAACTGTGGTAATTTGAGTTTCAATTCCATTATTCCGTTTTGATTCATAATACAAACTACAGATTTCTCGAGTGGTGATTTTTTGAGTTACAGAAATACTAATACTCGATCAATCGAGAACATAATATGCCATTTTTGATCGAGAATTTCTCGATTAAGTTCGAAAACGGGCTAAAGAACTCAATTAATTCTTGGATTTTTCATATTCGAAGTACATAATTGGATATGATGATAAGTCGTTAAACTACTAAATTAAAAATATTTTTTCGGTCTTCGAATCATAATTAATTTATTACTTTTTTAGACTTTTTTATATAGAGTTAATCGATTTGGCAAGTGAGAAATCTATTTGATTTATGTATCACGCTGAATTTGTATTTATTTTAAAAATTTTAAAACTGATATGGCACATAAATTTGAGAAATATCAACCTTACTAAATTAGCTAGGCTACTACTCAAATATAATAATTCAGAGCCTTACCATGAGAATCGATTTCGTTCGTAACACAGGTGTTTCTATGTTATTCCTACTATAACTTACGTCGTTAAAATTAACGAACGAACACCTTACTATAAGAAACGATATCGAAAAAGAAACGCAATTTTCGTAATTTCTACGTCTACTCATTTGATGGCGTTGTTTTTATAATGGTTAAAACGTCTACAAATTACATTACAAATTGAAAATAAACAAAACTTAATTGAAATTTGGAAAAAAATGGAACTTCGAAAATGAAACGAATATCGTTTATCATAGTAGCATTTTGCTTTTCGTTCGTAACTTCACTATCGTAAATTAACGAATGAAATCGATTCTCATGGTAAGGCCCCAGAATAATAAAATAAATTTGCATTTTCAATTTTAAATAAATTATAAATTCCAAAAAAAAAAAAATACATATGTAGATATGAATATCTACAAAATTATTAAATCCTAATAATAATAAATTTCGTTATTAATCAAATACAAAAATAACAAAATCAATCTCTCGCATCCTCTTCTGCCATACAATCTTTTCAATTTATAAACGAGATTCATTTTTTATTATAAATCAGTGCTAATTATTATTTAATTATTTTTTTCTGTTTTGTTCATTTTTAATTTTTCTTAATTGGTTGTTCATTTTTTGTATTGCATTAAAATAAACATTTTTTTTTTTTTTTTTAAATATTTTTTTTATAACATATATGTCCTATTTTTATAGGAATATTTATTTGCAATTTCAGGATGTCTTTTTCTTACATGTTGTAATAGATGATCAGTGCGTTTTGTTCTATGTCCACATACTGAACAAACTCTTGTTTTGCTTTTTCCACATTCATGTCTAAGATGACGTCTTAATGTACCAGAACGTCTATAAACTCGATTACACTGTGGGCACGAAAAACTTTCTTCTTGCATTATATTGTATGATGAGTTAAGATATCCTGAAATTCGTCTCATATTAGTTTTCATGTACATAATAAAATGTTTCCTTTTTTTTTTTTTAAACAGTATATCTTATTATTTTTGTTTTTCATTTATGTAAATTTTAAAAAAATATCATTTCTACAATAAAGTGTTCCCGAAAATTTATTTAAAAAGTTTACTTACTTGTAGATCTCGACAAAACAAACAAAAAATTGTAGTATAATGAAAGAATCTTCATCCAATACAAAAACGCAAAAGGATTGATTTATACTCTTGATACCCTCCTTTTGACCTTTGAAAGCTTTAATATAGCTTAATTATATCATACCGAAAGCGTTATTCGTTCTTCAATCCGAATTTTTCTAACACTATAATTATGTTCTTTTTTTGTTATTCTTTATTTTTTTTTTTTTTTTAATGAAACAAGTTTTTCCAGTCATAGAAAGAAAAATTATTGAACTAAAATTTTAAAATACATATTTTCTTAAAATTTTAGATAGAATCTAACTTTAAATTTCAATTGCCGTTTTTATAAAATCGTTGAGCATCGACTATAAGTTGTGTAAACAATATGAAAAGATCGTCAAATTTTGTGCATCTTCAAAAAACGATCGAAATGATCGTTAATTTAATAAAATTCAGCTTAAAACTGAATTGCTATACATATTTTATTAATTTATATTTTCGAAGATGAATGCACTTTGTCAATATCTTCAATGCTTTTTTTTTAATGATGGATCATCTGAGATTCTTCTCATTTATATAACTAATTTTTATTTGTTGTTTGGATTGAGATCATACATGTAAATTGCTTTGTTTTTTTGTTTTTAAATATTTTCTGAAAACACCCTATACAATTATCTAATTGAAACAAAATATTACGAAAAGACAAATTAAACACATAATTTATTTTGATAAAAAAAAAATTAGTTATTTGTTTGTTTTATTTTTTGTTGTTAAAGTTAAAAAAATTTTCATTCATATGAAATATAAAACAAAAATTATAAATAACAAAGTTATCATATTATTATCGCCACAATCATTTGAAAATGTTATAGTGTTAGAAAAAAAAAAAATGTATTCATTAAAAAAAAAAATTGCACTGATCAGAAAAATTATCACTCCAGCAAATATTAAAAAGTATAAAAAAAAAATGTTCTATGCAAATTATTGTTATTTTAAATTGGTGTCCGGGACATTTTAATAAATTTTTTTTTCTTCATATTTATATAATGAAATTATTAAATTAGTATCATACATAAAAGAGACAGCGTATTATAAAATAAATAAATAAAAAATTTTGAGAGAAACACTTAAAAATGTGAAATGAATTCAAATCATTGATGACAACAAGAATATAAAATTCGATAAAAACATATGACTTAAATTTTAATACGTATTTTTAAAAAATAGGCCAAAAAACGATAAAAAAAATTTATCATATAGAAAATTAGAAGAATAGAAAGGTGAGTGGAATGGAATACCAAAAGATAGCCCAGCCCCGAAGTTTAAAAATCTTTGATGCCCTCCAATTTTGATGAAATCTTCAACGCATGGAAAATATTTAACTTATTTTTCGAAAATATTACAAAATCAAGAATACATTTTATAAAATCATTATGGACTACAACACTATGGTCCATCATTTTTGAAAATATGTACCCATAATATAACATACCATTCAAGATTCTTAGTCTATAAATTGTCAAAACTTATTAATACGCTTTTTCAAAACAAAAACAAAAAAACAAGATTCTTATTTTTTTCGTTAAATAATCAAAACATAGATAGTTTAATAATATTTTGAATAAATTAATTTCAGTTAATATAAGCATTATGCACGACACGTAAACCAAACAATCAAAACGGCACACGGTTAGTGCTATTTAGGTTTTCGGAAATAAATCCAAGAACCGCCATGTCATAAGCATTATGTAAATGGTAATGCCATAACATAAATTTCTATTCTGTTGAATTTTCAAAAACGTACTTACAATTTATGACAATTTTTAGACGACCACTCACAAGTCTCAACAAAACAGGTAGACATCTTTTAAAATCTTATGAAATTTATATTCATACTTGTTATGAAATCGTAAAGTTAACGGAATGACATTTCCTGACATTTTGCACAAGACGGAAAGGAACAATAAAGATAAGGACAGTAAAAAAACCCAATACACACACAACACATCTCAAAATTGTGGAACGCTCTTCTTTCTCATGTGTATCCCCCTTATAATCTATAGAAATTCAAGTAGAGCATCTATCAAAATCTTTTGTCCTTAGCCCTCCCTTATAACATTTCCCGAACTATTTATATACTATACTAGTGCCTACATTTTGGCACATTATGTTAGCTGGAGGTTAGATTTTTCTCAATAGCAAACAACAGTGTCCTTGTAGAGGGAAATTTTTTTTGCACTGTAGTTTACGTTGCGTCTGGTGTCTGTTTTATCCCGTAAGTATGAACCAAGTCTGAATACATATACACTAATGACTTTTTCACTTTTTCATGATAAGAAAAAAAAAAGTTAGAGAAAACTAAGGACTGTACACGAGAAAATCGACCTGTTTAATAAGGTCTGTATTTTTAATTTGGGAAGGGATAGACCTGTAGTTATTTTTGCAAATTTCATTTCATAGTCAAGTGCGTTGAAAGTAAAATGTCAAGTAAGCAAGAAGATACTCAAAAATTAATTTTTGGGCTGGCCTGGCCATGAATTTTATACATTAACAAAAAAAAAAATAATGTATACAAATAAAACTCCACACAAAAAACTGGGAAATTCCTAAAACGGTACATGGTATGGTAGTCAATTTGCACATGAGGCCTAAGAAGCCGCGAATTTGTGACAACAGGAACCATAAATTTACAGAGGTACATTGAGGAATGCCTGGAAAAACGTTTGTTGCCGTTTATCAGAGAGCATAATGTTTTTGTACTTTTTTGGCCACATCTCATTACACTTCAAAAACAATGGGGTGGTACAAAAGGAATAACATCAATGTGGTGCCCCGAACTACGGCCAATTGAGAGATATTGGGCTCTTATGAAAAGAAATTTGAAAAGAATCAAAAAAAAAAAAGCAAAAAACAATATTGAATTTGATGATAAGTGGAAAAGAGCCTACAGTACACGGTGACAAATACAACTGTACAAAGTCTTATGCGAGGACTGAATAGAAAAGTAAAATATTTTTATACTAAAAAATAATAATGTCAAATTTAAAAGCACAATTTGTAAAGTACATTTTAAGAAATAAAAAAAATTTTGTTTGAATAAAATCGGACATTTAGTTTTGAAAATATTCCAAAAAATAAACCAGTCAATTTTTTCGTGTACAGTCCTTATGTTCCGGCGTAGAAAATTATAAATTAAATTTTACATAAAAAACTTTTCTTGAAAATTTAACTCATAAATATTTTTAAATACAACATACATAAAACAATTCATGACTAGAATTTTATTTATAATAGCTTGATAAGATAGTTTCAAAGTATGAGATATCCTATCCTGTACAAATCTAAAACCCTTATTTGTTCAAAACACCGAATAGGTATTTAAATTGAAAATGTTTGTAGAAGATCTAAGTATCATCAATCTTTAGGTAGTAGCTAAGAACAGCAAGCGACATGGCATTCGGTAGCTCATTGGTAAGAGTACTGCCCCGGCAAGACAGAGGTCTGTGGTTCGATTCCTAGCCGAGTCGAATGTAGTTTTTTCTGTTCTTAGTCTACTATACATATTTAAACTGAAACACAGTGAATTTTTATTTCAGTTGCTTGTGCATGTCGGAATATCGTCATTGACAAACAAAATCATTTGACATTTTCAAAAATGCTTATAGTATGACAATATTACTAAAATCGATGTGACTGAACTTACTCCCAGAGAGCAAATCAATGCGAAAATAAATATAAAATTTACATAAATTATTTGTCATATGTAACTGAGTTCATGTCAGTTCAAATTGTAATATAACGATCTACATATATGCAAATTTAAAATCATTTGCTTTGCAAATTTATAAAATAAAAATGACTTAGGTGATTTGTTATTCATGACTATCAAAAGCAAAAGATGAATTTCCATTTCAAAAAGTAATTTTTTTTTAAATTTTAACCGAGGGGTTTTTTTTAAACTATTGAAATTATAATTCGAATCTCCTTTATATTTCTTAAGTTGTATATTTTGTATATTACAAAAGAAAAAATATATACATGGAAATATGAACGATTTATAATTTATGTGATGCTGATTGAAAGTTTCTAATTTTGGATTTGATCCACAAACTTTTTTTTTTTAAGTTAAATATGACTAGGAGTAGAGTTATCTCTTTATTTAAGCAGCAGCATCACCACAAATTTTATTTTCATATTTTGGGCAGAGTTCTTTATAAGCTTGTAATGAGATATGTTAAACTTTTTTCGTGAATGCAACATTTGTTGCTGGAATACGGTGCATCTTCGAAAACGTCAATTGATGAAATTCAGCTTAAAACTTTGAATTACTAAATATCATCAATTGATGATCATCTGACATTTTCAAAGATGGTATAGGTATATGAATTTTTGGTGTATCTAGTGTTAAATTATTTACGGTATCACTATGGAGAACAGTATCCCGTTTCTGTAACTTGATCTAGAAATTCTCGATCAAAAATGGCGTCTTATGTTCTCGATTGATCGAGTATTAGTGTTTCTGTAACTCGAAAAATTCACGACTCGAGAAATCTGTGGTTGGTATTATTAATCGAAACGGAATAATAGAATTGAAACTCAAATTACCACAGTTTGACGGTTAATAATGTGATTATTACAGAGTTTAATTATAAATAATTAAAATTTTGATTTTATGTATTAAATTGTCTTTTTATTGGAAATATATAATCCTGAAGAATTAAATGGAAGTATTTCAATTTTGAACGAAGCGAGAATAATACGCGACACTATTGTAAATTATTTCCGGCATAAAATGAAAATTTTAATTTAGTTTGAATATATGTAATAATATATTATGCTATATTCTAGTGAAAATATCATTTCTTCGTAATTATATGTAAAAATTAAATCATTTTTGTAAAATCATAGAAGTTGTCACTATCAAAACACCAATCGAGAATAAACTCGATTGACAGATATTTGGTTCTCGACTCAACACAGTTACAGAAACACTAAAGTTGAGAATTATGTCAAATCGAGTAAAGCAGTCGAGAAAACCAATCGAGAAATGATACAGAAACGGGCTGCAGTATTAAAAAATTTTTTTTTGCTACTTATCAGTGCAAACTCGTTTCGCGTGACACCCGTTACATTTCTTTTTTTTAATTATGAAAAAAGTAAATTGCATTGTTCCTCGCCAAATTTTTTTAAAAGATTTTTTCAAGTGTCTACAGTAAGTTAAAAATAATTTTTGGAATTTTTTATGTGAAAATTTTTAGATATTCAGTAAAATATACGGAAATCAGTGAAATTCTAAATCGTCAGCGTCACACCCGTTACGCTACTAAAATGATGATTCTGATTAGAAATATTTGAAGTTTTCTGTTTTATCATAACCGTCGTTTGCTTTCACTAGAAGGCATATTAAGAACATATAAGTATAATCAGAATAATGCAATTGCTGTACGAGTTTTTCAATATTTAAGAGTCTGGATGTCACACCCGTTATGATGTTTTTGACATTTCAGAACATAAACGATGAAATATAACTATAAATCACATTTCACTGTAAAATATGTATGTAAAAATTATTATAATTTATTATTTTAAATATTTAAGCTTACTTTTCTTCAATCATGGTTTATAATTACAAAAATCACATTCACAGATAGCTTACATTACATGACAGTGTTGCATTTATTTAAAAAAAAGTCTTATTTTGGCCTGTTTCATAAATATGTACATCAGTTGCATGCGCAAATGACGTATTTGCACTGGAAATTGGAAATTGTTGTCTGATTGCAATCTGACTGAGTCAACAAAGCAACTTCTGAAAAGTATTTGCTTATTTGCAATCATTTGCTTTGCAAGTTTTAATTTGTGAAGCTAATGTTTTTGCAACTTGCACTGGAAAATCATTTATGAAGTTAATGTTTTTGCAACTTGTACTGGAAAAAATAAATGAACATGGCGTTTACGTCATTTGCGCAATTTGTGTATTAATGAAAAGAGCTTTTATTTCACGCTTAATAACTCACACGTCGTAAATATGGGTAAATTCAAAAATGCTTCAGTGTTGCGATGCTCACGGTTGTCATAAATTCAAAAAAGCATCATTCTATCATCGCACCGAAAATTAAAAATTCAAATATACAGTGTGGAGGGATACGATGCGCAAGGGTTAAGTAATTTTGGCATCACCAGTTTTTGCAATGCATATACAATACAAACATGCTTTGACATTTTATACGTTGTTAATCAAGAAATTTCAACTTAATTTATAATTTGAACTGTCATTTAACAGTATATTTCAGAATATTTCTAAACATTTTTTAGATTTTACAATTTTCTGAACAAAAACAATTCCGAAATAAATTAAATGCATCAGCATCTGTCATGTAATGTACAAATTAGGGCTGCAAAATCGCCACAAAAAAAAATCAAGTAAACATTTTTGAATTAACCCTATCTTTTGCTTTTGATAGATATGTACGTTGTTATAATGTTGAATTATTTGAAAATGTCAAAAATGTCGCTTTTCTTAAGTGTACTTCACACTTAACGATTTATCTTATGATTTATCATTTGACTAGTGTAATTTGTTTTTGTAACAACAACAAATTACATTAGTCAAATGATAAATCATAAGATAAATCGTTAAGTATGAAGTACACTTTAGGAGATTAATTTATTTTTTATTAAAAATTTGAATGAAAAAACATAAATTTTAGACATATTCCCAAATTTTATTTTTGGTGTATAACCTTTAATTAAAATAAAAATACAATTTCAAAGCACCAAATATTTACAGTTATGTACATATGTGATGTCACCCTTTTTGTTTGTAAAAAATATGTTTCGAGTAGTATGAGACAACTATAAATTTACTTATTAGAAAATGGAGAAAGGTGGCCCACGTGAAACGTCGTTTTAATGCAATGCACTACGAACAAATCTCAAAATAAATTTAATTAAAAGATTTGGTAACCTTTTATCAGGTGATGATGAAAAAATAGAAGGGTTGGAAAAGAAGTTATAACGTCAGATGTATATAAATCACTATATCAAAATTATGAAAAGCAAATTAGAGAACAAGAAAAACAGCTGAAATATGATTTGCTTAACGTACTTAGAAAAACTATTGTTTAACCTAATTAGTGAATTGGGGTTGACAGCTGAAGAAGTCTATAAAAAAAAAACCATATTAAAAATACCAAAGGCAAATTTGACAAAAATAAATTCCATAGAACGTTAAATTATTTGGCATTTGACAGAGAAAGTGTATATAGTCAAGCTAAAGAAAGCCCTGCCTGCGATAATTATCATTTATCCGGTAACTTTTGGCGAGAGAGTTAATAAGCAGATATACAAAAGTCGCTACCAAACTAAGGCAGAGATCCTCGATCCTCTAGCAATTAAACAAATTGCGACTAACAAATATACGGATTTGCGAATACAAAAAACCACATCTTCGATTGCAATCGTAAGTTAGCCATTTTTACTTTGTGCTAAGCACTTTGGCCGAATAAGTTTTTGTATACATAACGTATAATTTTCTATTACATATATTATGTTGAAAATTTGTTTTTTTAATTCAAATTTTTTAAATTTCCAAATTTTAAATCTTAACCGAAATTATTTTGTTTATCAAAAACTATTTTTTACTTCAATTTTAATCATTTCTACAGTCTCACTAACCAATTCTATCCATTACGAGCAAAAAATATTCGAGTTATATTGATAACATAAGTACATATGTGTATATAGGTTTGAGTTTCTACTTATTGATAAGAAATTTGAGGTTATGTGCTTTGTTAACTGAGTTTGCGACACCAACTTTGCGATTGCAACTTTTGACGGTTAATTTCCTTATTTGCGAGATCAAAAACAATCGAGGACACCATTTCTATCATTTCAGCTAGCAAGTCTTACTTGCTTGCTTGCTAGACGATTGAAGATGCCCCCCTAAGGTTACGCGCGACAGAAAGCGGAGCTGAGCTGAACTGAACTGAACTTATCAGCTTAGAATGAAACAAACAAACACGCAATGTATTGGAAGCAATATTATGATATAAGCAGCTTAAGTGCGCACACCAACCGCGTAACTGAACTTATCGGCGCTGATTTTTCGGCTGCTTATTTCTGCAGTTGCTTATTGCTTGTTTCGATCAGCAGATTCAGTTGCTGGTTGTAAAAAGTAAAGTGTACAGTGAGAGTGAAAATGGAAGAAATAATTAGCTTCGCTTCATTTCACTCATAGTCCTCATAGAATAAGCAGTCGAATATATTCTTGCTGAGCTGATCGGTACTTATAAGTTCAGTTCAGTTCAGTTCAGCTCAGCTCCTCTTTCTGTCTGCGCGTAACATAAGAGTACTTGATATTGTTAAAATAACTGAAGACTCAGTTATAAACATTCCTTAACCAGATGACCAAATGTGTTTATCTTCAACACTTCGTTCTTTGTTTAAATTTTACATACATGGATCAACTTTAACTCTAAAAATGTAGACATATTGAAAGTTAATTCAATAGGAAACCTTTAAAAAAGGATCCTGGCCAAATTCCAACTTCCGAATTTTACGGGAAAATACTTTTTCAAAAAAACAAAATACATAATATTATGTCCACATTTATAGTGTTAAAATTGATACGTGTGACTTTTTTGTTTGCCCCTCTGGTAATTCGCGCCTGTTGCAGAAATCTTTTCGATACTAAAGGAAGTTTTGTATTGAATAACGAAAGTACCGTGAATATATTTTATTACAGGTTGGTCCTGAGATATTTAAAGCTTTGGAAACAAAAGTCAAATAATTTACAATTATATGTATTTTTCAAAATTGTACAAATCATCTTGCTTATTAAATTTTAGCATTTTTTTTTTTTTAGAAAATAACGTGAAAATGAAATGTACAAAAGAAAAAATCCTATTTTTTTTTTGTAAAAATTGTAATTTTTCGCACAAATAAAATATGTATATTGAAAATCATAAGATCATGTATTGTTTTTGAAGAAGTAGCATTCCATTTTTGTAGAGTTGTTTAATTTTAGTTATACAAATACTTTGAAATAAATAATTTTGATGAAAAAGAATTTTAACTCCAATTTTTCTTATTATGTAATGCAATTATGTTGAATCAACGTTAATTTACTTAATATTCTCCCTTTGATTATATTTAAAAAAAAAAAATTAAAAAATAAGTTTTTTTTATAGAAATTTTACTGGAATCTAATTCACACACAACGTTAAACATGAGCCACCTGTAATATAGATTTTTTAAATAAAGAAAATGTAGTTTTTTTATCACGAAAAATTCCTGATAGATTGATTTTAATTCAAAATTCGAAAATTGAATTTGTATAAAGAACATTTTATATACGTACGTACTACTGTCGAATAAATATGTAAATTTTCTTTTATATCAAATAACACATTAGATTGAGATTTAAAAGTGACCCACCACAACTAATAAGAATTTGACGTACATAATTAAAAATCTGCGACACATTTGTTCAAAGTAAAAGTTTTTAAAATTCTTATTTCCATAAACTATTTATTTTAACTAAATTTCTGTGAAAAAAAAAATGAATATCCTCGTACTATGGTGCCTATTGCGAATATCACTAATCGATTGATGAAATGTGAATCGAAAAAATTGGTATTGCGAGTATCGACTGCAGTCGAAACAAGTTCGATTACAGTCGAACCAGTTTCGTTTGTATTTTTCTTCACGAATGTTATTCGATTGACAGTTTTATTTTCGTGGTGTATCTTTTTGTTAAAAATTCAGTTTAAAAAGTAAAAAAAATGATGTAAATTTAATTATTATTATTTATTAAATTTAAATTCAGTTCTATACTATGTATTTTTATTTTTGGATGTCAGTACAGGCAAGATAGGCATACTTTTCTATATTCTTTTACATTGCGTTTAAATAAATCTGTCTCGTGTGTGGGGTGGGGTGATCAGATCTCAATTTCAATCTAGGGAAATCTTTTAAATTAAATATTACCAAGGCAAAAAAATCATCGGGTACTGCCTCCATAAGCACAATACTGACTTCCAAAAATAAAAATACTATAGTATAAGAAATTAATAAATAAGTCTAAAATTTGTAGTATATTTTGAACACTTTTCTTATTACAAACATTTTTTTTTTGTTTTTTTTCAACTAAACTGAAATATTTAAGTATTTTAATTTCTACGTTTTGTGGAATTTTATAAACTCATATGAATATTGATATTGTAATTGTATAAATGTTTGATTTTAGGAGGAAAATAAGTAACGAAAAACAAATGTCAAAACAAATCATTCACAATAATTTAGAAAATTAATATGCAATCTAAATTCACATGAGGCAATGCTTTTAGGTTTATTCGATTGCGTTACACAATACCAAAAGTAAATTCAATGGAATCAAAAAAAGTTCTTCGATCGATTGTCAAATCGATGACCACTATAGGTACCTATGTATAAATTTCTAAAACTGATCATTTTAATTTTAACTTTTAAAAATTAAAAAACCGAAATAGAATCTCACAGTTTTGTTTATACATTTTACCAAGCCTTATATTAAACATTTGTAGTATCTATTAAATATATGGGATGTTTTCATACATACATTTTTTTTTTTTTAAATGTATTTTGAAGTTATTAAAATATACAAAATAAGTTCTTGAATCGTGCAAAAAATCAAACAAATCATTTTAAGAATTATTCTATGTACATGTAGTAATTTGTTTTATTTTAGCCAGAAAAAAAAAAGAAAAAACTATTTAGGGGAAAAATAAATTATACTCGGAAAGTTTTTCTGGTATCAAATTTTTAAAAATCATATTTCGAAAAAAACCGTATTTAAATATTTTCTATATTTCTTCTAATTAAATAAAGAAGCAAATATCTTATATACTTACATTTAATGATTTATTCCAACAGCAGCACATACGACGGTCTCTTCACTGTAGATTTTTTTTGTTTTTTTTTTGTTTTTTTAATTATAAAAAAACCTAAAAACTGTAAAAAATATACTTTTCTTGATTTTTTTTTTTCGATATTCTAGACAGAAGTAACGCTCCAACAAAAAACTATTCAATTTTATGCTTCTCTTTTTATAACATACGTATTGTTAACAAAAATTAGTACCAGAGTACTGCCGTGGTCATGATGGTTGTGCAGTTTAGGATATTTTCAATAAGGCAAGTTGCGTTACAACTACATGCTCAATTAATGCAGATAACTTTTAATTTACAACGTAAAATATTTAATCTTACTACTTCAATTTTATTAAATACGACTTCTAATACTGCTATGTAGCATACACACTTCATCACGATATGTCGTTCAAATTCATCTGAGATTTTCATGTAACTGGTCGTGTTGTATGGAAAATCGTGAAATGTGTAACCTACAGTAAACTTTCTGCGCAAATGCATTACAAGATATCAATCTGATTGCATTTTAAACGT
Organism: Bombylius major; assembly: GCA_932526495.1. Taxonomy (NCBI): domain Eukaryota; kingdom Metazoa; phylum Arthropoda; class Insecta; order Diptera; family Bombyliidae; genus Bombylius; species Bombylius major. Next base: position 37,757,360 of record OW052046.1, read on the forward strand.
CATGGAAGAAAGCAACCATACATTATTGAAAATGTCCTTGTCGTTGATTATACATTATGTTTATATTATTTCTATAATGATTTTTACTATGTATTTTACAAAGGACTACTAATATGCTATATATGTATATATGTATATTTCTAAAAATTAATAACATATAAGAGAAAAATACTAATGTATTGTGCTATATTACTTACCACTACAAATGTTGCATAGTTTGGCAAAGTAATATGCCTAAATTATGTTGAGAAATAATAAAAAATGATTTAAAAATTACATTTGAAACTTTTTCGCTAACAATTTGCTTGTGTACCGAGAAAATTCACAAAATATGTTATTACACACACACAATCAAAAAGAAAGTGCATTTTAGAAAATATCAAATAATCGTTAATTTATGTTTTCGAATACATACATATGTATGTATATACACAAGCAGAATAATAAACAAAGTTCATATCGAGTAAATTTTACATTGAAATTCATTCATAGGCCTAATAAAACGGTACCCGAGTAATTGTTCCCACTGCGATACGAGATGACCAAACTGTGACTGTGACTGTGACAAAACAAGAATGTCACATTAATAAAGTATCTTATCACATCGAAAATAAAAAGTAAAATCACCTTTTTCAACACAAATACGATTGTGTTCAGAATACTACATATCGCGATATTCCAGGTAATCTAGAAGTACTCGAAAAAAAGGTTGGAAGTGAGGAAGTGCAGGCTCGACCGTGAAAAAATTATCGCTTTTCATTTTCCCGAAAAATTATTTTTTTTATCTATGTACCTTTTTCTCGCATTAACAAAGGATATCCCATGACCTTTTTTTTTAAATTTGTAGGTGAAAATATTGGTTATCAAAAAATATTTGGATTTTTAAAACTGAACTATGTATAAAGTGATTTATCTTAAGGGCCGTATTCAACATTGTGATTTCAACTACGTTCTAAAATGAATTTAACTGAACTTCGAAAATCCTTATTCATTAGGATTAAAAATTTTTTTCGTATGGTAACGCTTTTTTTTTTTTACGAAAGTCGATAAATTCAATTAAAAAGTAATGCCACATAAATCGAAAAAATTCTTATTATGACAGTTGAAAATGAGGTTAGTTTTCTACTGTAATTTGAATTTTTAAATATTTCGAACTGTTTAGTAATTTAAAAACTAAAATAACTTAAGAATTTGAAAATCGAGCAGAAAAAAATGAGAGACTCGTATCGAAAAAATCGAAAAAAATTTTCCAATCGATATTCGTAATACCAAAAGTCGATTTTTAAGTCGATTCTATCAACTATAGAAAACCATAATTGACACCTTAATTAACATTGTGTCACGTTAAGAAAAAAGAAGAAAATCTCTATTTAACTTGAGACATCTGTTACAACAGTAACAGTAACAGTAAACTTTGTTAATGAATAAAGTTATGACAAGTTTAAGATAAATTCACTTTGGTGAATACCGCCCTTAGTCTTTAAATTCTGGAGTCTTTCGATTTTTTGGAAGACGCATTATTAAGTCAATTTAGGTTCATATCACAAATACTATAAATATGTGAAGTTTCATCAAAATCCGCTTGTCGAACCGATTGTCGAAAAAAAAGTAGATAAAGTTATATGAAAAATGGTCCCGGTATTAACAATATCCTTAAGGAATGTTGTCGAATCTGACCACCCGACTAGTCAGATCGGGATTTCAAATTACATTAGTGGTGGCAATGATATAGAATATTTAGTTGTGCTTGACATTTGAAAGAAAACACTTCGTTATTATTTTCATATATCAATAAAATCAATGGCATACTACAGTCGGTACATTTTACTAACTTCATACTTTTTGGAACCAAATAAAAAAAATAATTACCTAATTAAACCTAATTAATTTAACTTCTTGCAATTTTTTCACATCGAAAAATTATTTCTATGTATGTCGATGGCAAAAGACATTAAAAAAAAATTGAAAATAAACATTGTTTACCACACACCAGTTACATTCAGAAATATATGTATATCAAAATGATTCTTGGATAATATAAGAATTATATTTTACAACGTTGAAATCATTAGAAAAATCAAAATTCCATGAAGACACAACTGCACTTTTGTAGAAGACATTGTTCAAAAATGCTGGGTATTCGATAAATAAGTGTCAACTTTTTAAACACTTTTTTTTTTTTTTTTGAATTTCTTATTTAGAAATTCATTCTGTAATTATTAAAATTTGAAAAACAAACTAAAGAGAAAAACAAAAAATAAAAGCCAATTGTTTTCTTCAGAATCAAATATCACCTATTTTCATTTTTAGAAAAAGCATTGATTCTGAATAATCTGTTCAATAATTTATCATTTTTAACCAACTTTTGAAAAAAAAAAAAAATAATGATAATAATAATTAAAATAAAACAAAAATTAAGAGTAGAAAAAACGAATGAAAAATAAAAAAAAAATAAAATATAAAATAACTTACAAAATATAAAATAATTTAATTTCAAAATAATTGGAATTATTCTCTTTCAGCCGATACTGCTGAATAGAGAGTAATCTACTTACCTGTATGTAACACACGTATTTAAAAAACGATTTTATTTAAATTGCTCACATTTTAATTCTTCTTATTATTATGAAAAAAATTATTATAATCATCGGCTACATTCTTCTTCGTTTACCAGTTTGAAAAATTGTTTTTTTTTTTTTTTTTACCTCACAACAGATTAATTAAAATCTGCAGCTACCAGCCCTTTTTAATTTGTATACATATTACCTTTTATTTTCAAACTGGTCAGGATGTTTTTCATTCATAAATCAGTTGACACAGTAGGATTTGGCACATTTTTTTTTTTGATTTTTAATTTTTTTTCTTTTAAGAATTAAAAATTTTTAATTACACTTTTTATATTGCACTTTAATTTCACTTAACACTTTACAAAACAGAAAACAGAAGTCTCGTACAACAATAATACGAAAAAAAAAAGAAAAAAAAGAAATGAAGATTAGACTGAAAAAATAAAACGATAATTTCAGTCCAATTTAGCAACACACAACTTCATTTCTTATTTTATTGTGTTTTTTTTTTTTTTCTCAATTTGTTTACTTAATTGCAACGAAAAATTACAACAAGGAAAAATTATAATAAATAATGAAATTAACAAAAACAAAAAATATAAAATAAAATAAAAATAAAAATTTAAAAGGAAGAAGATGAGTTCATCCCATCATCGCTTATATACAACATAATCATTAACCCGATTAATATTTTGTTTCTTTTTTTTTTTTTTTTTTGTCCTTGAAAAATTCGCAATTTACGATTTTTCTCTCGAAATTATAATTTTCATATATGTATATATATATATGTATTATAACATTATTCGGTTTTTTGTTTTTATATTAAAAAATTTCAAAAAACTAAAAATTTCATTACATAAAAACGTAAATCAAAGAAAATAAAAGAATTATATAAAAAAAAAAAATCTTTTCAAAATAGTCCCGTCAACCAAAAAAGCAATTAAAAAAAGTGTTAAAAAATATTAAAAGAAACTTGCATGCAATAATTATAATAAGAAAATTTGAAGAAAAAAAAATATATATATGTATATAATTATATATAAAATAAAAATATCTGACTTAACTAACAACTATATGTGTACCTATGTATATTTTTAGAAACACACAAAATTTTTTAATAATTATAATTTCTGTCTATCTTTTCGCTGCAAATTTTTAATTTTTTTCCTACTTTATTATTTTTTTTTTTTTTTTTTTTTGTAATAAAACATTAAGAAAAAGAAAAATTCTCTTTGAAAAATGCCAACGTGTCTCTCCTCACAATAAATTAATAGTTTTTTTTTTTTTAATTTCTTTCTAATTACTTTTTTTTTTTTTCTTTTTTCTTTAATATAATGCTGTAAAATGATTTTTTTTTATTTAATTTTATTTTTTGTAAAAGGAAAAAATCTTGTTCTTCTAATTCTTATTCATTTTCTAAACCTAATATAATTATCATCTTTCATGATCATTATATAAAAAAAATTTATATTACTCTTTCAACATTTTTTTTTTTTTTTTTTTTTTTTGTCAGAGAAAAATTTCAATTTACATATTTTGTTAATTTAAAAAAAAAAAAAAAAAAAAAATATGTATGTATATATTGAATGAATGCTGTTATTACTGTGATTAGTATATTAAAACTGCTTTTTTTTTTTATACATATTTTGATTAATAGTTATTTTTTTTTTTTTTTAATTTTTTACTCCATTTATTCAATAAAAGTAATTATGAAGCCAGAAACACTTTTATGATACAAAAAAACAAAAAATAAAAAAGAAAATTATACCAATTAAAGTTATACAAATTAAAACAACAACAATAATTATAAAAATAAAATAAATTAAAAAAAAAAAAAAAACAAAAAGGTAGGAGATAATAATTAAATATTTCTGACTTCATCATATTATTTTAACTATATACTAAAATTTATCAACAAAAAAAAAAAAAAAAAAATCTACACAAACACCAACAACTCCAAATCAATATTTTCTATAAATTGAATTTGTTGTCAATGATATAAACACTTAATTGAATTTTTATAACAAAAATCAAATACAGACAAAGAAAACTTTATACTTTAGCCATATGTTTTCAAAATTTTTATATATACATTGTATATGTATAAAACTAAGTTTTTTTTTTGTTTATTATTTACATCATTGACTGAAAAAACACATGATGAATACGGCTTATAAAAATTAATTAAAACCTAATTTTGAAATAATTTTTATTTAAAATTTTTAAATTTTAATTTAAAACAAATATATTTCCGATTTTCAATAATAATAATAACAAAAATTCATAAAAATATTAATTAATTAATATCTTTATTAGCCGTATTCATTATTATAATTTAAAAATTGTATAAACCTACCTTGTGGATCCCGTTGTTGAGCAACTGCTGCTTCTTGTGTCGTTATGAACATTTCTTCCTGAGATCGATCCACTTGCCATTGAGCATATCCTGAAAGATAAAAAATAACATTTTTTTTTAAAATATGTATTGCCAAGTAATATGCACATACGTAATATGGACGTACATATACAAAATTAAATTCAGTTTTTGCACAAATTTTTCTTTTATTACGTTCAATTAAAAAATAAAAATCGGATTTTATTATTAAATTTCTTTTTTTTTTGACTGTGTTAAAGTCGTGCAAAAAAAAAATCCATGTTAAAGCAGAATTGATATGTTCAATTTTCATGTTTAAAAATATTTTGCATTTTCGAAGAAGAAGAATAAGAAAAAAAAAAAAAAAAAAAAAAAAAAAACCGTTCAACGAGTCTAATAAATTAAAGTATGTATGTATGTATTTTCTAAAATAATTTGAAGATACTACCCAATACACAATTGGTGGCTTTGCTTAGAGACCATAAGCTAAGTCCACAAAAAACTACAAGTACCAAGCCCTGTCATACGAATAAAATTCGTTCTCTACCAAAGAATTTAGTGGTTCGCATTCCTCTTTAAACTGTAGGTGATAGGTAGTTGACTCGACAACTGCGAGGTGTGTCGGTGTGTGATATCAAAACGGCACGGTTTAGTGCTAATTGGGTTTTCGGAATTATCCAAAGAACCGCCACGTCAACCAACCAACCAAACATACAAAAGCAAGAATATTTTCGTATATGTAAATGAATTTTCGAAATTTTCAGCACAAGCTGCAAAACACTATCTATGAGGCTTTTGTCATTGTCTAATGTAAAATTAATTCATCCATCGATTAAATGAAAAAATTCATCAAGTGAAATTTTTCGAGCATAATTTACAAAAAATATATACATACAAATGTATATCAATTTTTTTCCGTACTAAAACTTAATTTAAAAGTAGAATTATTATCAGTTTATTTACATATATGTAGTCACATTTGTTTGAAATAGAACAAAAATTTATTTTCATAAATAAATAAATATATAGTAAAGTGAAACATTTAGCCTTTGCCAACGAAATCTGTACAAATAATAAAAAAAAAAATGTGTACAAATAAAAGAAAAGCGTAACATAAATATATACAATTAGTGCATTCCTTAAACAGATATTTTATGAGGCATGTTGAAAGGTAGCTTGGCTGGTACATAACATGCTCAAAAATAGCTTTTTTCATGAAAAGATCAAAAAAGAATAATACATATAATCAAGAATACCTACTTTTAGAATTGTTTTTAAAATTATTTTTCTCAACAAATTATGTTGTGTTGGAATTTTTCTTTCAAATAAAATTAAAAAATCTGTTGAAGGAAAAAAAAAAACAAACATTTTGTCTCCATTTTATATCACGCACTGTATCAACAAACAAATTAAATCTTGATAGTATGTATGTTTTTTATTAGTCTAGTGACATGTGGCGTGATTAAAAATTTCTATTAGGTATATTTTCCCCTAAAGAAATGCCAATTAAAAAAGCTAAATTTGGATACATTTTTTTTTTTGTGTAACATTCACTCTTAAAAACTTTTTTGAACTCAAAAGAAATTTAAAAATTACAGAAATTATATCTTCGAAAAAGGTTCTACACAAATTTCCTAGTAGATTACAAATTATAGATAAAAAATAAATTAAGGTATAGAATAAATATTCAAGTTAAATCAATGAAAGAGCATTAGAGAATGATCTAAATAAATTTATTACCACCAACTGTCATTTTCCATATTTAAAATGCCATACCAACTAAATTTTCAAAATGAAAACAAACTCAGCGTTTTTCTTCTTTATTTTTAAATCATCGATAAAAAATGAAACATTCAACGTGAATAGAATATATTGAAACAATAAACGAAAGACAGACAATCAATAAAAAAAATTTATTTTAATTTTGCAAAGAAATTTGAAAGATTAATGCTGCCTCTATCTTTGTTTACTTAAAGGATTGATCAATTCTTTAACTGTAGATATATCCAGTGGTGGGCATAAGTATTTTTACAATGACTTTTTTTATCGTAGTAAAAATTAAAAGCTACATAACTTTTTTTATTTTTCAATGAATCATTTTACTTTTTTTTTCATTCGTTTACATCAAATGCCTAGAAAATCTGTAAAAAATTTTCATACCCAGATGTTCAATAGTTCTTGGAAAAATAACGGTATAGCGTGATCACTTCATGGGCCAAAGTATTTTTACAAAAAACGAAATTAAGTTAAGTTTAGTTTTGGACTATTATTTTTACAGCAAAGTTGATGATTTGGTTAATTATCGTTTTCTGCTTATTTATAAAATTTTGTCTGTGCAGAATTTCATTAAAAACTGGTGCAAAATGGTAAAAATCAAAGAAATGTCCCTATATTTTTAATCAAAAGTGGTTTTTAAATGTTAATGTGGAGTTTATGCATCATAATTAACAAAAATTTAAAAAATTACCCGGCAAACAGTCTTTAATCCCGTTAAAAAAAAGACACCCTTGGATCCATACAAAATCGGGCAAGAAGTGGGCGAAAACGGGTTTCCAGCAGACTTTAAGATAGAATTATACTACGTGTTGTGAGAGAAAATCCAGAAGTAAGTTATGAAAAGATTGCATGTGCACCTGAAATATTATTGGCAATCAGATCATCCAAAGGACAATCCAAAGGAGGTGTAGGGACTTTCTTTCTCCCAAAGCTCCTAGGGTACTAGAAAGAGCTCTCATCCGTCCATGAAAAAATTTTTTCAGAAATATTCAGATTGTAGAAATGTAAAATATCGTGGAGATTAAGAATAAGAAGAACCACTCCTAAAAGTAGCTTTATACTACTTGATTTGTCATATCACTTTATGTATGTTATTTTACATATGTATTGTCACACGACTTCTCATAATGCTGATAGTTCACTGAAATAAAAAAATTCAAGTGTTACGAAGTCGAATCAAATGTCATACGAAAATAGAAAAAATCTATTTTCATGATATGTCGAGTGTAAAGTCGTATGAGAAAGTTTCTCAACAAAATCAGACAGTGTAAACGCTGTCAAACTTTTACCAGTGACATATAGTATGTAAAGTGATATGAGAAATCAAGTAGTGTAAAGCTACTTTAAGTAGTAAAAAGGCTAGGCGAAAAAATCTACAAAATAACTTACATATGAATGTCTAAGTTGTAAATTTTTCAGAATATGTATTTTCAATTTTACTATAACAGAGTGTTTTTGTATGCATCATCACAGATTTTATTCATTAATTCATCAAATGGACTGAACAAAACCATTTTAAAACTTAAATGCACTACTTGACTATTTTTTCATTTAAATATTTTACATCTAAATTAATAATATTTACTTTAGTTCTTCTTTATTAGCTGTTCTACTTTGAATACCGCTTTTTAAATATAAAATTTGACTTTTTTGACTACATATTTTGAATATTGACCAGGGTTACCAGGTTGGGCGCAATTACGTATTTTGGGCTATCTTTTTTCCTTGAAGGCGCTCTGAAATTAGTAGGATGCGCCCAACGCTCAATCGGGCTACTTTTTTTCAGTTGGACAGCGTAAAACGAAAATCGTTATTTTGCTATGATGTTACTACAAGAATGTTTAAAACGTTTGCCCGAAAATTTGAAAATTCTTAAAAAAAAGGAATTTATCACCTTCAGTGTGCCTCAATCACATCAGACCTTATTTCGAACAATTACCAGTTAAACTGATAAGTGATAACTGATAATATTGATACAATAAAATATCAGTATGATAAATTGATTTTATTCGACTGGTCTCAATTTCCTGACAACGCTGTATCAAATAATTCAACAGAATTTTGGGCGCACTGACTTCTGTAGAACCTGGCAACCCTGCTATTGACTATCATTTATAATTTAGAGTGACAGTGAGAGAATCATGTAGATTTTAAAAGTATAAAAATTGCAGAATATAAACATTCAATGTGTGATACATAAAAATTTGTGTATTACAAGTAAATATGTATATACATAATTATGCATTGTTCAATAATAAAGATTAATGAGGCTGAAAAAATGACATATGCAGACTAAATAAGGATTTTTCTGCATACAATGCATGCTTAAGAGCCACTTAAATCTTTAAAATTCAGAGAAAAATTTGTGCACAAAACTAACAGCTCCCAATAAAAATATATTTTGATATTTATATAAAAAAAATATTTAATTATTATTTACCTTGACTAGAGCCTTCTCCACCACCATGACTTGGCCCAGCTTGTTCTAAGTCTTCTAGTTCTTCATCGTCCAAAGTCAAATCTTCAACAGTTTCATTTCCATCATCATATTCATTTTTTGGTTCAATTAACATTTCTGTATTATCTGTGTTGCTGGTTTCATTGGTTTCACCAGGTTGTTGTAATTTACGTTGTTTTGTATTTTGATCTTTTTTACCAGATACTATCAATTTATCAATTTCATCTCTATTATCACCATTATCGTCAATTTCACGTTCCATATTCTCCAATTTAGCATTTGCAACACTTTCAGTCTTTTTAGTGCCACTTATGGCTGTTATTGGTATAATATTTCCAGTAACTGCAGTCACTGTTGAAGACGTGGACGATGAAGGTGTTGATACATTTGTCGATACAGATGTGATTGCTGTCGAGGTAACTGTTGGAGCTGTGGAATTAATATGCACTGAGTGTGATGAAGAATTTGAATGTTCTTGAGGTTCTGTAGAAATTTTATGAAAATAAAAATTAAGTTCCATTAAATTAGATATTAAATTCAATATATCATTTGAAATAATTTTAAATTCTGTTTTATTTTTAAAACATATCTGCCCGTACACCTTTTTTCATATCACATTGTATGTACAAAATAATTTATAAATAAAAAAAAAATGTGTTAACAAATTTCGGGTTCTTTAGGGACTAAACAGCTAAGATTTCCTCTTTCCCTAAATTTTATTCAAATTCAAGATTATTTCAATAAATATTTATTGTACAATCCCTAAACATTCCGCTGCTTTACGTTCAAGAAATCATTTCATGAGAAAAGAACCGTTTAAATTAATAAAATTTCAAGATTCATAAGTTTGAATTCTTACATGTGATATTTTTGAAAAAATATAGGCCTTTATTCCGAAAGTCGTTTCTATAGACAATCGACTTCTTTATCGATTCAGTAGCAATTTTTGCGATCATGAGAGTCGCTGTGAGTCGATATATCGACTTATATTAGTCGAGTAGCTTTTTACAACCACCTAATCAATTGAGGTTACATTTTTGTTTTGTTGTGTTGTTTCGCATTATTAAAATGTAATTATATATAAACAAATTTATTATATTTTAGTTATATATATAAAATTATATTAAATTCAATTTTTAAAATTTTAAAAAACTCACTTTTAAAAAAAAAATAAACAACAACAATGAACAATTTCTTTAATTTTTTTAAAAATATTTTATTTTGACAGTTAAAATCGACATTAAATCGTGTTTGATATGGTAACATTTTAAAGTCGAGGCGATCTGTTTACAGAATACGAATTTTTTACGACTGAAAAGTCGATTGTCGATCGAAACGACTCTCAGAATAAGGGCCTTAGGTACTTAGATATATTCAAAAAATAAAAATCAGTATTTTTCAATGTGTATAAATAATTGTTAATCAAGTAAAAATATCCTTACCAGTCGGAATATTCTCAACACTTCTACGTCTTATTTTCTTTCTTTTTCTTGATGTTGGACTAGAAGAACTTTCTCTGGAAATTGGTAAATCTTGTGAATCTAAAGATGTTAGACCTATTCCACCTGCATGTCGGATCTTTTTTGATTCCAATGTATAACCACTTGTGGTTGGAATTTTCACAATAGGCACACCCAATTGTTGTTTTTGTTCAAGTGTTTGAGGTTTTTGTGCACCCCGACTATCAGATAATCCTTTAATTTGTAAGGATTCAGCCGCCTTTAGGAGTGCCGATAATTGATCTTGCGATATATTGACTTCCCCACGATACATATAATCCATCATAGCACGTAGTTCTTGAAATTTTACATCTTTTAAAATAAATATTGGATGTTTGTCGTATTGTTGCGATAATAGAGCCTATAATAAATTTAATATAGTTATGAATTAATTCATTTTTTTCTTTATTGTAATTTAATTTTAAAAACTTACTGCAAAATATGGACTGCATGCTGACAAAACAACTTTATGAGCTTTAAGAAATTTTCCTTCAGCGGCTAATGTACAATCAACAAGGGTACCGCTTTCTAGTAAAGTATCAAAAACACTTACTAGTGTACTCTGATGATTATTCCATCGCAAACAAAATTGCTGATCATCATCCATTTCGGATTGTATATTGAACGATAACGTTTTAAATACAGATTTATTATAGTGTTTTTTGTTTCATTAACGTGTCTTTTAATGGTTGTTCCTGTAAATAAAATAAAATAAAATATACATTATAAGAAGGACTTATATGTATAAAAACAAAATAAATATGTATTGTATAATTTTGAAAAATTATTTGAATTAATTGCATTTAGAAAAGTATGACCAGCCAATATTAATGGCATAAACACATCTCATACTTTGATGCTATTTCTTATCATTCTGGATTTTGTAAAATATAATACATATTTTATTCACTCATATATACACACTATTCAACATTCAACATATTCAACATAACAAATTACTACCTAATTCAGATTTCGATTCAAAAACTACAACAATACCGCGCCTAATATTTAAATTTATAATAATACAGAGTTTATTACATTTGTTAGACTTTTAAAAATTATATAGAAAAATATTAATAATTAATCATAGAATTATGAAAATCATTAATTTTAAGTATAATTTAGATATGTAAATGTTTCTTTTTCACTTTCAATTCACATTCCCTAGCATAATTTCATTAAACTTTCTTATTAAAAAAAAATATATAAAAATAAATTAAATAACAATTCTAATTAATTTTTTTTTTTTATCGAACTAAAAAGAAGAAAAAAAATAACTTTCATTTTAATAATAACGAATAACTACTAAAATTAAGTTGAATTTTAAAACTTCTACATAATTTCTCATAATTTTAAATTACCAAGAATAAAAAAAAAAAAATTAAAAAAAAAAAAAAAAACAAACCTGAAATATTTTTCTCTACCATTTAGGTAAATATAAACTAATAATGATTATTATTCATGGAATAGATGCCAACTCAGTATTATTTTTTTTTTATGAACGTATTCGATTAAAATATTTTACCATTAAATGAAATTTTTTTTTTTTTTACACTTTTCTTAATGCGTCCATAAAGTACGAATTTTTTTTTTTTTTTTATTCTACTCTTTTTTTTTATGTTCAATAAAACAGAAAATGAAAACAAGAAAATAAAAAACCAGGCCTTTTTTTTAAATTACATATGATTCATATCGTTCATACGTTATTTATTTTTTTTATTTTTGTTTATTTTAAATTAAATTTTTATTTTAATACTGAAATATGAAATTATTACTTTTTTTTTTACAAATTTATGCGACTGAAAAGATAAAATGGCGGAACAAACTGTCACAATTTATTTGCTTATACCTTTTATACCTACTTCATGTTCATATTCTTTTAAATATAAAAAGAAAGAAGAAGATAGCACTATATTTTAATGTACTAAATAATATATAAAATAATACAACAAAAAAACATATATACATATATCATATTCACACAAAACATATCTACATATATCATACACACATATATATCCATCTACACAAAACTCCATATCGAATTACACCATTCAATTTATATAAAAACAAATATACAAGTATATACACACACACATCTAAACAGAAAACATTCTTTTCGCCTTTTTTGAGAGAAAAAAAAAAATTTTTTTTTTTAATAAGTACGACGTAAATCTATATAACATAATAAAATAAACTAATATAAAAATATATAAGATCCATAAGTAAAAAGAGTTTAGAAAAAAATCAATTTTTGCAACACTACTAGAAATTTCATTTGAAAAAAGTTATTTAAAACAACAACACAACAGAAAAAACTGGGTGAATTTTGAAAATAATATCGACGCTATAACTTTTTTTTTTCCTTTTCTTAAAATTGTTTTCCTATACTACACAGTAAAATGGGAATTTATTTTTACTTCTAATTATTATTCTATCTACAATAAATTATTTATATTTTTATTTAGTTTTTTTTTTTTTTTTACCTTATTCTTTAAATAACTATTATTAAATGTGTGTAGAGAACAAAATATTTCTAGCTTACACGAAAAATTATATTATATCGACCACTCGTCACAGACTAACAACGACCAATAACTTTCATGAGCGAGAGAACAGATGGAAAACTTCAACTTCCAGTTTTTTTTTCTTTCTTTTCTTTCTTTACTTTTTATTTATTTTCCTTTTTTTTTTTTTTAAACCAAAGCTGATGACTCCATTTTTAGCCCCTCTATCACTTTATATTCTTATGCTATGTAGGTACAAAAAAATTATTATAACAAAACCAAACCAATTGGACACAAAATCAAACAGCAAGCAGCAGCAACCCAGCAACAACCCCACACGATTTTATTGATCGATCTTTTCTCTTGCTGTTGCGTATGTAATAATAATAATGTAGATTTTTAACCTTTCAATGCCTGTAATATTCTTTTTGGCAATCCCTTGTAGCTATAGCTATATTACGTTACACCAAAAACAATAATAAAAACGAAAAAAAAAAAAAAAGATGGATGATCTATCCCCTAGTTTACGATGTTACAATATAAATCCTGTTATTTCATTTTTTTTTTCTTGGTAAAGGAAATTCTTTTATTAAGAAAAAAATTGTATACCTACTCGCAATATACACACTATGTATATGCACAACAAAATATCTATGTAGGTATGTAATATATGTACATAGAAGATCGATATTATATTTATAGAGCCCACATTCAAAAGAAGAAGAAAAAAAAAGTATATGATAGAAGGAAAAAATAAAAATGTTTTTCACGGATAAATTATTTTTTCCAGCGTTAGTTAGTAGTATTGCCGACTTATAATACCCTATCTATACTGATGCCACCACCACACCACTGTGTGTACATTTTGATATCATCATCATCATGAGCATCGATATTGAGTTTTTATTTTTCATTTATTTTTTTTTTTTTTTTTTTTTTTTGTAATCAACGAAAATTTTAGATAAAAGGAAAATTTTGTAGAAAATTGAAAATCTCTTGTTAGGAAATATTCTAGAAGGATCATTAAAAAAATGTTTAAGCTGTTTATACATATACAATACAATGTATGTATGTATGTGGGTAGAGACTAGAGAGTAGAGACATTAAATAAATTCATGAAATTATAAAGAAATAAAATACGATTTTTAATGTTACTACACATTTATTATGTAGGTAACTCCAAAGTCTAAAATGTTAAAAAAGATGAAATAAAAATAGATTGAATATATCAACCCTATACCCTCTCTATCTATCCTTTTGTAATTTAAGCTAAGTGCTGAAAATATGCAACATAAGAGAAGAAAAAAAAATATGATAATACGATTTTAGAAATTCTGTTATGTTATGACTGTTTGGAAATATGTACATATGTACATACTTACATGTTCGTGTAGGAGTGGATGAATAAGATTTTAGTGAAAATATTTTTATTTAAATTGAAATTTTAAAAATAATTTATGTACATTATTTAAATTTAAAATAAAAATAGGTACTAATATTTAAAAACTTTACATTTTCGATATGAGAAAATTGCGTATTGTAAATAAGTTTTTTCTTTTTAAAAACTCACACCTATAGTTATCGGCCTTAATATGTACAAAAAAAAAAAAAACCCTTTTTTTAAGCTTCGAATTAATTATGAAATAAGTTTTTGTTGCTTATTGGACCTTAATTGATCGTATTTGAATATTGATTTTAACTGCAATAGCAAAATTGATATTTTAATTATTATTTTTTTTTGAAAGTCATTTTGGAGAGCATTTTCAATGAATAAATTTGAATAGCGCCTTTTTTTTTTTTTTCATTAAATAGGTATTACAAGTAATTTCATTCGTATTTAAATAATACATACTTCGATCCGAATGTAGATAATTTCATGAAGTGAATATCATTTCATATTTCACTTTCTATTCGAAAGCTAAAACTTATTTTATTTTGAATCGATCGTTTATTTTTTTATGTATTGAAAATTATTTTATAAATTTTTTACTTTCAATTTTTATTTTAATCAATTTCATATTTTGGATCATTCAGTTTAAATTCTTATCTATTTTCACGTGTCATGACCAATACACGACCACTATATTCAATGATCAATTTATTCAAGTGATTCATTTGATCATAACCAAGATGTTTTAACAATCTTTACAATTTAATACATCATTAATACATTGACAATCAAGTGAAAGTATGTAATTTCTTCAGAAATATTAAATAAATTCTTAGATCGTTTGTTCCAAAACAATCTGATGATCTTACTTTACCACTTTAGAAGCTAATTTTATTTAATACGAATTCGATTTTTTATGTGACAACACTGGTGATCATCATTACATTTTGACGCATACTGCAAAATTTCAGTTTATGTTAAAACCATAAATAAAATTTAAAAAAACACAATATTTCTAGTTAATTTAATGTGTTATATGGAAAAAACCTATTCTGTTTAATTTTGTATGATATTTCAAAGAAATAAAATGAAGAAATATGATCATTAAATTACATTCTCTGACGATACATACCTACATGACAAATCAATAATCGAAATTGTGAACTACTGTGATGTGATATATCGAAAACTAAATTACTCTGGGCTTTTCTCCAACTTTTATTTATATTTTTAATTAGATTATTTATTATTATGTACTAAATTTACATATTTCAAAAAAGAAAAGAAAAAAAAACTGGTAATACATACATATAAGTAATGGGCATTATGTATGTTACTCTTAAACGATCAATTTATTTTAGCTGTTGTATGTACAAATCTACACACTTTTATTGCTTCATATTTTAAAATTAACAATTAGATTAAATTTAAATCTCTGTTTAATGATTATTGTGTTCTGGACTCAAAAAGGATGAATTTTTTAGTACTTAGTAATCTTTGTAAATATAACGATTCTAATTGATCTCCATCATTCTTTAAAGCAATAAAAATAATTTCTTACAATTTTTATCTCCTACGATAGCAGCTACGATTTTTTATTATTCAAGTCTAGAAATTAATATTTTTTATTCCTTAAATTAATTTTCATTAGTTACCTGTCAATGCTAAAATGTCTATAAAAAAAAATATAGAAAAAATAAAAATACGGCAAACCTAATGAAAATGTATGTATGTACTGTATGTAAATATTCTGATCGGATAACCCATTATCGATCGCAATATAATGCAAGTTTTTTTTTTTTTTTTCTTAAATTATACTTGTCGCCTTTCCCTGCTTCCATAATTTTCAAAAATTATGTTTATACGCACAAGTAAGGGCACACAATCAGTTTTTGTATTCATTATTTAACCCATGTCGTATTACATATATGTTATGTATTGATCTATTCCAGCATTTATTTATAAATATGTACATACTTTACATAAATTCATACATACACACACTATATTTTGGAAGAAAACTTAAGAACTATATACTACTAACTAGTAGCTATAGTAATTAAAATATGTACAATTTTCAGAAATCAACTGCAATAATATACAGAGTTCATGGAAAATACCTAGTGTTGTCCCGGTTTGTTTTCTTTTTTCGAATTCATTTGAATGCACGCCATACATAATTATAAGAACTGGTTACTCTTATACAAAGGGTAAACATACACACATTCTATATACATTTATCGCTTTACCGAATACCGAGTCCGAGTGTGACAATATAGGAAATACACGTCCATTTTTTATGTACATATTTCAATCAATCTTTAAAAAATATAATTATAAGCGATATTACTTCTCCACCTCCACCACTACTTTCAAAAAAATATGTACATATATAGAAAAAGGCATTTTGTATAATGAACGTGAACCCCATTTGTATATTTTATAAATCATACAAATTTAAAGTTTATTCATTAATTAGCATCTGCATCATCATCAGAAAATATTTCTCTACATCCCTATAATCCCTGATCTACACATATTTTTTACTATATAAAAGCTTAGATCTTTGTACAACACTTCTAGCTAACCATCCCTGGATCTATTCTGATACAATAAAAAAAAAAACAAAAAGAAAAAAAAACATTTAAAGAACGTGTACTCCATTCCAGTTCAACATATATGAGACATACATATAGCCGTGAGAAATGAGAATATCAACTTCAAAAATTCTGCACACACATAATTTGAATTTAAAATGGCGGACAAAGTGACGCTAACAATAGAAATTCTTTCTATTTTAAAAAGAAAAAAAAAGTACCGAATAAAATATTTGCAAATTTAAATTTTCAATCGTACATAATTATATTCTGCCTAAATTAATAATCAAAAAGTAAATAATAAATATATTTCATAAGAAATTTTAAAAAATAACACACATACATACTATAAAATGAAGAATGCATAAACACAAAATTATTGAAATTCACTTAGCAATTATTACAAATTTCACTTTGCATTCATAATTTTATCTAATTGAACATTAAAAATAAATATATATTATTTTCTAAGATTAATTTTAACTAAATTTATTTTTATTCTACGTACTTGTTATAAAATTATACAGATTTTAGAGCTTTTACAAAAAAAAACCCCAATTTCACGGCAATATAGCACTGTTTCTAAAAGTACACTTCACTGCAATTGCACTACCATTAGTACCATTGCAAACAACCTCAGCTAAGTAAAGTAACTAACGTAACAATTTACACTACACAAATTACTACAATTACAATACTACAACACCAATTGGCAATCACCAATTCACCAATCACCAACAGTACCAACAATACCAACAGTACCATGTCAATTGTCACTTGTCAGTACTACAATTTGCCAGCATTACCATTCATAAATCTAAAAACCAGTTTTCTACACTGAATAGACCATGTCTTTCAACATGGCGTTTTAAGAACACTATCCCTAAATCTTTTGCCTCTGTTTTCAACTTGGTTTTAAAATCTTGCAGTTTTTTATGGTTCCTTGTCCATTCTATCACGTACTATTGTGTTATTTTTGTATCTTAATAAATAAAAATGTAACTGAATTGAAGAAATTAATAATTATCTTATTTATTTTCATCATAATAAAAAATTACCAAGAGTATTGTATTGTTTTATAGTGGTAATTGGAAAATTTGTATGTGTGAATTACAACCGTTGAGCAGCGGCAGCAACATCTAGCAGCAAAAGCTATGCTCACATCAGTTTAGCTCAGATCACTTATCTTCTTCGGTGTCAAAGTATCATATGAATTGAAATTTGAGGTTATGACGTGATATTGTAATTCGTATTTTTATATTTATTCTTGATTTGTTTTATAATATTGGATTTTTTCAGAAAAATTTGTTCAAGTATGTAATTTGATGTTTTTTCGGACACTTAAAGTGAGCCTATTTTCAAGAAGAAGATAAGTGATCTGAGCTAAACTAATGTGAGCACATCTCACTTCTTTAATTCGAATAAAACAGCATATACATATATCTATAAAATCGATAAAGGCTAGATATACAACAATTAAACCAAGAAAAATAACAAGCACTTGTTAAATGACAACTAAAAGTGACAGTTATTAAAAAATATTCAAAAAATCTAAAAAATAATGTTGCTACAAATTAATTTGCTCGAGCAGCATTCGAAATGTTTTTGCTGCGTGGTTCTAGTTCTTGCATAACTGTCAGTCAATATCTAGAGCAATACATTTGATAGAACAAACATAAAATGAAATTAAAAAATTAAAAAAAAAAAAAAACATAAAATAAAAATAAAGATTATAGAAATGTTTCGAATACAGGAAATAATTATGAATAATAAATATTGAACAAAAATCGGATTGGATTAATCATATTTAATTCATAATTTAAATCAAATCAATTTATTCACAACATGATTAGTTTAAAATTTTTCGAGAATAACAAAATTCTGTATTTAATATTTTTTGCAAATTTATTATCATTTAAAAAAAAACAAAAGACTTCCAAAGCAAACTAATCCGCCTTTTATGGAAAAATATATCACTCACACGGTTATTATTATATTTATTCTATGCATTTTTATTATTTTTATTATATCTAAATGAAAAAAAAAAAAAAAAAACATTTCTATTTAAACAAATAACTTTTTGTTACTTTTTAAAGTCAATTAAAATCAAAATGTTACCACACTTCTACTTTTTTTTTTATTATTGAGTTGGTGCAGAAAATCAGTTTACGGAAGTTGTTAAAACCACCTAATGTACTTATGTACACTAGTTACGACGATGTACGAAAATATAAACACTTTTGCGACAACCCTTTAAAAAAAACTAAAGAAAGATGCTAACCAGCTAACCTTAAATTGTAGTTTCAGACGTTTCAGTTTGAGTTTTTATTTTTTATAGTATATATTTTTTCATTTGTTTAAAATGAGTAATTCTCAAGAACGACGTGATCTTTTGGCAGTATTAAAATTAATTAAGAAGTATAATTTAAAGGTAGATTTTTTAAAATAATTAAAATTGGTTTTTAGTTTTAAAATCATACTTTTATCATAGGGTACTGAAGATTTATTACGTCAAGAAGCAAATTTAAAAGATGAGCCAGATGAAACAAATGAAACAGATGTAAATTGTGTTATTTCAACATTTGATAATGTTGGTGATGTTGAAAACTATGAAAGAGCTTATAATGAATTACAAAAATTTGTTGATGATTCTTTAGATATCTATAAACACGAACTAACAATGATTTTATATCCAGTATTAGTTCATATGTTTTTAAAATTAATGAATAATGATTTGGAAAATGATGCACAATTAATTTTACAAAAATTTGGTTCACAACAAGAACATTATTATCAAGAAGATATTAAACAATTAAGTTTAATAACATCACGTTCACAATTAAATGATTATGATTTAGTTCATGCATTAGAATCTGAAAAATTTACAATACGTATATCAAGAGATTCATTATCAATGCTAAAACGTCATATACAAGATAAAAAATTAGATATTGTATCACAAATTATCAATAAATCAATTTATTTTGATCTTTATGAGGGTGCTGCAAGAAGTAAAGTAGAATGTGAGGCGACTGCTGGTGCAATGTTAGGTGAAGCAAAACGTCAAGATAATAAAATACGTGTTTATTATGGGTTATTGAAAGAAGTTGATTTTCAAACATTAACAACAAATGCACCTGAAGATGAAGAAGAAGCTGATCAAGATACACCAGATAAACCGAAAAAGAAAAAAGCTAAAAAAGATCCTTTATTCTCGAAAAAATCAAAATCAGATCCTAATGCACCACCACATGATAGAATACCTTTGCCAGAATTAAAAGATGCTGAAAAAGTTGAAAAAATTAAAGCTCTTCGTGAAGCATCAAAACGTATCAATTTAAGTAAAAATAATTTACCATCAGTATGCTTTTATACTGTTCTTAATGCATCAACAGTTGTAACATGTGCCGAAATATCTGATGATTCGACATTAATATCAATTGGATTTGCTGATTCAAATATTAAAGTTTGGTCTTTGACACCATCAAAACTTCGAGAAATGAAAGTGGTTGAACAATTGAAAGAAATTGATAAAGAAGCCGAAGATATAATGGTACGTATGATGGATGATCGAACAGCAGAAACATCGAGAACTTTACGAGGACATTGTGGTCCAATTTATCGATGTTCTTTCTCACCAGACAAAACATTATTATTATCATGTTCTGAGGATAGAACAATTCGTTTATGGTCATTTCATACATGGACTTGCCTTGTAGTATATAAAGGTCATGATTATCCTGTTTGGGATGTACGTTTTTCACCACATGGTTATTATTTTGCAACAGCTTCTAATGATAAAACAGCACGTCTTTGGGCAACAGATTCACATCAGCCATTACGAATATTTTGTGGTCATTTATCTGATGTTGATGTTGTACAATTTCATCCAAATTCAAATTATATTGCAACAGGTTCAAGTGATCGTACTGTAAGATTATGGGATTGTTTATCAGGAAATTATGTACGTTTAATGACCGGTCATAAGGCACCAATTTATAGTTTAGCATTTTCAATATGCGGAAGATATTTAGCATCTGGTTCAGCTGATTCAAATGTTTTAATTTGGGATTTACAACAAGGACAACTTGTTGTATCTTTAACAAATCATTATGGTACAATACATTCATTATGTTTTAGTCGTGATGGTAATATTTTAGCATCTGGTGGTTTAGATTGTACATTAAAATTATGGGATTTTTCAAAATTAATTGAAGATTATGTTGCACAAAATACAATGGTTTTGATTGCATCACATGGTGTTGAAGTTAAAGATGGAGAATCATATTTATTAAGATCATTTTCAACAAAATCTACACCATTTATAACATTGAGTTTTACAAGAAGAAATTTACTATTGGGCATTGGAATGTTTAAATTGACTTCGTAAGTGTTAAAATTTTAATGTATTACATAATTATATATATACATACATATATATTTTTTTTAATCTAGAAAATTAAGATTTTAAAACGACAACTATTATACAGCATATTTTGTAGTAATTAAGTTTAAAATTTTTTTTTTTTTTTTTTTTTTTTTTTTTATAAAATAAAATTATCGATTTGATTAAGTTAAGAGTATAGATAAAATATACATATACAATTTAGGTATCACATTCATATAAATAATTGAAAAAAATATGATAGATACCAAACTCGTATTGAATTAATATATTGGAATTTATTCCTTAGAAAAATAATAATTAAAATTATGTATACCTTATATATTGTATGTGTTTGAAATTTTCACGCACAGTATTTACAGCTTATCAAAAAACAATCCTCATGATCATATATACTTGATTTATTAATTTAAGTCAGTATTGTGCTTATGAAGGCAGTACCCTATGAGTTTATTGCCCTTGGTAATGTTTAATTTAAAAGATTTCCCTCGATTGAAATTGAGATCTGATCACCCCACACATGAGACAGATTTATACAAACGAAATGTAAAAGAGTATAGAAAAGTATGCCTATCTTGCTTGCACTGACTTCAATTAATAAATCAAGTATAATTTTTTATTTTGTTTTTTGATTGATTAGTATAAATAATAATATTCGGTGAAATATGTTAAACGTTATCAAAATTCAATACAATTCATGAATTTTGAATATTCAAATAAAATCAGAATTAAATAGGTTTTCTAACAATTCATAGAAACGATGAGGAATTAAAGATTCTGTCTTTTGTCAATTTCAATTTTGTGGCCACAAGCACAAACCGCTTAAGTCTGAAAATGCTTATGTCGACTTAAGCGGTTTGCGAATGTGACCACAGAATTTTAAGCTAAGCTATTGACTTGGACATGTACTAGAATGAGTTCAATGGCTTTGAACTTTATTATTTCAACGGAGTGAAACAGATTTTACTCTTATATATATATATTTTTTTTTTCAAACTTTGAAATGCTTCAGACCAGAAGTTAAAAAGGATGAAATTCGTATGCATAAAAATGTGTGAATGGAAATGGTCTTTGCTTTTGATAATGTGAATAATGTATTAAGTTTATGATAGAGTGAATGAATAACACAGGCGTGATATTGATTATTATTGAGATGATATGATAATGATATGATTATGATATGATATAGAATGCTTTCATGAATGCTTCGTTAACATACGTCGACAACTCGAATGCGCTGGAATTGTAATCAAAGTCATCAACTGTGCATGCAAGCATTTGTTAGAATAAATGAACATGATTCGTAATCTTCAAATATGACGTCACAATCTTATTTTAAATTTAAAGTCGAATTAAAGAAATGTCAGGAAAAAAAATGTACAACACTATTCGTTTTAATTGAAAATAAACACCGCAGTCGCCTAAAAACGATTGAGCAATTTCAGTCGACTGCTGCGCTGCAGACTTGCACTGAAAAGTATTTTATGAACATGATTTTTTCGCCGTCAGTATCGACGACGCATTTATGAAAGTACTCATATTGATATGGATGATTTTTATTGTACCAGTTAGTTGGAAAAAAAATGTACCAATTTGTACCGGTAAATGTCAAAAGTTGGAGCTAAAAAACAGTTTTTTCAACCAATGTAATTTAGTTAAAATAAATAGGGCTGTATTTTTTTTTTCCAAATGATTATAATATTTTTAGTACAAATTTTTTTTAGTTTAGTTTAAAAAATACGCTTGTTTCTGAGTAGTACTCTCTGATTAATGTAAATTTTTATATAAGTTAAAAATTAAATACATACAACTTTTGCATGGCTATAGAACAATAATAGGGTGGAGTATGATTATAATTCGGTTGATTGGTATTTATTTATTTAGTACATTTTTTTTTAGTACATATTTATATGAAAATTTTAAATCCCATCCCTGATTACAGGTAAATTTGACATTTGTATATATAAATTTTTAATATATATATGTATGTATCTGTATATTTATATATGTCATCCAATATAACCTACTTTTTTTTTTTTGAAAAAAAAACAAAAGAAAAACGTTTAAGAAAAATACAATATTAATTAATTGAAAATTAAATTTTAATCTTTCTTTTATTAACATTCTAATATTCAGATTAAAAGGAATCGATTACGAAAAGTTATTGTTGTACATCGATCCTACAGATTGGAAAATTATATGCTGTAAAATTAACAGCGACAAAAATAACAACAACATTATCACCGATGAAGACTACAATTATGACGAGAACGACGACGACATCATTTTCTAACTATAAATTTGTAATGGAAATTTTAGAATATAATTGTATATTTCGCGTATTAAAAATGAAAAATTCAATATTAATTCATATTTGTGATGGTAAAAATGAAATATTTGATGAATTAGGAATTGCATTATTAAAAAATTCTGAAATAATTGGTACAACATTATTTGGAACAAATAATGATTGTGATTCAAAAGAACTTTCATTGAAATTAGCAAAAAAATTAAATAAACAAGTTTATGTTAGTTGTAATATTCCAGTATCTAAATTAGAAAGAATTAAAATTGAAAAACGATTATTAGACGAAATAAAAAATTATCCAGAATATTTTTAAATTTAATTATAATTTTTTATATTGTACATAATATGTACATATCTACTTTTTTTTTATATATACATAAATGTACATAATGTATATAGGAGCTATACATAATTAAAAAATTGAAATATTTTTGTACCCTGAATTATTTTTTTTTTATTTTTAAACAGTTTTTACTTTATAAATAAATTTGAATGTATTTTGATTTTGTATCTATTTTTTAATTTTGTAAAATATATGTATAACTTTTCTATACATCGAATTTAATGTTTTTATTAATTTAAAAGGATTACAGTCCACTAATTTCATCGTTTTTTTTTTGTCTTACAATTGGATTATCCATCTTACACAGTAGTTTTCTGGTGGCCAAATTCTTTGGTAATATTCTACACTCTGCAGTCTGCACACTATAGCATGCTTGTAAATAATCCATATACGATGGATGACCCATTTAAATATATTTTTGCTATTATTCGAAAATCTAACTGAACGTTTATAATATTGGAAACGAAGGTTTAAAAAAGTTAAAAATGACGACAGCCGACAGGTAAATTTCAGTATCTATCTTTTGATTTTTTTTTTTTTTTAAATCTAATTTTAAATATTTTACACTCGAAAATGATTCAAAGAAATTCAACTAAAATTGAACTCCTCAAAGTTTTTAGTATTTTATTTTTTCAATTTAGCTATTTATTTTTTTTTCCATTGTCTTACAATTATTCCTAAATTAAGCAATTCCCTTCGTTGGAGTTCATATTCGAATATCTACATACATATGAATATATTTTTTAAAATTATATTCAAGAATGAAGAATGTTGAATATATTAAATTTTGTAATTATTTATAGTAATAGATCTCCTATCAAATTTTCTATT
This sequence comes from Bombylius major, assembly GCA_932526495.1. Classification (NCBI taxonomy): domain Eukaryota; kingdom Metazoa; phylum Arthropoda; class Insecta; order Diptera; family Bombyliidae; genus Bombylius; species Bombylius major. The sequence goes on from OW052046.1 coordinate 37,782,418, forward strand.
CTTTCAATTCTAATACAACACAAATAATAATAAAAAAAAAAAATTATGTATTTTTTAAAAATAAAATCATAATGCAATTACAAATATCCAAAATACAAAAAAAAAAAAAAAAAAAAGGACCCCATACGTTGTTGCATGTTCAAATTGATTTGAAAGGAAATTTTGATCATCATTTTTAATTCATTTGATTAACTGAAACGAATAAGGAAATAATAGAAAAAAAAAATAATAATAATATAACTTTATTTACAGTTAATTTTTTTTTTTTTTTTTTTGTCACAAAATGTTAATGTGCATCTTAATTACAAAGTATAAGCTGTTTCATTTCACAGGTAAATTTAAATTTAATTTTTTATATTTACTTAATCATTATTTCAATTGAAAAAAAAAGTAAAAAGAGTATTTGATTTAAAAAAAAAATTTTTTTAAACAAATACAGTTAATTGTGTAAAATTTTTCGTTATTTTTCTTATGATCAGTGCTACTACCTATGTACGTGTTAAAGAAAATGTATAAGTGAAAAATTTCAAAACAAATTTTTTTTTTCTTTTTCAAAACTTATGAAAATGGGGGCCTTGGAAACCGTTTAGGTTTAAAAAAAAAAAAGTAAAAACGTAGTTAAATAATGATAATGTATGGGATACATATACCTTTTTTAAATATTTTTCGTAGAGTATTTCTAACAGTGTGAAAACCAACCTAAATGGCATAATTAAAAAAAAAATTAAAATAACTGATTATTATCTGCCAGATAAAGTTTAGTTAAACTTGCAGAAATTTCAATTACACCTGTTTTTTTTAATATTTTGTTTTATTAGAGTGTAAGTTGAATATTTTCCATTTTGAAGAAAAAACAAATTTTTTTCAAATCACCAAAGAGACATTTTTAAACGCCTATTTACATGCAAAGTATGAATAAAAAAATTTTAAATTGTTAGGTTTACCAGAAATCAAATACACTAAACCCCCGACATTCGCGAGGGATACGTTCTGTAAAAACCTCGCATATGTTGAATTCGCATATGTAGGGACCCAAACACAATACAAAATAAGGAGATAGGTTCCAAATTTTCTAAAAAATGTATTATTTATTCATAAAAAATACAAAATAAATAGAAAAAATAAAACAGGTAACAAAAGTAATGAAATTAACATTTAAAAAACTGATCACATTAAAGAGAAAATTCATATAAAATTTAAAAAAAAATAGGAACAAATGAATTCATTGCTGGTTTCAAAGCATATTTTACGGCTTAATTGTTTTGTGTTGTTGTTGATGAAAAAAAAAAAATCTAAAAAGCTAAGCTGTTTTCTCTCTTTTTGTTTTTGATCTAAAATTTGTTTGCACGTAGCAATTGAACTTTGCATTTTTGCTTTGAAAGTCGAAGCTCTTTTATCATTTGAATCTATCGACACAACAAAACAAACCACTTCTTGGATCTTTTCTACTAATCAATCGCGTACAAATTCGCAGATGTTGAGAAAAGTTCAGAAAAATCCATTCGCGAATAAGCGAATCCGCGAATACCGGGACCGCGAATGTCGGTGGTTCACTGTAATTAGTTCAAAATATTAATTCTAAGATATTTAAAATTTTTAAAAATTATCAGAAACCAAATTAAAAACATTGATCAATATTTTCGTTTTTTTTTCTTTTTGTAATTTAAAATACATATTTGAATAATTTTGTTTTTAGACCAAAAATATCAAAAAATTTACAAATACGAACTTTAAACGAATGAATTTTTTTATTAATGTATTTTAACACGTTGACGCTTCTACCTTTTGATCATAATGATGAATGACAAAAGCCGATTTTTTTTTTTTTAATTTTTAGTTTTCAGGGATTTCAATTTAGGGACTTTTTTTTTTGCAAATTTTTTTTAAGGGTTGTAAGTGGCTATAGACATCTTTTGCATATCGCCCATTCCATGCGAGCTGTTACATCAAACCTAACAATTTTTTTTAAATAAATAGGGTAAATAGGTTCACCGCAGGTACCTATATATTTCACTACTGTACGTTTGTTTTGTTACTTGAGCTTGTTTAAAAAAAAAAATCAGGTACATAAACATAACACACACATAACACCTTAAGTAGGTTTTCGGGAGTTATTTTTGAGCTGAAATGACTAGTTACCAAATGCATTTTATGACAAATAGTTCAGTGTTGTTTTAGCTTCACAATGTGCATTATTAAAAAGAAAAACAAAAAAAATATTTAAAAAAAAATTAATTTCAGTGTTTAATTTTATCATTTTCATCTTTTTTTATTAAAAGAATTTGGGACTTTTCAATGGTCCCGTCCGTCATACGACATCGCAAACATAATTATTTATATCTTGGCTTGTGCAAGTTAGAGAAATAACAAATTTCTGTCATAGTTTGCTAAGAATACCACCTAAAAATTTACCATGAAACAGGAGGTGTAAAGTTATATACTTTAAAGAAAAATAATGTTGAAGTTATGACTGTAAAAACGAGTGTCATTTCATGTCCCGTCCGTCATAGTCACTTATCGCCTTATAAAAATAAAACAAGAATTCTTGGAAAAAATCTTCCTTTTGGGTTTGGTAGGTTTTTGGGTGGATCATTATTATTTACATTTAACTGGAATATATTTGAACTATATAAAAGTAAAAAAGAAAAAAAGATTCAAATAATTTTCTTCAATGTCCCGTCCGTCATGCATGGAATAGGCGATATACATTTGTATATATAACCGATCTAAAATTAGACGACTGTAGGGTATCGTATCGGTTTCCAAATTTAGAGATGTTTTTTCACTTTTATATATGTATGTATGTAAGTATACACGGTGGTCAATTAGGTATTCAGCAATGCTATGAGTCTAATTTGAATAAATTATGAAAAACTTTATTATTTTGTTTCTATTTTCTATCTAAAATCTATTATTATTATTATTATTTATTTTTTCAAATAGAAATAAAATAAGTTCTGCACATCATAAAAAAAAGTTTAAAAAAAAAATACAGAATAAGGATTTTTTTTTTTCTGGAAATTTCTAAATTTTATTCGAATTATTTGAAAATTAAAAAATTTAATCGGGAACATGCGAAGATGATTATTTTTGTAAACTGATGTGTGATTTTTGGTAACATACAGAGTACAGACTTAGGATATATAGAACATAGAATCTTTAAAAAAAAAAAGTTTTTTTTTTTGTATTTTTCCTTAAAAATAAACATATACATATACATAGCTAAATTTCAGCTAAAAGTGTGAAACATTGTTCATGCACCACATATTATGTACATATATTCAAAATATTATGAGACGCAATTTAATATAATAAAATAAAATGAAAATGCAATGCAAATTATATTTTACTACTTTATTATACATAATTACATTTTTTATATGAAAAATTATACATATATGTATGTATATCATACGTCACATATGTACAAATATGTACATATAAATCTCATTCTAATATAATTATAAAATATGATAAGATGATTTATTAAACAAAAATTTTGTTATTTGAAACAAGTAAAAACTAGTTAATAAAAAAATTTTTTTTTTTTTTTGTTCAAATGTAAATAATAATATAAAAATAGTTTTATTCATATTTTATTTTCTTTAAATTAATATTCATAATTTAAATAAAAATAAATAAACGTAACTATGATTTTTTTTTTTGTATTCATTCACTGTTAATTTGAGGGTCCGCATATTATATGGGTTCATATATAAATTTTCTCAGCTAAATTGATAAGTGAATATTTTATTAAAAGAATAAAATATAAAAAATAAAAATAAAAATAAAAAATGAACCACACACAACGATTATCTTTGAAATAAACCAACCACATCAATACCAAGGTTAGAAAGATGTCATTTTTGTATAATTTTCACATTACAAAAAAAAAAAATAATAATAAAAAAAGTTATCCTTATCATTTATGTCATCGTCATTCATTACCGTACATTTGTATTATGGATGTACTTATATATGTACATACTTTATTATATGAATTGTATATTTATAAAAGACAATTCATAAAAAAAATACATATATGTACATAATAAGAATATATACGAAATAAAATTATGAAGGGTTAACAACATTTTGATCTTAATGCAAATTTACAATTGTAATGAAATGTAATTAACAAAGATAAATGGATTTTTCTTAGTTATAGCACTAATTAAATAATAAAATTTTCTAATTTATAATATATGTACATATTTTTCATAAGATATAAGGTATACACACACATGTGATGTTCACCTGTCTATTTTATTACTTTTCTATTTATTTATTTATTTTCTTATAATTTTTTTTTCATTTCAATTTATTTGAACATTTTTTTGTTGTTGCTGATAATTATGATTTTAAAAAATTCTTTTTTTTTTTTTCCATAATTCGACGAAAATAAAAGAAGAGATACTTAGATAAATAGGTATAAAACTTTTTACGTGAATATAATATTTTTATTAAATTTTCTGTATGACTTTCATAATTTTTTTTTCCTTTTTTTGTTCCATTTTTGATAATTTTTTCTATTTTATTATTATTTGTTATATATTTTCTAAAATTATTCAGTCAAATTTCATAATAATGATTTATAAAATGTGCAAGTTTTTTTTTTTTTTTTTTAATTTGTTTCTTTTCCTAATGTCCAAATATGTAATTGGAATTCCATTGTACTCTAATCTATAATGTTTTACACTTTTTTGATTTTACTTATATTCCTTTGATGTTCATTGCCACAATTGAATGGCTCAGAACTAAGCGTGATTAGGTCTATAAAAAAATTTAAAAAAAAAAAACTATCATAAAGTGGACTTAATTAAGTCCAACATTTCGTCCTATAAGTGAATAATGAGTTGCAATTGATCTTCCGAGGCATTTTGAGAAGATTATAGTTTATAATGCGTACACTCCATTGCGCCTCCTCAATTGTTCCTTCCATCCTTTTTAATATGATCCTTTCCTAATTAATAAAAATCCTAATGTAATGTACTACCCAAATGCGAAATAGTTCGGCCAGTTGGTTTTTAAATCATGTATTTTTATATTTTGATACCTTATAACTTCTGAACGGTAAGAGGTACAGAGGCACGTAAGATATTGTTGGGAGGAAACAAGGGTCCTCTACAATTTTTCAAAATGGTAGATGAGCCTAGAGTGCCCCTGTAAAATGTTATACCCTATAAAAATCAACTGGCCGAACTATTTCGCATTTGATTACTAATTTTATACGTTTTTCTCATGAATTTTGGATTTAAAAAAAAAAAAAATACAGTAAATTTGAAAAAATTTGAAAACCAGGTGAATTTGTACTTGCAAAATATTAAATTTTAAGTGAAAATCCTGATTTTTATCTTAATATTATATTCGTGATAGTAGTAATAAAAAAAAAGCTATAGTTTTCTAATTTTAAATTCTACAATAAATTTTAATGGAATAATTAATAACAAAAAGAAAAAAAAAACGATTATACAAGAAATTAAGAAATTTTCCGTTGATTTAAAAAAAAAAAAAAAGTGAATCATTACTTTCTAATAATAAATAAATTTTTTATTATTATTTTACCTTGATCTAATTTTATTTCATTGAAATTGAAAATCCGATGCGAGGTTTATGTATTATGAATATAAGCACACATTCTTAAATTTTTTTTTGCATGTGTTTAGCGCATGAAAATTTTTAATTTTCGCAACCCTCATACATATACTTATGCGTATCAAATTTTATTTATTTTTCATTTTTTTTTTTGTTTTTCTTGATGATTAATCAAAAATTAAAAATTACTTATTTAATAATAATAGAAGAAGAAAAAATCAAATACATGCACAGCACACATATAATCAAAAAAGGATAATAAATAATAACAATGATGATAATATATATATATGTTATTCATTAATTGTTTTGTTTGTGACAAAACCAAACAAAAAGAAAGTACCTATAGTAAAGCGAAAATGATAAATTATTAAAATTCTTTGAATTGAAAATATAATTTGAATGTTTATTATTTTTTTCTTTTCTTTCCATATTTTAATATAAAATATATGTATGTAGATTTAAAATTTGAAAAAAAAAAAAATAAAAATAAAAAACCGAATTTTAGATTGAAAGTCCATATGGCGGCTAAATTATCTCTGATGGACTTAAACTTTCATATACTTTCATGATATGTATATGTAGGTATTAGAGACAAATTAAAAAGCAAAAAAACAACACAAATATATTAAAAAACTATCTATGAATTAATAACAAACAACAACAAAAAAATACATATTAAATATAAAACAAAAAAAAAACAAAAAATTAATAATAATAATAATAATAAAGATAATCATTATCAGCACATGTCACAGTTTAGCCTTTATAAGAGTCTAATTAACCAGTTAATACTGGATCATATAACTAGTTCGTTTTTATTAAACATTGGATTCCTTATCAGTTACAGCCACAGTTGAAATAATATAGAATAATAATAAAAAAATCAAAATAATATGTATAAATAATTTTAATTTAAAAAAAAAAAATAACAAAACCTATAACATTAAATTCATTACACATTTATAGGAAATACACAAAGTCCAAGAAAACCAGTTTTTATTTGGAGGATTTGTGTTTATCTATTCTTAATAGGGGGTATGATTGGTAATACATACATACATACATACATACAAACATACGTATTATCATCATATATTTTTATATAAAATATATGTATAATGATTAACCTCAATATTTTGAGTTTCGGTTCTTGACTTTACATATAAATATAATATGTACCCGGATTTTTAATATTTATAAAAATATACTGCATACGTACGTACTTATTATTTATTTTTTTTAAATAATTTTTATGAAAGTAGGGTATTTATTAGGCAGTCCAGTGGCCGAAGTGACAGAATACTGGACTTCTGAAACTGAACGTTTAGGATTCGAATCCGCCCAAATTCAATCAGCTTCGAATTTGAATTGGGTGTGTCATTGAAAACTCCTAGCTCTTTCATAAGAATAAATTTGTTCTTTACCAATAAATTTAGTTGTTCGCAATCCACTTGAAACTGTAAGTCAGTAGGTGCTTGTATGACCGAAGTTATAAAATTCATTCGGTATTAAAGGGTAACAAATGATGAGGATGGATGATTATCAATCAACGTAGTCAATACGTTACGCATGTATGAATAAATCGCTCGATTTAAAAAAGTTGCCAAATCGTATTATACTAGAAAACTATGCGCAGAAGAAAAGATACTTACACACATGCATTTTTGTTGTTGTGAATTCTAAGAAAGAGGTTTCTTCCTTCGTATATGTATACACAAGAAGATCACTAACACATGTAAGAAATGCGCGAGATTCATTAACTCATATTATTTTGTTTATTACGATTTTGTTATATATTGCGCATTGTACGATAATTGCGTTGCGGAGTATGAAAAAGTCATCCCAATATTTTAATGCATTGCAGGAGTTCGCGACTCGCGTGTATTAAACTGTAAAGTTAAAATTAAATATTTTTTAAAATTTCAAATTGTGAACTTTTTAAAAAGAAAATTACAATTTAGTTGCACTCAGAAAAAAAAAAAAATTAAATTAATTCTTAGCATAAATATGAAAATCCTAATTTATTATCATTTTTTTATTAAAATTTTCATTTTGGCATCCCCTATATTTTTTTAAAATTTTAAATAAAACGACCAACGGACTTTCAACTGATTTTTGAAAAAACAAACAAACAAAAATCACAAAAATATTATTATAATGATGTTTTGTTAAATTTTTTTTTTTTCATAAAAATTATTTTAATATTTTCTTGAAAACCTTCATTTATGTGTGTGATCGCGTGTGTAATACAAAATTCTAAAACACATACCTACATACATTCCTAAATTGTAAATGTAATATTTTTTTTTGTCAATTATTTATTTTTTGATATAATTTTAATGCATTTTTATTGTTATTATTATATTTTATACAATGTTGCGCATTTAAAAATTTTAATATTCAAAATAGTAAAAATAAAAACATACATATATAGTCTATATTATGTACCTACATATAGTATGTATGTACATATGTATTTATGTTTATTTTTCTTGTAGTCTGATGTATTTATACATAAAAGAATTTATATTTTAAAAATAGCATTGACATGAGGGGGCAATAAAAATTTGATAACAATTAAAAACTTATGATTTATTTAATAAATGATATTTTATTTATGAAAATGTTTTCTTTTTTTTTCTTTTTTTTAAATATTTTGCGTTTAATAAACGTAATTTATGAATTTACAATAAAATATACATTCCCTTTTGTTTTCGATTTTAAATGATCCAACATAATTATTGTGTTTTTAGAAGATTCAAAATAAAATGAAAAATAGAGAATTTTCGCCACTGACATATATGTACAATGCCAACGCTGTGATAATCAAAAGTGCAGTAAAAGAATATTCTTTGAGTTTATAGCTTACATTACATACATATATTATGTACTCGTACATATACAACAAAACAAGCCACCTACGTAACCCATTTACCATTTTCTTAGGTGTGCAAACGATTTACAAGATTTTCCGTTAAAATATGGTTTAATTATAATACTTTGTTTTTATTTTGTAGAACGTACATTACAATATTACATACATCTTCGAGAACATCAAATGATCGTCAATTGATGAAATTCAGCTTAAAACCTTGAATTGCTGAATATCATCAATTTGACGATCATTTGACGTTTTCGAAGATGCATAACCTTATATAAGCGAAATTATTGTAAATTATCCTTGAAAGGTCGAATTTATTACTTTTCGTACAAACATATAGGTACATCATCACTTTTTTTAATTTTTTTATATCTTCTCAAAAGCCTTTTTTAATACATCCTTTGATACGTTTTTATTATTCCAGTACAAATTTAAACTTTCAATTTTCAAGGTTCTTTCGAATTAAAACAGACAAAAAATTTCCCAAACTAAAATATAGGCAATTTGATTGATTGAAACAAAAAAAAAACAAAAAACAAAAAAAAAGTGAAATAATAAAATATGTAGTGACAAAAAAAAAAAAAAATTTGAAATACGCATACAATAATTTTGATTAATCGTGAATTTATAAAAATAGAATTTATTATTAAAAATTAAAAATAAATGAAATCAATAAGTCTAGACATTTTATGCTCTATATTAATCGCATGTTTACCGTATTTTATTGTATTGTATTTTTGTTTTTGTTGTAATAAGTAACTACATATATATATATATTTATATATATATATATATATATATATATATATACGACATACATACATACATATATGTATAATAATATTTTATTCAAGATATCTTTCCTTTTGTAATGTTTTTTAAAAAAAAAAAGATTTTTTTTATCGAAAAACGTCATAGATTTCGGAAAGCAAGCATTGTTGTTTTTTTTTTTCAATATTTTGCACAAAAGTAAACGAAATGTTCCCATTTAACATAAGTATGTATTTAACAATTATTATGAGTCTGTTTGTGTATTATTATAGAAAGAAAAAAAAAAACATGCATACATCTAACATATAACCCACCTACATATATTGTACCTTACCTGACGACATATAAAATTTTTTACTAATCTACTGATATCAATATTATTGTATTTGATAATACACCTCTGTGTTATCAAACTTTTCATATATAAATTTAAAAAAGAATTTTTTTTGTTTTTGAATTATTAAAAATTTTTTTATTGAGTAGTTGGAGTAATACGACGTGACATAAGTCATATATGCACCTACAATATTTTTTTTTTTTTTTTAGAAAAGACAAAAAAATAAAAAAAAAAAACATTTTAATCTTTAGGAACTTTAATCCTTTACAATGAATCCCAATACTCGTACATTGCGGTACATTTGAAAAACAAAAATCAAAAAAGTTTACAGATTTGATTTTATAATGATAAACTGTAAACTATTAAAATGTTTAAAATATATTTTTAGAAATTTTGGAGAATGTTTTTAAAAGAATTTCAAATAATACAGATGAAAATTTTCTCATTCCATTTCAAGAAAAATTCACCCCATCCATACAGTATGTGAGGGTGTAAATTTTTTTGTACTCTTCTTAGAATCCTTTTCTTTTTTTTTTTTGTCGTATTTTCACAGCTATATCTTTTCATGTAATATTAAAAAAAAACTCACAAAAATTGTAAAAAAACGCAACTTCTTCATCCCTTTTCACCCCAATTTGATTTGGAAAAATTCATTTCTTTTCTGAAATAGGTTCCGGTTCCGATGGATGGAAAAAAAATTCTGTAATGTTCCCGGTATCAGTTCCTATTTCATTAGTTTATAGAGAAGTTTTTCGAGAAAAATCGAAGAGATTTGCTCAATTTTTCGGGGGAGCCACAGAATTTAGAAAGCAAATATTACGAGACGCCAGAGCCACTACAAGGAGCGAAGAAACCACAAGGTCGTTAAACAACCGTTTTCCAACAAGGTGTTTGTTCATAATTTTCTTTTTTTAAAGCAAATATATTTTTGACTATATACTTTTTTATATACTCGGAGTTCGTACATTGAATATCTTCCCTTTTTTTTGTCTTGATAAATATTCATATGAATTTTTTTTAAATTCCATAATTTTGTTGTTATTTTTTCCAAGTAACAAGACTTTTTGTTGTCAATTGCTTTATTTTTTCTAAATAATAAAACCCATTTTAAGAAGTCTATAGGCGCCTTTTTTCTGTTTTTTTTTTTTTCATGTACATACACATTATTTATGATTATTAATTTGCTCACATCACGTTATATTTCATAAAGAACTTTCTACATCATTATTTTTTTTTTCATTTTACCTCTTCTTTTAATTTATATATATTTTTTTTTGATTTGTTTCTAACGCTAAAATTAAGAAGTACACCAACAACCTATACCTAATATTTCATTTTTATATCTTAAAATGATACAATATAACGCCAACATATAAATTAAATGTGAAAATTCTATTGAAATTTTCTTTTTGAAATAAAATCCAAGGAAAAATAATATACATATGTAGATATGTATGTATGTTCATGTGTGAATTTTATAATCGCATTATTTTTATTTAAAAAAACCAACATAAGCATAATATAATGACTTTGTCATGATCATGACAATGATACACCAAACTTCAGGAGGTCTGATTACAATTTTTATCTTTTTAAATAAAAAAATATACGTACAAGACAAACATATGTACATATATGTTTATATATATGTATGTACCTATACTATAAATAATATGATATGTATGATGTTTATCATATATTTTTGTGATATTGTTTCAGGATAGCACAGCCAGACTATGATAGGTTCTATTCATTTTTTTTTTCTCATAAATTTTTAATTATCAAAAAAAAATTTTTTTTCACTTAGGAAAAAAAAAATGTTTTTTTTTTATCTTATCTTCCAAAACCGTTAAATAAAAAATCATCAACTAAACCTGAGATTGGTTAATTGGTGGTATATTTTATCAATGTACAAACATCATACCTATACTCATAGATATAAAATTATTATATTTTTTCAATTATGAATTATGTATAACACAATAAAAGTACGAGTAAATTTTATATATACAGTGGTGGGCATAAGTATTTTTACAATGACTTTTTTTTATCGTAGTAAAAATTAAAAGCTTCATAACTTTTTTTATTTTTCAATGAATCATTTTAACTGTGCAAAGTTTCATGCCCAGATGTTCAATAGTTCTTGGAAAAATAACGGTTAAACGTGACCACTTAATAAAACAAAAGTTTTTTTTTACCAGGGCAAAAGTATTTTTACAAAAAACGAAATTAAGTTAAGTTCAGTTTTGGACTATTATTTTTACAGCAAACTATAAGTATTCTGCTTATTTATAAAACTCTGTCTGTGCAGAATTTCATTAAAAACTGGTGCAAAATGGTAAAAATCAAAGAAATTTCTCTGGATTTTTTATCAAAAGTGGTTTTTAAATTTTAATGTGGAGTTTATGCATCATAATTAACAAAAATTTAAAAAATTACCCGGCAAACAGTCTATAATCCTGTTAAAAAAAAGATCAGATCCATACAAAATCAGACAAGGAGTGGGCGAAAACCGGTTGCCAGCAGACTTCAAGATAGAATTATACTACGTGTAACGTGTTGTGAGGGAAAATCTAGAAGTAAGTTATAAAAAGATTGCATGTGCACCTGAAATATTATCGGCAATCAGATCATCCAAAGGACAATACAAAGGAGGGGTAAAGAACTTTCTCACAAAGCTTGTATAGTATTGACAAGAGCTCTAATCCGTCCATGAAATATTTCTCCAGGTCCAAAAATGTTCGGATTCTTTCATGTATTTCAGAGCAAATTCTAATCGCTTTGCCCTGTAAAAATACTTATGCCCACCACTGTATGTATATATTTACTTATAATTTTAAATACATATTTTAAATACGTATTTTTTCTAATAATGTTGGGGTATTCATACTCTAATTCTTTTTTTTTTTTTCTGTTTCTTTTAATAATTTAATCGTTCACATATAGACTTTTAATTACCTGATATATTATTAATAAAATATTATATGATTGGCAAATAATAATTTAAAAGGAACAAAAAAACAAAGTGATTTATTTTTTTTTCTCTAATTTAGACTTTGAACGTCTCAAGTTATTGAAATATCGTATATATATATAAATGATGGCTTTATTGATCGTTGACCCTGACGTCATCAGAAACATTGGACTCTGATGTAGTATGTAGGTGGTGTATACGCCTTCTTCACTTTTTCTAAATACATATTTCTAATAAATTTGAAGAAAAACAAAAATTTCTAATCATACGTGTTTATAAAAATTTTATATTTTAGATTTTAATCATTATAATCTTTTGTTTTTTTCAATTTTATGGAAATTTTAGAGTAGACTTTAAAATAAAAATATGTTTATTGAAAACAAAAAAAAAAAAAATGAAAATTCATGGATTTTAGTCATCATTATTTTTCAGTCAAAATAGTCTCAATTTCTATAATCTCATAGCCCTGAGAACATCATATATGTATGTACTTTAGAAATACTCCACCGTTTTTTTTTTTTTTTGAATATCCGAAAAACAAATTTTTCAGAACATATATGTATGTATGTACTATGTATGTACATTTAAGCATTTAGGACTTTTTTGTATTCCTTTTAGACAGTGCCGGATTAACCCAACGCGAGGCCGGTAGCAAATGTTATGCGGGGGCCTTCAGAATTGCCTGCCGAATTAATTTTCTAACGAGCAAAAAAAAAAAAAGGTCAATTTGTCAATATGCACGAGGCCCTTAGAAGCGCGGGGTCGGTAGCATTTGCTACTTTTAATCCAGCACTGCTTTTAGAACTTTTACAACAAATTCTACATGAGAAAAATAATCTGCAGTGAGAAAAACTCTAAAGGACTTTCGTTTAATTTTCTGAAAAAATTACAATAAAATATCCTTCAGGCTTAACTTTTATTTGATGAATTTTTTCTGAAAGGATAAATAATTTAAAAAAAAAAAACAAATCATAAAATTTCAAAGATTGAAACTATAGTTTAAATTCGAAATTGAAAATTTTTTTTAAATTAGGACCTATAAAATTTATCTACTTACATACATATATGTTTCTGTACTTTTTTTTAATGAAATTTTCTAAGCTTCGATATACATATGTATGTACTTTATAGTAAATATGCAATTTCATTGATTCATAAGTACATTTTATTAATATCGATAATTTTTTGCTATCACTAAATTATTTTATATTGCACAATACATATAAACATATGTCATACAATATTTACAAAGAAAATCTATTATGAGTCATAAAATAATCGTACCTAATAAAAAATTTAAAAAAAATAAAAAAAAACGACAAAGGAAAAAGAAAGTTTATACATGAAAAATAAATACAAAGTCTATAATCACATGTTATATGATGTAATATCGAAAAACAATAATAAAATGAAATCACTTATAAAAAAAGAAGTAGGTAATAATCAATAATAAAATGTTTAATTACAATATAAATAAATGAAATAGTATACGTGAGCTGTTCAATTTCATAATTTTTATTACTAATTAAAGGTTTTTTTCTTTCTTTCATTCAGTTTTATCCCTGAATTTCGATAAAAAAGACCTGGATATCCTGGATTTCGCCATTTAACGATATTTATCTATATAAAGCCTACATACATACATATGTATATGCCTTCGTCTATAGAAATTTAATTTCATATATTTTAACAAGTAACTAGATATATTGGCCATGTTAGATCGTGATCAAAACATTAATATCGAACCCAATATCATTTACAACATTTACCTCTCTAGACCACCCACACTGTCTTCAGCAATTTTATAAGTCATTGAAAACCCTTTTCAAAAATTTCTATCTTCTAGATATTTGAAATAAAAAATCACTATAAGTTTTAGCTTCTAATATAAGGGCTGTATTACAGAAGCCTAGAAGAATACGGAGGGGAATTAGACACATATGTATATATAATAAGATATATTGAAGGGTTTTTTTTTAAATCAAGTTATAGAGGGTTAATTTTAATTGACTAAAAAAACGTACAATTCTGACACCTTAACCTTTTTAATTTTTTTCTCTAAAATTGTATTAGCAAAGTTGCTGGTGGAATAAAAGCTTAAAGTGCAGAAAATTAATCTAATTTGGCGAAATCTTGATTAAATTCAATTCTTAATTTTAAAAAATTTGAGGTAGGTATTGCTTTTTTTTTTTTTTTTTTCTAATCTTTACAAAACATTTTAAATAAAAAATGACCGTTAAAAATGTAATGTAATTAAGAATTATGTATTCAATTTCAAATATAAGTAGTAGGTATAATTATGTGTGTAATAATTATACATTGAAATTATCAGAACTATAAAATGAAATAATATGGTAATTAAATTGAATTGAATGAATATGTATGTATACATATTGTTAAATGATTTTTCTTCTTAAATAATACGAAAAGGGTATCACAATAATGAGACCTTTCATAATATTTTCACTACTATATATGTACATATTCGTATATATACATATATGTATGTATATTTTATATTTGTTGATAGTAAAAAAGAAGAATATAAATACGCATATTAATGTATCTGTCATGTATATTAAATTTTTAAAAAGATTAATATGTCTTAAAATTGTCCAATATTATTATTTTATAATAATTGTGCACCAGTCCGCATTTTTTAATTCATGAAAAAACTAATTATTCACTTTATCAATACATATACATACATATATGTATAGTATATGTACATCAATCTACATATTATGTACTTATATGTGATATGTGATACGCTCTATAATCTTTGACATATTGAACTTTTCCAGTTTTTCCAATAATAAAATATTCATATCGATCACAGTTATTATAAATTTTTTTTTTTAAACTGTAACAAAATCTAGTTAAAATCCAGTTAAAATCCATCTAAAACCAGATTATATTGACATTGTTGTACAATATTCGCCACCATGTGTCTCGTCTAATTTATTTATTTATACTTGCCATATTATATACAATTATTCTTTATTTTATTATATGTATTTTTTTATGTTTTTTCTTTTTTTTTTGTCTCTTATCAATGATGTTCGCGCGTACTATCAGTAACAATGTTAATTTAATTTTTTTTCTCTCTACAGGGTATCACTCATTATAATAATACAAATCATCCCTCCAAAAAAAATTCATTGATCATTTTCCTATATTAAATGTATTTTAATCTGTTAGATTTTTGTTTTTCAATTAAAATTTTTTTAATAAATTTCTAAATACCGTGTGTATATACAATTTATAAATTTTGAATTGTGATACATTGCACATAGAATTTTTATACTTTAAACTTTTTATAATTTGTACTAATTTTATTTTTTGTTTCTCTATCTATCAATTTTTTTTTTTTTTGCAGTAATTAATTTTTTAAATAATAAATCACACGTATTTCGTCTAAATTTAAGCTTTTTTAGGGTGTATAATATTGTATATATGCGTGTAGTATTTGTACATATGTATACTGATAAAAATATACGTACATACATACATATATAAAAACTAAAATTTTTTAAACTACATATTTCGCATAATTCTAAAAATTAATCATGCACAAGCTAAAAATGATATACGTGAGCTCATCCACGGTGTGTGGACCCCCTGCGTTGGGGAACTACCGCATTGTTATCTTTTAATTTAAAAAAAAAAAAAGTAAATAAAAATTGAATCTACTTGAAACTAATCTGCACTTCATAAAAAATATTAATTTAAGAAAAAAAAAGAGCTTTTAATTTTTCATAACATTGAAAAATTAAAAAAAAAAAAAAACAATTGTTTGTTTTTTTTGCCAAAACTCAGGGCCCTTTTGTATGCTTTTCATGGTGACGACAAAATTCTACATTAAAATAGTAAAAATTAAAAAAAAAAAAAAAGGATTGAATGAATTTCGTTAACCAATTACTAATAATACTTTAGTATATGAAATTTCATCAATAAATAAGTCATTTTAGGAAATTTGTTCTCAATGCTATATGGATATTTTAAAAAATACAAAAAAAAAAAAAAAACCAGGAAATATGGTCATTAAAAAAATTAATTAAAAATTAAAATAAACTTACTTTTTAGAACGTGACTTTTTCGAAATTTAATAATATTCATATTGATTAAAATAAAATACGCATAATAAATCTGTGTAATCTTCCAGATTTTCTATAAAATTAATATTTTTTGCACTTAAAAAAAATGCAAGTCCAGATGTTTTAAAAATGTGACTCTTATATTATACGTATGTACAATATATTGCTAATAAAAAATTAAAATTAAAATAAATAAAAACGATAAACTATTAAAAATAAAAATATCAAATTATACACCCCAAAAGTAATAAAATTTGAAATATATAAGTATGTAATAATATATTCACACTCTTATATGACCATTCCTCCAAGAACAATCATAATCTTTTTATTAATTTCTTATGTTTATTTCAATGCTTCTCATACATCATTCTTTTTTTTTTTTTAAATACAAGAAAATCAATTTTACAAAAATATATTAAATAATGTATGTACATTAGACTGTCCCATATTTTTCAATTTTCAGATTCTCAGTGTTGAGACAGGGGGGTGAGCCCCCTAAATTTTTTGTACTTGACAATGTGAAAAAAACCTTAAAATTTAAAAGCTCTAGAAAATTATTTACCCGTGCCACAAAAGGGTTCTTTTTACCTAAGAAAATGTAGCACGTTAGCACGTTTTCGTCAAAAATTAGATTTCAAATTTGAATATCTCTGGACCTCGTGATCCAAAAATCTTGAAATTTCTGCAAAGAATTCTTCTCGTCATTCCCTACAAATCTTTCTATTAAACAAAAAAGATCCCTGCAACAGAGAGCAAACTACAAGACACCAAAGAAAAAAACTACTTCCATCTATGTTAAGGCAATTTTTGTAGACCTTTTCGTCCTTTTAAAAAAGTATGTTCTCGTAAGCGTATAGGAAGTTGAAATTTGGCCAGGATATTCCTTAAAGGATTCTCTTCTAAACAAACTTTAAACGTTGACAAGAGCAAAAGTTATAGGGTAAAATCCACAAAAACGTCATTTTTCGAAAAATTAACGTTTTTTCCCTTCTACTGCGACCCCTCTTATTTTTGCACATTTTCAGAAACTTTTAAGTTTGCGATTAATTTGAAGTGAAGAAATTTCAAGGTTTTCGGATCACGAGGTTCAAAGATATTTAAATTTGAAATCTGATATTTGACGAAAACGTGCTAAGATAGATCCCTTTTGCGGCATGGGTAAATGATTCTCTAGAGCTTTTAAATTTTGAGGTTTTTTTCACATTGCCAAGTACAAAAAATTTATGGGGTGAGAGGTTGATTTAGATAAAAAAATTTTATGCTGTACATAATAAGGGACAGTCTAATGTAGGTACATACTACATAGTATAATAAAATTTTATTTTCGTATTAATAAATTTTTAATAGTATAATATATTGATGACTTCATCATCGTCACATCATATGACATATACCTAAAGTGTATTACAAGAATGTAAACCTACATGATGACCAGAAGATTGATTTACTTTACATATGGTACTTAAAAACATTTGCAATAATATTGCATTTCATTTTTTATACTTATTTTTTTAAATGCTAAATAAAGGGTATAAAATATAATTATGGCAATTTGATGAAAATATGCGTATATTGAAAAATTTAATTTTTTTTTTGTTATTGCTTGCACATCGAAGTTGCCATATGTTAAATTTATTATATATTATTGATATTTTCTCTCTTTTAAAATTTTCATTTTATGAATGAAATTTTTTAAACTATAACGGCAAAAAAAAAGGGTACATATGTATTAAAAATAAATAAAAAATTTAAAATAAAAAAGGTCTTGAAACGTGATGAAATCGTAATGAACAAAATTGTATGTATATAGTAGTAGTAGCTATGTTAGATTTGAAAGTAACAAAAAGGATGACAAAAGTAACGGAAAAAAAAACCAAAATAATGTAATAAGTATTGGGGTTTATAAAATTTACAAAAAAAAAAAATAAATAAATAAAAATCAAAATACATATATTCTCGATAAGGGGGACCTCTACTAGCTCAATAATAATATATGTAATATGTGTATACATATATGATGATAAGTCTTATCACTTGATAGAATTCAGTTTAAAAGTATATCGTCTCAAACATAATTCTGTCAGTTGATTGCAAACTTTCGTTGAAGTTAAACAGTTAGTTTTTTTTTATTTTTTCGTTATTAATTATTTTTTTTGAATTTAGTTTCGATTTAAATTTAAAAAAAAAAAATATAACATTTTATTTTCGTGGAAAAATATTATTAAAATAAAATTTTTGTTTAAGTTTTATTTAAAAAAAAAAAAAAAATACTTGTATAATAATAAAAATAAAAATAAAAATGGAATATTTAACATATAATAATTCATGTTTAAAACGTCTTCCAATAACGCCACCATATTCTTATCCGTATGATTATCAAATTTATGGATTATCATCATCATCATCATCGTTATCATCATCATCGACTTCTTCTGTTGTTCCGTTAACATCATCATCAACATCACAATTTTCAATGTTAAATGATAATGATAATTTAATACAACAATCTACACAGTATAAAAATAAGGATAATATAATAACGGTATCATCATATCCACAATTTCCAACTCCACCATTATCAGAATCACCAAGATCAACATTATCATCACCATCAACTGTAATTCATGTATCAACAAAAGAAAATGTTCCAATTTTTGTTAATGATAGTGATGTATCATTAGAATCAACATTAAAATCATCATCATTATCATTGACATCATCGACACCAATTAGGACATCAGTTATAATGAAAGTATCTGATTTAAATGTTAACGAAATTAAACGACAAATAACATCATCAGTATCTTCAGTAGTTAGTTCAACAGAAGAATTTATTTGTCGATGGATTGATTGTTGGAGGTAATTATTAGATCGTTTTGTCAAGAAAAAAAGAAAAAAAAAATTAAAACTTTAAAATGTTCTAAAAAATGAAAATTATTTAATTTGTTTTTGTTTTTTTTTAAATATGTATGTATTTTTTTTTATTTTAACACAGATCTTTTGATACATTAGAATCATTAGCTAAACATGTAACACAAATTCATGCAATTGCATCAATTGGTGGGTTATATTATTGTAAATGGGATAGTTGTCCAAGAATGGAACGTGGTTTTAATGCACGTTATAAAATGTTAGTACATGTACGTACACATACAAAAGAGAAACCACATCAATGTCAATTATGTGATAAAAGTTTTTCACGTGCAGAAAATTTAAAAATTCATATTAGATCACATTCTGGTGAAAAACCATATGTATGTCCAGTTGAAGGTTGTAATAAAGCATATTCAAATTCTTCAGATCGTTTTAAACATACTAGAACACATTCAACAGAAAAACCATATGTTTGTAAAGTACCAGGATGTCAAAAACGTTATACAGATCCATCATCATTACGAAAACATGTTAAAACATTTAAACATACAAATATTCAATTAGATAATTCAAATAATCAAAAAAAATCAAATGATATAAGAATTAATCAAAATAATAATGATAACAGTATAATTGGTAATAACAGTAATAAATTATCATCACCATCATCATCATCAGAGATACAATCAAATACAATTCCTTTGTATTATCATCATCATCATCATCATCAATCAATTGGATCATCATATGATGAACGTATTTATTCTCCATCAGCAATTAATTGTGGATGTACACATGAATGTTTCGATCAATATCGAACTGCTGAAATATATAAATTTGGTACATATTATAATGGAATGTTTTTATATCATGATCAACATTTAGATATACCAACACATGGTTATTGGATGGAACCAGCAGCAATCATTCATAAATCTAATGATCCTGATCATAAACATAACAATCATCTACATCATCATCATCATCATCATGATGATCATGATATGAAACATTTTATTGAATCAAAAGAAGAGGATATATCTGTAACAACAACAACATCCGATATAATATTACCAATGGAAGAAGATGATTTACCTCTTGATCTCAGTATAAACAGTAATAGAAGATAGTGTACATACATTTATACATTATAATTAAATATTTTGATGAAAGTATATAATTTAAAAAAAAAAAATATTAATATTTTACTAACTTTTTTTTTTCTTATCTTAATTCTCATTGTATTCATCTTAATTAGAAATATTAATAATTATGTAATTTAATTTAACAGTGGAAAAAAGAGCAAATTCTAGTCCTTATATTGATGTGTAAAAAAAAAGTATATACATATGTACATACATACATACATACATACATTTATATAAATTATGCATATGTATTTAAAATTTTTATTTTTATTACCTATAGGTATATTATTTTTTTTTTTAATTATAAGTGTGTTCATACTTGTGTATTTTTAATTATTAACAATTGTTTTTAATTAATTATTTTAATTTTTCTTTTCTTTTTATTTAAATAAATAAATATAATTCTTAAATCGAGTTTTAAAGTTTTAAAAATGAGATACAGTATAGGTCATCCAAAGTGTCCTCAGGTTTTATTATATCTTTTTTCATTATTTTTTATTGGGTTTTTTTTTTTTGGTAAATTTAAATTTATTGTAGAGAAAGGATTAGGGTAAGCGCACCGTTTTTTGTGCTGCTACTATATAATAAGTAGCCAAATCAACTATTGAAAAATTTGATTACTTTTGATTTTGATCAAATTTGATTTTTTCAAAATCCAAAGTCAGCAGATATATAGTATGTACATAGTTATTGATAATACTATACAGAATTAAACAATTTTTCATGATAAGCCGATAGTCTAATGGATTTTTATTTGTCCTTTATCCCATTCCCCCTATCTTTGAGTATATTTGAGTATACATAGGACTGTAGTTCTTACTTCTTAGTCCTTTCCTTACCACCATTACCACCCACTATGAAAGTAGTTCAGTTTGCTCTCTAACTTCTAAGGAAATTGATATGACCTCATTGCCAAAGCTCACCATCATATTAATGATTTATTTTAAGAGGGTAAAAGTTACTTTTAATTTTTTTTATTTCAAACTAGGTACATATTTTTTTAAAATTTATTTTAACGATTAGAGGGGTTTTAAATTGCGATGCGAAGAAGAAGAAAAGTGAATTGAATTGAATCAAAAAATATGTAATAAGAAGAATTCATATAAAATTTCTTCATATAAAAATTTTTATTCTGGGGTTCTGGCGCGAGTACCCCAACCCAAGCTTTTATTTTAAAAGCTTAGTTATGCTCTCAAACTTTTCTCTAAACTTTGACGTCATTGTACGAGTTTATGCCTGATTCGCTTTTAATACGGATTTTGGTTTACTTCCAATTTTATCTGCTATAAACTCGCTAATTCGGATTTTGGCTTAAGCCCAAATTATTTGGGTTTAATCCCAATTTTTTTATATGTATGTGTGAGGTAAAATGCAATATGGCGGATTCTAATTTTTATGGTGAAAGTGAAGCTGTCATGTTCTTCTTCTTTTTTTTATGTGAAAAAAGAAGAATATGTATGCTATAAGTGTATAAAAGTATCAACGTTTGCATGTATTATTTTATTCCCAATTTACCGTTTATAGCGTACTCCCAATTTAATGCAGATTTCGGATTATTTTTTCACCGTATAAACTGTTAAATTGATTTTGAGAGTATTTTATGGCGTCATACATTATGGGCCCTATTATGTATTTTAATCGAATCGAACAAATATTCTCAATATTTTGTGTCATTCTCAAACAAATGCTAATATATGCTATAAGAATTTTATTTAAAATATCTAGTATTAATGTCTTTTTTTTAATCGAATAAAATTCTTAAACAAAACTTAAAATCATAGATTACTAGATATTTTAAATAAAATTCTTATAGCATATATTAGCATTTGTTTGAGAATGACACAAAATATTGTGAATATTTGTTCGATTCGATTGAATTTCGATCGAAATACATAATAGGGCCCTATGATTTTCATTTTTTACAAATGTATAATAAATATTAATAATGATTTGTTGCTACGGCAACATAACAATTAATTACGATTTATACTTTTGAATTTCTTTTCGTTTTGAATAAAAATACATTCATATTTGCTTTGAATAAAAATTTTTTTTTAAATAATATGAAATATTATTTTTTTCTGTTATTTTTATTACACCTCTTTTTACTCTGAGAGTAAAATAATACATATCCCTTTTATTTTTCCCCTCTGCTCATAGTTCGTTCAAAAATTTTTGAATTTTGAAATTACAAAGCTGTAAGAGTTCTTTTTATTACATATTTTTTGATTGAATCTAATTGAAAATATGACAGTGACGTCACTCTAGCTGTTGAATCTTGTCTTTTAGGTTATTCAGTGCTTCCCACCACACCTCCTATTCAATTTACCAGGATTCAAAAAGTGGACTGCAATACCATCTTTCAAACATATTTCAAAATTCGTTATTTTTTAAGATATTGTTCAGTTGCGTGATTAAAAATCAAAATTTATGATAATTTGAAACCTAGAAATTTTAAAAAATATATGAAATTGAAGCAAAGCCATTAAAATATGCTAATTAAAATTTAGTAAACTTTCAAACGAAAGCTTAAAAGCTTTTTAAAAAAACAACAGCCGAATCTGCAATCGGTTTTTGTTGACGGTTTGGCTTATTGGCTAATTGGCTTTAGGCTTAGCGTCATTAAAGTTGTGAAATTGCTTTTTCATGTTTTGACATATTTTATTCTATTTGTTCTTTTGTTATTTTTATTTTCTGTGACCTGTGAGGCTGTGAGGCGTCTTTTTATTTCGCGGTAAATTAAAATTTAATCACAAAAAGAAAATAATAAAATTGAATATTTTGAAAAATAATTTAGTAAAATAAAAAAGCTGAAATTATCGAATTTAAAAAAATAATAAAATAATTATTAATTTCTTATTTCAAAGGTGAGTAATTACAGATAACCTTATACATATGTATATATTTTGGATGTAGAATTTTTAAATATTTTAAGCAACTCTAATCACTGATTATAATAAAATATTTAAATAAGCGGGGATTTTTATATAATATTTTCAAAGAATTCATAAATTTATGATAAAATAATTTATGTACATATACTTTAATTTGTATTCGAATGATTGGTAAAATACCACTGTTTCTATAGTACCAAATACATACATTCTTCCCAATCAGATTAAGATTATCACAAGATAAAATGAATCATCATATTATAAAAAAAAATGTTTTAGAAATCATAATATAATCTTGAAAAACCTAAAACAATATAGTTTTGATATAAATTATCATTAAATGCTAATTTTAACATTATAATTTATGTCTTAATTGAAATACGCCGGTACTTAGTACTCTTCAATATTGGGAATTTTTGAGAACATATTTTATAACAAATAATTACTTATTTTAAAGTACCGAAATCAAAATATCATTTTTAATTCATAGAAGAAAAAAAAGAACTATGCAAATTAATATGTCCCATAAAAAAAAAAAAAAACATCTAATCTCCAACTTTTTTTTTTTGTGGTTAGGTACGTATATGTATTATCAAAAATATACCTAAATGACGTTTTATTTCTTTAATATTAAATTATCAATAAAAATTCTTATCATTTAGCTAATTGTTCCTTTTTCTTTTTCTCTTCTATATTTTCTTTTCATGATTTATTGATATTGTTCACACAATAATTTTAATAAATAAAGATTTTTCAATAATCACAACACAACAACAAACAACAACAATTATCAAAATGTTTGGCTTAACAGTTGTTGCAAGGTAAGAACAATTTTTTTTATTTATTTTATTTTAATTTTTCTTTTTTTGATTAAATAATATACATTAAATTTTACTCAAAAATTTAAAGATCTGGTGGATCTAAAACTATATCAAGAATGCTTGGAGAATTATTACTTTTGGACATTGAAGGTACAACAACTTCAATTAATTTTGTCAAAGATGTATTATTTCCATATTCATATACTCAAACATATGATTTTTTAAAAGAAAATTGGAAATTAGATAAAATTAAAAATATTGCTGAAAAATTGATTGAAGTACGTGATAAAGATTATAAGGATGCACCAGAAATTTATAAAATAACAAAAAATGAAAATGATCCTGCTGAAATTGATAAACATATTCAATCTATTACAAAAGTTGTACAACATTTTATTAAAAATGATTTAAAAATTGGTCCATTGAAAGATTTACAAGGTTTAATTTGGGAAGAAGGTTATAAAAATGGTGATTTTCAAGGACATGTTTATACTGATGCATTAAAAATAATGATTGAATGTCATGAAAATAATATACCAATTTATATATATTCAAGCGGAAGTGAACAAGCACAAAAATTATTATTTCAATATTCTGAACGCGGTAATTTATTAAAATATATTACAGGACATTTTGATACCAGAATTGGAAATAAAAGATCTAGAGATTCATATAAGAAAATTGTCAAACAATTGAAAGTAGATCCAGAAGATATTATATTTTTCACTGATATAAAAGAAGAGGCACAAGCTGCTGTTAGTGCTGGTGTAAAATCCATTTTAGTACAAAGAAGTACTGATATTGAAGAGAATATTACCTTTGTAGCTATAAAATCATTTGATGATGTTCAGATTAGAAAAGTAGATATAGGAGAGGGAACATCAGGTCGTTAAAACATTCATTTTTCTTGATTCTTAATCAGTTATGTACATGAGGGAATGATTTTTTTTTAAGGGTGCTCATAACTGGTGTCTTATTTAAAGAAAGAAAGAAAGACAGAGTATGTTACGTTTTCCTATTAATTTTATATATATATATAAAAAATTCCTTTTAAACTGATATTCATAAAAATTTAAAAAAAAAAAAACAAACAAATAAAAAAAAGGAACTAAAAATGAAGAGAAACTTTTATTTTCGATAAACTTTTAAAAAGACATATTGAACTTTAGTTGATAGTAAAGTATTATTATTATAAAATTTTTATTATTTTCTTATTTTTTAACTTGAAAAGAGAACTATGTATTAAAATACATTTTATGTTTATTGTACTGAACAATTTTTCAAATATGTAGTTTAAAATTCAAATTCGTAATGAATTTTAGTTAAGTAGAGTTACACATTTATCAGTCAATGACTGACTAACAGTCATTGACTTTTCTGACTGATGATGACTTTATCAGATTTAAGCACACAATCCGTGGTTTTACACAGTTCTTCTTAACGACGGTATTCTTCAAGTTTGTTGGGCCAAGGGAGTAGTGCGGTTTCCTCATCTTTCTTCACTTTTTAAACCAAACTGATTTTTATTTAATGATGTGAAGATACTAACGCATATACAAAAAAAAACTGTCAAAACCAATTTTTGTCGGATTTAAAATTCAAATACATATACATTGACAAATTTTTGTATGAAGAATCATCATGTACACATTAGGAGGTGGTTAAACCGGTTATTTAACGGTGGTTGTAACAATAATTGTATAATTTTTTTCAAACTTGGTATAATAAGAATCATCTAAAATAATTTTAGCTTCACGGTTGTAATATACTCACACTCTCTTTCCATCTGATGAATGAATTAAGGAGCCTTACCATGAGAATCGATTTCGTTCGTAACACAGGCGTTTCTATGTTGTTCCTACTATCTTAAGTGATAGTAAAAAATTTTTTTGCTAACATAAAAAAAGTTAAAATTAAAGCTTTTAAAACAGCCAATATCATTTATTTTGAAAAATTATTAAACGCACTTTTTCGTGTGGATAAAATACACGTACTATACTATTTCAGTATTTCACTTTATTATTTGATCAACAAATTATCAATTTTTATACGACTTTTTTTTGTATTTAAAACAGATAGTTTCATTTATTTTGAAAAATTATTAAACGCACTTTTTCGCCTGGATAAAATATACGTAGTATAGATGCAATAAAATAAAATTGTGACAATATAAAAAAAGATATAAATAAATAGACAGCAACAGGAAGAAAAAATATCTTATTATGATACTCCAGAACTTGAAAAAAAATTTGAGATCACAGAAATATATCCTTTTATCAAGTGACTCAGGTTCCGATTCTGAAGCAGCACGTTTAGGTTCACCACCAGGACATGTGTAGCTCATGAACGAGTCGTTTTTTTCCTATATTTTTTTTCATATATATTTAGTGATCTTTTTGGTGATCGAGCTCTTTTGAACTGACTCACATGTCTACTGACCAAATTGCTCAATTTGTTTGGGTAGATGCAAAAGTAAATGCAGTCCTTTCATGTCTATAATTTTTGCTTTAAATGTTTGCGAAAGTGGAGTAAAGTAATGTATCTATATTATATTGTGTATATTATATATTGTTGGTATATACCAATACATTCGTGTATTTATAAATTTTTCATGAATATTTTATCTACACATATGTACATATTATATTCTCTTTAAGCCCACGCGATATTTGTGTGAGCGCATTGAACCTTGACTGTTTATTATGATAAAAACTGTTTTTAGAATCATATAAACAAGTATGTAGTTTCCATAGGTTTATTAATTTCAGTTTTGCAGTATCGCTCCATATCTGTTCAAATTAAAAAAAAATACTCTATATGACACATATTTACAAAATTCACTTTACCTTTCCTCTTTCTGATTTCATTGCTTGCTAAGCTAAGAACAGAAAAAACTGACATTAGACTCAACTATAATTTATGAACATGATTTTTTCGCCGTCAGCGTCGACGACGCATTTATGAAAGCACTCATTTTTTCACTTGATGCATACCTATAAATTTTTTTTCTCACTCTTAAATTTTTTAATTTAATTTATTTTTTTTTAACAAATGTATCTGTGTATAGTATACTATATATTGTATAGGTATTGTTTGAAAATTAAATATGTCATATATGATTTTTAAATCGAATTTCGGTTTTATTTAATTTTTTTTTTTTATATTATTGTTATTTAGATAAAAGCTGAATATCCTTTATGTAAAAATAAATTTCTTTCGATAAAATACAACTTTAGGACAATTATTCAATGTGATAAATATTTGCATTTGAATGTATTATATAATGTATCTTCTTATTTTTCAAACATGCAAATGATAGAAATATTTTGCGTGATTTGCTTGCTTTAGCACGCAAATTTTTAATCGTGAACATTTTATGATATCGTGAATAGCATGCGTATATGCACGCAAATATGAATTCGTGTAAAGGGCCCGGGTTTTTAAACTAGTTTGCGACAGTTGTTACAACTCTACCCAATGTGTACTTGTTGAATGAATTGAGAAGAAAGAAGGAAGAATCGTGTAAAAGTAAAAATGTGAAGAATACGGTCGTGGAAAAGAAGTAAAAACACGGAATTATCAGACATGGTTGACAGTCATATATTACTGACAATCACTAGTCCCACACTAGGTGGTTAAACCGGTTATTCAACGCTGGTTGTAACAATAATAGTATAATTTTTTATTTATTTTGGTATAATAAGAATCATCTAATAACAGGAAACGTAAAAACTCACTAGTGAGCAGCTCACATTCGACTCATGAGGAATTCCTCAACTCAGGCTTATGTGTCGTAACGTAACGACTAGCTCATGAGGAATTCAATTGCTCATGAGTTTCATTAATACAGCTCAGACCTCACTCGTGTGCTGCTCACATTCGACACATGAACAATTTAAAAACTCATGAACATATGTGATGTTATGTGGCGTAAATCAACAACAACTATTATAAGTACAAAGACAAATTAATATGACAACTTATTATTTTTAATCAATTATAACTAAGTTGTGATTAAAGTTACATGAAAATTATGTTCTAATGAAATGATAGAGAAGATCCTAAAATTTATTTTTATCGAATATATCAAATATTTATGAGCAACGTAAATAAAAGAAAAAACGTGAAGTATTAAGTAGCATAAATCTGAGAATTAATTTTTCTTGAAATCTCCCAATTTATTAGCGAAAAATGATTATTTTTAATAATATTATATCAATTAAATAAAAGTTATCACTTTTCCTTAACTAAATTTCTATTAATTTTATGATACAATAATGTTTGGGAAAAATGTTTATTTGATCTAGAAATCTACAAATTTGTAGAACATAATTTGATATTTTTAGTAATTTGGGAGATTTTAAGAAAAATACAGTAGATACCTACTTAAAAAAATAAATAAAATTCTTATGAACAACAAATTGAATTGAAAAAACAATGGAATATATATGTATGTATATAGTATACTCATAAGGATATATTATAAGGTAAATTATTTTTCCATTTATTCGATCAGGTATAAAACAAAAAAAAAACCGTAATTCCTTTCAATTTTAGTTATCTGTGTTTGTAAGATATATTATGTGAATGATATACATAATATGATATTTTGGGTTTTTACATTTTTTTATTTCATTGGAATAATGTAAATTTAATATTACACATTCATAACATTTTGTATTTAATAATTGATCAAAAATTTTTGTGTCCGTATGTCACTTAATGTTTTGAAATGCAGTAGATAGTAGTAGCATTTCAATGAAAAAAGACAAAAGTGATAATTTTATTGTCATTATTTTGTAGTACTTTAATTATTTTATTCCTTCCTAAAATTGAAAAATAAAATAATTCGATATAACAAACATCTAATCATTTACGACGCATATGTTCATGAGTGAGCTGTGACAGGGCCGTATTTAGGATCTGTAGACCCCTAGGCTGGACCTGTGTTGCGGTCCCTACCGGGGTTGTATTTCTAACAAGCAAAAAAAAAAAAACCCCACTTATTTTTTGTGGTGCGAGCCCATAGGCTGTAGCCTATGTAGCCTATGCTTAAATACGGCCATGAGCTGTGAGCTGTATTAATAAAGCTGTATCATAGTTTTACTCATGTGTTTTATAAAAAGCACATGAGCAACTCACGAGTGAGCAATTCGTTCTCTGAATTCTAAAATAATTTTAGCTTCACCACCTAATGTGTGACTAGTGAATCGAAGTTCAAAATATTTAACTTTTCGTTAGTCAGGACTCAGGGGTGGCTTGGCATCACGTAAGTTGTTTCAATGGACTTGTTAATATTTGAATTGATTATTATTTAGTCATTGCTGAGTCGATTGAAACAAAATACATGCTGCCACGCCACCTTAGAAGTATATATTATAAGTTTTACTTTTAGTCGTACGACTCGTATATGACTATCAGTCATAACTGATAAGTATGTTTATTTTAAGTTTTTTGATTGATATTGTTTCCTCGAAATTTTATCAGAATTGTGATACATTCAATTTTTAATGAGGACTACAACTCAAAAGCCATACTTATTTAAAAATAGAAAAAAAAAAAAAAAAAAAAAAAAACCTTTAGGTATTTCGAATTAAAATAACATTTGTTAATTTGCACAATTATCATCATCAATAATTGTTAATTATACATATAATTAATACATATGTTTTTTTTTTTTTTGTATGGCAAACATTTTTCATTCTTTTATAATTTAGTTTACGCGATAACAAGAAAAAAAACGCATGGAAATTTATTTTGAATAAATTTTAAATTTAAATAAATTTGACATGTTATCAGCATGTTACTTTTAAAATAAAATAAAAATAAAAATTATGCATTTCATTATTATTCCTTGTTTTTATTATTTTTTTTCTTTCTTCTTTTGTTTCGTTATAGTTTTTTTTTATTTTTTTATATCAACACGAAGTTGTTTTGTTTATTTTTGTATTATTTTTTGTTAACTAATGTTATAAATAATGAAAGGTATAAAATGAAATTTCATATTATAAGGAAATTAATTGGTAAATCGATGTTGTAAAGAAACATTTTAAAAAATATTTGTCAATTTAATCAAATTACAATTGAAAGAAAGATAAAGAGTTTCTAAGTTCAATTTCAAAGTAATATTCAATTTAAAAATAAAATAAAATAAAAAAAAAAAGATATTGTAACTAAAATATTTTATGTGTAATTAAAAAATGAATGTTTCAATAAAGTAAAAAAAAAAAAACAAAATGTTTGACAAAGTAAAATTGTGTTTTTTTATTTTTATTATTTTTTTAATATCATTTAAAATTTGTGTTAATTGTCAGAAAAAAGATTCGTTAAATATAAAAATTGATGATGTTCAACAATCATCATTAGATTCTTCTTTAAAAAGTATTGATTTAAATAAAAATAATAATAATGATAATTTATTATCATCACCATTATCATCATCATCATCAATACCACCACCATTTAATGCAATTCCTGGTGTATCACAAATTACTTCAACAATGGATAATAAAGAAATAATTTTAGGTACATTTCAAGGTATTATAATGCCATTAAAATCAAATGGAATTATTAATGGTTTCATTGGACCTGAAGGAATTCAAAACGTTCTACCGTCACCAATCAAATCATAATTATTTATTATATTTTTATTTATAATAAATTTGCTTTGAAAAGTTATTTGAAATTAATAAAAATCTTTCAATGTAAAAAAAATGAATAAAAATTTATTGTTCACCAAATTACAAGAATTGTAATTATTATTTTTTTTTTCTTTTTTACTTTACAAATCATTCTACATCTCATGCATGAATCGTTCTGCATTCTAGATCTTTAACACTTCTTAGAGAAAATCTAATTTATTATGAAAATTCTTGGTAAATAGATAGATAAATGACTAGGAGCTAACATTGCACTTCGACCTGTAAAAATCTTATGTACAGCCCATGCTTAGAAGAGTGTACATGAAATTCCTTCATGTTCTTGGTAATTTTCTTCATAGATTTTAAATTTCTTAAAATGGATAATTGATTTTAATTTCAACATTGTGCTATTAATTTTTGGTTTCGTTGGCTACAACACAATACATGTCGCAATTACTGGCTTTAATTATCTATTTATTTATTTTGTCCTTCACATAGTTTCTTTACATAGACTTTTACAGATCTTTTGTACAGCCCGTGCTTCTTATAGATTCTATTTGAAAGATGCACACCAGATTTCCTCAGGCTTGAGGAAAAATTGGTGCATGTATCGCACTCTTTTTCAGACGAACGCCTCTCATTCACATAGAATGTGTTTTGAGGTCTCTTTGCAGAACCTGTATTTGTCATCCTCTTTGAGCCCTATCTTGCTCAGGTGATAAGTCCCATGATTGTCCTTAACTTGTTCCTATTGAGGTTGATTAGTTTCCTAGCAATATTATTTGAAGGTTTAATAAACTCGTTCGCTTGCTTGTTACCGGAAGTCTTTCCCCAGGGTAGGGTAGGAGATGCACCTTTCCATCTCTCATTTTTGCATAGAATTTTTGGTGTGTAGCTTTTAGGCAGTCCACAGAAAGGTTATGGACCAAAAATTTTAGAGCTGGCACCTTTTTAAACAAAAATATTCATTTATTTAAAAGAATAGTAACAAAAGAAAATAGTGTTAAAAAGAATCAAACAAAATTTTAAATAATCAAATTTGATAATAAAAAAAAGCACCATAAATTATTTACATAAAAAAAAAGAAGAAAAAAATATATAAAAAATAATTTATTACATTTTATTCCATTAAATAAATTCCATTATGTTTTATTGTCATAAATTTCCTATGAAAATTATCATTTGTTTTAAATAAAATTTCACTACCTAAAATTTTTTGATAATTTTTATTTTCTATATTTTTTTGTTTTAACAATTTTAATTCAAATTTATATTTACATAATTTTCGACACTTATCAGAATTTTTAATTTTTAACATTAAATATGATGGTTGTACAAAAGCTCCAACAATTTCATATTTATCACATAAAATTTTAATTTTTTCAATATTTTTTTTATAATATGTTGCCATTTGTATTGTTTTTAATTTAAATGATAATGATGAATTATTTTTATATTCTATCCAATAATATGAACATATTGAATCAATTGCTATTAATGATATAATATTATTTAATGCTAATAATTCTTCAATTGATAATAATGATAATTCATATTCATGTGGATTTGTACATTTAAATATATGTAATTTTTTTAATGAATTCTCTATAATTAATTTAATATGATCATTATTTATAACTGAATTATTATTATTTAATTTAAATGATATTATAATTAATTTTTCAAGAATTCTTACAAAATATAATATTGAAAATTTATGATCACAATTTATTAATATAACATTAACATTTTTTCCATTATATTCATATGGTAATATTGATTTTGCAATTAATTCAAATAATAATAAACTTTTACCACTATCTGGTTCACCATAAATTTCAATTAAATCTTTTTGATATGGACCATTATCTGGAAATAATATTTTATCAAGATTTTCAATATTACAACGTGAATAATTTGTTGAACGTGATAAAAGTTTTAAAGCAGATTCAATTTTTGATTTTGAATCATTATTATCTGTTGAAAAATTTAATTTGGAATTATTTTCTTCTTTATTATTTATAAACGATGACATTTTAATCAATATACGCTTCTTCTTTCGACCGTATTCTTTCTTGACAATTTTGTTTTTAAGAGCGGGTTTATACGGTCACTTTTTTCAATGGCATTGACGCCCATTCCGCTTTGTTAAATAGGAAAGAAGTAACAAGTATGTGGTGGGAAGTCACTCACGGGATAATCTAAGAGCGGGTTTATACGGTCACTTTTTTCAATGGCATTGTCGCCCATTCCGCTTTGTTAAATTACGAAAAAGTCGTACGTACGTTTACACAGTCACTTTTTTACCATAGCTCAAATTCTCTTCATTCTCTTCTATACCGATTTCTTGTTAGGTAAGATGAAACGACAATATATGTTGTGTATGTTTCATCTCCATATATAAAGATAGATATGAGCTGTGTCACTACAAATATAAAATGAAAAGGAGATGCGATAATATAAAAAAAAATTCAAAATTACGAATATAGCACAAAAGGGAACCGGCGTGCTCGAAGAAAAAGTTCGATTATCCCGTGAGTGACTTCCCACCACATACTTGTTACTTCTTTCCTATTTAACAAAGAGGAATGGGCGTCAATGCCATTGAAAAAAGTGACCGTATAAACCCGCTCTAACTTTTTCTTCGAGCACGCCGGTTCCCTTTTGTGCTATATTCGTAATTTGGAATTTTTTTTTATATTATCGCATCTCCTTTTCATTTTATATTTGTAGTGACACAGCTCATATCTATCTTTATATATGGGGATGAAACATACACAACATATATTGTCGTTTCATCTTACCTAACAAGAAATCGGTATAGAAGAGAATGAAGAGAATTTGAGCTATGGTAAAAAAGTGACTGTGTAAACGTACGTACGACTTTTTCGTAATTTAACAAAGCGGAATGGGCGACAATGCCATTGAAAAAAGTGACCGTATAAACCCGCTCTAACAGTTTTACACCAGTCTTCAGTCTTCCTTCTTTCTTCTCATTCATTTATCTTGTTTATGCACAAAGGTTAAAACGTATTAACGATAAAACGTTTTAAACATCGTTTTGAGATAAAATATTTTGATTGGTGTTTATGCGTAATATAACATTTCGTTCTCACTCAAAACGTTGAACACCTGCGTGTGTAATAACATTAACAACAACTTAAAACGAAGTAAGTGTTTATGCACATTTTAAAAACGAAATGAAATTTTAAATGCGGATTTAATAGTGTATTAACTCAAAACGACGTAGAGCTTTAATGCGTTTTGAAATTTGGTTTATGCATCCGTATTACGTCAAGACGGAGTGAGTTAATGCGAAGTAACGCTTCGCATAAACAAGATAATTGTTCATATAACACAAATTTTTCAATGTACAGGTTTATGCGTAATTCGCTTTTAATACGGATTTTGGTTTACTCCCAATTTTATCTGCTTAAAACTTGATAATTCGGATTTTGGCTTAAGCCCAATTTATTTGGGATTAATCCCAATTTTTTTATATGTATGTGTGAGGTAAAATGCAATATGGCGGATTCTAATTTTAATGGCGAAAGTGAAGCTGTCACGTTCTTCTTCTTTTTTTTTATGTGGAAGAAGAATAATATACATACTATACGTGTATAAAAGTATCAACGTTTGCATGTACTTTTTTA
Source organism: Bombylius major (assembly GCA_932526495.1). NCBI lineage: Eukaryota > Metazoa > Arthropoda > Insecta > Diptera > Bombyliidae > Bombylius > Bombylius major. Next base: position 37,817,110 of record OW052046.1, read on the forward strand.
ATCCCAATTTTACCGTTTCTACGCTACTCCCAATTTAATCCAGAATTCGGATTATTTGTTTTGCCGTATAAACTGTTTAAATGTTTTTGAATTTTAAATCCTGCAAAAACTTGTTTTTGTGTATATGTGTTTTTAGTAAATTAGTAATGCAACTCGTTATCGTTAAACAGCAATCAGTTTGGTTTGGTTGCAAAAGTGAACAAAGATGAGGAAACCGCACTACTCCCCGGAAAAACAAATTTGAAAAATACCGTCGTTAAGAAGAAGCGTGTAAACAAAAGACTGGTTGATTTGATACATTCAAAGTACAGTAGTTCATTGACTTTTGATTTTTATCGGTATCGATAAGTGTTAAGTCAAGCGTCACTCATCATAATGAAATTTGAAAAAATATGATAAAAATATTTTTTGGTAATTTAAAAATCTGAAAGGGAATTTATGAATTCTTAAAATTTTCAATACTTTCAATGAATTAAAAATAAATAATTGCTTGCAAAAATTAAATAGGCACAAATCATTTTCAATACCTAGATTTTCATATGAATATGAAATTGGAAATTTTGTATACATAGGTATTACTGTTTTGATCGTAATTTAATATTAATTAATTAAAAACGTTTAATAAATTGCCAATCTATATATTGATGCACTGAAAATTTAAAAAAATAAATTTGAATTTGTATTTGTAGTGCATTCGCATGGTAATACTGTTAAGAAAACAATTTTAATTTTATTTTAAATTTGAAAAAAATTTTATGAACATACATAATAATATGTATGTATAAATTTCAACATTTTATTATTTTATTAAGTTAATTTAATAAAAATTGTTGTACATCATACCCATTTAATGATGTACCTATTTCAATTGAAAAGGGATAAAAGCAACAGAAATGGTAAAATTATACAGGTAAAAACATAACTTCTAATACCGATCATGTAACTAAAATTCACATAAAAAAAAACATTAAAATTTGTAAAAGATTCATAATTGTTCCTTTATTTATTTATTCTTCCATTTATTATTTCAATATTAATATAAACTTCAGAAGCAAATTCATTTTCTTACTTGTAAAATTGAAATTAATCAAGAAAAAACAAAAAAAAAAAAAAAACAAATTTAAATATAAAATTCAAATATTTCATAAAAAATTATAAAAATAAATAAAACTAAACTTTAAAAAACTTCACTTTGATAGAATATAAATTTTTAGGATAAAATTTTCCTAATTCAAAAACAAAAAAAATCTTCAATTTTATTTCATTTAAAAATATGCAATTGAGAATTCTCATTTATTGCTTATCTATCCATATACCCTCTATACAATGAAGGATATTACGAGAAAATTTGCATCACTGCATACTTAAAACTAAAAACAAAAGCGTACTTTCAATTTTTCCAAAAATTATTTTAGAGTACGCACATACAAATAAATGTACCATAATTTAAATGTCCATCATTATATCTTTTGAAATTTTTTCAACTTTTTCTAGTTGTGCACTGTCATCCTGATGTTTCGATATTTCCATTGATTCAACCGGTGCTTTACATTCTTCTTTTAATCCTTTTAAAAAGGAAAAAAAAAAAATTAGAAACAAAAAAATCAAAATAAAAATGAGTTTATTTATAAACTTACTGGATCTTTGTTTAGTATAACATTTCTCCTTGGCGTCTTTTTTTTTGCCTATTGTTTTCATATTTATTAAATTTGAATTTTCTTTTAGGAAGCTATTTATATTTTCCCATTTCTTTGAATCATCATATTTCATTTGTCTATATTGTTTTCCTGTATCTTTAATCAAATCTTGAACGTTTTCATTAGCTTGTTGTTTTAAAATTGGTAATGAATTTTGAATTTCATTTAAATGTTCACGTTTCTCTTTTGACATTTCATTTTCTGTATCATCTGTTAAATCAATCAATTCATCACTATTTATTAATTTAGGAATATTTTCATCGAAATTTTCATGTACTGAATTTGACAAAACTGGATTATTTTTTGAAATTTTACAAGATGGCATCTGATTATCATTATTATCATTTGAATTAGATGTTGATGTACTATCTTTGCTAGTTGTACTTGCTCCAGGAACATCTGTTTGAATTGTAATTGAATCAAGCCATGCTAATACATCAATATTATTTCTTCTATTTGTCTTATTTTTACGTTTACGTGGATTATTTTTAATTAATTCTGATAAATTATTTTCACGTTCACCATGAACATTATAGAATTCATTACCAAGTAAACTTAATGTAATATCTGTTATTAGAAGTTGTTCATCACTCTGAGGATCATCATCAACTGGTGGTATTGATGATGCCATTGTTTTTGTTTTTAACAAAAAATCTTTTTTATTCTTAAAATAAACTGTTGAGAAAGGAAGAAATCTTGAAATAAATTTTTATAAAGGTAAACTCTTAAATTACAAAAATAATTGAATTTAAACCGTCGTTTTTGTAAAACTACTTCACAAAAAATGAAAACAAAAAACCAAAATAAGTAGTTACTTATTAGAATTAGAAATGTAACTGTAAGTAAGTATAACAGAAAAAGCAAAACATTAAGCAAATGGCCAAATGCATTTAATTTCGCGTGTTAATTTCTACTTTTACACCATTTTGATTTTATTTTGATTGAATTTACACCAAATGCACGAAATAACGAAAGTAATACCCTGTATATATGATGAATTGAATCTTAATTTAATCCTGTCTGAATCCCATAAAGAACCATGTAGACGGAGATCGAGTCCATAAGGGATCCAACCCGATACGATCCAGCCTTTTCACCTGGATCGAGTCGAAATATAAACGTACAGACACGGATTGAAAGATTGAAAGATCGAAATTGTTTTAGGCTATGTTATTTATCGAAGTGTGTGAAAACTTTTATTTGTTTCATTTAAATAAAATTGAAAACATAAATAAAATGGCAAAAAGAAATATTTGGGGACATGAAGAAACTCTAAACTAGCCCTAATATTTAAGTTTACATTCAAATATTAGGAAAAGTAAAAAATTCAAGGTTATAATTTCTATATTTTGAACCACATTTAAATCTGAACTGAACACGATTTTTCGATCCAGGATACTGAAATACGTAGATTGAAATTCGATCTTTCAATCGCTGGATCTTTGGATTTCATCATGTATACGTGGTATAAATCGATTTGAATTTGACTACAATTCAAACAGACTAGTCCACCTAAAATGAATTGAAACAAAATGTACTTGACTCAATTAAACCTTTTTGCAGCATTTAGTAGAAACAAATAAAAATTATATATTTGAATAAGGAAATTTGCTTTAATGTCAAATTTAATAAAGATTGAATAAATAAATGGAAACTTTCAGGTTATAGAAGTAAATATTACAATTTTAATTCAATTCATTTTAGGTCGACTAGTCTGTTTGAGAGTGATTTAAGTGAATTGTAGTTCAAAATTCAAATCGATCTACTTTCGTTATTTCGTGCATTTCAGCCAAATCACTCCAGGTACAGTACAGCTAAATAATATTGGCAAAGGGGAAGTATGCGCAGTAGGATCTGCATATCCTTTCCACTGAAATTTCACTGTGATGTAAGCATCACATATTACAAAAATCCTTCTTGAAAAGAGAAATTCGTATTTTGTTCCTTAGGTAGGAATTTATTATTTACACGATCTTACATATATTTTCATTTTCTTATTCATAAGAATTTCCTATTTTAAAATGATACTTATCATCACTGATCACTCATATTGTTTTTGTTATTCTGTATTTTCTTCACTTTCTTTTAAATTTTTTTCAGTAGTATGGCGGTCGTCATACAAACAACATCGGACGGAAGGATGTTGTTATTTTTTTCAGCTAAAAAGAGGATATGCCTTGTGTGTGCGATAGATGATCGCTAGTCATTATACTTACTGAGTGGAATATTTAATCTTTACTTTCTTTTGCTGTTTTCTTCAAAAAAGGGGAAATGAAAGGATATTTTTAATATTTTCAAAATTTCTCCCACCTGCGCGACTTTTTGCCAATCTTATTTAGCTGTACTGTAGTAATGCGCTAGTTGTAACAGAATATTATATTATACTGACTTCAATTAATAAATCAAGTATAAAATAATTTTAGCTGACGGTTGTAATACACTCACACTCGGACTCGTTACAACTTGGTCGTGCCACCATTAGATGTTTTTTGAGCAGTTGTAAAAAGAGGTTTTAAACTAGTTTGCGACGGTTGTAATCCTACCTAGTGTGTACTTGGTTTGGTGTTTGGTGTAAATTCAATCAATAGAAAATCAAAACAAAATGGTGTAAAAGTAAAAGTTAACACACAAAATTAAATGCATATTATTTTTGACATTTCTAATTCTAATAAGTAATTACTTACTTAGTTGTAACGAGTCCGAGTGTGAGTGTATTACAACCGTCAGCTAAAATTATTTTATACTTGATTTATTAATTGAAGTCAGTATAATATAATATTCTGTTACAACTAGCGCATTACTACCTGGTGTGATTTGGCTGAAATGCACGAAATAACGAAAGTAGATCGATTTGAATTTTGAAGTCAAGTAAATTTTGATTCAATTCATTTTATGTGGACTAGACTGTTTGAATTGTAGTCAAATTCAATTCGATTTACTTTCATTATTTCTTGCATTTGGTGTAAATTCAATCAATAGAAAATCAAAATGGTGTAAAAGTAGAAATTAACACGCGAAATTAAATGCATTTGGCCATTTGCTTAATGTTTTGCTTTTTCTGTTATACTTACTTACAGTTACATTTCTAATTCTAATAAGTAACTACTTATTTTGGTTTTTTGTTTTCATATTTTGTGAAGTAGTTTTACAAAAACGACGGTTTAAATTCAATTATTTTTGTAATTAAAGAGTTTACCTTTTTAAAAATTTATTTCAAGATTTCTTCCTTTGTCAACAACAGTTTATTTTAAGAATAAAAAAAGAGATTTTTTGTTAAAAACAAAAACAATGGCATCATCAATACCACTAGTTGATGATGATCCTCAGAGTGATGAACAACTTCTAATAACAGATATTGCATTAAGTTTACTTGGTAATGAATTCTATAATGTTCATGGTGAACGTGAAAATAATTTATCAGAATTAATTAAAAATAATCCACGTAAACGTAAAAATAAGACAAATAGAAGAAATGATATTGATGTATTAGCATGGCTTGATTCAATTCCAATTCAAACAGATGTTCCTGGAGCAAGTACAACTAGCAAAGATAGTACATCAACATCTAATTCAAATGATAATAATGATAATCAGTTACCATCTTGTAAAATTTCAAAAAATAATCCAGTTTTGTCAAATTCAGTACATGAAAATTTCGATGAAAATAAATTTAATTCACTTACAATTGATGAAAATAATTCTAAATTATTAAATAATAATGAATTGATTGATTTAACAGATGATACGAAAAATGAAATGCCAAAAGAGAAACGTGATCGTTTAAATGAAATTCAAAATTCATTACCAATTTTAAAACAACAAGCTAATAAAAATGTTTTAGATTTGATTGAAGGTACAGAAAAACAATATGAAAAAATGAAAAATAATTCAAAGAAATTGGAAAATAAATTCCTAAAAGAAAATGCAAATTTAATAAATTTGAAATCAATCAAATTAGACGACGCTATGGAAAAATTTTATACTCAACAAAGATCCAGTAAGTTTATAAATATGTAAATTCATTTTTATTTCTAATTTCTTTTTTTTTTTTAAAGGATTAAAAGAAGAAAATAAAGCACTTATTGAATTCATGGAAATATTGAAACATCAGGATGATGATGCACAACTTGAAAAAGTTGAAGAATTTTCAAAAGATATACTCGAAGTTGAAAATTACATTTTAATGGACATTTAAATTATGGTACATTTATTTGTATTTGCGTACTCTAAAAAAATGTTTGGTAAAATGGAGAGTACGTTTTTAGTTTTAAGTATGCAGTGATGGAAATTTTCTCGAAATATCCTCCATTGTAGAAAGGGTAGATGGACAGATAAGCAATAAATGAGAAAATTCTTAATTGCATATTTTTCATTTAAAAATGAAAGAAAAGTGAAGATTTTTTTTCTTTTGAATTAGAAAAAAATAAGTCCTAAAAATCTATAAGGGTCCTATTATGAATATCGTATTTCGATCGATCGAATACTGCCATTAATGTCATCGAATTTTAATTCGATCAAATCGAACTTCATAGACTTACATAATACCATTTTCGAATATCGAAATTCGATCGATCGAATTACGATATTCATAATAGGACCCGTATCAAAGTGAATTTTTTTGAAGTTTAGTTTTATTTATTTTTATAATTTTTTATGAAATATTTGAATTTTATATTTCAGTTTGTTTTTTTTTTGTTTTTGTTTTTTCTTGATTAATTTCAATTTTACAAGTAAGAAAATGAATTTCTAAAAAATTTAATTTTCGCGTCTGAAGTTTATATAATATTCAAATAATAAATAGAAGAATAAATAAAAAGGTTCAATTATGAATCTGTTGTAGATTTTAATATTTTTTTTTTTTTATGTTAATTTTAGTTACATGATCGGTATTAGTAGTTATGTTTTTACCTGTATAATTTTACCATTTCGGTTGCTTTTATCCCTTTTCAATTGAAATAGGTACATCATTAAATGGGTATGATGTACAACAATTTTTAAAAATACATACTCCACTACACTCTAATACATTTGAAAAAGGGATTAAAACAAAGAAATTATTAAAAAGTCTTTCAATTTCTCACTGGTTTTAGTTTTAATAATAACAGGTAATAAGCTAGAAGTGTGCTTTGTAAATTTTATCTATATTTTCCACATCCAATAAAGACAACAAATATCTAGCTAGAACTTAACGTTTATAAACTATAAAATGAATTTTAAAAGAATTTAAAAAAATTACAAGACAGAACAGAGGTAGAGGCAGACCTAGGATGAATTGACGAAGGATAGAATAAATCACTACAAAAAAGCGTTCGTAGAGACATTTGTGGTGGCGCAATGCTCCAACGGGGAGTAATCCTTAATTAGTTTTATTAATAAAATAAAGAATAAAAATTAAAATTAAAAAGACTGAAAATTTATGGTATATATCTTTTTTTTATTGATGTATTAATTTTTTATAGTACATAATATCTTTGAATATATTATACTTAAAGTGATAACTTTTACGAATATCTAACAGTTAAATTGCACTCCCAAAATAAGAAAAAAAAAAAATATTATAAATATAAATTAACATAGAATAACGGATTTTCTTTTGTTTATTCAATGAAATTTAAATAAGTATTAATTATTAAAAAATAAATTATATAATTTTTTTCCAATTTTACAATAATCTCATTCATATTTGCTAAATTCATAAATAATTTGTGTAATTAAAAAAAAATAATAATAATTACACTACTTGACTTTTTCTTTGAAATTAATTAACTTAAAAATACAAAAAAAAAAAAAAAAAATACAATTTAAAAATATAAGAAAAATTTAAAATTACTTAAAATAATATTTTATTGAATATGAGAGACCTTCATTTTATTATTATTATTTTTTTTTTTTTAATTTCATCTGAAAGAAATTTGGTAAATTTAATTTGAAGTTTTATAACTGTTTATTTATATTTTATTTAGAATGTGAAATAATTTCTTTAAATTTAACTTTTATTTTTTGTTATTTTTATATTTAAAAAAAAAAAAAATGATACTTATAACTTGTATGAAAAAAAAAAATTGGTATATGTATTTTGTTTGGAATGTTATGTTTTAAACTTTAATACAATAAAATAAAATTGTAATTGAAAACATTTTTAAAAGTTTGATTATTTATTTTACTTTATTTTATTTTATTTTTTTTTAAATTTCTTAATTATTAATTTTTTTTTTTTTAATTTAATTTAATTTAACTTAATTACACAATTTTTTTTTTCTCCATTTTTACATAATTTTATTTTGTTGTTGTTGTTTTTGTTGTAATAAATAATATTTTAGAATTTAGAAAGAAGAATTGACAAGAATATGTGTGATATGAAGTGTATATATATGTAATATATATATATATATTTAGTTTTTTTCTTAAAGTTTAGTTTTTTATAATTTCCCACTTTAAAGTTCATAATGAAAAAAGAAAAATGAAAAAAAAAAAAATCAATATCGTGAACTTTTCTAAATTTCAACTAAAAATATAAATTATTCAATTTAATTTATTTTTAGGCATTTGAATTAATTTTTAATTGAAATCTAGAATCGTTCGTTTTTTTTTTTTGTTTTTTGCTCTTTTAAATTATGTTACATTATTTAATAATAAAAAAATAAAAAATAAAATAAACAAAATTGAATACGTAATAAAATGAAGTATTTAATGAATTCATTACTTTATTTAATTAATAATTTAAATAATGTTAAAGTAATTTAATTTCTTTATTTTATTATTTTCTATTTAAAAAGAGATTAAAAACAAAAATTGAAATACAGCTGCATATTTTTACATTTATACTAAGTTCGTTATAAATATACATACATATTTTTTTTTTTTTTTTTAAAGAGAGATCAAGATTTTTAACAAAATTTAAATTTGACTATGAAAAAAAAAAAATAAATAATAATAATTTACTTGAAAATTAACAATAAATTTTCTAAAATTAAAATCACAAATAAATATAAAAAATTATAATTCTAAAAATTAAAAACAAACAAAATTAACTAATTTTTTTTTTTTTTTTTTTTGTATTAAATATAAATTATTAATTAAAAATTAAAATTATAATTTTAAAAATCTATAAATATTGCGATAATTTAAAATTATAATTAATTGTAATAATATATGTATATAAAATTTAAAATTACATATTTACTTTTTTCTTAGTAATTAAATATATATATATATATCTTTTTTGCTGTTTTTTATGCATTAAAGTAATTATTACAATTAATACATAATAATAATAATAATAATCTAAATTTACTTTATACTATTTTTTCTTCTTTTTTAATATTTTACTTTACCATTTTTTTTCTCTTTTTCTTGGTTTTTTTTTTTTTTTTTTTTGGGTAAAATATAAATACAATTACATTACATAATAATCAATAATTATCATTTTATTTGATAATAATAACATGTGATCAAAATCTATTGAAAAATTCACAAAGAAAGTTATTTTACTTTCATTTCTTTTGTCACTAATATTTTTCTTTCTTTAAATTTTACTTTGAAGTACATATATATATTTTTTTTATTTTTTACTATTTTTAATTTGGATTTAAATTATTTGGTTTTTATCTTTTTTATATATCCCAAAACAAAACAAAAAAAAAAAAGGAAAATGTATTTACAAAATAATAAATAATATTATCACAATTAGCAAAAGTATTGATAATATTCCAATTGCAATCCACTGACGATTATCTAAAAAAAAAAAAAAAAAAAAAAAAAAAAAAAAAATTGAAATTATATTAAATTAGTAAATAATATATAAAAACTGAAAATTCATTAATTTATTTACCGTTGTTCATATGAAGAACTTTGGCAACCTTCTTAATAGTTGTATCTAATTTTGATTCTGTTGTTTCCAATTCATTACCAAAATCATCGAGCATTCTTTAAAAAAAAAAAATAAATAAAATAAAGAAAATTACATTTAATTGTTTTTTTTTTTATAATTTAAAAATAAAGAGTAATTTTGATTAATTGTTTATTTTTTTATTACTTACACAGCTTGTTCATCTAATTCTGCACCAATTTGTCTTGATACAGTTTTTAATGTACCAATTGAATCATTAATAACACCTAATTGTTCATCTTGACCATGTAATATACGTTGTTGTACAGATACACTTTCACCTAAAAATTTATGTGATGGACTATCCAATGTAACATAATGTGATGGACTATCCAATGAATTTTCCAATTTTGAATATTTTGTACCACTATGTCTTGATGATGACATTGTACCAGCTAATGTTATAGCCAAATTATTACCAACACAATTAGTTATTGTTGATGTTGATTGATGATGATGAAGATTATTATGATTAAGATTATTATGATTATTTAAATGATTATTATGATTAATTATTATACAATTTGTATTTATATTATTATTTGTTTCTTCAATTTGATTATCCAATAATGGTTGTCGTGCAGTTATATCTCTATCACGATTACGATTTATACTCATTTTTTCTTTCATTAATTTAACTTCATCTCGTGTTGCATCGATAAAATGACGACGACTTGAAAGTTCTTTATTATCAATTTTAAATTTATTTGGATTCTTTTCAACAATAGGTATATTATTCAAATAAAAAAAACCAAATCAAATGCAAGCAAACAATGAAAATAAAATTTTTTTTTTTTGTATTTGGATTAAAGAAAATTACAAGATTCAATTTAGAAAACTGAAGAAAAAAAATTAATAAAAAATAAATTATTTTTTTTTTTTTAAAATTTGTTTAAAAAAGGATATAAATTGTATCTTCTAAATCTTCAAGATCCCATTCTATGCTTCTTAATGAATTCCTTAATTCAGTTGTTGTCCATTCAACTTCAGCTCCACTTGTTTCACCAAGTTCTCTCCAACGTAAATAAAGACCTCTTGTTTTATTTAATGCTTTAAATACTTCGCTATTTATAATAAGAAAACCAAAAAAAAAGAAAAGAAAAAACCATGCAAGAAAAAAAAAAATATTACAATTACAAAAAAAAACAATCTAATTGCTTTATTATTTTTTTTTTTAATTATAAATTTAGAAAAGAAAAAAAAAAAAGGTAGTAATAATAATAAATATGTAAATTAACACACTCTTTAACAACAAAAAATGGATCCTCCAAAGACATGACCTATTGACAATTTGCGTTAAACGCAAAACACATTAGTTTTTTCCTTAATTTTTTTTTTTTTTTGTTCGATTTTTAAACTTTCTATTTCTATTTTTTTTTTTTTTTTACTTTTATTGCAATGAGATTTTAATTAAATTTAATCCTTATTTCACTATTTAAAATTGAATAAAAAAACTTAGTTTTGAAAAAAACGAAAACAAGAAAAACCAATTTCGATGAAAGAAAATGTATAATTTTTTTTTTTTAAATATTAATTTTATAAGGATTCTATAAAAATTTCTAAGGATACCACAAACGATACTATGACTATGGTTAGTGAATCTCTATACTCTAGTATTTAGCATATAGAAAATGTTTGCTTCTCTTATTGATATTCTCTCAAAAATAGAAATTAAATTCAATACGAAATGATGAAAAAGGAAAAATTCAAAAATTTTCTTAGTGTATATGATAAGATTATAAATTCTATTTAAGTGTACATACATATAAATTGTTGTAGTTATTTAATGCCACCCCAACTATTACTCCTCCATATAAAAATTGAATTCCGGTCATGTGCAGAAATTTAAAAAGTCACAATTGAATATTGTCCTGCTTATCTCCTTTTTCATGTACTACTTTTGTACTATGTTGAATATAATATGTGTATATTTGATTGAAATGAACTGCGTCTGTGCTCTCCAGATATGTTTTTTATTTTTTTATTTTTAAGGTTTTTTTTTTTTTTCTTCTTCCAAATATTTTCTATCTATCTGCCTCCATTATTCTGTAAATTTATTTATTTTTTGTACACAAGATAAAATAATAAATATAAAAATATTAAAAAATAAAAATATAAAATAAAAACATCAGAAAATATCAAAATTGCAATTGAAAGAAACAAAATAATAAAGCAGGGCTGCGTTTTATTGCCTAGATGTTTTTATTTTTCGAAAAATCGAAAATTTTTCACATTTCCATTGGCTCTTGCAATTGTGTTTTATTGGAACTGAGGAACTGAACATCAATTTAGCTCAGTTCACTTATCTTCTTCTTGAGAATAGACTCGCTTCAAGTATCCAACAAAAAACATGTTAAAAAATCAATTACATAATAGGTATGTACTTGAACAATGCAAAAATCTCACATTCAAAACAAATCAAGAAGAAATATGAAATACAAATTACAAAATCATGTCATATCCCCAAGTTTCAATTCCACATGATACTTTTCCACAAAAACTGGTACTAAGCAAGTGAGACTTTTCGTACCGACTTCTATTGCTATTGTCGACTCAAGAAAATCAGTGCGAAAAAACGCTCTTATCATGTAAGGAAGTGAGAAATTTCAGAATTATCACTTCCTCAATTCCAATAAAACAACAATTTTAAACTAAAAATCGATTTTAATTATGCTGCATACTGAAGTAAGTGCAGCAATTTAAAGTTTTAAGCTGAATTTCATCAATTGATGATCATTTCACGTTTTTGAAGACGCACTAATCCTTTTTCCAAATTTATAAAGGAGCCTTTGCAATACTGCATACTCGAAATAAATTTCGTTGCTTTGTTGCGTTGTGCATTTGCTTGCAATTTGCATGTTGACGCAGGCATGTTGTGAGGAGGTAAATTTTAAAATTTTCTTTAAAATAAAGATAATTTACATGATGAATTGGATTCTTTTTAAAGATTTTAAGAATCTATAATGTACCGTTATGTATGAAATATATAATTCGTAGAAGCAAAAATTACAGATCTATGTATACCAAGTTTAGGTAAATTTTGTGATCAGAATAAAACACAATGAAAGTCTTGGAGCTATTTCTAGCAATACTTTAACTTGGTTCGATATCATTTTTGATATATATTTTCGATGTTTCTCGTAAATCACTTGATCATTTTTGTTTGAAATAAAGTAATACATATTTCTAATTTTATAATTCAACTACTTTTATCTCCAAACTTTTCTAGATTTTTGCAATTAATAAAAGCTTTTATGAAATAATAGAAAAAAATTTAATTTTTAGCTTGAGACTTCTGTTAGTTTTGTTACCTTATCTGCGGCATAAGAGAATATATTTTCTGTTACCTTTTTTGTGGTATAAGAGATCTGAAAAAATATCTTTTCTGCGGTATAAAAGAGAATATCTTTTCTGTTACCCTTTCTGCGGTATAAGAGAGAATATCGTTTCTGTTACCTGCGGTATAAGAGATATTATAAGGTTCGGTTGGATTTGTGTTCAGTTCGAAATTTTTTACTTAAAGATAAAGGAAATAAAAATAATCACATTAAACCTATTTTTTTTTTTCAATATATTTTCTTTTTTTGTAAAGTTTTTATATTTAAGAAATATCAATAAAATTTTAGTTTAATAATTTTTATATGTATATAAAAAAAAAACTTCACATTAAAATTGCTTTTTCTTTAAATTTATAATTTATAGAAAATTGACTGTTTTAAAACTGCAACAATAAAATTACAAATACAATTGTTTTTTTTTTTTTTTTTTTTTTTTTGTTCACATGAAAAAATTCGACAACAAATATTTTTTTTCTTCTCTCTTTTAAATCTTGAAATGCATTCAATTTTAATTAAAAAAAAAAAAAATTAATGATGGCCAAAGGTTTAATTTCTTTTTATAAAAAGAAAAAAAAAAAACAAATGCTTTACAAGTTTTTTCACTTTTTTAAAAAAAAAAATTGTATATATATTCTTTTCCGTTTTCTATGAATATATTCATAAATAGAATTTCATATCATTTGTAGTATTTTGTTTGAATTCATAAAATTTGTTGATTTTTATTTTTTAAATACATTTACAAGTGTTATATAAATTCATAAAGCATGATTAATTTTTGATTTTGTTTTGTTTTATTAGAATTACGTAAAAAAAAAATCTGTGCAGAAGGAAAAAGGATTTTTCTTTTCTTTCAGTATAATAACACTTTTTTTTTTTAGTTTTTGTTTTTTTGTTTTTATTTTTTTTTAATGTTTTTTTTACTCTTTCAAAAAAGAAAGTATCATTTTTTTTTTTTTGGCTAACATATCACAAACATTTCTAAAAAAAGACAAAACATTTTTTTCTGGTAATTTAAATATAGTATAAGGTAAATATAGTATTTTTTTTTGTTTGTTTCATGGTGATTTTTTTTTTTTTTTTAAATTTAATAATAATTAATAATAAAATGGTACAAATATGAAATTCTTTTGCAGTACTTTTACTATTTTAATAATATTAAATAAATTTATTGTAAAAATTTTAATTATTTAGTTTAAAAAAAAAAAAAAAATTATCATTATGGTTGAACAATTTTAACTTTGCGTTCGATGTTAGCACGGCATATTGGACAGTTTGTAACTTTTGTTTGACAATTAAGGCAACAACACATATGACCACAAGGTAGAAATATTATTTTGATCTTTTTAAATAGAAAATGAAAAAAAAAAAAAATATTAAATTAGATAATTATTAAATTTAATAGAATAAAAAATATTTGATTTACCCATTCTTCCATACAAATTACACATTCTGGTAAATTCTGTGAATTTTGTTGTAATTTAGGACTAATATTATTAACATCAGTTACATATGAAGCTGTAGCACCTTTTTCAAATGATGGTGATAATGGTGGTGCTGAAGGATTTTTTCGATCTTTTGATACCTGTTTATCAGATGATGATGATGATGATGATTCTAATGCTTCAAATTGTAAATCATGAAGAAATTCACGTATTGATTTTAATATTAATTTACGATCTCTTTCTTCACGTATACCAGATAATTTTAAATCATCATTTGTTAATTTTTCTAAATTAATATAATTATTTTGCCATAATTTTTGTAAGAATGGTAAACAATGTATAACACCATTAACTAGAAAATTATATCCTAGAAGTGGATCAATTGAATTATGCGTTTTCACAGAAAACTCTAAAGGCCTCGAATCAAGTAAACGTTGATATTGAAGTAACCAAAAATCTTGTTCATTACATTTTTGTGCTTCCATTGATAGAATTGTATTTAAAAGCTACAAAAAATAAAAAATAGAAACACAAAAGAAAAACAATTAGTTTGATTGTTTTGTTTTATTATTTATATTATTATTATTTTTATATATATACACAAACCTGTTTTCTACGATCCTCTTGTTGATCTAATAGATCCATGAGCACTTTTGTTAAAAATATTCTTTTATCTGATAAATCATTCTATTATATAAAATAAAAATTAAATTTATTTTTAAATTTTTTAAATTTAGAAAGACAAAAAAAAAAAAGTGATTTTTTCCATACCATTTGTTCACTTGTTGAAATTTGACGTTTTTGTATTTCTAATTGTGTCATATTTGCTAATTGTGCTTCAACAATACGTAATTGTTCAACTAAACCCCATGAACGTGCATCATTTTTCGATATTAAATTAATTACAGCTTTCTTTTGTAATTCTTCATCTTCACATATTTTTTGTATTATATCATTACGACTTTTTTCATAATTTTGAAATATTTGTTCTAATTGTGTTGTTGTTTCTAATTCACGTTCAAGTATATCTTGTGATGATGTTAATTTACGATTTTGATAATCTTGTATTTTAATTTCTTCATCATGTAGTGTATCTAACATTGTTGATAATATCTCTTGTTTACGTAATTCTGAATGGTTTAAATGCAACTAAAAAATTTGCAAAAAGAAATAAAGAAAAATTAATAAATCTCTAAAAAATTTTATACAATTTTTTATTTTTTTACATTTTCTAGTAGGCGTTTTTCCTCTAATCTTTCCATTTCCAATAAATTATAATCAATTGTATTATTTTTCAGTGCTAGAAGATTTTCTATAATTAAATTTGCATTTTCTTCAGCTAAAAAAATAAAATTAAAAAATGAAATCGTAAATAAAAAAAAAATCTTTAAATAAAAATCCATAATTGTAATGTAATTAATTACAAACCTTGTAAAACGTCTTTAATTAATTTATTTTTTTCGTTGTCTTTTTGTTGTTGAATTTTATTTACTAAAAATTCGGTTTCTTGTTGTTGATTAAGAACAACTTGTAGAAGCTTTTTAGAGAGATAAAGAAAAATATTCTTCTGTATTATTTCCAAAAAAAAAAATGTTTTTTCTTAGAATATAAAATAAATACCTCTTCCTTTTGCTTTTGTTGACGCATTTGAAATTGCTTTATGAGCACCTAAAATTTTATTTAAAAAACGAAAAACATAAGCAATGTAATTTTTAATATTATAAAAAGAAAAATTAAAATATCATAAATCTTACATTTTCACATTCATCGGTTTCAACTAAATCATGTTTAATTTTATCCCAACCAGAAGAAGAACGTTGTTGATTTGAATTATGTTTAATTGCCTTAATACGTTCATCATAATTATAATTCTCTTTAATTTCTTCTCCAATTTCAATTTTTTTTAAATGTTCTGATGTATCATCAATTTCATCATCAACAATAACATTTAATTGTGTTGATAAATTTGTTGTTGTTTGTGTTGTTGTTGGTGTTGTTATTTCACCAGTTGTTAAATATTTTATAATATTTAATGTTCCCAATTGTAAAATATTAATTGATGGCCATTCAATATTATCATAATCAATTATTAAATCACATAGATTGTCACAAGTACCTAATGTATTTGGTAATTTTTTTAAATTTTTATTACCATTTAAATTTAGAATTTTAAGACGAGGCATAAAATTGATTTCATCAATTGATTGAATATTATTGCATGAAATATCAAGTAATTCGAGGTACTTAAGAATATTTATTGTTTTTGGTAGCTTAATTAATAAATTATTTGAAATTAATAGTTCCTAAAAAAAGAAAAAAAAAAAATAGTTATATTAATTAAAGGATTTTATTCATTAAAGTAATCATTATTATTATTGTAATTTATATTTACCCTGAGATTTTCTAATTTATATATTTCATCTGGCAGTTGTTTAATTTTGTTATATCTTAAATCAAGCACTTGTAATAAATGTAAATCATTTAATATACCGCCACCATTTAAAGATGTTAAACGATTTTTACTCAAATCTAATAATTCTTTACGTAAAACACGACATAATACAAATACCCCAGAAGGAACATCTTTTAAATTACAATCCGATAGGTCAAAGTTCAACTCTGGTGTTTCCCTAGCCTTTTTTTTTATATTTTTATTGTTTGTTTATTTTAATATCACGTGAAAAGAGTAATTGAAAGAAAAAAAATAATAATAATAATCAATTATTTTTAAATCATATATTAAAGTACATACATATCTAGATTTTTTCTTTTTTATAAGAAAATAAAACAAAAACATTAATTTTGTACATACCAGGCACATTTTACGTTCCAATCTTGATTTAAAATCAATTTTTTCAGATCCAATTGGTCGAGAAGGCAATTCGTTTGCATGCATTGTAAGCAGTTCATCTTTAGTTAAACGACAACCCATACATTTATATTGAAAAATTTATTTATTTTTCTTTTCTTTTACACTTTATTATTATTTTTTTTTTCGTTTTACTATTAAGTATAGTATATATTATATTTTTTTTCAAAATAATTCAATTGATTATTTGTTGTTATTTGGTTTAAATACAAAAACAAAACAAAATTTTCCTAAATGCACAAAATATCGTTAAATTTATATCAATTTTAATTTATTCACTTATTTTTTATTTTATTTTTTTAGAAAAAAACAGTAATTTTGTGTTACTTTAATTTAAATTTTATTTTACTAACTACGGAATTAATTAATTTTTTTTTTTGCTCTATTATCAACTGAAATTGATAACTATTGATAAAAAAAAACTAGGTAAAAAAGGTACTTAACACAGAGACACAAATTTTATATGAAATAGAAATTAGAATAAATCCCTAGGCGCTATATATAAAGGAAATTATGAAATGGCAAAAGGAAAATGTCAAAAAAAATATGAGTAATTTTCGAAATTAAAATTGAAATTCAAATTCGAAAAATATGAATAGGGTGTTCATATCATATGTATATGTACGTATGTAGGTAGGTTGTGGGAATTACTTTTGTCCATGTCCAGTGTCCGCAGATAAATAAATAAGTATTAGAAATTTAATTACGATAAATTTCGGTTGCGTTTCAATATTCAACACATTACACGAGAAATATCACATTAAATTTATCATAACTGGATCATTATAACCATAAATTTTATTTGGTAGATGGTGTTTTGTTTTGTATTAAATCAATAGCCAATACGCAAGCTGATACTCAAGTGACGAAATATATTTTTTTTAAATTTTTTCAAACGCATAATACCTATTGTTGTATAATTTTGGTACACCTTCTTGAATTAAAAAAGCGAAATTAAAGTAATTTATAAGAAATTTGACAATGAAATTTGATTAACGAAATTTTTCATCTTCAAATCGTGATGTACTTAATTTTAATATTCGCATACAGCGTTTTGATGAAACAATAGAAAAGTCGATTTTCTTGAAAATTTGGTAAGAAAAACATTTTTAATTCATTGAAAGTATGTATTTGAAAAAATTGAAAATTTCCCGAGTTAATAATTTAATTTCCCTTTTAAATGTTGAAATTTTCGAAAAAGTGACTAGTGGGATATGAAATAATCTAACAACACTAGAATTTTAAGGTTTGTTTTATATGGATTTTCTAGAGACTGTATCTATTTTCGAACTTCGAATTTCGCAATGTTTTTTTCTTTCTTTTTTTTTTTATTGTAAATTCATGTTTTTCTTCTTTTTGAATTTTCATTCAATATTTTTTGAATCATCAATTCATTACTAAAATCCGCTGTGTGTTCGTAATCAGCAATATTTTTATCTTATACACCTTACTTATTTTTTTTTTATTAGGTGTTTATTTAGAAATAAAAAGTAAATAAAGAAAACTTATTCTAAATTATTAAAGAAAACATTAAAATTTAAGATCTAATCAGAATACAAATAGAAATTTTCATTTAATTTGAATTGCTAAAGAAAAGAAAGAAAAAAGTTCATAAAGAAAAAAAAAAAACATGACAGAAAATAGGAAAATTGAAGAAGGCAAAGAATATGTAAGACAGGCAGAAAAAAGGTGAATAAATAAAATTTTTAATAATTATTGTATTTTGTGTGTGGTTTTTTCTTCATATTTCCAAATATCCTTTAATTTTTTCATATTTCACATTAATTCTGGTAATTTTTTTACTTAATTTTCAATTTTCGATTTTCAATATTGAAGTGTTTTGAAGCGTGAAATTCTTTATTTTATTTTTAGTTTGAAAACATCTCTACTCAAGTGGAGGCCAGACTATGAAGTTGCAGCAGATGAATATAATAAAGCTGGTAAAGATTTTTCCTGTTGTTTTTTTTTTAAATTTATTTTTAAAATATATAATCGATTTTTTTCTTTTCTTTGAAAATAGCAACATGCTTCAGAATTGCAAAATCCTTTGATAAATGTAAAGAATGTCTTTTAAAAGCAGCTGAATGTCATAAACAATGTCGTTCATTATTTCATGCAGCTAAGTGTTATGAACAGGTAATTTTACTATAATATAAAAAAAAAAATCATTTTTTATATTATTTTCCCTAATTTTTCTTATTTTTATTCGTTTCTTTTCCTTTTTTCACAGGTAATTCTGGTTTTGAAAGAAACAAATAATTTATTAGAGGTTGAAGAATATGCAAATCGAGCTTGTAAATTATATCAACAACATGGATCACCAGAATCTGGTGCAGCTGCATTAGATAAATCTGCAAAAGCAGTTGAATCTGCACATCCAGATGTTGCACTTAGATTATATCAGCATGCACTAGAAGTTGTTATGGTAAAACAATTAAAAAACAACAAATTTTTATTGTATGTTAATAATTTTTCAATTTTTTTTTTTTTTCACAAACTAAAGATAGAAGACTCAACTAGACAAGGGTCTGAATATGCAACAAAAGTATCAAGACTTTTGGTTAAATTGGGAATGTATGTTTATTATTCTTTTTGTCTTTGTTCAAATTTTTATTTATGACAAAAAAAAAATTCTAGGTATGATCAAGCTGCAGATGCACTACGTCGTGAAATTGGTTTAAATCAACAAACAGAATCTTATCAAGCAATTGGACGATTAGCTGTTGTATTGGTATTAGTTCAATTAGCAAGAGGTGATTATGTAGCAGCTGAAAAAGCATTTAAAGAATGGGGAAATTGTTGTGATCCACAAGAAGTTCAAACATTAGAAATGTTACTACAAGCATATGATGATGAAGATCCAGAAACAGCTAAAAGAGCACTTGCATCACCATTTATAAGGCATATGGATGTTGAATATGCAAAATTGGCACGTGATTTACCATTACCACAAGGTATATCACAAGCACCAAAAGCAAATGTTATAGAAAATGCTGCAGCATCTTATAAATCTAAAAATTCCGAAAATGTATGTCAATTACTTCCTCTAGATAATTATAAATTTAATATTTTCATTATTGTATATTATTAATTTCTATTATTATTATTACTTTTTTTTTTTTTTCTTACTTTAGATAACATCACCACCACCACAAACTTTATCTACAGATGATGGTTCATCACAATCTCAGCCACCAACATCAGTTGGTGGAAATGATGAGGAGGAAGAAGAAGATGGTTTATGTTAAATGTTTTTTTGTAATATAAAATATTAGAGAAAAAGAAACGTTCTTAATATATTCAAAATTAAAGAATTGAAATTTTAGAGAGAAAGAGAAAAAACAACAAAAAGGTAATAAAGGAAAAGAAAAAGAAACTAAATTAGAAAAATTAAGATTCTAAAATGGAATCTTTATATTTTAGTGATTGCTTAAATATTTTTATTAAATGAAAATAAAAATCTAATTGTTATAAAAATAAATAAAAATATTTATGAACACAAAATAATATTATGTATGTATTAAATTAGGATTTAAAATTCAAAATATAATAAAAATATTTAATTTAATAAATAATTGCAAACATTAATAGCAACAATTCATAATATTTAAAACAACTTTTTTTTTTTTTAAATCCACAGTAAATATTTATTTTAAAGTACATAAATATTTTTATTGTTCATTTTATACATACATATAATTAAACAATTTTAAAATAAAAAATAAAAAAAAAAACTTTTAGATCTCGTAAAGCGTACGCTTACTATATACACATTGGAAAAAAATAAATAAATAAATAAAAAGGAATATATATATGTATATTTAAAAGGCATTGGCATTCTATTAAATCGTATAAATAATAATTAAGATTATGTAATTATATTGAAAGATAAAAAATTATATATATGTATATTTTGAAGAAAATAATTATTTAACATATAATTTAATTATGGTATATTTTTAAATATAATTCTATCTAATAAATTTATAAGATATCTATTGTAATATTTTATTGTACATTTCAAAAATGATTGATCAAATGAAAAATTTTTAATTACGACAAGGAAAAAACAAGAAAAACAAGAAATTAATATATTAGGATAGAAAGTATGATAAAATCGAACTTGATTGTAGATGAATTTATTTTTTAATGATTAATTTGTTATAATTTAATTCTAAATCATCATAGTTCACACTATTCAACGTTACACATACATAATTATATAAAATTACACAATTGAAATGGATAGAAATTTATCGATCAGAAGCTATTTTATTATGATTTAAGATCGATTGACACCAGTGCTGGATTTAGGCTTAGGCCCGTGAGGCCCGGACCTAGGGCGGCAAAATCTCCACCTAAAAAAAAAACCTTACAGCTCTGCTACCAAGGGGCGCCATATCGGACGGGGCCTGGGGCGCCATCGAACTTAAATCTGCCACTGATTGACACTAATCATCTCTTTCGGTTGCGATGTATTCAAAATTAAATTCAGTCACTTGTGATCGGAACTTTATTCATATTATATTGTAATGATAAACGTATATGTATACACAATATGGCCAAAGAAAGACGACCTAAATAATAAATAAATAAATAAATAAATATAAATAAACATAAATTTATTAAAATTCTTAATCAAAAAATGCTCTTATTTTTTCTTCTTTCAAATATTTCGTAGCGACAATAGTGTGAATTATGATTAATATACATAATTCAAAAAGATTAAAAAAAAAAAAAAAGAAAATCAATTAAAAATTTATTTCGTAATGCTGAAGATAAATAACGTTATAGGAATGGTATATAATATTTTTTTATTTTTGCGAGGTACATTTTTTTAAATGTTTGTCTTAGTTTCTATTTTTGTCTTTAAGAAAATTTACGCTTCAATATATTTGGACTTACATAATTTGCAATAATCACCAACATTGTGCATTACTATTTCAATATTATTAAAATTCCATAATTATAAATTAAGTAATATTAAAAAAAAAATAAAAAGAAAAAAAAAAAACAAATAAAATTAAAATGAATTAGAAAATAACACAAAATTGATTATGTTTAAGATAAACCATTTATTATTACTAGTTAATAATTAGATTTGTTGGTAAAATAATTTTCAATTTCTGCAGGGCTAATGAAACATTCTAAAAACAAAAAAAATTTAAATGAAATGTATTTTTGCAATGTTTTTTTTTTTTTCTTGAATACCTAATGAAAAATTCACTATCTAAATTTTAGATTGAAAATTCAAATAAGCAAAAGAAAAAGAAAAAAAAGCAAGTGAATTTTTCATTATTCAAAAAAAAAAAAAAAAAAAAAAAAAATAGGACTCAGGAGTTTGCACTTAACACAACAACAACAAAATTATTAATTTATCAACGATTTTAGCATATATAAAAAATAAAAAAAAAACAAAAATAATCACAAAATTATTATTTTTTTACATATATGTATTGAAAAATTTTAAAATTAATACATAATAAATTTCATATTTATGCGAATACACATTATGTGAACGCATCTGAATAAAAATATTTATATATAAATACACATTTATCTTGATTATAATATAATATATGTACTATAAAAACAAATAAACTGAAAATAAACAATTAAAGCAATTAATTAAATATTTAGTAATAGAAAGAAGAAAAAAAACAAAGTCACTTATAATGTAAAAAATGAATTAAAAGAATGGAAAAAAAAAAAAGAAAACAAATTTATTGTTCAATATTGATACGCTTCTATGTACATTGTACATTTAAAATATATATAATATACATATATATATATATATATATTAATATTACTATTAGCTAATTACTCTTATTATAACTAATTAATCACAAAGAAAAAAATTTAAAAAAAATACCATAAAATTTTAAAAAGAAAATTAATTATTCAAATTAAAAAAAAAAATGAAATTATAATTATAAAAATTATTATGTATTGTTTTATTTACTAATTACATTATTATGAAATTTAAACAGTTTATAGTTAAAAAATTACAAATAAAAATATTGAAAATGTTAAAACTCAATTTGAAAAAAAAAAAATAAAAATAAAAAAGAAATAAAAAAGAAAAAGTAAATAAAATAAAACTGGATTGAGTTTAAATTAAAATAAAAAAAAATAAAATAATTTTTAATTCTTGTTATAATTCCCAAAAAAAAAAAAAAAAATACAAATCATTTTCATAAATAATTTTTATTAATTTTTTGTTTAATCATAATAATTAAAAAATAAATATGAATGTCATTATATTTTTTTATATTTTATATATTTTTGTATAATTTTCATTTTAATTCATTTCTTTTTTATTGTTGTTATTGTAAATAATTATGTTTTTAATTTTTTTTTTCAGGATTAAAATGAAAAAAAAAAAAAACAGTGAGAAGGTAAATAATTTTTTGTTTAAGTTTTATTTATATTTTAATTTTAATTTGTTTTTATAAATAATAATTAAATACTTTTGATTAGGAATTTGAAAATTTTGGAATGAAAAACAAGGAAGTTTATTTGTGTTTTTTTTTTTAAAAATACAAATTTAAGGATAATCATTTTTGGAATAAAACAAAAATTTGTTGAAAAATATCATCGGAAAGTTTATATAATATGTATATGAAGGATAACGATATAGCAAATTAAAAAAAAAAAAAAAAAAAATATGCAAATACATACAAAATGTTTTGCATTACAGTGTTGTCGGTTGGGAAAAACAAAAAAGGTTAGTCGTAATTTTTTGTTATGTAAAAATATTGAAAATGCGATAATTTTAACACATTCGAGACCAAGGTTTTAAAATAAAACTGGTTTACAGTGATCGATAAAATTTTTGTGGGTTTTAATAAACAATAAACGTAAACTTAAAAAAATAATATATGTACCTACCTACCTATGTATGTTTTAGGTAACTTCTATAATTGTTTGCGGTCTTTGTACATAATCTATACCACTGTGTGAATCTCGAGTCACCAATCTCGAATGTGTTAATGGCAATGAGTACAATACAAAAAGAACAATTTTTTTTTCTATATTCTTTGAAAATTAAAAAATCCTAAAATTTAAACTTACACGTAAAACATAAACAAACTATTTAAAAGTTTGTGTAATTAAAATTGATGTTTTTTTTTTAAACTAAAGAAATCTGGCACTCAAATGATTCAAGCGTTAAAGCGTTAAAAAATGATCACTACCCTTAAAGCCTGCGCCTAATGGTAACGACAACGACAACTACAACGTGGCGTTCAATTAGAATCAATAGAACGACTGTTGTTCTCGCCCAATGACAAAGTTGTCGTTCACTTAGATTTACTTCTAATTTTGTCGGTGTCGGAAAGCAGTTGTCGTTGTCGTTACCATTGGGCGCAGGCTTTTGCCCTGGTATTTAGACGCCTCTAAAATAGAAGAAGAGATAATATCCTTGCTATTGAGCTAATTGTCCTCGAAGGTTTGAAAAGAAAACTTCGAGAGCAAAATATCTACATAGTATATTACGTTAGACAGCCAAGCAGACATAAAAGCTTTGCTATCCTATGAATGTAAGTCTTAACTTGTTTTGAACTGTCTATCAATACTCAAAGTCTTGGCTTTCACAAACTCTGATGAGGACGCCCGGATCATGAGAAGGCAGACTTTCTTACCATAAAAGGGTCATCTATTTTTTTTATTGGACCAGAACCTTTTTGTGCAGTTACTTTTAGCCACTTTAAATACAAGATAAAGTAATGGGAAAAGAAATTCCTACAACAATGGTTGATTGGTTGATTGACGTCGCGGTTTTCGAAATCTTTCGAATACCCAATTAGCACTGAAAGTGTCGTTTTGATACCACACCTCTTGTTCCATTCAGGAAACGTATAATGTCTCTGGCCGTAACTTTTGATATTTCCTCGAAGTCCTTGAAGAAGAAGCTCCCCATTGTCTATACAATAATATTGCGAAAAAATTTATAACTCGTTTGCGTAAAATTTGCAGAATAATTGCTTAAATTCAGTAAGCCAGAGCTTAGTTTTTGTATCTGTGAGAAAAAGAGACTGCTGTGTCGCTGTGGAGTGATGGTTTTAAAAAGAATGAAACACATTGTCATTGATTTTGCTCTTCCTGTTGATTTCAAATCTCTAGCCACTAAAACAATTCTTAGTTTTTTCGCAAATTTAAGGAACAACATTTAAAATTTAAAATTATGTAATGAAATTTTTAAATTGAAGTAAAATTAAATGTTCAGTCACATTAATCATCCGCATGTATGCGTTATGTCAATTTCATTTCATGTAAGAAGCTTTAAAGAAAAATACTTAAATTTTAATGTTTTTTTGTTTTTTTGCTTTGTAAATCTTAAGAATGTTAAATTGAAAATATTTATTTACAACTTGGTACACATTATCCTTTCAAATGCTGTGTACGAAATCAACTTTTCAGTTTTGACTAATTACTTTTTTAGGAACGGGAAATAATAATTACTTTCACATGAAATCATGAGTTTTCGTTTATTGACAAATGCGTAAATTATGCGTATTAAATTTTTTGAAGAAATTAAAATCATAACTTTGCAACCTTCTGTTTTTTCTTTTTAATTTGTTGTGTAATACATTCACATTTTTTGAATGTATGTACATTATACTGTACCTTATTTTTCAACTTTAAGATTCCCAGGGTCTCACCTCCTAAATTTTTTGTACTTGACGATTTAAAAAACCACATTTTGAAAAAATTTTAAGTTTGCGATTAATTTGAAGTGAAGTGCAAAAATAAGAGGCGTCGCAGTAGAAGGGAAAAATCGTTAATTTTTCGAAAAATGACGATTTTGTGCATTTTACCCTATAACTTTTGCTCTTGTCAACGAATTTTTTTCGTTTAAACTTTGTTTAGAAGAGAACCATTTAAGGAATATCCTGACCAAATTTCAACTTCCTACTCCTTCGGAAACATACTTTTTTAAAGGGACTAAAAGATCTACAAAAATTGCCTTAACGTAGATGGAAAGAGTATTTTCCTTTGGTGTCTTGTAGTGCGCTTCCTGCTGCAGAGATCTTTTTTATTCAAACAAAAACTTGCTAATATATGTACGAACTTATATTTTTAGTATATTTTCCTTAGGTAAAAAGAACCCTTTTGCGGCACGAGTAAATGATTTTCTAGAGTTTTTAAATTTTGAGGTTTTTTTCACATCGTCAAGTACAAAAAATTTAGAGGATGAGAGGTTGGTTTAGAAAAAAAATTTTTTTTCTGTACATAATAAGGGACAGTCTAATGTACATACATATGTATGTCCTTGATTAGGAAAATTCCTGGAATATTAAACGTATAAAATAAAATTTACTCAATATTCCATATTTTATAAATATGATATATGTATGTCGGTATATGTGTAGGGGTACTCATTTTTAATGTGGGTTTCTTTTGTGTTCCAATCAATATTATCAATTTATTTTGTAGAAATATTTCTAATTAAAGAGTTTACTTTTTTACTTAAAATGTCAATTTAATTATAAATTGACGATGAATGAGATTAATGGATTCTTTTTACATGAGAATTTTTAGTTTTAATTACAAAATTTCAATAATTATTTCTAAATTGGTTGGTTGGTTGATTGATGTGGCGATTCTCGGAATCTTCTGAATAGCCATGACTTTTGCTATGTCACCAAGGTCATTTAAGAGGAAGCTTCCCTTTGTCTGGAACCTTACTTTGGCAAAACGTAGGAAAGTTTCAGAAATAGTGGGTGAGGGTTTTTTCTCATTATTTTTAAATTAGATTGATTTAAATATTTTGAAATATGGAAAATATTAAGAGGGGGAGAGCATGTCTGCATGAGTTTTAAGTATTAACTGTTTTTTTTTTTTGTATGAATTATGTGAAATATTTTTACTTTTGAATATATTTTGTTTACAAATCGTCCTAACTTATATATTAGATTTGAATATTCTTCACAACAATGTTCACTTAGTATACGTAACTAAGAACAGCAAGCTTCATGGCATTCGGTAGTTTAATTGGTATATAGATCAGTGACTCGGCAAGGCAAAGGTCTGTGGTTTCAAATTCCAGTCTAATTGAATGTCGTTCTTATTCTAAGTTTAGTTCAGTTCAGTTCAGCTCAGCTCCGCTTTCTGTATGCGCGTAACCTAAGTTTAGTTCAGTTCAGTTCAGCTCAGCTCCGCTTTCTGTATGCCCGTAACCTTATTCTACTACACAAACTAACTAACTGTTTAAAAATTTTTGAACTGATTTTTTTCTGAAATTTTTCACAAGATAATTTAAGTAATTTTAAAAATATAGTTCAAGAGCAACAAATTCAGAAACATAGATTGACAAAAGTTAAATACGTCTCGACAGTTCAATTGGTACTATAATTGTCCATAAAAACTATTGTAAAGGGGATACCAACAAAGATGTGAAATAATGATATTGCTCGAGATATATTGAACTTTTGTCCATAGATTTTATAAAAAAAAAAAAATTGTAAAATTACAATTTATGAGAAAATGTTAGATGAAATTTTTCGTAAACATTCTGATATTCTTACCACCAAAATTACTATATATGCGTATATGTACGTCCCCTCTTAAATTTTCATTGAATCTTATCATAAATATCTGCATTGACTTTAAAATTATAATGAAAATACAATTAAAATGATTCATTTAATGTAACTAATACCTTGGACAACTACTATACATATACCGACCGACATTATAGTATGTGTGTGGTGGTACATATATTTAGTGGTGATATTTTGTATATACTTACATATATTGTAGTACATATTAATTATTAGTTCAATCTATTATAGATTTTATTATATGCTTGGAAAATTTTAAAATGTATTATAAAAGGAGGTTTTTGAATAAATGAATAAAGGAAATGAAAATTTCAAAATATATGACACAAAGAACTTTGTAAAATCTATTACATGTCATTAACGGACGATATTAATACACATATAAGTTCATACATACGAGTAAGTATACAAAAACAAAATCAAAAAAAAGGCTAAAAAGCAAAAATAGAAAGAAAAATGTATTTACAAAATAATAACACAAGTTTAAATTAAATGAAATTCATTTTATCATACATCGCAAAAATTCATGTAGCACACAAAATACGAGTATATTATTAATTTTCACAAAAAACAATAGAAGTCAAAAATATATCAAAGTACATAGGTACTCGTACATATTAATTTTCATAGTTTAAATCTTTGTTGTTTTTTTTCACACTACACCAGGATTTTGGTTAGATTTAAATCTTTTTTGTTGTTTAAATAATATTTTTTGTTTTAAATTTGTTTTTGCTTCTTAGATACATATACATATGTATGAATAGTTTCCGTTTTCCGTAAAAAAGGATTTACGAAATTTTTCTTATTATTTTGTTAAGGAAATTCTCACATTTATCTTTATATTTTTCGTATATGCATATGCATGTATATATATATATATACGTATGTATATAGGTACATGTACATATGTATGTAAAAAATGAATCTAATAATCATAACAAGGTATTCAAAAGAAGATTAAGAATGAACTGATTTTAATGAAATGAAAAGAAAAATAAAAACTAAATGTGAAAATTCATGTCTATTATACGGTAAATCTTGTATGAAAATTTTATAAATTTCACTAAAAATATTTGAAATCAACAAACAAACAAATTTTTATAGAAGTTAAAAGTCTCTTTGTCTTCTTCTTATACTCATGTATGACCATCTAATTTGAGCTTTTCTTGATCTTTCCATACAAAGTATGTATATATACATTACCAGGAGCCTTACCATGAGAATTGATTTCGTTCGTAACACAGTCGTTTCTATTTTATTCCTACTATCACTTACGAAGTCGTGAAAATAACGAACGAACACCTTACTATAAGAAACGATATCGAAAAAGAAACACAATTTTCGTAATTTCTAAGTCTACTCATTTGATAGCGTTGTTTTTATCACGGTTAAAATGTCTACAAATTACATTACAAATTAAAATAAACAAAATTCAATTTAAATTTGGAACAAAAACAGAACTTCGAAATTGAAACGAATATCGTTTATCATAGTAGCATTTTCCTTTTCGTTCGTAACTTCACTATCGTAAATTAACGAACGAAATCGATTCTCATGGT
Source organism: Bombylius major (assembly GCA_932526495.1). Classification (NCBI taxonomy): domain Eukaryota; kingdom Metazoa; phylum Arthropoda; class Insecta; order Diptera; family Bombyliidae; genus Bombylius; species Bombylius major. Next base: position 37,846,471 of record OW052046.1, read on the forward strand.
TAGGCCCCAGTTTTATTTGGAATGCGAGCTACAAAATTGGTTGATAGAAAACAAGTTATATTTAAAATGTGAACCTCAAAGTTGGTTGATAGATTTATTTGACATGCGATCCATAAAGTGTTTTAAGCTGAGATCATGACCCTTAACTTTTTGACTGCAGAAGATGTACATAATTATACATTAACGCTCTCTTATAGATCCATCAGATATCCGAGAACGTACATATTCGTACATAGGTTATCAATATACAATTGGCTCATTAACTTAATAAAATTTTGATGTAGGTACTATTATCATTAGCTAGTTAAGTATTTTTTTTCTCCTATACTAGATTTTAGTCAACTATGTACACAAATATCATGCCATCCTTGTCATACAAATAAAAATTCGTTCTCTATATATCAACGAATTTAGTGGTTCGCATTTCACTTTAAACTGTAGGTGAATACTCGTATATGACAAGAAAAAAATGTTCTTAAGAAACCTAAGTTAACTTGAGTGCAAGCCTTATGCTCCAGCTTGAATTGAAACGGAATTTATCAACTATAGTTGATATGTGTCTATCAGTTGCAAAACGGATCTTTTCCATATTTTGAAAAAATGAGTTATATACGTCATTTGAAAGGTCTTTTAAAAATCTACTTATTTACTTTACTTTTAAAAGAAAAAAAAATACCTTTTCCTCTGTATTTTGATCGTCAAAATATGAGCTTAGTTGCAAAACGGTACATTTTGTCAAATTTCAGAAACAATTTTGCTTAATAACTCAAAATGACTTAACATGACAAAGACCCCTTTTGCAACTGATAGACACATATGTATATAGCTATAGCTTTTACTAATAATTTTTGATAATTTTTCATGTGGATGATTGTTTTTAGAACACCCTTCGTATAGTAAGACTAAAATAATGATGGATCACTTAAAGAAGTGGTCTGATTTTGCTCTAAAGCAAAGGTAAAAGACATATTAAGGAGAATGACAATATTATACAAGTTGATAGTTATGGCTTATAAGCACTTTATACAACATTATCAACCATCATTATCATCATCCTCTTTTGTCAAACACATGACGTACCAATTAATGGTTTTAGCTTTAAAATTCAACTTATTAAGAAATTATATATGCAATTTTGGTTGATGGTAATAATGATAACGAATTATAATGTGTGTTTCATTCCGAAAATTCTATTTTTTTTTTTTTCCCAAATTATTTTAAATTTTTAAAAATTACATGAACTCATATACTTCTATAGGACATTATTTTTTAAAAAATTAAAACAAAAACTACTATATTTGCCACTTTTTTTTTTTTTCTTAAATATTTTTAATATCTAATTTGTTGAAGGAAAAAAAAAAAAATGAAAACGCATGCGTAAACTCGAACACTTTGTGTAACGTTCAAAAAAATACAAAATTTATTTTATTTGCGATCTCTAATAAATAAAAAAAAAATGAATAAAATAATAATAATAATAATGAAATAGAATAAAATAGAAAAGAAAATTTTAAATGTAATTTTCATACTTCAAAGTATAATATACATATATAATATGTACCATCATCACCATCATCATCTATGTATCATCTTTACCTTTACCATCTTTACCATCATCATATATGACTGCGACGACTATTTTAATATGACTTTTATTGTACTATATGTTGTATGAATATTTTCCACATACATAGATGCTTTATTATTGTTATATTTTTTTTTTCATTTTCATCTTTTTCTTTTTTCTTTTTATTTTATTTTTTTATATATTTTGTTTGTTACTTTACTTCTGGCTATATTGCCTTACCACATACACCGTCGTATATATAAATGCTGTAGGTTTCCTGAAAAATTTTCCAGTTTAATATTTGAAGTTGCTTTTATCATAAATAAAGTTCTCTCTTCATTAGTATAGTTAATAATATTATTTAAAAGTGTAATAAACGGTTCTTTTTTCATTTAAATTTATTTTATTTTTTTTCTTTCTTCTATACTAATAAATGGAAATATCCTTTCTAATTAATTTAATTTAATTTAATTTTTTTTAAATTTTTATTCAATATCCTTTAAATAAAATAAAATAGAAAAGTGTTAATTATTTCTTTTCTTTTCTTTTTTTTTTACATTTTTTGTGATATTATTTTTTTAATTTAAAAAATTTCAACTGAATTTTAAAAAAAAAAAAAATAATAATCTAAAATTACTTCTTAATTAGATGAAAAATTTTAATTTTAATTTTTCATATAATTTGTAAAATTTCTTTTTCATAGATTTACATTTTATTTTTATTTTTTTCGTTTTAATGTTCTTAATTTATTTAATAAAATTAAAAATGTTTTTGAAAAAAATATTTTATATTAATTAACTAAAATTATGATATGAAGTGATTTTCGTTTTATTTTTATCATCAGAAAAAAAAAAAAAAAAGTAATAGTAAATCTAAAAATCGTGTTAATTTTCTTTTAAAATTAAAAGAATATGCTTTCAAAAAAATTTTAAGTTTTAAAACAATTTTAAGGTAAGTTAATTTTTTCTCATATTTTTTTTTTTTTTTTAAAAAAATTTTAGAGACAAAAAATAAAAATAACGGTATTTTTCTTATCACAAAACTTATAGAAAAAAAAATAATGAAAAAAAAAAATGTGAAAATTTAAAGTAGAAAAATTCAAATGTGTTTTAAAAAGCGACGGTTATTTTTAATTAAATTGCGCAAAAATCGTATAAAAAATATGATTTTTTTAAAATTATGGTACGATTAAGCAATAAATAAAAAGGAAAGAGAGAATTTTATATTTGTTAATTTTGTTTTTTTTAAGTACGAAATTTTTAATTAGTTAGAAATAAAATTAGATTTTTTTTTCTTATTTCTTCAGATATTTAATTTTTTGTTAATTTTCGTATAAAATTATTTATATTTTTTTCTTTTAATTATTTTTAATTTAAAAAAAAAAAATTCATTTTATAAACGGGAATAAATGTCCCGTCGGAATTTTTAATTTATCGTACGAGCAAAAATTGACCAAGGTAAAATTTTTGCATTTCTGCGAGTTTTGTAATGAAAATAAGGAAGAAAAAATACAAAAAAGGAAATCTAAAAGTAATAATATGTATGTATTTTTAGAAAAAAATGTTAAAAAGAAAAAAAAAATACGTTGGACGCAAAACTCATCTTTACAATCTTTTTTTTAATTTCTTGAAAAAAAAAAACTTAATTAGTTTTTGCTTATATAAAATGATGATTATATCGGTTTCAGAAATTTGCAAATTTTAGTAAAATAATTAAAATAAAAACACTTTTCTCATTTTCGTTACAAATTTGAAGGAATTACAAAAAAAACCCATTAAATTCTATATTCCGAAAATTAATTTCTAATAATTATTTATTACATAATTTTCGTTAAGTGACAAATTTTTTTTGTTTAGTTTTCAAAAGCATTCATTTTTTTTTTCATATTGTAAATCACATTATTTTTTAAATTATTATACTTTCATTTTCACGTAATCAAAATCTATGTACATATGTTCGAATTTGTATTTCTATATTCTGTATACTTGCATTAAATTTTTGTTCATTTTTTTTGTTGTTTTAATTTATCAATTTACTCATCTATATGAGTAAATAACTATTTATTTTTGTATAACTTGTATTTTTTTGCATATTTAAATTATCGTGCAATTTATTCAAATTATTCTTTTATTAACCCTTAAAACGTTTGTGTATACAGAGATGTTCTCATCATGTAGAGAAAAAAAATCTTGTTGTACAAATTTAGATGAAACAAATATTTTTGTAAGTTTAACACATTTTAGAAAAAATCAAACATTTTTCAAAGAAATAACCCATAAAATTTATCACTATGTTATAATTTAATTCAATGTTACATGTCACAATTAAGCACACCAATGCACATTTTCAAAATAAAACTAAATGCTTTAAAGGGTTAATTGTTTCCACTTAAGAATATAAAAAATTCTGTATGAATAATTGAAAGAAAAATAAATATCATTTACAAATTGTTGTTAAAAATAATGTTAACTTTCAATAATGCACCTGTTGTATTTTCTTGATATCTGATCTTTGTGCATAAAACTTGAAATTACTCATTATCATTAATTTTCTTTTTCTAACAAGTTTTATTCTTATCAAAAAATATACTTTGATGAGAAATTAAATTCCAACTAATTCCACTGAATATTTATGCCATGAACAAAAAATATTCACTTCTAATAAACGATAAATTCTAAAAATGTTGAAAATTTCTATTCGAAAAATTATTTTACAAAAGAAAAAATTCAAATTATCAAAGTTGGGATTCACATTTTTATTTTCAAACAAAATTTTCTTCTAAGAAAAAGATCAAAAGATTTAAATTTAAATTATTTGTGCTTAAATACAATTTTTTTAAAGATATTCACATCCTTCGTGAAATTTTTTGCATTATTCTTATAACAAAGACTAAATTTTAGTTACTAATAGTCAATTAATAATTTTGAAAAAGTGAAAAGTGAAAAAAAAATCAAATGAATTCTAAGAATAGGCTAATTATCGGATTTTTTTTCATTCCTATATGTCCTTTGATTGAAAAATATCTAGATATACTACACCTACATATTATAGAAGATTTTTAAAGTGAAAAAGATGAAAAAAGAAATGCGTAGTTACCTAAAAATCATCATTAGGATAGAAAAATTATCCTGTACAAAAAAAAAAAAAAATTATGTAAAAAAACGTTTAAAAAAAGTGCATAATTAGTCATGGACAAATAATTTGATTAATTTATTTTTTTTGCACTAATGATTAAAACTTGCAATATTGTAAGCAACAAAAAATTAAAAAAAAAAAACATTGATTGGTCACGATTAATTGTATATAAAAGAAGAATTAAGATTTACAAAACAAAAATTGCAAACGAGTGTAAAATAGAAAAAAAAAAAAATATTAAAATATCTGATCAACGTGATACTTTAAGCTTTTATCGTATTTTTATTTTTTCCACATACATAATATGATTAATAATTGAATAATTTATTTGTATTATTTATTTATTTATTTATTTTAATTTTAAATAATGTGTATAATATTATAGCTTGTTGGTATTTATAAAAATTCTATAATTCTAAAAAGTAGGTAGCTTATAAATTAAAAAAAAAAAAAAATTAATGCAATTCAATTTAAAGAATTTAAACTACCTATATATAGTGTGAAAAAATATGCGACAATTAACATTTTTTTTTTCCCATTTAAAAATTATTTCATTAGCTTGTTCTCATTTTTTTTCTTTCTATGTGGTTATTTATTGTTCATTTTTTAAAATTTTTTTTTTGTATCTACATATTACTATAGATTACAATGAGTAAATTTTAAAATGTATGTATAAGTATGTTTATGTAGGTGTTAAACAATAAAAATTCTTAAATGAATTAATTTGTTAATTGCATTTCATAACTTCTACAATATAAAATATATTACATATATGTATGTATGTATGTAGTACACACATTAGCAGGTATTACGACTACGAGTACATAGTATCTGTTAGAAACCTCAGTTTCACTCATTATTATTATTATTATTATTTTTTTTTTTTGCTTTTTTGTTGCGATAGTATTTATTTAGATATTTTGCTAAATATGTTCTTTTTTTTTTTTACTGTTTCATTTTTAAATCATATCATTAGATTTTATAATACCACAAGTGCAAGATTCATCTGTTAATCTGTGCTTAATTTTAAGTATTTTTGTTGGTTTTTTAACTATAATAATTTTTTCATTTTTTTTTTTTGTAAATTTAATTTTAATTAACTTGTAGGTTATTTTTTTTTTTTTTTTTGTTATAAAATTGTTGTTTAAATAATTTTTAGCTTTATTTTGGAAATTTAATTTGAAAAAAAAAATAATACATACAAGTGAAATTCAATTTATTTTTTTTTTGTATCGAAAGATTAAAAAAAAATTTACTAAAAATTATATAAGACAAGTTTTAATTACATATTAATTAATTAATTAATTATTATCTGTGACACAACAGTTCGGTATTGTTAGCCAAGGGCCTATACTTAAGTTATCTAGACTATTTATAATTTTAATTAAGCACATACAAAAGAATGTGTTGTAATTGAAATTACAGATAATGTAAACTAAAATTTAAGATAGTTTTTAGTGTGGTTTTTTTTAAATTTTTCAAAATTAAGTTTTATCATGATTTTATGATTTATGTAATTTTTTTTTGATAACTTTTAGTTTTTTTTTTTAAGTTTAAATTCATTTATTTCAAAAGAAAAATTTACAAGAAAAGAAAAAAAATGAAATCGAAATATGGAAAAGGTAAGTTCTATAAAGAAATAAAAAAAAAAAAAAAACGGTTATCGTAGGCAAATTTAATTAATTTTACATTAAGATAGATTTTAAAGAATTTAAAAGTTTTTAGAAATTTAAAAAGGAAATAATTTTACAGATATTAAGTTAAAATGTTAACTAGATTAGAATCTTATATACAGTATTATTAAAAATGTAATGCGTACGTGCGTGCAAATATCTATAAATTAATTTTAATTTAACTTTAGTTATTATCTCTCTCTTTCCTTTTATTTTTCTTAAATTAAAATGTTAAAAGGTAATAATTATAAAAAATAGAAATAAATTTAGAAAAAATACACAATCACATATTAAATATACGAGTATTCTGATCGAGTATGTTTTTTTCAGATAAATATCGTTCAAAAGATATTATTGTAATATGATATTATTATGAATATTATGAATTATTGTGATATGATTGTAATATCATCTAATGTTTAATATTGTTTAAATAAATTAATTTATTCATGTAGAAATTAACAGTAAGTTATCCATTTATGTAAATTATGTGACCAAAAAACCTTTTACGTAAATCGAATCTACGCAAATCGAGTTTACATAAATCAAAAATTAACTGTATTTTCTCAATGGTACCACGCAGCATTTCGGTTGAAATTTGAATAATCTTTCAGGTGGAAAATGTAATTAAAAATTATATTGATGATTAAATTAATATTTTCTGCTTTTTTTTTTTTAAATTTTTAAATTTTAATAAACCAAAACGGAAAATGTGTCCCCGGCGTCATAATTCAAATCAAAAAAATAACTATTGTTGACACACTTTAAGAAACCTGTTGAAGATATTTTTTAGTGTAGCGAAATAAGTGAACGATAGTTTTTATCTTTTTTAGAATTTTTTTTGATAAATTTACTTTTATTTTTTTGATAAAATTACAAAAAAAATAATAGAATATTCCAGTAATAGTTTCATTTTAAAATTGACCTTAAGTAATTTACTCTTAACGAAACTTACAGCCAGTTTCACAGTTGAAGCTTAAGCCAAAGTTTAGGTAAGCTTTTGTATATAGCTTAAGCTTCAGATAAAGACTACTAGATTTCACAGTTTATTTTTTTTTACAGCTTAACTAAACCTAGTTTAACAAAAAAAAAATGTCTGCAGCTGCTTTGTTTCTGAAATTTATCATTTCAATATAAAAAGTGTCATGTGTATTTTATTATTTATAAAAAAATATTAGTAAAAATATATAAAAATGTCGTACGGAATTGGTGAAAATAAAAAAAGAAGTCCAAATTTAAAAATGAATACTTTGAAGATAATAATTTAAAATTTATGAATGTACCACGTTGTCTTGTTTTCAATATGTTGACGAATTTGTTCCAATACAGAAGCAGCCGAATGTTTCGACACCCTGAATCTTGTAAAAAATTCGCCATCGTCCCAATAATCGAAACATTTTCTGGTACCAAATCTTTTAATTTTTTGTACCCTAACAATCGCGGCATAATATTCTTCATCACTTTCATCAATTATCTCGTCAATGTCAAAATCCATTTTATAAAAAGCAAACAATTTTAATTTTTTTCAAGAACTAATTTTCAAGAAATTACAATGAAAACACGATTTATTTTTTTTTATATTTGTTGACATTTGGTTGACTAACATTATATTTTTTACTTAAACTCAGTTTAAGCTCTGAAATTTGACCGCTTAAGTTTAACTAAATGTAAACTCAGTTTAACAATTAAGCTTCCACTGTGAAACTGAAAAAGGTGATTAAACTCAGTTTAAGACTTAAGCTTCGCTTAAGCTTACACTATGAAACTGGCTATTAGAATTTAAAGAAAATGAAAACAGTATCAAGTTTAACGAAAAACAATAAAAAATAAATTCATTTTATGCCTTCACTTTTCTTTTTTTAAAACTAAGAAATTCAAATGGAAAAAAAATCAATTCTTTACTTACAATTTAATTCCATTTTTTTTTTTTAAATTGATTTAATTATAATTTTCTATATCTATATACCGTTTATGTTACTAAGCGCATATAAAATCGTTTTTTATTTTTTCATTTTTAATTTTTTTTTTCCCAGCATTGATGTATAAAATATTTTTTTCATTATTTACACATGAAATTAGAAAAAAAAAAAGGGTAATAATGATCAGACAATGATTTTATTTGTATTTATAAAAAAATTATATAGACTTTTATAGGCCTAAAGGCCTATTGCTTATGCATTTCAACCTATAAAGATAGTTTCTGTTGAGAAAAAAATGAAACAATTAACATTTTATTTCTATTAATTTCTTATAATTTAATTTTTTTATATTCTCATTTATCAGAAGATCTATCTATTTATTTGTTTCCTAAATTTCCTAAGACTAGGAAAAAAATTTCAGTTTAACAGCTTTTTCTGAAGTTATAAAATATCTAATTAAGCTTGGTCCTAAAAGTGACCTATATTTAAATGAATACATATATAGACTAATTAAAGAGTATTAAAACAGTGATGGTTCCTTGACATAATTCAATGCCATCAGTGTATGAGTAGGTACCCTATAGTTCGAATTCCTTGATATGAAGTAAAGTTGGTTATGGTTTGTTGGTTGACGTGGCGGTTTTCGAAATCTTTTAAAGACCCAATTAGCACTGAAAATTTCCTCAAGGTCCCTGAAGAAGAAGCTTCCCAAATTTGGTTATAAATCATCAATTTATTTTGTTGCTAGCATATTTGAAAGATATTTTGGGCAGGTAATCTAATTAGAAAATTTGAAAATGTTGCTGAAAAAGTGGTATTTTAATTCAAGTGTTCTATATATGTAGTAGTAGTAGAAAAAAAAAGTGAAGGCGATCGTTACATGGGAACATTCGACTTTTATGTATAATTTTTTTTGTCAATAATTTAAACACTTCTTAAATCCTTTAATAAAAACTTGAAGAATCGTCAAATTTAATGATTTTTTTTTTTTTAAATTAAAAATAATCACAGGTATTTTGGTTTTTTTTTTTTTATTTTTACTTTAACATTTAATTTTTTTTTTTTGTTTTTATTTGAAAAACAAAAAAGTACGTATTGTTACGATTATTACAGAGCCTAAACTCTAACATTTAGGATAATATAGATAGAAGAACAAGTTGAATTTTTCATGCAAATGACTTTAATTGGTTGTCAAGTATTTTGGCTAGATAGAACAATTGATACTACACATATAAATATGTAATACATACATACATACATTATGTATATGATTGCTTTTAAATATTTTTGAATAAAATTTTCTATGAATATCATTGATAAAGAGTAATACATAATGTGTATGATATAAATATACATTTATTTAGATATGTAATTTTAAATATAGATATGAAGGTACATATTATAAATTTATATTTACATATATGTTAATATACTTATACTGATAATTTAATATATATGTATATACATACATTGTTTGTACACTTCAAAAATTATGTTATGATACCTGTAAAACAATTTCATAATAATATTATTGACATTTTGATTATGATTTCTGTTTTTAAAATCATTATTTGTTAATATTTACCTATATATGTAATATGTATAGCTATATACGAATATATTTGGAATTCTTATACACATTTATATAGTGATATGATTTTTTTGAAGCACTTTTATTATGGACAGTTAGAACAACATCTACCTACACAAATTTAAATAAAAAAATACGTATTTATACATTTTTTTTTTTAAAGATACACACGTTATTTGAAAATATGAAAAAGTACACAATATTATGGTATGGGGAGGATTCAAACAGATTTCATAGAAATTATTTTTATCATAAATGAAACAAAGAAAGGAAATTTAAGAACAATTTATATTCGTTTAAAAGGTTAAATATACATCATAAGTATTGAGAGTATTTTATAATAATACTCTTTATATGTATTTCTATATATATGTATGTATATTTAATTCTATATCATATTAATTTTTAAATATAAATCAATGATAAATAGGATTTATAAAATGTTAACGCGGATACGGTTATGTTATGTACATATGTATGTATAGATTTTTTTTTTTTTTTTATATCATAATTTTATACTAATTTTACTATACTGTTGTTGTATCTAAATATACATACATTACATGTATATATTATTACAATCTTGACAACCAAAAGAAGACAATATAATAATAAATCGCATTAAATCTGATTAAGTATACTTTTTATATCGTGAATTATATTTAAAAAAAAAATTTTTTCCATTTTATTTTATTTTTCTTAGAAAATAATTTACTTTTTTTTTCTTACCTTTTTTTTTTTATTTCATATTTTTTTTTTCATCTACAATCCTACATCCTATACAATCTGTTTCAAAAAAAAAAAAAAAAAATTAAAAATGAAAATAAAAATTGTTGTTATAATCAAAAGAATTAGATTGTGGCGACTTTGAGGATAGCGACATCGCCTTGGCGATGTCACCAACAGGACAAATTGCAAAAACTCCAACACCAAAAGATGAAATAACAGATCCTGATCAACGTGAAACATGGGCAGGAAAAGTCGATTTTTTACTATCAGTTATTGGATTCGCTGTAGATTTAGCAAACGTGTGGAGATTTCCATATTTGTGTTACAAAAATGGAGGTGGTAAGTATATTATATATACATATATTTTTCTTTTTTGTTTTTTAACAAAAGCTACTTTTTTTTTTTTTACTTGACCTTACTTTTTTATTACAGAATTCATAAAAAAAAAAAAGTAAATCTATAATCTTAAAAATTATGATATTATATTATATTGTGACACAATTATTGCGTGAAAATATCCTTTTTCTTTTTTTTTTTTTTTTTTTTACTGCGGTTTAACTTAAATATATAAAAAGAAAGAAAAGGAAACAAAAAAAAAACGATGAAGGAAAAAAGATTAACTTTAAATGTACGATAAAAAAAAAAAACGAGAAAATAGAAAGAAAAGTTAACTTTTATGGAATATTTAACAATGATTTTACTTTCAATTTCTCAACATTATTTTTTTTTTCCCTTATAATATGAATTATATGCTACTTATTGCCTTAGATACCTTTATGACACACTTAGTCTCTAAGTATAAAGGATTTTCTTCATATCATATCATTTATAACTATATTTACCGGAATATTATTTTATATTTTTAATGCTTTCTATATAACTACATACTTATATGCACGTGCAAAGAAAATAAGTAAGTTGAAAAAAAAAGAAATATATGAAAAAGAATTGTAATGTATAGCAAAAAAAAAAAAAAAAAAAAAAAGAAAGAAAAAATGAAAATGATATGAAACTATCCCAGGATCATTGTACCATTGTGAATATATGTATGTAAGAAAGTAGTGGCTTTCAAAAGCTTATAATATATTTTTTATGGTTTAATGCGCTTCACTAGTTATTACAAGTTTTCATACTTTGGTTGAACAAGTGAAAAAAAAAAATCTTTTTAAATCATTACGCGTTCAGAATATTGAATACACACATATGTACATATATGCATATATATAGTGGACCAATTTATTTTATTATAATGTGGTTAGATACATTTTTCAAAAGAAAAAAACTAAAAAAAAATTCATGTTGATTTTTTTTTTAAATTTACATGAAAATTGGCTATCATGTGTGTGTTTTATAGAAACATGAAAGCCTATTTCAATTAAATTTTTTTTCATAAAATTAAAGGTTATATACACGTGTTGCAATTGTAATTTTAATTGAACTTATTTTTGAGAAAGAAGACAATAAAAAGAATAATTGAGTCGTTTATTTTGAAAGTGGTACATAAGTCTACTTTTTTTTGTTGTTGGTGTTGTTCAGATATTTTAAATTTTTTTTTCATGTAACAGCTTAATATCGAGTAATAATCTGGTAATAATTTTAACATTATGAACAATTTAAAGGACATGCCAATTATCATATATGTAATTTACATATTTTAAATTTATTTTATACACCACAAAAAATGGGAAATGAAAAAATGCATCTCCCGATGGAAGAAAACCTTTTGAAATCTACAAGCAAAGGAATTCATCTTACATTCAGCTAGCATTTCCAGAAAACTACTCAACCTCAGTAGAAAAGAGCTAAAAACCATTACAGGTTTCTTAATTGGACACTGTCCTCTAAATTATCATTTAAGTAGGATAGGACTACAAGAGGAAGACAATAGTGTAGATTCTGCAAGGATGCCAAATAAATCTCAAAACACATTCTGTGTGAATGCGAGACGTTGGCCTCTAAAAAAATATGCTACATGCATCAGCCTTTTCTCAAGCCAGAGAAAATCTGGTGTGCACTTTCTAATAGAATTTTAGGATTTATCAATAGCCTAAATCTATAAGAAGCACGGCACGGTCTGTACAAAAGATCTTTACTGGTCGAAGTGTAATTATAGCCCATTACACATCTATCTATCTATCTACACCAGAAATAGACTTATACCACTTTCAATAAAAAAAAAAACGACTAAATTTTATAAAAATACCTTATCTTTTTTATTTTTAAAAAAGGATATAAAATTAAAAATATCATATTTCAATTAAATGTATCACTTAAAATTTTTTTTCTTCTGAAAATAAGCTGCACTCTATTATGCATATTAAGTATATTTTAGATATACATACATACATACTACTTACCTACAATTTTAAATATCCTTTAATACTTAATTATCGTTTCTTCCTTATTATTATTTTTTTTTTCAATTAACAATTAACTTTACTGTCTGATATACGTCTTTTTATTGTTGTTGTTGTTGTTGCTGTATTGTTCTATTTATATTTATAATTATTTAAAAAGGAAAAAGAAAGAATCATTAAATAAGATTATATATTCTAAAAATGATGACAGTTATACAGTATATACATATGTATATAGTATATACCTATAAGATTTTAAATTATTATACAAAGAAAAAGTAAATTATGAATAGGAAAAAGGGAAAATTACGTTATATTAAATATAGAAAAAAAAAACGGCATTATATATAAAATAGAAAAAGGAAAATTTTTTAAAGGAACTTATTAGAATGAGTTAAATTCTTGTCCTTCCTAGACTTTGACAAGCGTAAAAGAACTTTTAACAGAAGTGATTCATCTTAAAAGATATTACACTATATATATGTATATATATGTATGTATATACTTTTTTTTCTTCATTTATTACAATATTACACACATAATACGTGTATTTTATACTAAATACATTTACTGTGTAAATTATAGTATATATAAAATAGGTACTATATGTATAATACATATGTACATAGGTGAAATACTTATATGTATCTAAGTAATATGTTTTTTAATAAAAGAAGAAGAAAAAAGGATCTATGAAAGAAACATTTTATACTTATAATTATTATTATGTCTAAAAGATATAATATACAGGGTGTTTCCGTTATCACCGACCAATAGGATACCATGGATAGGGCTCATCGAGACAAACAAAAAATCGTATCGGAGGGTGGGGGGAAATCCCAACGGTTTGACCGCTAGAGGGCGTTGAAGTTTTTTTGCACTTTTTCCACCAAACATCCCATAACTTTTTGCAGGCGCATTCTAGGGTCACTTTGTATTAGAAGAAAATATAGAGAACACTTTATCCTTTCCAACGATGCCCTAATTGTTTTTTGCAGAAAAAGAAGGCTCAATTGTATCTTCATCGATTTAATATCATCATTTTTTTCGAAAAATGTATAATTTACGTAAGCGGCCGCATTGCAGGCGAGTGCCACCAAATGAAGGGCGCCGAATTCCTTCACAAAACTTAAAATTCGACAACGTAAGAGCGCCCCTTGGTACCAGAGAGGAGGTTTTTTTTTTGCTTGTTAGCTGAAGAAACTAGAAACTTAAATAAATAACTAAAATTATATGCATAAGTTTGAGTTGAGCACTTGCACGCGGGCTTGGGGCGCCCAACTCAGGCTTGCAGGCGAAATAATATTGAATGAAATAATAATAATAATAATAGCAATGCTCACTTAATTTAAAAATTACTTATAAAGAAGAAGAAGAAAAAATATCCCTAATAAGAAGATAATTTTCTGGAAATTAGTATCTACTTAAAATATTTCAAATTTTTTTTTTTCTTTAAAACGGATATGTAAAATTTTGATAATTTTTCTTTTATTAGATTTATTTATCTAAATACCAAGAAATTTATCTTTCGCATTTTATAAGACTTTAAAAATAAAAAAATCGGGAAAATCAACTTAATTTTTCTCCTTTATTTTAATTTTTTTTGATTTTTTTTGAATCAATCACACACAGGTACACATACATATCCTTAACAAGTACTCAAAAAGTGTTTACCAAACCATTTACTTTTTAAATAATTTCACCATCAGTTTATTAAAAATTTTGAGTACCTATCTCCTTTTTATTTACATATACATATTTCATAAAATTTATTTTACATATATGTACATACAACATACATAATGTAAATGTTTATGGTACATTTATATTTAACATATGTGTTTTATGTCATATGAAAATAGAACGTTTTAACAAAAATATTTATAAAAATTATATAAACTTTTACATCAGTATATTATACACAGATACATTTATGTATAACAATATATATATTTTTGAATAACATGATATACACGATTGAAGAACGTGTCTCCTTTTAAAAGAATCAAAAACGATATAATTTAATTTACGTGGACTTTTAAAATGTTATAGATGAAAATGATGACAATGATGATGATAATATAAAATTGTATAAATTTATATATCTATCTATAAAATATGTAGGTATATTTATATATTATTATTATAAAAGCTAAAGATCTTTCATGTTATAATGTACAAGTGTATATACATATATGTATATATCTATCATAATATCTTTACTATTCTCCATCTATCTATTTTTATTTATCAGATATTGTAACGAAAATTTGATTATATGACGTCATTATATTAATGGCGACAATATTTACATGAAATTAGATTTTCTTCGATATTTCAAAAAGATCTAAAATAAATATACATACATATATTTTAACACACGCTCTTTTTTTTTTTCATATACATTTTACATGTATAAATATATAGAAGTACATTTATTTTTTTAAATGTCATAGAATATAGCTAAATATGTATACGTATATGTAGCTTTTAAAGATTCCTTGTTCTTGTAATGTTCTTTACATTTCGTATCTGATGGAAATGCAAAAATATAACTTTTTTTTTTTTATTTGTTCATTACTTTTATTTTTATTCAAAATAAAATATGAAACAAAAAAATATTCTTATACTTTTTTTTTTTTCATTTTGCAACTTCAAAAGAATAACAAAAAAAAAAAAAAAGCATAAATATTATATGAACATGCGAAAAAAAATAAATCACATACACACACACACATAATCTATTTAATTTTATTTTAATTTTTCTTGTCATTTTTTTTTTTTTTTTTTTTGACATGAACAAAGAAAATATTTTATAGAGAATATAATAGAAATATCTCAATATTATGTAAGTAATTAGTAAAATAACTTTTAATTGGATTTATGTTAGAAAAAAAAAAAATATAATAAAACTGAGTTTTTGAGTTAATTATATTTTTTGTTCGATAGTTTGATATTTATTTATAATTACATATATGGGGAATTCCATTTGTAACGGGTATGACATCCTGACTCTTAAATATTGAAAAAATCGTACAGCAATTGCATTCTGATTATACTTTTATGTTCTTAATATGCCTTTTCTAGTGAAAGCAAACGACGGTTACGATAAAACAGAAAACTTCGAATATTTCTAATCAGAATCATCATTTTAGTAGCATAACGGGTGTGTCGCTGACGATTTCGAATTTCATGGATTTCCATATATTTTACTGAATATCCTAAAATTTTCATAAAAAATTATTTTTAATTATACTGTAGTGTAGAACACTTGAAAGAATATTTTGGAAAAATTTGACTATAGTATTTTTCTTTTTGGAAGTCAGTATTGTGCTTATGGAGGCAGTACCCGATGAGTTTTTTGCATTGGTAATATTTAATTTAAAAGATTCACCTCGATTGAAATTGAGATCTGATCACCCCACACACGAGATAGATTTATTCAAACAATTTGTGAAAGAATATAGAAAAGTATGCCTATCTTGCCTAAAAAAAATAAATGTAACGGGTGTGACATATTTTGTAACGGGCGTGACAGCGAAACGAGTTTCTACTCATAAGTATCAAAAAATTTCTTTTTAATACTGTTCTCCATAGTGATATCGTATAAATAATTTTACACTAGATACACCAAAAATTCATATATACATATTATGTATATCTATCCAAATTAGCTTCATTCATATGAATTTTAAGTTTAAAAGTGGTCGATTTGCGTGGAATTCCCCAAATAGGTATGTGCAAATTGAAATTTTAAAAATATTAAAAGTTTTAATTAATAAGTTCCGTATCTAATATGTAATTATTTTTTTTGAATAAATTATGTAATTTAAATTGAATTTTATATTTAATTGTGATTCCAACCAAATGTTTGATTTGTTTTTTCTCGGTTATAAATTTAAATAAGCTTGAATGTTAAAAAAAAAAAACTTTTAAAACAAATATTTTTTATAAATAAAATGCAAAAGTAAAAAATTACTTATAAAGCCTCTGTAACTACGATGATATTCGAGTAAAGAGTTTTTCGAGGACGTTTCGGAAGTTTTTCAGTAACAGCTTGTTCTTTAAGTTTATATTTTCCGAATATTCCATCATATTTAATCATTTTAACGAAAGGATCGATTCTAGACAGGAAGCCTATTCACTGATCCTAAATCCGAAAATCCCATGTAAATCCGTTCTCGTTTACATACCCTAAAACTCTTTCCAAAATTTCACAATTACGTCACAAACAACGCTCTTACCCACAAAGTTATTTAGTCAAGTACATATATATATGTACGTAAAAGGACATATTCATCGTTCTATAGATACAATTCCATTGAAATTCAATAGAAAATTTGAAACATTATACCTAATTAATAGAGAATCATTTCCAAACTTAAAATACATTTTATGTTTTCCTCAAGGTTTGGAATGCAATTCAAGTTTTTTTTTGGCTTACATATATTGTTTTATTATAACTAATAGCCTAACCAAAATAGAACATTACGAGACGAAACGGTAAGAGCGAAAGTACATTAATAAATGATTCAACCATAATAGACGGTAACTCACGTTCGTTGAATTTCGTTAAAATTGAAATGTCATTTTTTCGTACGTTAGCTGCCATAAGAATCGTATTATTTAATGGAAGACGCCGTTGGTTAATGTTGTATTTTGGGTGAATCAATTAATTTGTATAGTTTCGAACGATAAAGTAATTACAGTTTTTTTTTTAAATTAATCGGTTTTTTTTATTCCTTATTTTTCTTTCCCTTCATTGATTTTTTATTGAATTTGGAATATTTTGGAGTATATATAAATCTATGATATTTTCCAAATTTTCTATAAGTTTTTTTTTATTTATTTTTCAAAAAAAAATCACAATATTTAACAAAATTGAAAATAGTATTTCACACAGTATAAACTGAAAATGTATACAAAAGCAAACGTTTTGTTACGTTTTCATTTGCGTGGGCAAAATGTCAAAATTACAGCACTTTTGCTTACGTTCGTTCAGTTCCTAACGTATCTTTATGTTCTATTTTGGTTAGGCTTTAAAAGAAAAATTTCAAATGAAAAAACACTTTTTCTCTTTTTATTCTTTTGGACCTTTAAAAAATTAAGCTATAATCTAAATAAATTCTACGAACTTCATATACTTCATACCTAATAAGACCGACTTTAGGATCAAAATAATGAAAAATATGATTATATTTTCCACTAAAAAATATGCATTACCGTTATATCACATACTCGAAATACTAAAATTTTAGAATCTTGGACTTAGACTGATTTGGGATTGATTATGGTAGTAGAGTTTAATTTTGACATAGTCTTGAGGCATGAAGTTAAACTTTGTATAAAAATAAAAAATAAAATTTAAATAAAATTGTTAAGCTACATTTAAAAGATTTTACAGATTCCCAAATTTAAAGAATTTCAAATTTTAATTTGTGAATTCTGATAAAAAATATCGGTTACATTTAAAAGGTTTAGTAAGAGATGCCTTTAAATGAAATTCTTTTAAGAAATCACTTTACTGTCTTTCACACTCAATTAATATTGAAAGAAAATCGAAAAAAAAAAAAGTAGAAGAAAAATTAGAAAGCAAAAAACTAGAAAGTAAAAAAAAAACAACAAAAAAATGCTTTTATGCTTTACGCAAAGTTTTTTTTTTTTTGCTACAATTTTCCACTCAATCGCTCATCAGAATAGGCATCCGTTAATCTATATATGTATATTAAAAAAAAAAACTTAAAAAAAAAAAGAATCTTTGAAAAAGTTTACTAAAAGAATATTTATAATTTTTGCCTTTCTTCATATATTTCTTTCTTTAATTTTTTTTATATATAATATATTTACCACATCATATACACATCAACAAACTTGTTAAAAAAATAAAAATAAAATAAAAGAAAATGTTGGAATAATTCTGTTTTAGTGCGACACTTTCCTCTTTAACACTCTATTTTTTCTTTTATATACAAGAGTATATGCCCTAAAGAACAATTCCATTTGTCATAAAAGGAAATGGACTAAACGCTTCAACGAATTTCAAGCATTTTCATAAAATATATACACTGTGTACATACGTTATATACAATTATATAGAATTTCATATAATACATATAGTACATAATGCATTAATAAAATAATATGCCTATATTTATGTATATGTATGACAAAAAAAAAAGGATAAACTTATTTTATTCTTTTAATAGATTGGTTATGACACAATGTCATCCATCTAACACACCATTCATACACATGTACATGTACATGTATTAAATTTTTGTATAAACATTTTTTTTTCTCTTATTTAATGATGAATAAAAAAACTTTCAAAATCTGAACTATACATATACTCTATAATAAATTTAAATTTTTCAAATCCTTTTCATCCGTTTCACAATAATTTTAAAAGATTCTTTTTAAATCGTTTAAATTTTAAAAAGTTAACCGCCTTTTTCTTGACCAATTTTTCCATCATCATTAAAACTTCAGATACTTTTCATGTAGAAAATTTGAGATAAACTTTTTGAAAAAAAAAAAAAACAAACAAAAGAACCCTTAAATTTCCTTTATAAAATTATTTTTTATTTCATTAGAACTCTATAGGATATTTTTATATATCATCGTCGTTCTGTAAAATATTCACTAAGTTCAAAATGATCGCTAGATAAGCGAAAATGATTATTAAACTCAACTCGAATTTCTAAAATTTCCAAAAAGTGAACTAATGACACTCGAAAGTTTTTTCACCGGACACTCTTCTCTTAAAATACTGTCGAATAAAAATGGACATTGAGGAGAACCATAATTATAGATTCTGCGAAGAGGAACCAGAAACTATACAGCATATATTTTGTGGTAGTGTTAGGATATAATAATACGTCCTATATCCTGGGGCTAAACAATTGGATCAAATTTACCTAACAACACATCACCTAAAAACCAGCATTAGGGTATTACAAAAGATTTAACATGGGTCGCAATAATGAGGAAACTAAACATCCCATCTCTAAGACTGATTTCTAGTCTAATCTGATTGTGAGTCCAAAATGATACTTTTGAAATGATGAACTGTAAAATTTCAGAATCATATTAAAAATCAATACTGTATTTCAATTTAAATGAAAATTTTTCTAACAAATCATTTCGTCTGTAGTTGACTTTTCACAAAAATAAATTTGAAATTTGGGCATTTTTGTTGTTGATATATTTTCGCCACCTCATGGACATAGTGAGTTTTCACAGAATAATAACGATATCCACTTGAAAAAAGAATATTTATTATAGCTAAACAGCTTTTTAATGATAAAAAGCATACACCGCGATAAATTTCCACAAACTAACAAGAATTTTTATTTTTATTTTTAAAATTTTATATAGGCGCATTCCTAGTACCGTATTGTATTATGTTGTTAGTCGGTGGAATACCACTATTTTATATGGAATTGGCCCTTGGTCAGCATAATCGAAAAGGTGCAATAACTTGTTGGGGTCGGCTTGTCCCTCTTTTTAAAGGTAACATTAATACTTTTATTAGTTTTCTTTTTCGTATTATTATTATTTTTTCTTCTTTAAGTAAACATTTTTTGTTATTTTTAAATTAAGGACTTTTACTTTCGATTTTATATATTTTACATATAATTTTTTTTTTTCTTATTCAGGTATAGGTTATGCTGTCGTACTTATTGCCTTTTATGTCGATTTCTATTATAATGTTATTATTGCTTGGTCGTTAAGATTCTTTTTTGCATCATTTACAAGTGTTCTACCATGGACATCATGTACAAATTCATGGAATACAGCGGATTGTAAACCAGTACGTTTAAAATTCATCATTTTGTTTTTAGTTTTTCTTTTTTCCTATAATTATTATTATTTATTTATTTTTTTTTTTTAAATTTTTCTATTAAAGTTCGGTATTGTTCATTTAAATCAAACAATTTATAATGAAACATTCGGATTAAATCAAACTATTACTAATGAAACTGTTACAATTTTTTCTGGAGAGAAACTTCAATCAGCTGCCTCAGAATATTTCAAGTAAGTAGTAATACAAATATTACTGTAGGTGCATGTATGACAGAAGGGCTTAAAATCCTTTGACTGATAACTGAGAGGTGTGTCGGTCGGTCAGTCGGTGTGTGGTATCAAAACGGCACAGTTAATGCTATTTGGGTCTTCGGAAATAATCCAAAGAACCGCCACATAAACCAACCAACCAACCAATACAAATATTCAATTATTAATTTTTATTTTTTTATTTCTAATAAAATACTGAAAAAATAATTTTTCTCTATTTTGTTTTTTTTTTTTTTTTTCACATTTTATATAGTCGTTATATTTTAGAATTAAATGAAAGTGATGGAATTCATGATCTTGGAGCAATTAAATGGGATATGGCAGTTTGTTTACTTGTTGTCTATTTAATTTGTTATTTTTCATTATGGAAAGGAATTAGTACATCAGGAAAGGTAAAATATAGATCGAGAGAAAATAAAACAAACAATGAAGAAACAAAATTAATATTGATGGTATTTTTTCTAATAATTTTCAATTAGGTTGTTTGGTTTACAGCATTATTCCCATATGTTGTATTATTAATTTTATTAATACGTGGTATTACATTACCTGGTTCAGCAATGGGTATACAATATTATTTAAATCCAAATTTTGAAGCAATTTATAAAGCATCTGTATGGGTTGATGCAGCAACACAAGTATTTTTTTCATTAGGTCCAGGTTTTGGTGTTTTACTTGCATATGCATCATACAATAAATATCATAATAATGTTTATAAGTATGTATTTTGATTTTTTTTGTCCAAATTATCTATAAAAAATTAAAATCAATTTTTTGTTTTTTTCTTCTTCTTCTTCTTTGATTACAGAGATGCACTTTTAACAAGTTTCATTAATTCAGCAACAAGTTTTATTGCTGGCTTTGTGATATTCTCAGTTTTGGGTTATATGGCACATTCATCTGGACAACATATTGAAGATGTTGCAACTGAAGGACCTGGTCTTGTTTTTGTTGTTTATCCAGCTGCAATTGCAACAATGCCTGGTAGTACATTTTGGGCATTAATATTTTTTATGATGTTATTAACACTTGGTTTAGATAGTTCAGTAAGTTGTTCTGTTTTGCATAATTGTAAAGTTTTTTTTTTTTTTTAAATTTTCATTACAAAAAAAAATGAATTTAATAATTTAATTATTAATACATAGTTTGGTGGATCTGAAGCAATTATAACAGCATTAAGTGATGAATTTCCAAAAATTGGAAGAAATCGTGAAATTTTCGTTGCTGGTTTATTTTCATTATATTTTTTGGTTGGATTAGCAAGTTGTACACAAGGTGGTTTTTATTTTTTTCAACTTTTAGACAGATATGCAGCAGGTTATTCAATATTAATAGCTGTATTTTTTGAAGCAATTGCTGTATCATGGATTTATGGTATATATAGTACATATTTGTTTTTATGTTTTTTTAAATATTTTATTTTAATTAACTTGAAATTATCATTTTATAGGAACAAAACGTTTTTGTAATGATATTCATGATATGATAGGTTTTACACCAGGCTTATATTGGAGAGTTTGTTGGAGATTTATTGCTCCAATATTTTTATTATTCATTATTGTATATGGTTTAGTCGGTTATGAACCATTAAGTTATGAAGGTTATACATATCCATCATGGGCAAATGCATTAGGATGGTGTATAGCTGGTTCATCAATGATTATGATACCAATAGTTGCTGTTTATCAAATTATAACAACTCCTGGTAGCTGTAAACAGGTATGTATACAAAAATTTTGGTTTTTTTTCTTCATTTTTTTCTATTCAGATATAACAAAACCTTTCCTTATCATCATGTGATCTCATAAAATTTCTTGAATTTTTCTTTTTATATATTATACAAGATATTAATTACACATTAAGCATATGTATGTATGTATAATAAAACACTGAGCCCAACACTGAAATACATACATATGTAAACTTTTGTAAGCCTAAAAAATATTTTTCCGCAAGTTGATCTTATTTATTTGATGGACTTCATTGGAATATTGTTCTTGATTATTGTTTTATGTTTCATTTCATTTTATATTTTATAATTTTGTAAATTTCTTTCGTTTTTCTTAAGCGTTTTCGTACATTAACAACACCATGGCGTGATCAACAAACAAATTTAAATGGTGTTACTACTGAACCAACTCAAGTTCGATTAACTGCTGCTAAAGAAGGTGAAGAAGTCTGAGGCCGACCATTTGCTAGATTTAATGTGTATTATGTTTAAAAAATTAATAAAGCAGACATTTTAAAGAATTAAATGAAGAAAAAAAAAACTAATACACAAAAACAATTAGTTATTTTTAAGGAAAATATTAAAATTTAAATATATATACATATATACAGATAAATTATATTTAATGTAGAATTTACGTAATCGTAGTTTACTAAATAGATTTAAATTTTTTTAAATGTTTTTTAATACTTTTTTTTTTATCCTAGTTGAAAATATTAAAAAAGAAAAACAAGTAAAAAAAAAAAACAGGAGATGTAACTAGTAATAATCAATAAACATATATTGTAGAACAAATAAATAACATTTTATTAATTAATAAAAAATAAAACAATTTATATTTATCTTTATTATGTAATAACATTGGAAAAAGAAAAGAAAAAAAAAACAAAGTGACAATGAATAAAAATCTCTCATTGCTTGATTTAATTTGTAAATATATACAATCAAGTGTTTAAATAATGAGAGAAAAAAATAATTTATACTGTAATTATATATATATATTTTAGTAAGTACATAAAATAAATGGCATTTTTAAAATAGATAAAATGCTTTAAATACAGTTAAAAAAAATCTTGTTATTTCTTTTAAATTTATTTTGTTGTTTTATTTTCATAGTAGTTAAGTAGTAATTAATTTGTAATATTAGAAAATTTTCAAATAATTAACATATATGTATATATATGATTTAAAAAAAAAAACCTATTAAAATGCTGTGTTTGATAATAGATTGCCACAATAAATGAACAAATAGAATAATATAAAAAAATAAATTAATACAAAATATTTAATATTAGAAAATTAAAAACACATTTATGTGCTTATTATATAATGAATCATTTAAAAAACTATATATACTCGTATATATCTAGGATCATAATTTAGAAAAAAAAAAAAAAAACAATTAAAAAAATACTATTAAAAATTTATTGTGTTACTTGTACATATTACACACATAAAGAAAAGTTATTGGTGATTAGCTTCAAATTTTTAAATTATAGAAAAAAACCATGTGTTTTTACTTGACAAAAAAAAAAAAAAAATAAAAGTAAAAACAAAAAATATACATAATTATATACAATATAAAGAAAAAATTTAAATAAAACGATTATTGGTTATTAGTAAGAATGTTGTAATCGTTTAAAATAATTTTAAAAGAAAAGTTAGAGTAAAATACTTATATAAGAACATATTTTACGTTCTTGTTTTGTTGATTTTTTCCAATAATTAAAATAATATTTTCTGTATGTGTTTAACAAATTACCAATATGATTATATTAAATCGATTTAACATTTTCTCATACACACACACACACACACACAAATATATATTTAAGGGAAAAATTTAGAAAGAAAAAAAATAACTCAAATTTTCATTCAAATTTGAGAGAGATTTTTATTTTATATTTAAAATTGAAGAAAATAAATTTTTTCCAACATTCGCGCAAATTAGATTATATATGCATGTATGTAATAGGATATATGGTAGCAATGTACATTATGTATACAAAAGATGAAAAAAAAATAACGATAAAAATCCTTTAAATATAGAGAAAAATTTTCACTTTTTCTTGTTATATTAGAAACATTATCCAGATAAAAGGATTTAAATTTAAATTTAATTTGATTGAATAATATCATGGAATAAAATTTAAAAAAAATTGAACTTCAACACTAATTCTTTGGTTAAAGATTGAGGTACTCAGAGCAAAAAATGACCCAAATGAAAATCTTTAAAAAAAAATTGTTGTTTATTTGAAAAATTCAAAAGAAATACCTAATAATAATTTATATGAATTTCGCGGTATTAGGAATAAAAAATTCAAATTAATGTAGAATAAGATCATTTCTTGGGCTATGTGAATCTCAATCAGATAATTTTAAACATTTATTTTACACAAAATTTCTCATTCAGCCATTGAGAAATTTTGAATATAATTTTAAAAGAACAAAAAAACAAATTTCTGTAATAATAAAATTATAATTTTTATATACAATACTCACCCATATTTAAAATTAAATTATAATTAAAAATTTAATACGAAAATAAAAATCATGACAAATTTAATAATTTACTACGCTATAATGTACTTATAAGCAAAAATGTATTCACTACACAAAACTTTTTAAAATTTCATTAAAATATTACATTATATCCTCCTTTTTAATTTCAATTATTTTTGTAAAAAAAAAAAAAAAAAAAAAAAAATCGAAAAAGAGATACAAATATTTTATCATATTCTTCTTCCTTATCAAAATTATTATCAATTTTTCTTTCAATTAATTATTTTTTGTTTGTCCTTTGAAATTCGAATTATATACATATTTGAAAAATATCCGAATTTTAGATATTCAAAAATCAGCCATTTTGAATAACTGAAAAACATATTTGGACTAGGAGTATATTGTTAAAAAAATTCATATACCTTTGTTTTTGTTTTTATTTTTATTTTATTTTATAATGTGTTGGTAAAAAAATGAAATATTTTATAGTGAATAAAAAATAAAATAGTAATGTTATTATTTAAAAAGGAAATAACATGTATTAATTTTATTTTTATAAGAATTTTATTTCAAATAAAGAAAATTACATTGTATTAAATTAATTTAGGATTTAAAGTTCACAACCAATTTTTCATTTCCTTTTTTTTTGGCTTAAGTTGAGTCTTCATCGTAATCTAAAAAAAGAAATGAAAGAAGTTTTTCCGTATGAGCAACATTTCCAATTTAATCTTTCATATCATTCTCATTACCTTATTTTACTGATGCCTTTTTCTCTCCAACAAGGCGAATTTCTTCTTTAACTGCTAATAATTTGATCTCAATATTATCTAACTTTTCTAATATCCTATCCAAATAATGGTTTTCAATTTCATTATCCTCAACTTCATTGATTATGGTTAATTGGATATTATTTTCAAATGATGTTAGTTTTTTTAATAAATCGTCGCACGTGTTTAATAGCTGTTTTTGTACAACTTTATAATTTGGCATTTTTGAATTTTTATTTTTTTACTTTTTATCAACTTAATTTTTTATTAGAAAATTTAGAAAATAAAATTCGTTCTTTTTTAAAACAATTAACTTGTATAATAATGCCAATACGATTGAGCAAAAAAAAAAGAAATTAGGTAATTTTCCTATTTTAAAACAAAATTCATTTGTTTTTTGAATAAACTTGCAAGGCCAATGTGATCGAGAAAAAATAAATTTAGGTAATTTTCCTATTTTAATATAAAATTCGTTCATTTTTTAAATAATAAATTTGCAATGCCAATGCGATCGAGAAAAAAAAAAGGAAATTTAGGTAATTTTCTTTTTTGAAAATAAAATTTGTTCGTTTTTTAAAAACTGTGGCGCTAAATAACACGTTCCACAAAATTATTTCACAATGGCAACGCTCTCTTTCCATAAAACGTAAAATTAATTTATCGACTTTTATGCCCACTTTTAACAGTCAACACTTAGGTATAGGATAATACATATTAGTAAAGGGAGATTTCACGCTTAAGCTTTTCTTAAGTATTAACATTTTTTAGCTTGTCTTATTAATATAATAATAAATACAATTTAATAAATTTTTTAATATAGCTGAAATTATTTCAGTTGAAGGTTCATTGCGCATGTTTTACATGGCGTAGTGATCTTCTTGTGTATACATATACGAAAGAAGAAACCTGTTTGTTAGAATTCACAACAACAAAAATGCATGTGTGTAAGTATCTTTTCTTCTGCGCATGCCAACGTAGTACAATACGAAACTTCAACTCTTTTGGGACAAGCTATATCCTACAATTAAAGTTGTAGGGTGCTTTCATGAATGCGTCGTCAACATACGTTGTTAGAATAAATAAAAACGATTGAGCTACGTAGAGCGTTCCAAGTATAGCGTCAAATGACTATAAATACGTGTTCATGTTCGTATGCATACTACATATTATTAATCTATTTAGTGTGTGTAGTAGCTAAGAACAGAAAAAACGACATTCGACTCGACTGGGAATCGAACCACAGTCCTCTATTTTGCCGGGATAGTGCGCTTACCAATGCGCCACCGAATGTCATGTCGTTCACTGTTCTTAGTTACTACTTAAACATTGTTATTCAAATCTCCTACACGTGTTATTGCAATTCAAGTAAAGTAAGTGCAAACCCAAACCAAACCAGTCTTCTTTCAGCTTCAATAACCGGTTTTTTAGAAGAGAAAAGGCGAATTGTAGTACAGTTTATCCAAAAGTGGGGATAAAAAACCGGTTGTTGAAGCTGAAAGAAGACTGGTTTGGTTTGGGCCAATGAGTGAAAGTGAGATGGGTAATTGAATGAACGAAAATAATGCATATATACATATGTCTCACTCTAAGAGAATTAACGAAATTTGTTTCGAGCACACATGAAACAAGAAGTTGTACAGTCCATATTTTATATAATGTCAATGGTCACGACTCACGATATTGAAAATGGGAATTTTCAGTAAAAGTGCCTGGCAACACTATTCATAACCTAAAACACGTGCATTTTTAACTCTAAACGGAAGGTAAATAAGTTAAAGGTGATTTTAAATTTAGTTTTCATATTTTAGACTTAAAAATATAATTTAAAAATGGGCAGAAAAGCGAATTATTCAGAAAAACCTTTAAAGGGTCCTGGCAGAAAAGCCAAGAAACAAAAGCCACCAACATTTCTTAACAAATCTTTTGGTAATTATCTTCAAAGTTTTTTTTTATAATTTTTTTGTTACACTAAATATTAATTAGAATAAATTGAAAATTTTAGAATCATCAACCAATTACTTGAATGATAAAACTTAAGATACATTTTTCTTTGTGTTCATAATTTAAAATGTGTTCCTAATGCTTAATTATATTTTCAGCTCCTGTACAGGATAAAGATGAAAAGAAATTAACACATCGTCAAAAGCAAAGAATGGTAAAACGTTCAGCTAAAAAAGTGAAAAAAGAAAAAACATTATTGAATAAGAATAATAATAAAAACAATTATGAAGAATCGATTAGTAAAAATGAGTTAGAAAATAGTAAAAATCAGAATAAAATGAAATCAAAAAGTATTGTAGGATTTACTGATGAAAATCAAAGTTGGTTAAAACCAAAATTAAAGTCTGAAAAGGTAAAAAAAATGTTAACTGAGAAAAGTGATGAAGAAAATAAAACTGAACAGAATGATGATAGCGATGATGAAAATTATGAAGTGCAAAATTCAGAAGATTTATCTGATGAAGAGATATCTGATAATTACAATAATGATGTTGATGATAATAAAATAGTAAGTGATAACGATGAAGATAGTAGCGATGATGATGATCAGTATGGTAATAATGGTGATGAGAATTGTAAAGTGCAAAATTTAAATGATTTGTCTGATGAAGATATATATGATGATGACAAAAGTAATGAGGGCAGTGATGATGAGGATGATAGCGATAGTGATGCCAATGGTGATGAAGAGAATAATGAGAATGATGATGATTTATTGCCTATTGAACGTGCTAATATAAAACTTAAAGCAAAACAAAAAGAAGATCGTAAATTAGCAGACGAAGAACTTGAAATGAATGTTCAAAATCAAGAAATTTTTCAATTTCCTGATGAAATTGAAAATGAAGATAAGACGTTAACATTACAGGATGTTCAACAAAGAATCAAAGATGTTATGCTCGTTTTATCTGATTTTAAAAAATATCGTCAACCAAATAGAGACCGTAAGGATTATATTGAACTTCTGAAAAAAGATTTATGTCTCTATTATAGTTATAATGAATTTTTAATGAGTAAATTAATGGATATGTTCTCAATTAGTGAACTTATGGAATTTTTAGAATCATCTGAGGTAATTTCAAATTTTTTATAAAAAAGCTTATTGAAATAAGAAGAAAAAGTTTTTTAATATTTTTTAAATATGAATTCGCCTACATTTTTTTGTTTTTTGTTTTTTATTTTTTTTATTTATATTTCAAGGCTCCACGACCTGTAACCATACGTACAAATACTTTAAAAACACGCCGTCGTGATTTAGCTGCAGCATTAATAAATCGTGGTGTTAATTTGGATCCAATTGGAAAATGGAGTAAAGTTGGTTTAGTTGTTTTTGATTCACAGGTTCCATTGGGTGCAACACCAGAATATTTAGCTGGGCATTATATGATACAAGGTGGATCAAGTTTTTTACCAGTGATGGCATTGGCACCGCAAGAAAATGAAAGAATTTTAGATATGTGCGCAGCACCAGGTGGTAAAAGTTCACATATTGCAGCAATTATGAAAAATACTGGTGTATTATTTGCAAATGATGCAAATCGTGATCGTCTTAAAGCAGTTGTAGCAAATTTTCATCGTTTAGGTATTATAAATGCTGTTGTTAGTTGCGAAGATGGTTGTAAATTTAATAATGTTATGACGGGTTTTGATCGTATATTACTTGATGCACCATGTACGGGAACTGGTGTTGTTGCAAAAGATCCAAGTGTAAAAACATCGAAAACAGAAATTGATGTACAACGTTGTTACAATTTGCAACGTAAATTAATTTTAACAGCAATCGATTGTTTAAATGCAAAATCACCAACTGGTGGATATTTAGTTTATTCTACATGTTCAGTTTTACCAGAAGAGAATGAATGGGTTATTGATTATGCATTACGTAAACGTAATGTTAAATTAGTACCAACTGGTTTAGATTTCGGTACAGAAGGCTTTACAAAATACCGTCATCATAGATTTCATCCTAATATGAATTTAACACGTCGATATTATCCTCATACTCAAAATATGGATGGTTTCTTTGTTGCGAAATTAAAGAAATTTTCAAACGTTATTCCAGAAACAAAAGATGATAATGATGAAGATGCTGAAGAAAATAATGAACAACAAGAACAAGAAAATGTTGAATCAGAAACAGAGAATTCTGATAAAAATGATGACAATAATGAGAGTATAATAAAAGTAAAAGGTAAATTGAAGAGAAAAGCTGGTAAACCAGTTTTGACAGATTTTGATGTTGAATTAAAGAAAAAACGTAAATTAGAAGAAACGAAAAAATATGTAGCTAAAGTTTTTGAGAAACCAAACATTTTTAGTTCAAAGAAAACACAACAACAATCACAACAACAAGAGAATTTAAATAAAAAAGAAAAGAATGAAAACCAACCATCACAAGAAAATCAGCAACAAAACCAAAAAGATGAAAATAACAAAACAATTGAAAATGGTCAACAATTATTATTGAAAATAAAAAAGAAGAAAAATAAAAATAGTCAACAAAATATATTTTTAAATGGAACACAAGCTACTTTAAATGAAACTCAACAAACTGAAAAAAATCAATCAACAAAGGATAAAGGTAATCAAATACGTAAAAAGAAAAAAAATCAACAGCATCAACAAAAACAAAAAAAAACAATTTCTGATATTAATTTTAAAAATGAGTCTAAGGTGAATAGTTTCGTTAAACAAGGTAAAATGCAAAAAAATAAAAAAAACAGAGGGTAACTTCATTGAACATACTTCTTCATAGAATACAATTTTAATTGTAGGACATTACAATTTTTTATTAAATTGTATATATTATTATATTATTGAGACAAGTTAAATAAATATTTTTTAAAATAATATTCAAAAGGAGTTTAAAGATTTCAAAAAAAGCACTTCGTAGCATTTTATTTTTCGCCACCTGTGTCCTGCATTTAACTTGCTAGGTAGAAGGGCAAGGGCTAAAAAGGTGGTGACATTCGAAAATAATCATGGTAGTTACCATAACCAAAACTATATCTTCCATGTTCGAAAAGCCGTCAAATCTGGGGAACGGAGAAGCCAAGCGAAATTTGCATGTTTCGAAGTAATTAGGTCACCGAAAAGCTCGAAGAATCTTCACTGTCGTCCTTGCCGTGGTAATAATTATTGTACCAATTGAATCTTATATGGAAACAACTTGAGATCGGGTTTCAAAATTCGTCTTAGCGATGTTCTGGGGATGTGGGGAGTAGCGGAACGAAAGTGGGATCATCGTTGACACCCTGTCGTACAGCCTGTACAGCTTTTTCATTTAGGACAGGTCGATGAACATTTGGTCGTAGTTGATCACATACTGCACTCCGCTCCTCAAAACGGGTCACTAATAAGTTTCTAATCATGTTTTATTAAAAATGGTTACGGTATTTACTTTGTCTTGTATAACAATAGATCGTCGCGAAAAATAATAAAATTCAATAATCAAAATAATTATATATTCTGCAAATAAAAAAAATAAAAAAATGAAAACTTACAAATTTTAAAAAACAGTCGGTCTAAGTTGGCCCACCCTGTATTATACATCATACTATGTATGTACATACTACATACATATAAATATAACGCTGTTGAATATTGGGAACAAATGAAGTATTGTCGGATAAAACAACTTATTTTTATCTTATAATCTCATTTTCCCCCTTATTTTATGGTACTTTTTTACCTGGTACTGCCATAAATTTTCTTTCTTTACTCATGGCAGTACCAAATATCAGTCACAATAACCAGAGAAATAGGGGTAAAAGAATATATTTTCAAAACATTTTTCTTAAAATTTAATAAAAGAATGCATTACAATTTATTAGAAACATAATAATAAAGGTTTACAAATCGTTTCATTTTGGAAAAAATTGCATGAAAAGGCTAAAAATGAACTTTTAAGTGAGTAACTTTGAAGTCCTTTTCCTCAAAAACTATTGAAGATACAGCGAGAGATTCGAATTAAGGACATCCAAAGTTACTAAGAAACGAATTTTCATGGACTTACGACAGATGTAAGTGTGTCAAAAACATACTTAGAAATTTTCAATTTAAAATTAAAAAAATTTCGATAAAACAGCTCTTTTTAAATTTGTCGTTCATTTTTTCCATAGAACTTTTATAAAAAACTAACGTTAAGTCTAACGAAATTTTTGAAATTAGATTAGAATAAATAAACGCAGCAAATTTGAAGTTTCAATCTGTTATGTAAACGAAGCGACTGTCAAATTATCATTGATTGACACTTGACAATCTGACAGTATAGGAGCAATTCCCGCCACTTTATATCAATCGTTCCGTTTGCAATTGTAAGTTTTTTCCAATTTGTTTTAGATTTTCCAGATAATTTTCAGTTTAAATTATTAATTGTATTTCAAATTACATATTGAAAAAATAAAAAATTTTCTGTGGTAAATTCAAAATTTCTTTTAATTGAATCAAAAAAATTTTTTTGTTTTACCAGCCTAGCCTGCCTTTGTTGCGAAAAATATTTATTAAAAATTAAGAATTTTCACGAAAGATTAAAAAAGAAAAGTGAAGTAAAGAGCACAAGTTACAAAGTACGTATAAAGAACGCTTGGAAATTTTGATTTTAGAGATACCTACTTGCATGAAAAAGAAAAGGATTTGTTGGTAAGTTTGTCAATCTTTATGGTTGCATTCAATTTTATATATTATACTTATTTTTCATCTTTATTACTTATGTGGATGTGTTCATTAATTTTATTTAAAAAAAAAATACTTTTTTGAATTTATTAATTATGTACAATGAATGGAAATGATAAGAATAGATTTACAACTTCAAAGGAAATTTATTAATTTTGTTAATTTTTTAAAGTAATTCAAACAAATTTAAAAGGATTATGTTAAATTATGATGCGTTACTGTAATACAGAAGTTAATTATATTAGGAGGCGGTATGAATTTGATTCTTTTAATGTTAGATATCACTATTGGATTTTACTCTTAAATCATTTACATATCTATAATAGATATACAATTTTATTTATATGAAAATTAATCTTATTTCAAAAATAAGTTCATTGAAAAATAATTTCCTTTTCATCGTTCAAACCTCGAATATTACTTAGATTTATATATGGAATAAAAAAATATAAATTTTTGAAGTGTTTTCTGATACTATTGAATAAGAACTAAAAATATATACATATAGGACATATTGAATTTCTTATAATTAATTTATGAAACATATTTTTTCCCTTTTAAAGTTGTTTCATATCAGAGCTGTCGTTTGAGATTTTGGAATAGTAATAGTAGTATGTACAAAGTACAGAAAAAAGGAGCATGTTTTATACAACAACAAATTAACGGGCTCACAATGCCATTTATATCTGAATTTTTATAAAGATTATTTAATTAAATAAGATTACCTTATATCAACAAATAAAAACATCTTTTAGTTAATATTAATAGAAGTGTGACTGTTTTTCTATTGATATAGGACCGCTATTGTTACAAACTAGGAAATTAGTTTTTTCGGTAGAAGGAACACAAAATTTAAATTTTATAAATTTTGTTTTGATTTTAAAAAAAAGGAATACAAAACTTGAAGAAGTAGTACAAGAGTACGCTTATTAAAATCTGAATACAATAATTCAGATAACTCAGAAGTCAAACGACAGCACCGTTTCAAATAACTACTTATTTTCTTTTTATTTAGATCATCATTAACTTTGTCAATTTTCTTTCTATAATTTGATATTGTTTTTCTTTTGATTTCTATGTAATAAAATATCCTATATATAAACTCCCGTTCTATACCATTTAGTTTTTCTACAATAAATAAATAAAAATCAATTTATTTTTACTAATAATAAAATTTAAAAATTCATGATGTAACTATTTCAACAAACACTTTTTCCTTTCTTGAAAAATGAAAAATAATAATTTTCCTATTGAATATGGTGGAGGCGGCCAAGGCTCAAAGAACTGTAGTGCCAAGGAGATAGATATTGAATATGGTGCATTCTTTAAACTTTTTTTTTTTAAATAAATTGTTGTAACATATATTGTTAAAGGCACATTGTATGTATGTATATGTATTCCTATAGTGGCGAAAAAAAATAGTTATATAATTAGTCAAGTAATTAGTTTTTGGCAATGGTAACTGTTTCTAAACAAAGATTAAAATCTACATACATATGTTATATATGTACATATGCATGTACAGAAAGAAAATCCATTAACATGATGAATGTCATAAGAGACAAGCTATGAACTCCATCTTGCATTCCTTATAGAATGCATTCTATAATCAGTTACAGTTTACTTAGAATGACTTCGATAACTCATTACATAGTATGTAATTATTATTGTACAAATAATTATTGTTAATTAGTTTCATAATTAATTCTTTAGAAGTAAGTATACCTAATAAGTAATCCTATAATGAAGTATTGTTAAAAATATATACCTATGTACATATACTTTTTAAAATTTGGTTCCATTACCGTGGAATTTAGAATAATATCCTGGGCGGGCGGGCAGTGTACGAAGCAGTCGAGTGTTGGCTTTTGACGTCTAAGTTCATTTAGCTTTGAATGAGTACCAGTTCACTTTGAGTTGGGTATAAGGTATAAGTGCTCGGTATTGAAGTAGTTTGGTGGCTCTCTGCTTAGAGACCATAAGCTAAGTCCACAAAAAAATACAAAAAAATATTAGTACCAAGCCCTGTCATACAAATAAAATTCGTTCTCTACCAAAAAATTTAGTGGTTCGCATTCCACTTTGAACTGTAGGTACATGTTTGACAGAAGGGTGTACAACCCTTTGATTTGACAATTGCGAGGTGTGTGGTTTCAAAACGGCACGGTTAGTGCTACAATTGGGTCTTCGGAAGTAATCCTCAGAACCGCCACGTCAGTCAACCAACTATCCTTGTCAAATACTTAATTTTTGTATTACGTTACAAGTACATACATATCATTAATTTGTAGTCACTCGTTAAAAGCATTATATTTTTGCAGAGAAGTAATGTTATTGGACTTTTTCTTTTGAATATGGAATAAGATAACATTACAGACTCATTACAGAACTAATTACATTCGTATAGACTCATTATATCGCTACTGGGATGAACAATGTATACAAATTGTTAATACAAACCGAATATATAAATAATATTTGTTTGTTATTGTTACGTACATATCTACATAAAAATATATTATATAGTATAGTTCAAATTTTTTAATAGAGAATAAAATCGTGGCTAGTAAAGCTTTAATCTCAGCAGATCATTTATGGATTAAAATGAGGTTAATATCCGGTAGACACAATCTCAGTTAGAAGTGCTTTTATAATTTTAATATAGAGTATAACATAATCTAACATAAATGTATAGACTAAAGTATCTATTCTATATGGTATGTATAGTATCTATATATTCTATAATGTAATAATAATGATGGTATATAAGTATATGGAGAAGTACGACTTCACCAAAATTTCTACAATACCGCATAAAGCAATCAACAACCAATATATTTGAAAATAATAATACATAATAAAAAATTTGAAAAAAAAAAAAAACAATAAAAAAAGTAAAAATAGAAACAACAACAAAAATGTTTTATCTGTTATTATTTTTGTGCATTTTATATATAGTTTTAGAATGTACAAATGTATGCATACATACAATAATTATTATACTTTAATGCTGATGCATTACTACTTGTTGTAGAAAAATTTCTATATTAAGTCTAAAAACAGCATCCAATATGTTATATTTAAATGCATATATGTATATATAATTTTTTTTACACATATATATATTATGTAGTTTTCCTATTTTATTACAGATAAAGAACAAGAACAATTTGTTTTTCATGGGTATATGTAAACGAATTTGTATTAAGTAAATTTAGTACCTTAGATTAAATGATGATGATGATGTGTTACAATATAAAATGATGAGGAGGGTTGCATTTTAGAAATATTATAATCAATGTATCTTTTCATTTACATACATATTAATTTTTACTTTTTAGTTATTTTCTTATTTTTTTTTTTTTGTCTTCAAAATTCTTTGCACAAGAAGAACAAAGTGTTTTTTTTTTTATTAAATTAAATGTTATTGTTGATTTTTAAAGAACAGAAATTAATAATTAATATTTAAAATTCAGATTAATTAATTTGTTATTTTTTTTTTCTCTCTCGAACGGAAATTGCAGTTTAATTTCTATGCTAATCTTCTGTGATTTAGAAGTCTTTTTTTTTTTTTATTATACTGTTTGTTATTTTATTTTACTTGAATTAAAAAATGAATAAATTTTTCTTAATTTCATAACATGATCAATGTGTAAAAATGTGTATTTTTTAAAATAATATAATATATATACATATACGTATTAAGTTTATTCAATTGCAAATTTTGAAAAGAAAAAAAAAACGTAAATATATGTAATATCAAAAATATGTAAATAAGTAATGATGATATCTCAGAGGATGTGGTTTTAAGGAGTACTTTCATACATTTATATTAACGTAATCCAAAGTAATAATCGTTTTATTTACCTTGGTATTATGTATTTTTTTTTCTTCAGAATTTTTAAAATTCTTCTTGTGTTTAAAATTGAATAAAGAGGTAAGTGTTTTTGCTTCATATCTTGAAACATAAATTAATCTTGAGTAAAACAAAAAAAAAAAAAGGAAAAGAAAAAAAACTTTTTTTATCGTTGTTAAAATTCATAATAAAGAAATTTTCTACTTTTTTTTTAAAAAAAATTTTATTTAATTTGTGATATAGATTTATTTAAGAGAAACATTTTTTTTTTTTTTTCAAATATAATGCATGCATCACAAAGTAAATTTCAATTTTTATTAAAAAAATGATAAAATAATAAAATTGTATGCGTAATGTATTTATTTTGATTGTTGTCATGTACCTACATATGTTATAAGAAATTTTTTTTTTTTTTTTCGAATCATCATATTAAAAAATTATGATAATAATTAAAGCATAATAAAATAATTTAAATAATTTACATGATAAGATAAAATAGATTAAAATATTTACAAAAACCAATTTTTCTTTCTTCTCTTGTATATATATTAAACGTATACATAATTATGTATAGTATGTATTTACAAGTGTTTGCAAATTTTTACAATTTTTTTTTTTTTTTGCAAAATTTTATTCATTAATTTTTATTTTTACAAAATTAAAACTTTAACAATTTTAAAGAAAAATATTGTTTTTTTCTGTGCTTGTTATATTCCTCATGGTAACAAAGCGCGCCTCAAATATTTATACATATTTACTACTTGAGGTTTTTTAAATTTCAAGTGAAATGCGAACCACTGAAATTCGTTGGTATAGAGAAACGAATTTATTTTGTATGACAGGACTGGACCGATATTTTTGTATAGTTGATTTTATGTAAGTACTTGCTTATGGTCAAAGTCAAGTAAGCAGAGTCACTAAACTACTTCAGTACCGAGCATTTTATATACCCAAACTCAAATGAATTGGAACTCACGATCTTCTGCATCAGAAAATTTAAAAGAAAAATTAAATTTTCATAATTTTTAAAGCCTTTAAAATTGCAAACTTTGTTAAATACATATTTTGTTGTTGTCGTTATTTTATTTTTTCTTAAATCCTTGAAACAATCATTCAGTAAAATATCCTAGCAACAGT
The DNA here is from genome assembly GCA_932526495.1 of Bombylius major. Classification (NCBI taxonomy): domain Eukaryota; kingdom Metazoa; phylum Arthropoda; class Insecta; order Diptera; family Bombyliidae; genus Bombylius; species Bombylius major. Next base: position 37,884,184 of record OW052046.1, read on the forward strand.
AATTTTTTTTTTCCTCCATCAAAATAAAATGAGGATTATTTATCAAGTATTACACAATACATAAATAGCGTATTATTTTTTACTTAATCAAACAGATTTCTTGTGAAAATTTCCAATGTCAATACCTTCCTACACACCATTAATTTATTTTCATTTTTAATTGAAGGATAAATCAAAAGAGATGTAATTCAATATCTCAGTACTTTGATTCATATATTTTCTTATTATGTGTTTTCTCCGTAATATGTAACATGCAATATAGGTAAATATACATATTTATATATGTATATATGTACATACATAGGTACAAACATATACATATGTTTGTACGTATGTATACCTTTAACTATACTTATATGTACCTATAAAATTATTGCGTTTTTCATTTTGATAAAATTTTATTTACATCACATATATTTAATTATACATATCGTCAATTGAGTATTGGTTTGCCGTAAACGCCAAAGAAATCATACGGCAAATCAAACCCCAATTGACGATAATATACTTAATATGTATGTACAAATGTATCAATTATGATATCGTTTCGGGCATTTATTTCGAAAGTAGAGATGAGGAAGAAATAGAGTCAATAGTCCAGCTCTAAAAGATCGAAGGCTTGCTTGTATGGAAACAAGGTTCTTTGATGGTCTGGACGACATAGCCGGAATAGCACTGAATAACTTGAACAGATTCATTTAAAAATCGGGATGGCTTTCAGGAGCGGAATTCTGTGTCTGTGTAATGTTTTTTTACACGTACAAATTACATCTGTTTCTGTGTAATGTAAATGTGTAAAAAATATTATAAAGAAAGAGAATTCCGCCTCAGAATATGCCAAGTTTACTCATACTGACAAATCAAAGAGCATTTACAATGGACCTTTAGGCCTCGGAGTGCACTTGCTTCTTATAAGCAAACAACCCGAAATACCATCTATCATTCGAAAGTGGTCCAAATCGTCATTTTTTTTTGCGTTTTGAGTTTATTCATTTATTTTTTGTTTTTCTCCAGCTTCTATAGAGTGTTTCCATGCAACAATACTTTATTTCTAACGACTAATTTTGTAGGGATAAAATAATGTGGGTTTCAATATTATACAAATTGATAATTGATACAATACCATAATCTTCGCCTACTTCATTTTTCTTCAAATATGTATGACTTATATCACCTTCAAAATAAATGACGCATTTTCATTTAGAGGACATGAGATATCAGTTTTTCTCATTAATTCGGTTTCCAATGATAAAATAACAACAACAAAAAGTCTGTGTCATTATAATGTTATCATAAAATTATTTTTTTTCAATAGAAATATTAGAATATTATTATGTTATTTTTCTTCCTTCAAAAAAAACAAAAAATTAGAGAGAAAAAGATTTAAAATCCTTGTAAAACATAATATGTATTCATATACCATTTTCTATGTAGGTAGGATAATTAAATACAAATCTGATGTTTATTTCATATAATTTTTTATTTGAATTTCCAATAACAAGAATAAGAAAAAAATATATTGAAAAAAAAAAACAAGGTATTAGAAAATAACAAATAAATTTTTTTTTTCATTTCATGTAATAAGGATATTGAGTTTGGATTTTGAACATTATATATAAATATATAATCATTTTATAGGTATATCATTTAATTTTAAGTGTATCTAATTAGATACATATGTACATGTGTATGATATTTTTTTAATCATGTTTGTGTAACGTATAAAACATATTTTTTGATATGTAGACTTTTATAGAAAAAATAATAACGAAAAAAATAAAAACCAATAAGCTAAAGAAAAAAATAAAATGATGAACCGTACATGATGAACATAATAAACAAACAATGTATATAGGAAGAATTTTTGTTCAAAGTGAAAAATTAAAAAAGAAAAATGAAATATCAACGAAAAAAAAAAATAAATAATAAAAAAGGATTTAAAAAACTCCATATAGGTACAAGGATTCCTGTTGTTATATGGTTTTTTTTTTTTTTGTTGAGAAAAAATAACTGAAATTTTATTGAATGAAAATATTCTTTGGAATTTTTTCTATAATAAAGAATATTTATTTTATTTTTGTATTTTCTCTACAAATTTTAATTAATTTTTAAAGAGTTTTGTTTGTTTTTTATTTTTTTCTTGATTTTAATAATTTTCTAATCTAAAAATTTTACTATTTTATACAATTTTATATTTTTATTTTAATTTTTTGAAATTCACAATGATAACTGTGAATTTTCTACACACTATATATAATTTTTTTGATATTAGAATGAATGTAGAAAAAAAAAAAAGCTTTGATGTGAAAATTTTCCCGCCTGATATTGAGCGCATGTAAAAATAAAATGGGTGGTGGTTGTAGGTGAATTCGAATTTATACTATCCTACATATGTTACATATATATACATATATGTATGTATATGTGATGTGTATATATATAGATATTTTTACATTATATTACAGTATATTACACATTTTAGTTAAATGAATTTTATAAAAGAGATACAAACTATATGAATGGATGAATGTTTGGGAATTTTTAGAGTTAATAAAAGATGCTTTTTACCACCATAATATTTGTACCATAATATAAATATTCAATTTCATTCATTATATGGTACATTTTATAAAAAAATTTGTCCGGATGTTTAATATTGTATTTTAAGTTGGTTAGTATATATGTAGTTAAATATTTATGTATGATATATACTCGTATATTGTAGTAAAGTATATACATATGTACATATAAATATGAGATTTTTTCGAGAAGAATATTTATATACTATATTTGAATTAAGAATTATAAGAAAAAGAGGGTGGTTGATGGCAATATGATGATAATAATAATGATGATGATGACGATGGTATTTTGTGTGATAATCTGTATGTATGTTTTTATATTTGTTATATATGTACATATGTATATAAAAATATTTAAAAAAAAACAAAAAAAAAATACATCATACATATTCTGTTAGTTAGTTGCACGCATAAACCAATCAACGAATTCAAAACGTACCAGCAACAACCACCTGGAGCTGTATACTATAATATGTATAATATAATATTCTTTGTGTATATATACATACTAAATTTTGTATATACATATATGTATACATATTTTAATATAAGAACTTTTCTTCATGCTGCTTCTGGTGCTATTATCAGTAAAAAAGCTAAATTGAAGCAGTTATCAAAGTGCGCTCGATGCGAAAACTTCATTTATAATAATTATAAATAATTCTATAAATGTGTTAAAGTATTTTATCCATACTATAGTATAAGTGCGAATTTAAAAAACTAAAATTTAATCTTATCTCATTTTTACCATTCTTATATGTTTGATGCAATATAAGATTTTTGTTTTTTTTTTATAAGAACATAAAAAGGCAAAAAAAAAAAATAAATTTTGAAATCTTTTACTTTTTTTTAAAAAAAATAATAATAATTGTATTTTATGTTCTTTTCATTATTTCCTGGAATAATAACATATACGTGTGTCGATGATCAATTATTATTATTATCATCATCTTTAACGTAACGTAAAATAAATTTAAAAAAAAAAAAATAAAAAAACGTTGTTGTGATTCAGTTGATATTGTAACTTATCAGTTATAATTTTTGTCGTTTTCATTTGTTTTTTCAAAAGAAAACGTGACGGTTTAACACGGTCAATGTTTATACAAATTTTTTTTTCTTCTTTCTTTTGCATTATTTCTTTTAAATACATCTTATAAGGAAAACAAAATAAATACAAATAAAATAAAACGTATACATATAGTAGAGAAGAGTAAAAACGAAATAAAAATATGTATGTAAAAGGAAAATATTTTCTCTATACATATAATACGTTAAAAAGTTCATCAGAAGATTTTCTACTCATTTTCCTTATTTTATTGTTGTTAGTTTTTTTTCTTCTAGCTTATAGCTTTTCTCATGCGAATTTGTATTTGTAGAAAAAACGTATAAGGGAAATTTTTTTATATGTACCACACCAACATTGAATAATCTCTCACACAATATAAAATTTCGTAGTACACATTTATTATTATTATTTTTTTGGTTGTTTCTTCATCAGAAGGGTGTTGTACGTCATACAGCATACCATCAAATTTACATGAGATTTCGGCATCATTTCAGTTCATATTTATGTGTTTTAATTACTTGTTATCAAAATCGTAAGAATAATATTATTATTATTTTCTTCGTTTTTTTTTTTTTTACTTTCTAATTGGCGGGAAAATTTTTTCTTCTAATGTGTGTTTATTTATTATTTTTTTCAATGAAAATTGTTTAGAAATTTCGAACGAAATTTGAAAAATTTATAACTTTTGAAAACAAAAGAAAATTTCATAACAAACAAAAGGACATCACAATAACGCATTATAAACCTTTGTTTGAAATTTGAAACAAATTTGAAAATTTGTTGTGTGGTTAGTGTTTTTAGTTGAAAACAAAGAATTTTAATTGTTTATAAAGAATAGATTTGGTAAGTTTTTAATATTTAAATTACTTATATAGCACGTTTGAAAATTTAATTATGAAATTTATGATTATTGAGATAAATACAAAACAAATTATGATATTTTTATGACACGGACTCAATAATCTTTTTCTTTATTGTTTTTAAATTTCTTTTTTTATTATAAACAATAGTTTTTTTTTTTTTTTTTTACATTCAAAATTAATGGAAAATCGCTTTCACAAAAAAATCTTAAAAAATTAAAATTTCTATTTGTTTTTGTTCTTTTGTAATTAAAATCCTTTCAATTTTTAAGTTTCATTTATTTTTTATATAGTTATTTTAAAGTAATTGAAAATGTTAGAAAGAATAAAATAAATGAATACAAATTTTCAATTACTTTTCAAAAAAATAAAAAAATAAAAATAACAAAAAAAAAACTTAAATTGTATGAAAAGTGTTACAAAAAAAAAAAATATATATAAATAAAAAAACAAACATAAAATACAAATTACTTACACAAAAAAAAAAAGCGAAAACAACAAAACAAAAAAAAAAAAATTGCAAACAAAATAAGGATACATTAAAAATGATCTCCCAGAAAGGATACAAAGTTCTCAGCTTTTTAGCTTTTTTGCTTTTATGATTATGATTTGCTACACAATTTTATGTTTTTTTTGTTTTTTTTTTTGTTTTTTTTTGTGTTCTTTGTTACATTTATAAGACGAATAAACAAACAAACAAACAACAACAACAGAAAAAATGATGCAGATTATGAAAAGGAAGAGGACAAAAAGTATCCATGGGAATTAAATCTTCTATAAAATAAAAAGAGAGAGAAAAAAAAAAGGAGATAATAAATTTCTTCGTACATTTTTTTTTTTTTGGGGGTTTTAGTCCTATACGTACTCCAGTTTTCAATTCTCTTTCTTGTTTTTATACATTTTTGTCTTATTTGTTTTTTATTTTTATTATTTTTTTTGTGTTTATGTATTATTATTTTTTTCTTCTTGTTTTTTTGGTCCATATGTACATATATATGTGTATATCTATATTGGTATATGTATGTAGATATTTCATAAAAGAAAACGTGACACATTTCCCCATCTACACAGGAAGAATTGTATATATAATTTATCCTGAAACATACATTTATTTTGTTATTGTGTTGTTGATGTTTTTTGAAGAAGATAAAAAACACAACATTTATACATAAATACATATATGTATATGTATGGCATAATACTAATATAAAACGAAGATACGCTATCTATATAGGATACTATATACAACAATATCATTTTATTGAAATTTTTGAATTTATTTCTTCTTGGTTTTATTTTGTTAAGTTTTTCTTATTTTCCTCTTTTTTTTTTCAGAATTTTAGTTATAGAAATTATTTAGAGAAAGCAAAAGCAACATTTTTATTTTTTTTGTAAAAAGAGTTAAAATACCTACAAAAAAAAAAAAAACTATAAAACTAATTATACTATATACTATACTGCCATTTAACCACACACCAACACCATCACCAATCATTATATTATACACTATTGCCATTTTACAAATCTACCATTTATATAACATAAATATTTCTCTCAAGAACAGCAAGCAACAATATAACAACATAATATCACCAGAAAAAAAAGGGAAATTCAACAACCCCAACATCTATCAAGAATATGTACATACATATACATATGTATATATGTATGTATATACGTACGTCTTATATAGGTATAAGAAAATAAGAAAAATAAAAATCTTTTAGCATCCCTCTAGTGGCATCCCCAAAGCCCAAAATATTTTGTTGTGTCGCTTTTTTTTTTTTTTTTTGGTAAACTCGACTATTTAGAATTTTTGCTTGTTATATGTACGATAACTCTTGTAATTGGAAATAATTTTCTGCACATGTCGGATTGTTAGTTTGGTTGTTTAAATATATTTTGTTGAATTCTCTAAAAATACAAAAAAAAAAATATTAAAAAAAAACTAAACTAAAAGAATTTCTGAACATGTTCAATATATGAGAGTTTATATTTCTTATTATTATTTTTTTTTTTTTGTCGTTTGCTTTTTTTTATTTTTTTATTTTGTGTTATGTCCTCCCCCTTTGTGGGTTAATATTTTATTCTATTTGACTTTTTTTCTTTTTTTTTAAAAAAAATATTTTTTTTTATTTGAAATTTTTTTTTATTGATTTATTTATCATTTTTATTTCATATTTAGATAGTAAAAAAAAAAAAAAAATGATACCTAATTTCAAATTATATCCTTTAAATGTAAATTTAAAATGTGAACAAGAATTTTTTTTTTTTTCCTATTTCAAATAAAAAGAAATAGGGTGTATATAATTTAATATTCATTGTTGTAGAACATTTGTAAAGTTATTTGTTAACAAAAAAACCAAAAAAAAGAGGCAATAATGTTACGAAAAAAAAAAAACAACGGACATTCTTGAGAAATTTGTCATTTGTATTTGCATAAAAAAAAAAATGAGTTTATGTATGAAAAAAAAAAAAATAAATATTACAAAAATAGAAAAATGTCAAAATAAAGAGAAAGTAAAATATTTGTTGATGATAAGAAAGAAATTTTTTCTTAAAAAAAAAATTATACTGCAATTTATTTAAAACAAAAAATTTTTTTTTTTGCTTTTCTTAATATTTATTTGCATAATAAATATTTAAGAAAAGAAAGAAAGAAAAAAATAACTTTTAAATTGGGGATAAGAGTGTTAGGTTGATGCTGAGTGCAAAATTGTAGATTAAACAAGAATGTTGAAAAAAAAAAAATGACGAATCAAAGATAATTTTATTTTTAATTCAACATCCTTGTTTAATTAGTAAGTTTTGTTTTTTTAGTATTATCCCAATTAATTTAAAATAAAATTACGAGTATATCTGGACCTCATATTATGTATATTAGATTGTCCCTTATTTGTTCTACGAAAATTTTTTTTTTTTTGAAACTCGCGTGCTACCCTTCAATTTTTTTACTTATTACAAAATATGTATTTAAAATCCTAAAATTTCAAAACTTTTGGAAGTTATTTGTCGACAAAGGGTTCTTTTTACCTAAGAAAATGTACTGAAAATATAAGTTCGTATGTTAGCACGTTTTCGTCAAAAATTAGATTTTAAATTTGAATATCTCTGGACCTCGTGATCCGAAAATCTTGAAATTTCTGCAGGGCATTTTTCTTGTCATTCCTTATATATTTTTCTTTTGAATAAAAAATATCCCTGCACCAGGGAGCGAGCTACAAGGCACCAAAGAAAAAAACTCGTTCCATCTATGTTAAGGAAATTTTTGTATACCTTTTCGTGCATTTAAAAAAATATGTTCCCATAACAGTAGGAAGTTGAAATTTGGGCAGTATATTCCTTGAAAGGTTCTCTTCCACACAAACGAAACGAATGAAAAAAAATCGTTAACTAGGGCAAAAGGTATAGGGTAAAGTGCACAAAATCGTCATTTTTCGAAAAAAAAAATCACTGCGAAATCGGAACGGGTAAATGATGTTAAATTTAACGGCTTTTTTTTGTATTTCTACTTTAAATTGAAGAACGAAAAAAATTAGAGGGTAGCACCCTGAGAATCTGAAAGTTAAAAAATAAGAGACACTCTAATGTATATATTTTATATGAAAAATGACATACATATGTAATTCTTTTCAATCGATTCTCATCAATTAACATTTTTTTAAATTAAGTATGTATTAAACAGTATTTTTTTTTTTTTTAAATAGTAGCAAAGTATTTTGTTTCTTTCTTCAATTATTTATAATTAAATTTCCAGAGAAAGTAAACAGAGAAAAACCATTAAGATTTCGTGATCATTTTATTTAATTTTTTTTTTTTTTTTTTTTTTTCAAAAACTTGAACTTCAATTTTACAATAAAATAAAATTTTTCAAACAAAAAATCTTGATAATTTTTTTTTTTAAATATAATATGTATGTATGTATATGTATCTTTAATGTTAGTAAATTGTTTAAATTCATCTTTCATCTTGTATTAGCTCATCAGGATGAATCAATCTTTTTTTGTTGTTGTTTGTATTTTTTTTTTTTTGTGTTTGTAATTTATCTTCGATGTCTTTTATATTTATCGTTAGATTTTTCTAATTTCATCCTTACACATATCCTTTTTTATTTTATTTTTATTTTACTGTTGTGATGTGTTATTTACCATGATAAATCGAAATAAAAAGTAATCTGATTTAACTTGAACAAAAAAACAAAACAAACAAAAAAAACATCCAGTCAGGAAAAGTGTTTTTTAAATTTAAACTTTTAGAAAAGTGTGTTTTTTTTTTATGCTTGTCTGTTTTTTTCTATTATTTCAAAATGACCAATTCATTATTCTTGTTTGTTTTTTTTTTTTTGTGTGTGTGGTCCCTTAGGTTTCTATTTTTTTCCCCTGATGCAATTAAATTTATCCTAAGTATATAAGCTTTTTACTTTTTTATTTGATAGAAGAAAAAAAAAATTGTCATTTTTAAAATTATTTATTCTTGTATTGTCCTCATGTGTAATGTCCTGTGAAATAGCAAATCTAGTTAAATATTTTCGTTGTTAAGAATTTTTGGAAAAAAAAAAGGACATATAGTTAATGGTTAAATTTATAAAACTTTTTTGAATTTTAGTTACAAAATGATGATGGAATGATCATTAAATAAAAAGAGTTTAATTTATTTTATTTATTTATTTTTTTTTTTTTATTGAAAACTTTTCTTAGATAAAATGGTTACATTTTTGTTTGTTTGTAAAAAGTTTCAAATTAACAGTATTTAAATAAATTATTGTTGCTCTTTGTTTTTAATTTGGAAGATTTAATTAAGTTCATTTTGGAAATAATTTTTATGAGCCAAAAAAAAAAAAAAAAAGAAAATAAAAAAAGAAACATAAATAAAAAGATAAAAATTAAATTTTATGAAACACTTTTATTTTGTTACATACAAAACAAAAGGATACATTTTAATTATTCATTTTTATTGGATACATTTTTATTGTTCCTTTGTAACTTATACCATACATATATAATACATAATTTAACAGAGATTAACCTAAATTAACTTAAATAAAGTAAATAATCACGTAAAAGGTGCCTGGTATATGAATATAGATATTTTATTATATGGATGCAATATTATACTAGATGTATGAGTTACCTAGCTAAGCCAAAAAAAATGTGTGTGTGTGTGTGTTTTTTTTTTTTCCCCAAATTTTGACCTAAAATTCAAATCGAAAAAAAAAAAAGAACAAAAATAATAATGGCTATAGCTTTTTCTAGTTTTATAGTTTTTGTTATTTTTTATTTTTCTTATTTTTGTTCCCATTTTACCAAATATCCTTCTTAAATTTATTGAAAAATGTCAAGTGATTTTATTTGTACATTTACGTGCTTGCAATTTAAAAGTATGCCAATGGTTTTTATACATAATATTAGGTCTATTATATAGTATGTACATACATATGTATGTATATGTACATATATATAAAAAAAAATGACAAAAAATGTAGAAAAAAAAAAGGATATAAATTATATTGAAATTTGGATTCAGGTTATCACTATATGGATTTTTCTCTTCCTGCAAAAGACATACATACAAAATATATGTTATATATATAAAATGTATAATATGTATAGGTACATATATGTATGTATGATATTTATATGATAATACCCCAAAACGAAAAAAACAAAACAAAAAAAATATACCTACACATATGCATACATATGTATTATGTACATACATATATGTATACATGCATGTATAGATTTTTTTTATTATGATAAATTTTTTGTTGAAAGAATTTCACACACAATAAAAATTCAAATAAATTTACAATTTTTTAAAATTTATTTTTTTTATTGCTTTGAAATTATGTTCAAAAAAGATGTAATAGGATAAAAAATGTGTTTTTTTTTTTTTACTTAACTCTTTCGCATCTAATGTATATATGTACAATGATAAGATTCTTACTTTGACTAAACAAGAATCTTTATAGTATACTTTCCGTAGAATAGAAAAAAAAAGGTACATTTTGAAAAGAGAATAACTGAGATGTATTTGAATTTGTAATGATTTTCCTAGAAAAGGACACAAAAGTTAGAAAATATATTTGTACATAACAAAAAAATGGCATAATAGCTTAAGCTTGAGAATAAAAGTAGAGTTTTAAGTGGATTGTTGAACACTAAATGCATTCTTCATATGACTGAGAATTTACAATGGTATTTATTTAGTTTTGATGCTATTTGTTTGTCCAGTAATTATAAAGTATGAGTTTTATTTCAAACGTAAAATTAATTTAATGTATAATTTTTTGTCAAAGACACCAGTTCTTATTATTAAAGCTTTCAAATATAGTACATATCTTATTTGTATGTATATCGACCATTCCACGCGGGATGTAACATCAAACCTAATAATTTTTTTTCGGTTTTTTTTTTTTTTAAAATACATAGGGTAAATAGGTTCATCAGGTATAGTACGTTTGTTTTGTTACTAAAGCTTGTTTTAAAAAAAAAATCAGGTACATAAACATAACATGCACATAACACCGACCTTTTTATAGGTTTTCGGGGACTATTTTTGAGCTGAAATGACTAGTTACCAAATGCATTTTATGACAAATAGTACAGTGTTGTTTTAGCTTCACAATGTGCATTATCAAAAAGAAAAAACAATAAACAATTGAAAAAAAATTAATTTCAGTGTTTAATTTTATCATTTTCTTTTTTTTTTATTAAATGCATTCGGGACTTTTTAATTGTCCCGTCCGTCATACGACATGGCAAACATACATAATTTGTTATATCTTAGCTTTTGCGAGTTGGAGAAATAACAAATTTCTGTTGTAATTTGCTAAGACTGCCACCTAAAAATTTACCATGAAACAGGAGGTGTAAAGTTATATACTTTAAAGAAAAATTATGTTGAATAATGACGGTAAAAACGAGTGTCATTTCATGTCCCGTCCGTCATAGTCACTTATCGCCTTATAAAACCAAAATAAGAATTCTTGAAAAAAACCTCCTTTTTAAGTTTGGTAGGCTTTTTGGGTGGATCATTATTATTTACATTTGACTGGAATACATTTGAACTATATATCAAAGGAAAAAAAACAAAATTTTCTTCAATTCCGTCCATCCATCATGCATAAAATAGGCGAATATAGAGCCAATTATTATTTTTCTAAAGTAAAACGCAAAATAAATGTTTTTTTTTTGTAAAGAAAATCAAAGAAAATCCAATAATCAAATTTTGAAAAAAAATAATTGTTTTTCTCAGCTCATAAAGAACATACATGTTGTTCTATTTTTTTTTTTTCTATAGTAAAATCTAACTTAAATATGTATGTATGTATGTATGATATGAATCCATTCTATTCATATGAATATCTTTACTTTATACTTACACCCTTACTTAATAAAAGATTAAAAAATTAATTTTCATATATATCCACCTATATGTATAAGTATTGTGTATATTTTTATTCGTGTAATATTTTTATGAAAAATTTGATAAATACAAAAACTCTATAAAGAAAGATTATAAATTTACTTGAGAAAAAAAAATATATATAAAATAAATAAATTAAAATTGTTAACTCCGAGATAAAATGAGTGTAATTAAGTTCTGAACAAATTTTAATCTTTTTTTTGCTTGTTCTTTTTTGCTTTTAAAAAGTTGTATGTTATTTAATATTAAAAAATTTTTCTAATAAAAATAATTTAATTTGAAAATTAAAATGAAAAAAAAAAAAAAAATAAGAAAAGAAAATTACTTTACAGAAAGAACGAACAAATTTAGACTTTTTTTTTTTTTTTTTAAATTTCATTCTATTTATAAAATGTGGGTGTATGGACTTTTTAAATTTTTTCAAGGTACTTAGATACACCTACTAGATAATATGTAAACGTATATTATTACTTACATATACCTATATATTTAGAAAAGAAAAAAAAAAGGGTTATTATACATTCATATATTTACCTGATTTTTTTTCATCTTTTTTTTTTTTTTTTTGTTGTTAATTTTTTTTTTATCTGTCTTCTTTCCTTTTAATTTTCAATTTTAATACACAATTAAAAAAGTTTTTCGTTTTCTTTTTTTTTCTCTTCAAATTGAAGACAGAAAAAAATTGAAAAGTATTTGATTCTAAATGATGGAAATTAAATAAAATATTCCTGATGATGATGATGATGATGATGATAAAAACAAGAAGGATCTTAAAAAGCTTATGAATACACAAAATTGAAAGGAAAATAAGTTTTTTTTTAAAAATAAAAAAAATTATGAAAAACAAAACTAAAAAAAAAAAAAAAAAAAAATCTATCCCAAAAAAAATAAAGTTTGAGAGAAAACTTAAATTTTTATGTAGGATAGGAGTATGAAAATTTTTGTTTTACACTATTATTATTATTTTTTTTTTGTGATTCTACGTTTTTTTTTTGTTTGTTTCTTCTCTTCTTTCTTGTTGTTCTTTCTTTGAATTTTCATCTCTTTTCCAGGATAGTATTTATATTCATCATTAAAAATAATGACACATATCTTTTCCTGTATAAATACCAAAATAAGTATATTTATATATACATATGTATAATAATAATGTGTGTACTTAATACTGATATGTATATGTAGATAAATTGATGAGATATATTTATGTAACATATCTATATATATATATATTATGTAAATGTTTTATGCAGTATATATATACGAGTATATGTACATTATGTATGTAGTATATAAAATTTTATATAAATTTGTATAAAGATAGAAAATTGTAGATTACAAAAATGACAGCATATAACATCATAAATTCACATATTATACAATATATAGAGAACGGATGAATGATTTTGATGACATGTGTAAACTATATATATATATATACATATGTATGTATGTAATGTATTGTATATATTTGTTAAACTATCATCATCATCATCATCATCATTTATGTGTTGCTGCTATTTGATACTGTGCCTCTGTTCTACTATTTTGTATTTTCTATGTAGGTATGTACATAATATATTTTCAAAGGATAATAATATAAAGAAGAAAAAAAAACGTGATAATAATAATAAGAAAAACTTTATTCAATGCAGGTCAATGACACTAGACTATATAATATACATACATGGATTTACAAATTATGTAGTTTATATTATAATGATATGCATTACCATCAGGTGTATCTCTAATATTCATATATGTACATATGTATGTACAATCTATCCTTATACATATATGTATGTAGTATGTTATGTGTTTGTAATTTTTTTTTTTTTAATAAATATTATTGACATATGTCTAGTTATAGTAAAAACTTTTGCACAACAACAACAAAAACAACAAAATTTATATATTATTAAAAACAAATTTTTACACTCTAACATAATATTGTTGTTATTGGTTGTGTTGTAAAAAAAAGAGAGTATTGTCATACACTATATACATATATGTATACATACATGGTTGCTATATCATAGCAGGAAAATAAAAAGTGCCATTATCCTGATTTTTCGTGAAGATAAGCTTCGTTTGCTACATTATGTTCTCTACATACAGTGTACTTACACGTACTAATTTTTTTTCTTTTTTTGCACTTTAAAAGTATGTAAAAATAATAATAGATACATGACAAAAAAAAAAAAAAGAGTTAAAATTTTTTTTTTTTGTGTGTAAAATTTTAATGTAGGTTGTAAAAATCGATTAAAAATTATGTTTGTACCGTTAAAAGCTATTTAAAAATAAGGACTTTTACAAGGCTAGTTTTTTTTGTTTTTGGTATTGTAAATTTTAAACTTTTTTGAATATAGTTGTTGAATAAAAGTTATCATCAAAAAATAATGATAAAATTGTTAGTAGGTAGATTAATCTAAGTTCAATAGTAACATTTATGGTACCGTTATTTTTTAAATGTTTTTCATAGAAAAACAAAAACTTTCTAATTTTATTTTTTATTTTTTTTTTAAATAATTTTTCTTCCTGTCTTTAGAAGTTTGATTGCAATTTTTATGTACAAAAATGACTTAGTGATCTTGTGCCATTCAAAATTTTACGTTGATTGCGAACCACAGCATTTTCGGCACAAGCATATGAATTCATATACATATGTAAGAAAGATGTTAGTTTATTATTAGCAATTATTATGCTCATGTTTAGTTTTAATATTCGATACTCAGTTTGAAGTTTAGTTTTTTTTTTATTTGAAAAATATGTCACGTTTTTAACACTACATTTTTCACATAATAAATACATATACATATTTCCTCCTACCTTTATAAATATAATAACATAGCTTTTTTTTTTAATTTCTAAATACATATTGTAATAACTATCCTATCCTTTTACTAGTACCTTCAATATGTGCATATTGCAAAAAAAAAAAAAAAAAAAAAATATGTATGTAATCATTTTTCACATAACAGTACAATATTACTTTGATGGGTAATTTGTGGAAAATAAAAGAAAAAAAAAAGATTCTACATATAATATGTTTTTAAATATACACATAAAATACATATATGTATACATATTATAAAACATATAATAAATAACAATATTAAAATGAAAACTTTTCATTTCACATATTACTATGTATAATATGTATATACATTGTAGTACATAACATACCTACTATATCTTTTATATGACATCAATAAATTGTTGTCTATAAAAGGACATTTTATTAATTATTGGTAGCGTTTGTTGACATCCAGACAAAATTTTCAAAATTTCATAAAAAAATAAGCTTTGCTAAAGAAACACAAACACACACACACATACATACATACATATTAATTGAATGAATAAAAAGAGGAAAAGTGTAAAAGTGCCATTTATGTATATATGTAAAAAAAAAAACTATAAATTTTACGTACTTTATGAAAAACCAAAATAAAAAAAAACCATAAGGGTTTTTATTGTTAGTATAGATTTATGTATGTAATATACATAATATGTATATGTTCAAATGGATATGAAAGTGCATATGCATACATATTACATACTTCAATAAATATGAAATATATTATGAATAAAATGCGTTAAAATTATTCGTATATTAATTTTATAGTTATATAGGTACATAGATCTAAAAAAAAAATATTATATTGCACATATGCTTGATTTACATACAAAAAAAAACATACATACATAATATATACATATTATATGTATGTTATTTTATTTACCCTTTTTATTAAAAAGAAAGTTCACATATTAAAGTAAACACAATAATGTACATTCATATACGTATATATGTACGTATGTACATAAATTTTATGCTTATGTCAATAAAAATCCATATAAGTAATACGATATATAGTAGTACATACATATATGTATATACACTTGACCTTTGATATAATTTTTGGCATATAAGTGCACTTAGTGTAATATGCATGGTAGATGATGGTAGTTTTTTTTATGTATGTACATATATACAAATGACTGAAATTTTTGTGTACATAATATATATCACATATGATATACATACATTTACGTACATATATAATACAAAACTTTACTATGCAAAGAGAAATCAGAATACATACATAATGGAAAAAGGTGGAGAAAATGAAATTGAACGTTCAAAAAAACAAAAAAAAAAAAACAAAAAATTGCACATTTATGCAATTAATGGTTTCAAGTAAATTAAATTCATTCATTTTTATAGAGTTTAAGAGTTTTTATTTAACTTTATGGTCTTTTTTTTTTTTATATTTTTATTTTATTATTATTCATTCACGTTCATTTTATTTCGATACATGATTTTTGAAAACAACTTTAATGGTTTTGTCGTTCTGGTTTATTCTTCCTCTTTGTTTTTTTTTTCTTCTTTTAAATACATAATTATTTTTTATTTATCAATGTGAATTCGTTTTTAAAAAAAATATCCTTTTTTATATACATATTTTTTTTAGGATTTTTTTTTTTTTTTGGTTTTAAAGAAATCATTCAATCATTGTATTTGAAATCAATTTATCTTTCTCATCATATACATGTATATGTAGATTGTATATCACATTTTACTATAAAATAAAAAAAAGAGAAACAAGAAAAAATCATGTATTTAAAATGTTTTTTTTTTTTTTTTAGAAAATACACCTAAAAGGAAATATTTACATAAATTTAATATTTTTTATTACAATACATATTTCCTATTTTTTTTTTTCCCTGTAGATTATTTGATTTGAATTTGTAAACTATCTAGATACATGTAGTACCTACATAATCTATATGTATGTATTGACGTCTTTATTATCATATATATGTGTTTTATAAATACAGAAACATATATGTACATATGTATGTTAATATACATATCATAGAAGGATTTCAACAAGTAGCATCTTATATATCAATTTTATTTTCTTTTTCTTTATTTGTTGTTTTTTTTTTCTTCTTCCCTAAATTCCATATATTTTTTTTTCCGTTTATTTACATGAAAGATTTTCTGTATGCGATTTATGAGATTTTTTTTTTTTTAAATCTCTGCAATACGGTCATAATATATTGTATATAGGTATTGACTTAGATTTGTATTTTTTGATAATAATGTATCCATTGGGATATTAAAAAAGGAAATCTTTCTTATTTACACAAAAAAAAAAATCGAATATTATTTTATTATTGATTTTCCGTTTTTTTTTTTGTTTTTTTGTTTTAGGTTTTTTTTTTTTCAAATTGGAAAAATGACTTACAATAAATTTTCAATTTAAAGTTACTTTAAATAAAACAACAACAAAAAATTCAAGTGATTTAAAAATTTTGCATATAGGTACATATATTTTGAAGTTTTTTTAGATTCGATTATATTGAAATAGGGCTATTGTTGCACTTCGAACTTTGCAGATCTTTTGTACAGCCCGTGCTTCTCATAGATTTAGGCTTTTTATAAATCCTAAGATTCTATTCGAAGGTGCGCACCAGACTTCCTCAGGCTTGAGGAAAAACTGGTGCAGGTATCGCACTCTTTTTGAGACCAACGGCTGCACTTTTCCATCTCCCATTCTCTTATAGAACCCTTTGGATTCTGGACCAAAAATCTTGGAGCTGGCGCCTTTTTTCGCTAGGGAGTTAATTCCCTCGTGTCTCGGAACCCGCATAAAATAAACTTTGTTTGTTCTGGCGAGTGTTATAACATTCTTAAGACACTCCAGTACTAGCCTCGACTCAATTTTGTGAGCGTTGAGGGCTTTTAGCGAAATTATGTAAACTGTGGCTTTATTGAAGCCTTTTTTTAAGCATTAGGTTACTTTAAATAAAACAACAACAAAAATTCAAATGATTTAAAAATTTTGCATATTTATATTTTGAAGTTTGTTTACAAATGTGTATACATATTTATATGAAAACTGTGATTTTTTTAGTTGATAAATATTAAAGTAAAACCAGTAAAACATAGGTGAGAAATCATATTATTTATCCATAAAATCTTGTTAATAAAGTAAAATATGTGTATGCTGTATTCAAGAGTGCCTGAAACATTTCCAATGTCATTGGATAAATATTTCCAATTGTAATCTAGAAAATAAAAAAAAAATTATATGTATGTACTTATATAAATGAAAAAATATATAACGTATCTGAAAATTGAAGATTCCACATACATAATTAATATATATGTTTATGTAATTTAAATTATTTAATAAAATTTTATACATATATGTATAAGCTATTTGTAAAGATAAATCCTTAAAAGAGTTTACTCTCAAAGGGTTTATCCTTTATTATAATTTACAAAATAATAAAAAAAAAAAATTCTGTAAACTTAAAAAATGTTTTTAAAAAAAATGGTACAGTCTTACAAAATATAATATGTATACATATCTAATTAATTCACTTTGTGGATATCTCTGATTAATTAATTAATTTTAAAAAAAAAGTAAAAAAAATAAATAAATAAAAAAAAAAGAAAGCAAATGACAAACCTGCAATGATTTTTGAGCTCTTATAATAATTATAAGAATTTTTTTTTGATTTGATATATCGAAATTATACCATGGTGTATCGTATGCTGCTTGTCCAATTAGTTCACTCTAATAAATTTTACATATATGTAAATCCAGAAAAGATATATAGTATATACATATGTATGTATTATATGTAAAGAAAATTGAAAATTTTACACGAAAATTCATTTTAAAATTTAATTACTTTTGTGTTTAAATCTATTTTGCATCTTAAAATATCAGTATGTATGTAAATGTACATGTATGATTTCCTTATATGTATGTATATTTATTTTTAAGAGAAACATTACATATCGTAAATGTATTTTAAAATCAATATAAATACATGTACATATGTATATGTAAATTATGTAATATTAATGTATGTAAATATTATCTTACTTGACTTAAAACCTCATTTGAGTACCAATATGTTGAAAATATTTGAGTTAATATCATTAACATGAACCAACATACAATACCAATTTGAACAATAGATGATACCTTTTAAAAAAAATATAAATATATACTATATACTAATACATTATGTACATATGTATATGTATATAAAATTTTAAAAATATTTATAAAATGAATTAAAATCCTTACAATATTTAACATGAAAAGTAAAATACATAATGTTGTTCCAAATGTTAAAAATTCTACCAACGATACATATGTTGTTAATTCATTGATTCCTTCAATAAAACTTAAAATATACATTATACATATACATATATGAATATTTTGTTAAATCAAATCATTTAATTATGTGTATGTATGTGTACATTTTTCTAAAATATATTTTTACCTTATTATTTTTTTATGAAATTTAATACACCATTCAATATTTTTCGATAAATTATTATGTTCAAATTCATTTAAATTTTTTATTTTATTTGCAAGAATTTTTTCTAATATAATTGCAAACATCATAAATGTAACAATTAAACTAGTAAATGGTATATACATACAACATCCAATTGGTGCAATTATAAATTCAATAATAAATATAATTTCATAAATTGGTGATTTTAAAACATTAATACCAGGTATTTCCATTGCAAATGGTAGAACTTATAAAAAATGAAAAGAACAAAAAAAAAAAAATTAAATTTAATGAGATTTTTATATTTTTTTGATAATTTTTTTCTTCTTCTAATTATAAAGATTTTTTTTTAATAAAAAAAAAAAAAAAAAAAAAAAAGAATACATACTTCTATTAATTGTAAATATTGGATAAATTGAAAATCCAAGACAAGTAAATAATCCAACAAACATATTCAATAAGGATAATTGCCTTGCTGATTTTGTAACATTTTTTAAAAAATTTCCAGCATCATTATCGTTGAGAGCCTTTTTAAAAGAAAATATATAAATTTTTAATTGAAATTTAAAAAGAAAACAAAAATAATTTAATTGAAAATATGTATGTATATATTTTTATTTTTTATTTTTATTTTTTTTTTTCAAACAAATAAACAAAAAAATCTTACCTCAACTTCATAATAAAGTTTCTCCATTGTATATAATAAACTTTCAAATTTAATTCGATTTAAAATTAAATAATATGCTCTTGATATTGAATTAAACCATAATACTATACCATATATATTAGCAACAACTAAATCAATTGATTCATTTGTATTATACATATAAATAAATTGACAAATATTAAATATTGTACATGGTATTATTGCTAAATAACGTCTCCAATCATGTCTTAATATAAAAGACCAAAATTTCATAATTTTAACATTTATCGATATTATTGGTAAATTTTCAAGCATTTTTTTTTTTTTACTATATTTATATTTTTTAATGTCCTTTTTATTTTTGCGATTTGTTGAAATATTTCTTTTTTTCCTTTTTATGTTAAGTTTGATAATAAAAGGTAAAACGTACGTTTAACAGCAATTTACTTAATCAAAATTCTATTTTTAATGACTGACAATCTAATGAATGCTAATCAGTATAGTGAACAATCACGAGTATTTATATGTTTTATTTTTATTTCTATTTTTTTTTTTTTTTTGTGTACAATTACCTTGGTTTTTCAAAAACAAAAACATTTATATTTATGTATGTGTGATATTTTCAATTTAAGGATAATAATTTTTAATTATTAAATCTTTAATAGTGAAATGATTCAGCATTTTTGATCTAATTGTATATTGATTTCCAGTATATTTTTCAAGGATATTAAAAACCGTTAAAATATTTATGCATTCTTGTTTTTTTTTGTTTTTTTTTGTTTTGTGAATAAGTTAACATTTAATAAATTCAAGTACAAAATGATTAAGCATAACGTTAATTGAATTTAGTAAAAGTTTTACATTTTATTTCTATGATTTTACATACAATATTTTCAAACACGCGCATATTTTAAAATTTTATTGATAATTCCTAACAAAGTTAAAACATTCTAAAAATCGATATTTATTCTCGAAAGTTTTGTTTTGTTTTTTTAACAATTCAGATTTTTAAAATCTAAACGATGATGTCTTTATTGAAAAATTCCATAGCTCGAAGTAAAAAAAAAAAAAAATGTTTTCAACAACTTTTCTATTGAAAAATAATTTTTTTCCAACGAACATTGAGTACACATTAAATCAATTCAATGATATTTAAAAATTAAGTACTTACTGATTACTCATTGAAATATTTTTTGTTTTTTTTGGATTGAATTAAAAAAAAAAATTGAAGCCTTAAAAATTTTGTTTAATGAAATTTTTCATAATTTTCCCCAAAATACTTATTTTTTGTTTGTTTCTATCTAGTAGAATCATAAATATCGATTTTTAATCTATTTTTGTTTTTCTAAATAATTTAAAACAAAAAAAAAAAAAAAAACACGAAAATATGCGTGAGATGTTATTTTAATTTTCTTTGTTTTTTTTTTATGAATTATTATAAAATTGATGAATATTTTATCCGTAAGTTTTTCTTAAAAGTGTGAAATAACTGTACGCAGCCTTTAGAATGGTCTGAAAAGTTTCTAAAGTCATCGTATACATATTACCCACAGTTATCTGTATATGTTGAGATAAAAGATAAAAGAAGAAGAAGATAAAATTGTAAATATATTTAATTAAAAAGTTTTATAAGAAAAATTCCAAAAGATGAATAATAGTCGAGACACATAAAAGCAAAGCAAAGTCTTTTTTCAAGCCTTTTAATTTTTTATTTAAAAAAAAAAAAAATAAAAACGAAACAAACAAATCAAGTGAAATGACGGTAGAAAAAAAAAAGGATATTAGAAAGTAGAAATTTTTCAACAATTTCAATTGAAATATGTTATAGGATATTTTTTAAACGATTTTATAGAGCTGACATCTCATTGAAAGCGAACAAATTGTGCGCTTTTGTATGTATGAAGATTTTGCTTTAACATATCTCGATATATTGGTACATACATATAAATATATAAATATATATACTAACCTTTAGTGGCTTTTGAGCCCTTAAAATAATTAATAGAATTTTATGCTGATTCGAACGATTGAACTCATACCAAGATGTGTCATATGCAGCATGATAAACGTTTAAACTCTGTCAAGAAAAATGAATATTAAAATTGAAAATTTAAAGTATCGATAACAAAATATCATATTTTCGTCATTTTTGAACATTAATGATCTTTGAATTAATTTTAAAATGACCTCTGTTAGAACAGCATGGGCAAACCAATATTCCAATGCAATTTGTGTAACAAACATCAACATAAACCAACATATAATGAACATTTGAGCAATTGATGATACCTATAAGTATATACATACATACATGATATAAAATTAAGTTATTAATTAATGTACTTTTAAAAAATTAAATAAATAAAGAAAAAAAATTACAATATTAAGCAGAAATAGTAATACACAAAGGGTTATACCAAACGTAATGTATTCAACTAATGACACAACAGCAGTTATATTGTTGATGTCATCTATGAATCTAAAGGGAATTACATATATTTTTTTAATTAATATTTCAAAAAAAAAAATTAATTATTTTTCAAAGAAAAAAAAAAAGGAAATTAAATAAAATTTCTAATTAAAAAAAAAAACAACATAAAATAATTATTTACCTCCAAATTTTGCAATAATATTCAATACATTCCACTAATTCATTACCTTTATCATTTTCACATTTTATTTCACTTACATTACGTATTCGATATTGTAATATTTTTAACATTCCAATCGAAAATACAATATATGTAACGATAATACTTGTAAATGGTATATACATACAACAACCAATTGGTGCTATTAAAATTTCAATTATATAAAATAATTCATAATATGGTGTTTCATATTGTTTAATATCAGGATAAAAATTTAATGGTAAAGCTGATTTTTTTTTTTTTTTTGGTGGATTTATTGAAAAAATGTTGTCAAAAGAGAAATTAATAAATAATTAAATAATTAATTTTTTAATCGCGTGTAAAATGCAAAAAAAAAAAAAATCAAAAAAAAAAAGATATTTACCTTTTTCATCAGTAAAAAAAGGATAAATTAAAAGACCAATTACTGTTAAAAATCCTGTAAATAAATTGAAAATTGATAATCGTTGAACAGATAATGTTGTTGTATTAAGAATTTTACGCATTCCGTTATCACCATTATTCTATTTTATTTTTGTGTGTTTTCAAAAAGAAAAAATTTAAATTAGTTTAATTAATTTGTTTTTTTTGTTTTTTTGTTTTTTTTTTTACCTGAATTTCAAGATAATAAACTGATAATTGTTGTAGAATATTTTCAAATTTATAACGATTCAAAATTAAATAATATGCACGAAATATTGTTGTAAACCATAATGCTGTTGCATATAAATTTTGTATAATTGAATTAATTGATTGTGAATTATTTAAAAAAATATTCATAAATTGTCCGATTGTTAAAAATGTTGTTGGTATTAATATAATATACCTTTTATAATTATGAACAAAAATGAATGATAAAAATTTTAAAATTTTTATATTTATTGAAAATATTGGTAAATTATGAAAATTATTTTTATTTTTATAAAACATTTTTTTTTTTTTTATATTAATTTTGTTTTGTTTTTTTTTTTTTAATCTTCAGAAAAAAAAAATTCTTTCTTCAGAATGAAAACGACAAAAAAAAAAAAAAAATGTTATATCAATTCAAAATTTGAAAAATGATTGTTATATTAAAGTGGTGTTTTTTTTTTTAAACTGAAATTATATTCCTGATCCTAGGAATATTTATATGGATTTTCTTTTGAGAAAAAATAATAAATATATCAAATTAAATTTTTGCAAGTAATTTTCTTGACTCAGCAAAAGTAAAAATCCGGAAAAAAAACAAAACAAAACCAAAAAAAAAAAAAAAAAAAATTTCGTATTCTTAATGATACTTAAATTAGCCATTTAGGTTAAAAAATTTGAATAGATATTGAAATTTTAATGCTTTTTAGATGACATGAAAATGATTTAATCGATAAATGATTTAGGTCCTTTTACTTCATTCATTTTGTATTTTTTTTACTGTTATTTTTGTCCTAAGTAGAAAACGATTCTTTTTTTCTTTTTCTGAAGAAAGAAAAACCTAAATTTCCTGTTAAATTAACTATATATACTCGTAGATACATTCATAGATAAGAAAACTTTATGTTCTAGATTTTTTTTTTTAAAAAAAAAAAAACTTTTAATTTTTTTTCTTATTTCTTTATAGAATTTTTTTCAAGGAGAAATAAATCAATAAAAGAGAATATAAAACGCATTATCATCTATACTATAAAATATAGAAGTGAATAATTATTTTTATTGTGAAAAAAAGTATTTTATAAATCGTTCAAAATTTTCGGTTTAAAAATGGATAGTAATACTGTAAGTCCTCTACCACCACCTGAGGCACCGCTTGCTATGATGGAAGTTGAAAAAACACCACCAAGAAGTCCTTCAGCTAATGATATGCCACCACCACCAGATGAAAAGTAAGTAAATACATTTTGTTTTGATTTTTTTTAGTTTTGTCTTTTCTTTTGAATAATTTTTGAATTAATTTTCAACTAAAATTTAGTGTGAAAAAGATTAATGAACCGTTAGTAAAAAAAAAAAGATTTTTGATATACTACTGACTACTGTACTAATTATGATGTCTATACATGAGAAAAGTCTTTCCTTTATGCTTGTATAAAGTTTTTTCTTTTAACATTGAAAGCCTTTTGAAAATCATTTGAAAATATGTGGGTCGAATGTCGAATGGTTGTTTTCCATTAATGATTTTGTTTGAACAATTTAAAAAAAACATTTTTTCGATATTTAAATTTTTTCGAAAGTTAAGATATTTTCCATGATTTTCAAGTGTGAAAACTGATGGAAGTTAGGAAGTTTTTGAAAACTTTTAAAAGTTTTATCTTGAATTATACGACAAATTAGTTTTCAGATTTAAAATCAGAAAATTGTAAATTATCATTGTTAATTAGTAATAAGTAGTCTTTTGTTTTTTTTTTTTAAACATTCCAGAAATGAGTTGAATGGATGTTTTCAATTCAGACTTTTATCTTAAAGAATTCATATATATCATATTTTCATTGTCATCAATTATACATATCTATATAATAAAATTAAAAGCTATCAAATATACTTTAATTGGCTGAGTTTGAAATCTATATATTATGTACTTTCTTTTCAATCCTGTAAAACGATTATCCTGTGTTCGAAAAATAAAAACTGCTTCGAATTGAATTATTCTACTTTTTTTTTTTGTCAAAAAAATTAATTAGAAAATTAATTTAAAAAAACCTCTCTCTCCTTCTATTTATTTTTAAATGAGTAATGAAAAAAGAAATTGTAAATAATTGACAAAAAAATACGCATGCAGTAAGGAAAAAATAAATGTATGAGTAAATA